>CM032325.1:13632116-14262657 GCA_019022515.1 Quercus aquifolioides | reverse complement strand
GCTAATAGACAATTTCAGTTAATACAACTTTTGTAAAAAATATAAACATTTGTCAAAAAACTTTTTTTCTAAAAAAAATTTCTAAAATTATTTTATAAACTAACACTCTTAAGACATTCGTTAACTTTTTCAATAATATATATATATATATATATATATATATATATATATATCAATATGTGTAATATATATATTACACACATTAATATATACATACATAATTTTTTAAAACAATGTTTTAGTGAAAACCAGGGAAGGAACTAGAACCTAGTTATATAAATCTTTCATGTTATTGTATATTTCACAAAGTAATGCTTTAAGATTCATAATACATAGTATTACAATTACATGAATGCATCACCAAATAGGAATCGAAGCACGGAATGATATATTTTCCTGTGATTGTAATTCCTATGATTACTTCGGAGCCGGCTTGGGCTAGGTAGGTTGGGCTTCTTGAGAGCTCCCGTGCTCATACAACAATTCCTATTGATGAAAAAAAAAATTAATAAATAAAAGATTGATAATAAATAATAATAAAAAAAGTTCTTCTAAAGTGGCTAAATTAATTATTAAATAATACTCGCAATAATTTTTTTAAAATAACTATAAAAATATTAAACATGTAAGACTATGCTAGAAAGTAGCTTAGTTAGATTGTCCATTTTTTTATTAAATTCTATATTTATTGACTGATTATATATATATATATATATAGAATTTTTTGTTTTTTAATGTAGTCTAAGTTGTTTGCTGAAATTTTAGTCTAATAGATTTTATTTAATTTTTTAAGAAAACTATTCTACGTCTTACCAACCCAATTTCATTTTATGTTAGCGTGGTTAATCGATCTGCTGCTGTTGCACTTGACTTAAATATCATGAATTAGTTTAAAAATTCTCTTATCAACACTTTTTTGCCATACCAATCCAGCCCACCTTTAACACTCTTTCTTTTTCTCTTTTGTAAAGCATTCGCCCACTGTTAGGGCAGTGAACAATATATTGCTCAATATTCAAGTAATTCCTCACCAGTATTGTTGTTCCTTTCTTATCTCTTTTTTCCTTTTATTCGTTTTTTCAGCCTTTTTTTTTTTTTTTTTTTTTTTTTTTTTTTTTTTTTTTTCCTCAGAAGGATAACTACAAGAAAAATGCCTATTAGCGACCAAGAATTTTTAATGGACCCAAAAAGCCCTCTCAAAAAATCTTATTTGCGATGGCAAAATAAACCCCTCGCAAATACTTGGTAAAATGTGAAATATTTGTGACTAACAAGAAAAGCCGTCACAAATACTAATATTTTGGAGGGAAATTTTCCCTCAATATTATTTGTGATGGACAATTAAAAATCTCTTGCAAAAAGTGTATTATTTGTGACGGTTAAAAAAAAGCCATCACTAATACTAAATTATTTGCGAGGGCTAGGATCGACCTTCACAAATAATCATTAAAATGTCAAAATTTTTGGAGGGAAATGTTGCCACCAAATTATTTCCGAGGGACAATAAAAATCCCTTGCAAAAAGTTTAGTTTTTGTGTGGGTTAAAAATATGTCCTTACTAACACTAAATTATTTGTGAAGACCACGATTGACCTTCGCAAAAAATCGTTAAAATATTAATTATTTTTGGAGATAAAAATTATCTAAAATTCAAAAAAAAATAAAAATAAAAAGAAACGTATAAACATATAGGACTTTGTATTCTTTAGATGAACCTTTTGTTTACAGTCTAAAAAAAACATTTTATATACATCCTATATAAGAAATGTTTGTCTTTATTTTCTAAACAATTGTACCCATAAAAAAATGATAGCACTTTCAACTTCAAAATGGTAGCCTAAAATTCAAGAATTTTAGTCTTTTGTACTCTCTCTCTCTCAAAAGTGAATAAAATTTTCTTCTCATTAAAATAATGTATAAAAGATGAGTTTATAGATCAAATGGTAAATTACATCCAATTGGCATGAAAAATGACATGCGTGTTAAAACCATATAGAACATGTAATCCAACAGTTGGATTTTCAAAATATAAATTCAATAATAAGTTATTGAGTGATGTCACATTTTTTAGAGTTACATCACGTGTAACTTAAACCCAACTCTATCTTTCTTAATTTGATGTGAATTTTGACATATCTACTATTAGATTACATTATCTTCATATATTTTTCATGCTTATAAAATTTCAATGTGATGAAATATTAATTGTCATGTCATCAATTAATTGTTTAAATTCAAGCTTTTGTAATTTAAAATAATGCATAAAAGATGAGTTTATAAATCAACGGTAAATTACATCCGATTGGCATGAAAATTGGCATCCATGTTAAGAGCATATAGAACATGTAATCTAACGGTTGGATTTTCAAAATATGAATTCAATAATAAGTTATTGGGTGGTGTAACATTTTTTTGAGTTACATCAGGTGTAACTTGAGCCCAACCCTATATTTCTTAATTCGATGTGAATTTTGACAAATCTACCGTTAGATTACATTATCTTCATATATTTTTCATGCTTATAAAATTTCAAGGTGATCAAATATTAATTGTCATGTCATCAATCAGTTGTTTAAATTCAAGCTTTTGTAGTTTAAAATAATGCATAAAAGATGAGTTTATAGATCAAATGATAAATTACATTCAATTGGCATGAAAATTGGCACGCATGTTAAGACCATATAGAAAATGTAATCCAATGGTTGGATTTTCAAAATATGAATTCAATAATAAGTTATTGGATGATGTAACATTTTTTAGGGTTACGTCAGGTGTAACTTGAACCCAACCCTGTATTTCTTAATTCAATGTGAATTTTGACAAATCTACCGTTAGATTACATTATCTTCATATATTTTTCATGCTTACAAAATTTTAAGGTGATCAAAGATTAATAGCCATGTCATCAATCAATTGTCTAGATTCAAGTTTTAGTAGTTTAAAATAATGCATAAAAGATGAGTTTATAGATCAAATGGTAAATTACATCTGATTGGCATGAAAATGAGCATGAATGTTAAGACCATATAGAACATGTAATCCAGCGGTTGGATTTTGAAAATATGAATTCAATAATATGTTAGTGGGTGGTGTAACATTTTTTAGAGTTACGTCAAGTGTAACTTGAACTCAACCCTATATTTCATAATTCGATGTGAATTTTAACAAATCTTTCGTCAGATTACATTATTTTCATATAATTTTCATGCTTACAAAATTTTAATGTGATCAAAGATTAATAGGCATGTCATCAATTAATTGTCCAAATTCATGTTTTTGTAGTTTAAAATAACTGCATAAAAGATGAGTTTATAGAACAAATGGTAAATTATATACGATTGGCATGAAAATTGGCATGCATGTTAAGAACATATAGAACATATAATCCAACGATTGGATTTCCAAAATATGAATTCAATAATAAGTTACTGGGTGGTGTAACATTTTTTAGAGTTACATCAGGTGTAACTTGAACCCAACCCTATCTTTCTTAATTCGATATGAATTTTGACAAATCTATTCTAGAAAGTGAATTAGGGCTTGCTTCCATACCCTTGAGATTGATATTCAAGAAAGGTTGGGATGCCTATTAAAGATAAATCATCATTGATTCTTTGTCAAAATAACACCCACTTGGCTTCCATACCCTTTCCTTTCTGATGCTTAAGTTAAGGCTTTTACACTACATATAATAACACCCACTTGGCCTGTTTTCCATCATTCTTTTGATTCTTCCTTAATTACACCTTTTTTTATAACATCTTCCTTAATTACACTTAAATCGGATCACGGTCCTCTGCGATTGTTGGCTATAGTCTCTATATTGTAACCTGCTAAATTTCTCTGTGATACACTTCTTTACTTTGTATAGGAGGATGTGGAAGTAAGTACCATAAAATTTTCCTTTTGGTGTTTCGTGAATATTTTTCCACCGCAAGTTACTCCTAAATTATTCTAAGTTAATTTTCTATTTATTTTGTTCTTTAGTTATTATTTTATATTAGTTAATAGTTAACAGTTTACAGAAAGAACATGTGTGTGTGTGAGTGAGAGAGAGAGAGAGAGAGAGAGAGATTTTTTTTTTCCCCCGAAAAAGCTATATAAAATTAAGAAGGGTGAAAATCTAAGTACAAGCTTAAAACAAATTAAATGTTCAATCTCTTGTGGGTAACGATGGCAATGGATAATTCCACCCATAAATGCAACACAATTTTTGTAGATTAATTTTCAGTATTGATGAGTTTATATCAAAGCGGGGTTAACCTAGTTTAATATGGTTAATAAATAGGTCAATTTCATGTTGACCTCTTTAACTTGTAATGAACCCAAAATTATCAGGCTCATTATTTGTGTCAAGACGAGTTAATCCATTTTAACACAAATCAATGAAACCCATAAAAATACATGACATTTTTGTCCATCATAAGTTTGAATTTTTACTAGTTATACTGTTAATCCTTCATTAAACCCTTGAGTTCCTCACCTTTTTATTTTTTTTTTTAAATTGCAAAATAAAGGAAAAACTATCATGTTCATTGTATTTTGGAACTTATTTGTTTCTAATTGTTAATACTTAGCCCAGATTTGACCCAACCCATTACACATGATCATCCACATGGGTTATTTATCCACAGGTTATCCGATAAGTGGATTTAAATTCGAGTTTAAATTTAGATTGGTCTGAGTATGAGTTGTCAAGATCAATAGTGGAGTGATATATGATGGATTGAGTGATTATAAGACCACTCATCTTGATAGTATGTTTATTCAATTTATATTTAAATACTATTACAACAATTAAAGAGGAAAAAAAAAGGGACCAACAGAGAAATTATGAGGACAAAAACAAACATACAATTCCTAAGTAATCTCTCAAGCAAACCATTTCTTTCTAGGTACACCATCAAGAGTACCCTGGAACTTTGAGTGTGAGAATCTCAGAAGAAACTTTGGTAGCCTCTCCAATGACAAAAAGGTGCTCCAAGAACTGTAGAGGTTGTGTGGAGGAGTTTGTAAAGCAAGGTAGAGAAAGATCTGGGAAGTGAGTAATCGGTTCTATTAAGGTATGCAAATATATGGCCTAGCTAATATCTTCAATATTGATATCAGAGCTATGGATGCTCGTTTTCCCTTTTGGATTAATGAACCCAAGATCTTTGTTGCTTTTAAAAAATCCAATATGCATGAATTTTTAGAGGCATGTTATGGCATGAAATTGAATGATTAAATCATATGAACATGTTTCTAATGACGATAATAGCATGCTATTTAAAATATAGTAGTGAGCTATGACATGTAGAGAGAAATCACTACCAAAAGAGAGCTCATGAATCATGGACCTTATTCATGTTCCACCAAAAGGTCTTACTACACACCTCCACATGCCTATCCAAGCCTCCATGTGTCAGCCACACACTTGCACTGCCACCTCCTTGATCACATATGCCACGTGTGCGTCCTCCTTCCACATGCCATTTTCTCCGACTTTGGCACGTGTTTCTCTCCACTACTAGCCACACATTAAGGAACTCCTACTTTCATGCGGTGGCAGGATAAGGATTTAATTTTAGGGGAACAAAATTCATATATAATGCACACATGTGCACACAAAACAGGATCACTCTTCATAATAAAAAACCATTTGTCTGAATACATAACAATATTTAAATGTAACAAAATTCCACAAACATAGCATATTTGTTGCGATTCAAATAAAAGGATTTATATGTTAAAGGGTTTTTATTTACACACAAATAAGCCATTTTGTTATTTTTCTTTGAAGTTGAAGTTTTACTTACAATTCATATAAAAGAGTTTTTAGTAAGTAAACTTACAAAGCTTTAAGTGCAACTCGTGTGAATTATGATAATTTAGTTAATACTCGTAAAATGATCAAATTGTCACATCTCAAAAATAATATTGTGAACATATATGTACCTAAAACTTTAAAGTTTAATGTAGAAGAAAATTTTGTTTTGTGCTTATAGGTTTTGGAGCTCTAACAGACATCAACAAAATAAGAAATATTTTCTTTTTCTTTTTTAAATGAGGTTTTACACACGCGTGCCTGCGCGCGCACACACACACATAAAGAAAATCATAAGAAAACATATATATATCAACCAAAAAAAAAAAAAACACATAAAGAAAATCATAAGAAGGAATAAAATAGAAGGAAAAAATAAAATTTATGATGGATAGGGTGAATTTTTTATTTATTTATAAAATGGATAGGAGGATTTGATTATTTCACTCAGGAACGGACTCAGGATTTCGAGTTAGGGAGGGCCGGAGTATAAGTAAAAAAAATCATAAAATTTCAAATAAGCATCTATTTAGTATTAAGAAACTATCAACAAAGAAAAATACACAAAATCATTGTTTTGTAAGACATTATAATGCAATTATCTACTAATAAAGAAAAAACACAAAACACCATTGTTTCTTACTTACTTTTTTTTATTTTATATATTTTTTTCAAAATACCATACATCATATTATTTATTTTACACTACACTTTATCAGATGGACAAAACTTAGGTATAGTATCTTAGGTGCTGTTCCACCCCATGAGAAAAAACCCATAACCACCCTCCTCAATCTAAATAACTTCTAAAACATTCATTTGCATAGCAACGATAATTGTGTAAATTTTTCCAATCAATTTAAAATACGCCCACATTAGTCTATGTATCATTGGACAAAAATACTTTTGTACTATAGTAATTGTGTAAATTTGCAAAAATACCTTTGCTACAGTAACTGTGCAATTGTATTGTTGCACAATGATACATAAACTGATATGGGTGTATTTTGGAGTTAATTGGACAAACTCGGGGTTTTATGCTATTTTACAATTAATGCAAATGCTATTACAATAAAATTAATGTAAAATTGCAGTAGAGGGGGCCCAAAATTTTTGAAAGAGGGTGTCAAATATAAAATTGTAGTATATATATATATATATATTTCTTTTCATTAGACGAGGGGGGCTTGGGCCCCCTTGCCCCTTGGGCCTCCACCTAGTTCCATTCCTGCCCCCCTCTTACCACCTCACATTCATCTTCCTTTTTGGACATGTGCCCAATATAGGTATCTTTCAATAATAATAATAATAATAATAATAATAATAATAATAATAATATTATTATTATTATTATTATTATTATTTAAATTCAAATTACACTGTATAAGCTTAGGTCAATTTTCATTTTTGATCTTTAAATTTTTTTTGGAGGTGTCAATTATCCATAAAGATTACACATATTGCAATTCTGTCCATAGTTATCAAAACTGAATTAAGGAATATTGACCCAACTGAAATAGTGGTTCATTGGTTCAACCAATGATTTAATGGTTGGACTATAGGTTTAATAATAATTAATTATGTATATATAATTATTAAAATTAACTAAAATAAAGTAAAATTAGCTAATAAAATTTTTAGTTTCATTTGTTAAATCCAAGACCATACCAAAATAGATAAAAATAGGGTAAATTCTATAACCATATCATGAGGTTTAGGCTAACACCAACAAGTCCAAAACTTCACAAAACTTACCAATCAAGTCCCTTAAGCTAATATTTCTCCACAAAAAAAAAAAAAAAGTCCCTTAGGCCTCGCTTGGGAGGAGGGAATGGAATGAAATGGAAATTAATGAAAAGAATAATTTTAGAATATTATTCCATTCCCTTATTTGCGAGTTTTAATGGAGGGAATAGAAAACCCATTCTCTTGTTTGGGAGTTTAAGTGGGAGGGAATGGAATGGGTAGGAGGGAACACTCGTTCCTCTCTATTCCCTTAAAACCTCAAATTTTAATTCCTTTCGAAATTGGGAGAAATGGGAGGGAATGAAATTAGATTTAATGATTTTTTTACTAAAACTCCCAAAATACCCCTATATATTCAACCATTTGTTTTGTAATAGGGGTCTAATAGTAATATTGTCATAAAATGATTACATTCCCTCCATGTTGCTCCCAAATAAAATTACTTACATTTCATTTATTTTCATTCATTTCCATTCATTTATTTTAAAACATCCAATTAAGGTTACTTAATTCCATTCTATTATTTTCTATTCATTTCCCTTACTTAAATACATTTTATTCCATTCCATTCTTTTCTATTCGCTTTATGATCATTCAATTCCATTCCATTCCCTTTCCTTATGAACTCCCAAGCAGAGCCTTAAGCTAACAGTCCTAAACGGTTGAACACGCCGTTGCTTCTCCCTCTCTTCTCTTGGACAGTCTTCTCTCTCACTCGGAAAAAAGAGAAAGAGGAAAGTAATTCTCATTGAAATTGTTAGGTTCTAAAGATTTAGGAATTTATGTATTTAGAACTCTAATGTGTAATGTTGGCAAACCATGATCAAAACATTATGTTTAGTCTTGTTTAGGCTTGCTCAAAGTTGTGTCTTTCATGTAAAGTTGGAATCGAAAGGCTGCAGATGCATTGGTGCATTTCGGCCTGGCTCGATTGATCGAATCTTGAGCAGAATGCCTTTCTGCAGAATTTTCCAACTCAGCCCTAACTCATTAAATGTTTCGGATTTTCTATTTTTACCCTAGGTATAAAAGGCAAAACCCTAGCCACGTTTTTGTGAGTTGCTCTTGTTGTATTGTTGCTCATACATTGCGGTTTGTGTGAATCTCTTGTGAGATCATTGAGGAGCTTTCCTTCACATAAACTTAGGGTTTTCAAGGTAGAGATAATATCAACATCTTGATGATCAACTCGGTTGCTGCCATTGGAGCTTAAAGAATAACAAGCGTGGGTGCTTGTAGCTGATTGGAGAATCCAAGAAAGAAGGAGTCCGTGGATTCGGAGCTTGCACGTGGTCGTGTTAGTAAGTTCTACTGGTGGGTAGCATTAGGAAGTCAAGCAGGGAGCTTGTAAGTCCTTTTGTATGAACTTCGATTCTTTCGCATAGTGGATTCAGGTTTACCTTGAGGATAGCTAGGTCAAATCCTCCCCAGGTTTTTACCGTGTGGTTTCCTGGGTGATCATATCATTGTATTATTTATATTTCCGCTGCTTTATGTTTTTGATATGATTGTATGTTTGTGATAACCTAGAATTGCATAATTTGACTAAGTTAATCACTTGGCTAATTAACTAGGTTAATCTGGTTGGTTTAAGGGGTCTAAAACTGTTCAGAAATAAATCCAAAGAAATCTCTCTCTCCAGCAATCCCAAGTCAGTTTTTTAGCCTCTTCCTTTGAAAATTCTTGGGGTTTGGTTCAGGTTTGTAAATTCCTTCTCAATTTTAGAATTTTTTTTTTCCTGTTAGTACTTTTGTTATCCCAAATTTTCAAACTTCTATCAATTTGTGCAGACTGCAGCTTCAATTTCTTCTCTTTAGAACAATTCTCACACGAATTCAATTCCCTAGTCTGTCTCTCCCAAATTTGTTGTTTTTCCCTCACTGGGTCTCAGATTCTAGGACATTTATTGGATTTTTGTGTATAAAGAAAAAGATCACTGATTTATTTGGTCGAATGCAAAAATCAACTGTGTTCTTGAGAAAAATACTGTATCTAAAAATATAAATAAAAAATTTGAAGGGTCTTTTATTCTGGAACATTAATTTGGTTTTTGTGTTTAAATTAAAATCACTGATTTATTGTGTTTGATAGCAAGAATCAATTGAATATCTTGAGAAAATTGAAAAGAAACAATTTTTATTTAATGGGTGTCCGATTTTTTGTTATAGTGGAAAAAAGAAATTTAAAACCAATGATTTGTGTGAGTTTTCATGTCTTTGAATACAAAAACCAACTGGGTATTCTTCAAAATTGGATTTTGATGTGAGGCTTTATGTGTGTGATGATTTGAGACCCAGCACAGGGGGAAAAAAAAAAGCAAAAAAGCCAAAGCGAAGACCAAAAGGCCATGGCAGTTCCAACCATTGCTCTATAAGCAAGTCCACCGAGTAAGGTGTGATCCACTGTCCACGTGTTAGAAGCCCTGTAATCGGAATTGAGGTATTGGAGAGAGAGGGATGAGAGAGAAGAGAGTCAGAGAGAGGAGAGTGTGTAACGGTGTGTTTAGCCGTTTAGGTACTAAGTTTGCTAAGGAATTAACTGGTCAGTTTTGATAAGTTTTGAATCTAGTTGATATTAACCCAAACCTCTATGCACAGTAATGAAACCTGCCCATAAAAAAAAAAAATATATATATATATATATATATATTTATATAAATTTTTTTAAGGAAATGCAGTAACAATTCACTTTTGCATAGGGAGGGACAACGTGTAAAAAGCTAAGCTAGTTGTTAGGTTTGAGTAATAGACCAAAAACATCCCCAAGCTCAAAAGTGGCTTTCTTTGTGTTAGAAGTGTGATAGCTTTGTCAGAGCATCTCCAACAGTTATTGTAAAGCCAAATTTGGACCACCAAATGTTACTGTATACACTCCAGCGGCTTCTCTAAACGCACAGATTCTCCAAATTTTTTTTTGAAGTTGCTACAGTAATTCTCTTAATTTAGAGAACACTGTAGCAACTCCAAACCATTATTTCATCTTAAAAAATACCCCGGCTGAATAAAAAAAAAATTCTTTCTCTTTCCTCCTCTCTTCGTTGTTCATCTCTCTCTCTCAAACGGTAACCCAATCAAAACACCAACACAATAACAGATCAAGAACAGGGAAAAATACAAATTTAATTAGAACAACAAATCTAAAATCAAAACAAAAACAACAGATCAAGAGCATGAAAGCCTATCTAAGCTCCATTGTAACAACAAATTGAATCAGAACAAGATTAAAAAAAGAAAAAAGAAAAAAGAGAGAGATGAAGCCGATCTGACCCAGCCTGGTGGTGGGGAGGATGACGAGCGGCGGCTGGAGCGGCAGTGGAAGCCCAAGCCGATCTCTCTCTCTCTCTCCTTTGATGTGAAGAGGAAATGATTTTGCTGGAACGTTCTTGAGAGGAGAAAAAGAAATAAAAGAAGGGGGTGGCGGACACGTGTCTGGAGGGGAATGAAATGAAAGAATAAAAAATAATATAAAGAATAAAAAATTCTAATTGAGAAATTCTACCACAATATTTTCACAATAAATTTTAAGTAACAGATTGTTATTAGTTAATATTGGCGAGAAAAAAAAATAATTTCAGTAGTGAGTTCAAATTAGAACTAGTAACAACTTTTTACATAAATTTTGTTGTGAAAGTATTGCGTAAAATGTTGTAGATGTAACACATCTCATAAAATATAGTTGTTAAAAAATAAATAAATAATGATAAAAAAAAAAAAGAATGAATGAAGAAATAATATTTAAATAAGATAAAGAATGGAATAGAGAATCTGTTGGAAGTGTATTTGAAAAAGTGGATAGGTAAAAGTTAAATGTCACTGTTCATTATCCAAATAGTACAAAAATTTAAAGAAGCTGTTGGAGATGCTCTAACCAAATTGATTTTCTATTCCAAGTTGAGGTCTTTTGACTGCTGGTCAAAAAGTTTGGGGTCTAGTTTACCTTCGGTTTTTTAATTATTGAGAAGGCGGTTTTTTAATTAAATATTTTCTTTTGTTTTAAACTTTTTATGAGAAATAATCACATTACTACTAACTAAACTTTGGAGATTTAAGAGTTATTTGGTAGTGTATTTTGAACAACTGTTTTTAGTGTTTAAACAACATTACATGTATTTTCACATATTTTTTCACCCACACGTATTTTAAAAAAATACAAATAACGTTACTAGAACAATATTACCAAACGGACCCTTAAACTCGCAATCACATTATTCTATCTCATAGAAACTAACTAGAAAAAATATTAAAGAAAAGCCAAACCCTTTGGGGCTGTTTGGTAGTGTATTTTAAACAACAGTTTTCAGTGTTTAAACAACATTACACGTATTTTCATACATTTTTTTACCCACACGTATTTCTTAAAAATATAAACAACATTACTAAACAAGTCTTTTATAACTTGATTTTTATAGATTTCTGTGAGTTGATATGGTAGACATAATAGACTACTTAAACGGGAGTCCAAATCTTCTGTCTCACTTTTCCTGCTCCACTCTATACTCCACCAATAAATACTTGTCATATGTTCACCTAATTAATTAAATACTATCATTATTAACTTATTAATACTACAGTTATTAATTAATAGTAGTATTTAATTAATTAGGTAAACACATGGCAAGTATTTATTGGTGGAGTATAGAGTGGAGCAAGAAAAGTGGGACAGAAGATTTGGACTCCTTAAACGGTACAACACTTCATATCATTCCCTCTAATGTCAAGGAATACGGTTATTTTGATCTAATTGGTAGTTTGGTACCGAATCAATAAGACTGATTCTATCATTTCATTTAAAAGCCTATATCTAACCTTCAAAAATATTTTCTTTTAAAAAAGTAATAAAAAATACCAATATTTATTTTAAGTAAAAAAAAAAAAAAAAAAATCTAAGATTCAAGAGAAAAAAAAAATGCAAAAATACAAATTACACCCTCTTTAACTAAAATTCAAATTAGGCCACTGATCTCACTTTCATTCGATTCACTTATCTAACTTTTAACTCTATTTAACACAATACTTCCATCTACTCTGCTAGCTATGTCGCCATTAAATAGTTCTATACTATTCTTTTTGAAAATTTTAAATTTAAAAAACTTTTAAAGAATATTTGTGCTGGAAAAAAAAAATAAATTGAGAGAATTACAAAAAAAAAAAATCTCGCAATTTTCACAGTAACCAAACAAAAAATAATAATAAACGAAGTCCTCCAAAGTCCTTTTATGAAAAATCGATCATCTTAAAACTTTCAATCCACAGCTCAAAATCATTTGAGTAACACAAAAAAATAAAAAAAGATCTCACCACCCAGGTCAAATCGGAGAGAGATCCCATTGCGAGCCACACCGGACAGCTTGCAACCTAGAAAGCACGGACGCGGCTGGGAGGGTGCCACACCCGAGTCCGACGCGGCTTGACGCGGGACGCGGCGTTCGACGCGGTTGACCGCGCGCCGGTGCCGCATCTGAGTTTTTTTTTTTCTCGGATTTGCGCCGACTCGACTCGATTCGCGCCGACGCGGCTCGATTCGGCCAGAATCGGGCCATATCGGGTCGTATCGACCGGCAACCGATACTGCCGAAACAAGCCAGAAACGGCCGAAACAGGCCGATATCGGCCTTAAAACTCGCCGAAACAGGCGAAATTCTGACCTCAGAGGCATAGTAATGTGTTTCTTGCCTTCTTCTTTCTTTGTTTTGTGAATCAAGGCATAGCAATGTGTTTTTTGAGAATATTTTAATAGTAAAATTATATAGAAAATATAAATAAAAATATTTTTAATAATTTTTTAATCGCTGAGTCCCGCCGCACCCACATCCTACTTTTTCAAAAATTGCCGAGTCCCGCACCCGCACCCGAGTCCCGAAACGCACCTGTGCTTCATAACTTGCAACCCAACTGTCTAGTTCCTCAACTAGGTAATCGTTCTTTCAAGGTGGGATTGAGAAGGTGGTGTGGAACCTCTGATCTAGGAGTGAACAAAAAGTCTGACTTGTTAAACCAATGGCCACTGACTTGTTAAACCAATGGCCACAACATGTTCTGTTGAAGCGAATGGGCAGCCCGATACCATTTCTTTTGCAGATTTGGTGCTTCAGCATCATGCTAGAAGGTCCTTCATTTCATATATACCCAAATGAAAAAAAAGTTTGCATACAAATTACCTTTATAACTTTATATCGGATTTGAACGTTAATAAATCCACCATTACATTGTATTTCTTGTTATATTCTCGATATTTGTAAAAATTGAAAAATTAAAAATCAATAACTATGTCATAAATCAAATGTTTAAATTTCAAATTTTTGTAATTTTAAATTATGCATAAAAATAAGTTCATTGCTTAAATATTAAATAATATCTGATTTGAACGAAATTTGACATACATACTAAAAGCATAAATAACATATAATCCAATAATTAGATTTTAAAAATATATAGCCATATTAAATTTTGGTGGGAGTTTATAGCCAATTGCTACAAACTATTTTGTAGGCAAAATTTGTCATTTAAATTATTTTAGTAACATTTGAATTTTGTGATTGTCCGGCATGAATTACAATATATATATATATATATATTGGCTTAATATTTTAAATATTTCTTTGTTGGAGTAAACTTCTTTATTCTTTTTAACATGCACATCAAATTTCATATTAATCATTTATGATTTTTTATTGAATTCATCAAATCATGTTTCGTGTATAGTTTTTAAATGCAAAAAAACTGGAAATTTAAATATTTTATAATGAAATAGTTATTTATTTTTTATTATCCTGGACTCTGGTGAGCATAGACAATAGAAGAATTATGTGCAATTCAATTATAGATTTTCAAAACACACATCTAATAGACATTTATGAAGTATTATTTTCAATGCATCAAACCCTAATTATGAAGTAATAGTATAGATATCCCCAAACAAAGAATCCAAAATGGGCCCAAGCCCCCAATTAGTCATATAGGTTACAAAAAATCGAAGCTAGAAGAAGGGGTAGGTTCTGAAAAGTACTCTGTCGGGGTAACTATGAAAAGTAAATTGCCTATAAAAAAATGTTATGTGCTCCCAGGAAAAAAATGGCTACTCTATTCAATAGACCAGGAACAATAAAAAAAAGCCATACCAATACAGTATCTCTTTCAATCCTGAATATGGCAATACCCCTGATTGTACCAACCTACATATGTCTCTCCTCCATCAATCAGTACTAGTTATTGTCATTTGGATTCCTCTTGACTTGATTTGTCCGATGACAAATGCGAAACGAAAGAAGGATCCTCCTATTGGGAATTAGATCCTACTCTGTGTCTCCCCTCTTCGCAAAAAATGGAGAGATGAATTAATCGATTTATCAGATCCTAGGTCAAAACTGATGGGGCTCGAACCCGCAGCTTCCGCCTTGACAGGCGCTTTCCAGTCAGGTCGAGTCACAAGCCACTAGAAAAATTAAACACGTAAAGTGGTAAATCTCACTGGAAAAATTTAAAATAAAAAAATCCTCTTAGCACAAGTACACTTTGATAAATGAATCAAAAACAAAATAAAAATCTTAAAAAATAAAAACAATTAATATTCACACTCTTATCTATTTCGGTGATTGGCAAACGCTTAAATCTGAATTGGGATAAATGAAAACTTTTGACAATAAAATAAAAAATTAAAAAATTAAAAAAAAAAATAGAAGAAGAAGAAGAGAGAGCGAGAGAGAGAGAAGAAGTAAAGCCTGCGTAGAGATGATGCTAGTATTTTTGTTCTACACCCAACTTTTTTGTTCACAAAATTCTAAATGCACGTAGCACCAACTTACTTATCACAAGTTGATTGGATTAAAGAACACCATTCTGAAAACTTCGGTGATAATTGCAGCGCTAAAACTATCTAATCAGTAGGTCCACTTCAGTGCGACCATCACTTCTGACTTGGTTTTGAAGAAATGAAAGTTATAATACTTAATTTCGTCTTTTTGGCTTTGAATAAATGAAAGTTAAAAATTTAAATTATTTCTTCTTTTCTTACAGAGAATCCAGAAGAATAAAGCAAAGAAATGGATGTAGTTTCAGTTCTAGTAACCATTGGAGGATACTTTGTGGACCCAATCAAAAAACATTGTGGCTATCTGTTTCACTACAATAGCAACATCAAGGATCTCAAAGATAAAATTCAGAAGTTGCGTGACAAAAGAGATGGGGTGCAATTAGAAATTGGCGCAGCAAAAAGGAACGGACAGGTAATAGCACCTGAGGTTGAAACGTGGATTGGAAAGGTACGAAATATCCTTGATGAAGATGTTGAAGCGAATAAGATGAGCTTGGATGGATGGTGTCCACGTTATTCCTTGAGTAGGAAAGCTAAAAAGAAGACTCTGGAAATTGATGGGCTTCTAAGTGATGCAGCCCAATTTGTTACTAAAGTGTCCTATCCTCCTCCTCCGCTGGGAATAGGATCTTCATCCATAGAAGGAATTGTGGATTTTGAGTCAAGAACAAAAATAAGGAAAGAAGTTTTTGAGGCACTAAGAGCTGACAAGATTAATATGATCGCCATATGCGGTATGGGGGGGATAGGAAAAACAAAAATGGCAAAAGAGGTAGCGAAAAGAGCAAAAGATGATAAGTTATTTGATGAAGTTGTGATGGCAGTGGTGTCCCAGAATAGAGACTTGAGCAAGATTCAAGGTCAAATTGCAGAGATGCTAGGTCTGCAACTCGTTGAAGAGAATCCACTTGTGAGAGCAGAACGATTAAATAATAGACTATCAATGGATAGTAAGAGTGTTCTTGTAATATTGGAGGATGTGTGGGATGCACTTGATTTAGAGGCTGTTGGAATTCCTTATGGAGGTGAACACAATAAATGAAAAATTTTGCTGACATCACGAAGTGAAGAAGCTTGCACTCAGATGAAAACTCAGAAGATTTTTCCAATCAAAGTCTTATCTGAAAAAGAAGCATGGAATCTTTTCAGGGAGATGGCAAGTAATTGTATCGATACTCTTGGTCTACATTCAATAGCAAAAGAGGTTGCAAAGGAATGTGGAGGTCTACCTGTTGCTATTGTAACTGTTGGAAGAGCCCTAGAAAACAAAAGTGAGTTTAAGTGGAGTGCTGCACTTCAACAGCTTAAAAATGCTATCCCAACAAATATTCCCGGTCTTGATTCAAAGGTGTATTCCAGCATAGAGCTTAGTTATAGTTACTTAAAAAGTGATGAAGCCAAGTCATGCTTTTTGCTATGCTGTTTATTTCTGGAAGATTATGATATTCTCATTGAAGATTTAGTCAGGTATGGGCTGGGCCAAAGGTTGTTTGCTAAGATTGATACTGTGGCAGAAGCAAGAAATAGAGTTCATGCAATGGTTAAGAATCTCAAAAGATCATTTCTACTGTTAGATAGTGAGGAAGGAGAAGAACATGTCAAAATGAATGATGTTGTACGGGATGTTGCAATATCAATTGCAGAAAATAAAGGTTTTCTGGTTCGATGTAATGAAACAATGGAAGCATGGCCAGAAAAAGATTCATGTGAGCGTTCTACTGCAATTTCGCTTGTATCCAAAGAATTGAAAAGGCTTGGAGTGTCCTAAACTTGACCTTTTGCAGCTATCATGTGACAAAGATACTTTGCAGACGCTCCCACCCAATCTATTTAAAGGGATGAATGGTTTAATGGTTTTGTCTCTAATAAATATGTCCTTTCCATCACTACCACAATCAATCAATGTCCTTCAAAACCTTCGGACCCTGCAATTTGTTGATTGTGAGCTAACAGATGTGTCAGCAATTGGAGCACTTACGAAACTAGAAATTCTTAGCTTTTTTGCTTCTGAAATTAAGGAGTTGCCAGGAGAAATAGGAAATCTTAGTTATCTAAAGTTGTTAGATTTGACAAGATGCTATGATCTTCAGCGAATTCCACCTGGTCTCCTATTAAGTTTATCTCACTTAGAAGAGTTGTACATGTTTGGAGTACCCCTTGAAATTTGGGAACCTATGGAAGGCAACAAAGAAGAAGAGGAAGAGGAAGCAAATACATGCCTTGCTGAACTTATTTCTTTGTCCCACCATTTGATGGCTTTAAAAATTGATATACCAAATATTAAGGTCTTGCCAAAAGACTTGGCCTTCAAAAATGGAACGATAAAATTTCAGATAATTTCAGGTCAGCAAATGGGAGGGGATATTTACGTGGAATATTTATTTAAAAATAGTTTGGAAATTGCAATATGTGATGTAAGTGATATTGTGGAGAGTCGAACGCTTCTTCAACTTTTAAAGAAATCTGAAATTTTAAAGTTGGAAGAAATAAAAGACATAAAAAACATTGCGTATGAGTTAGACAATGAGGGTTTTCAACGCTTGAAGGTTCTAGAAGTTCGGTGGAGTGATGATGTAGAACATGTAATGGATGCCACATCAGATCAAAATCCTTGTGCTGCCTTCCCTACCCTGGAGTCATTGGAATTGCGTGATTTATATAATTTAAAAGAGATATATCATAGCTAATTCCCAGAGAGATCCTTTAGTGGTATCCACTCACAGCTTGCTTGTTTTGGCAAAGTACGATCAATTACGCTCTTCTCTTGCAAATGTTTGAAAAATGTGTTTTCATTGTCCATAGCGAGAGGTTTGGTTCAACTCCAAAAGTTAGATATTGAATGGTGTGATGACACGGAAGAAATTTTCCCAAAGGAAGGAGAAGATGAGAAGGAACTTAATGATAAGAAGATCATGTTTCCGCAATTAACACATATAGAGCTAGAAGGTCTACCAAGACTCATTGGCTTCTTTACAGGCGTGGGTCCCGTTGAGCTTGTCCAACCATCCTTGAATCAGGAGGTATGTATGTATGTATGATTCTCTCTCTCTCTTTGCAAAATATTTAATAAATCGTTGAATAGTTGTACCACTCAAAAAGCTCGTTGTTTATGTTTTTGAAATTGATATTATATCGATTTTTTTACAATTCAAGTTTTGGTCTCAATTTGATGCTTCTTACGTGAAAACTTGAAAACTTGAAAATTGTTGATGATATAATATAATAAATTAGTGGATTCATTAGGTTGGAAGGATTGACACCAATGAACAGACCATTTTTGAAGAGGACAAAATGACTGACATTCAACAATCAACGCCCGTTATCTCTCATAAACTCTTTTCATCCAACACGATCTTCTGGCCACCATATTTAGAAATGCTTATATTGACTCGTGCTAATTCAATAGAAGTGGTATTTGACCTTGACAGACTAAATGTCAACGATAAACGCCAGAGAATCGTTGTACTTGCTTAATTGAAAACTTTAGAGGTAAAAGATTTATCTAAGTTGACATACGTGTGGAGGAATGTTCCACTAGCCACTAGGAATTCAAGGCTTTCAAAAACTAACATCCATTGAAGTACATAAATGTCATCGTCTAAGATATTTATTCCCAACTTCTATTGCAAAACTGCTTGTGGAACTTCAAAGCATTGAGATAAAAGAATGTGACGCAATCGAAAACATTGTTCAAAGAGATGGAGAAGAAGAGGCAACGGATATCATCCTATTCCCTAGAGTGAGTTCCTTGAAACTACAAGAGCTGCCAAATATGATGAGTTTCTGTATCAAAGCTTATTCTTTTGGATGGTCATCCATTAAGAAGATTTATTTGTATCGTTGTCCCAAATTGAAAATAATTGGTTCAGAAATTCAAAGCCCAAGAAAGTCGAAGAAAATCAGCAAGGAATTGGATTCAATACCCAATGAGCATGATTTTAGGTCCCCTGGTTTTCTTTGGCGATGCCTTGAGTGTGTACCACGTTGCAAAAATTATGGTCCAATGGCAATGTCAGACCAAGGCACCACCAATAAATCCCAAAGAAGCTACTCTGTGAAGAAAGAGGTACGTACAAAGTTCTAGATTTATGCACTTATCCCAGTGGACTATGGTCATTGACTATCATATAGATATCCAATCAATCAATTGTTGGCCATAACCTTAATACATTCAACACAGCCAGATAAAAAAGACATTGATTACTTATCTATTTAGTCATCCACTAATCTGTTTATACTTTATACCATCTTTTTCTCTAAAAAAATACAAAAAATAATTGAAAAGAAAATTCAAATCAAAAAAATACAAATAATAATTGAAAAGAAACTATTATTTTACTTGTTTAATAGTACTTAGATTTTTTGTAGGGTACTTTGAGTAAGCCGAAGGATCCAAAAGTTGGTGATAGCAACAACCCCTCAGAGATATGGTCTCTTTTTCCATATCATATGATTGAATGCTTAAAGAATCTAGAATACATTGTATTGAGTGGTTTACATTCAGAAGTTTTATTTCAACTTGAGGAACTAAATGTTGAGGAAAGTCACATGACATCGGTACTTGATCAGTTAAGGAAATTGGCTCTATATAATTTATCAAAACTTATGCACATATGGACAAAGGGCCAAGAAAAGATCATGGGCTTCGGAAACCTGAGATTGTTACAAGTATGGGGATGTAACAGTCTGACATATTTGTTCTCACCATCCATAGCAAAATTGCTTGTGATGTTAGAGAAAATTGAAATATATATCTTTCTGTGAAAAAATTGAAAAAATCCTTGCAAGAGCAGGAGAAGAAGAGGAAGAAAAGGATGTTTTGTTTTACAAAGTAAAATCAATTGTGCTTCGTAATTTACCAAATATGAAGTGTTTTTGCTCTGAAACTACTGCTTTAAAGTGGCCATCGCTAAAGGAAATAAGGGTAATGGAATGTCCTAGTTTAAGCACGTTTATTCCATCTAATCTAAACACACCTAAGCTAGAGGGAGTATACAATACTTATTTCAATGAAAAAGGAACGTCTCATTGGAAGGGAGACCTGAATGCCACCATAGAGCACATCTTCAAAGGAAAGGTATGGCACATTCTCACCACAAATATTTCACTAATGGGTGAATTTTAACTCTTTTGTATAAACCATCGCACTAAATAATTTGCAAATACTTTAAGCTTTTATTACCTAGTAGAAAAATTAGACTCCAGTTTTATTAAAAAGATAAATAAATAAATAAATAAAGGAAAGGCAAAACACAATTAACATATATGAAAAAAATGTCTTGACAAACAATAATATTTTCACTTACGATCAAATATAGTAGCAACAAACATTTTTCCAATAGCAAATATGATGATTACTTAAATCACATATATATTATATTCATGGACAAAATTGGGAAATGTCCCGTTTGAGCAAAAAAAGCAACATTATGCCCTATTTTCCAAACTAAATAGGGAAATGGCCCTCTTTTGTAACTCGATTTTTTCAAAATCGAGTTATAAAAAAAAATTCCTGGAGCCCTATAGCGGCGTTTTTAAGGACCTATAGTGACATTTTCAGGACCTATAGTGACGTTTTGTAACTCGACTTTCATAAAATCGAGTTATAGGCAATTTTTTTAATTTTTTTACCTATAAATCGAGTTAAAAAACGTCACTATAGGTCCTAAAAACGTCACTATAAGCTCCTAAAAAACGCTGCTATAGGGCCTAAATCGATTTTGAGAAACTCGATTTTCAAAAGAGGGGCATTTCCCTATTTAGTTTTGAAAAGAGGGCATAATGCTGATTTTTTTGCTTAAACGGGGCATTTCCCAATTTTGTCCTTATATTCATACAGGATGCAGGCAAATCATAAGACACAGCAAGAAGAGCAAATTGAGACTATTGAGAAGGATATGTGATGATGGGCAAAACATACAGTGGATGAGCACATTACATTTTCTTATATCAGTTTAGTATTTAGTCAGTATCCAAAAATGCATAAAAATTAAAAATAGACACAACTCTTATATATATATATATATATATATATATATATATATATTTGACGCACACCTTTTGAAACACTTGTTAAGAACTATTTTCGTGGTCAACAATCATCTACAGTTTGGTAGAATTAGAAATCACACATTGTTTAGAAAGATCACTTTTTCTTTTCTTTTATGTAAGAAAGAAAGATGCTAATTAGAAGTAGAACTAGTTGTATGATGTAGGCTTAATGATAAAGTGATTTTATATACGATTAAATTGCAATGATTTTCAAAATCTAGGTATGTGGCTTTCTTTTGATCTACTACAATATCATATACTAATACCGTGATTTCCTAACCAATATTTTAATAACTCAATGCATTGGTGGTGTTGTGGTGCGCATTGACCAAGACTCAAAAAAGAATCACAACGAACACTATATAAGTTGTCTGCAAGCAAGCTTCTGGCCATCCACTCAATAAAAAATTATTCAATTGCCCTTATGTGTATACTTATTACCAACTAAATCTCTTCACCGTCATCAACACACTTGCCAAAAAAAAAAAAAAGACACAATCACATTTATGTGTGAGGAGGGAGTATATACTTATGGTACTCCGGGAGTACTCAACAATTACCCCTTGTTCAATATAAAGACATATATATTGTTAATTATTAGACAATTACTTGTGCACTAACTTCTTGTGAGCTAATAGCTTCATTCTCATATCCCCTTTTCAAAGTATTTTAATGATAGTTCTTCAAATATAAAAAATCATATTTGATATAGCATAATATTGTTAATTTTGCTCTAATTTTATATTTATATTATAAGAACAAAACAACACATTCTAGAAATTAAGTTAGAGCATTCTCATCAAGAATGCTATAAAATATAGCATTTTGCATATCAAAAAATTACTTTATTCATTTTAACAATTCACTTTACAAAACATTCAACTTCAAAAGTTTTATTATTTTACCACTTCATTTATTTATTTATTTTATTCTTTCTTTATGTTTTCTTTATTCTTTCTTTATGTTTTCAATTAACTACCATAACTAACTAGCACAAGTACCCTGCAACATGAGTGCAAAGTAGTATTGGAGAGAAATATTCTTAGTTTTTTTTTTTTTTTTTTTTTGGGAATTCATTCTCTTAGCATTCAATAATTGATAAGAATCCATAAAACACTAGCATCATTTATCAAAGAAACAATAATAGGATGATCACTTATTAAATGGAACATATCCATTTTCATTTATATTGTTGAAATTTTGCATCAAGTTTGAGATGTCAGCAACCATAATTTTTTCCTGCCAACTAGGTGTGCAACGCAACTAAAATTATAGACTTGAGCTACTCTTTTACTATTACACATAAACAAAATTCTGCAGCAACCAAGCCATTTAGCTTTGACAGCATCTTCCACCACGGCTTCTTGAATTGCTGCATTAGCTGTTGATGCTCCACTGCTGGCAGCAACTATTCAGTACAAAAATCCAGCAGCTATCCGGTGCAGAAAAACCAGTGCAGAGGAAAAAACAGCAGTTAAATTAAACCAGTGCAGAATAAGAAAACAGCAGCCCACACTCTGCAGCCAGCAGCTATCCAGTGTAGAAATCCAGCAGCTACCCAGTGCAGAAAAACCAGTGCAGAGGAAAAAGCAGCAATTAAATTAAAACCAGTGCAGAGGAAAAAAACAGCAATCAAATTAAAACTAGTGCAGAAAAACCAATGCAGAGGAAAAAACAGCAGTTAAATTAAAACCAACAGAAACAATATCCAATATAGATGGGAGGAGGTAGTATCACATTATCTTAAAAGGAAATAAAATTCCAGTAGTACGTGTGCTACCGGATGGGTTGCATTGGCAAAAGTATTGCCAAATTTTTGCCTAGAATCTTTCATGTTTCAGCTCATTACCATGCATAGCATCAATACTAGTATTGAGTCATGCCGAAACAAGGATATTATCCTCCTCTACACTAAAGTTGGTACCCCGTCTCGGCAGTTTGTTGGAGGCGATGATCTCAACTTCAACTTCAGGGGAAGAAATTAGGTTATTTTGGGATACACTCAACGAAGGAGAGTTAACATCAATTTGCCCTTCTATGATACCAGTGTAAAGCGGCATGTATTGTTGTGAGTCCATAAGTAGATAATGTCTAGTCAACTGAAGTTCAATATAAAATTATAACCAATAAAAAGAGTAAATAATTACAACTAGAGTAAATATTAGTTCTCAACAACCAAGGAAATGAAAATGAATGGGAAATAAGGATCGCAACAAATCCTATTATGGTTTATATGTTGAGCAAAGTTTAATTTCATGCGTGTAGAGAAAAATGCAAATCTGTCTAAAATTTGTTCAACATATAAAACTCTAAAGATGATACTAGAATTTTGAGGAGGAATTTCAGCAAACACAAACCTGTGCTTCACGTTCAATGCTGTTATCCTGAGGAGTGAAGCAATATTGCTGGTATCGCTCTAGTGTTTTGGTTATACTGCAAAAAAAGAATTGAATTAGATAAAATTATAGGAACAGAATTAGAAACCAAAAGAGAAAAAAAAAAAGTAAGGTGTACCTGACAAGAGAGAATTAGAGATGAGCTGAGGACTTGTCCGCCAAAGCTCAAATCGGGGCCGTGCGCTGGTCAACGGTGGTTTTGGAGTGCGAAATTTGGGTAAAGCTTTTAGCTCTAAGATCAGATCGGGAAGAACTGAGCAGCAATACAAGACCCACAAAATCCCTAAACCAAAACAAAACCTAAATGGAAGCCTGACCCATGGAGCTTCAGTCTGACCCAAATGGAAGCCTAATCCCCTCCCTTGAATCTTCGGTTTTGAGATGAGACTATGGGTTTCAAGACTGGGTTTTTGGGTTTGGTCAGGGAGAGAAGAGTGGGCCGGGGAGAGAAGACTGTGTTTGTGATGGTGGTTCGGCCAGAGGGAGTAGTGAAGCGGAGATGAATTGGCGGCGTGGGTTGAGGGAAGGGAAGAGCGACTTGGGTTGAGGGAGAACGAAGAAAAAAAAAAAAAAAAAAGGCAGAGGCGTAGGCATGGAGAAAGAGAGAACCAGAAAAAAAAAAAATGAGGGAAAACCAGAGGAGATAGGCGCGAAAAAGGGAAGCGGGGTTTTATTAAACAAATAATTTTTTTTTACAATCTTGCTACATTGGGATGCTAGAGATAGCAGTCCAATGTAGCGGTATTGCAAAATAAATAAGATTTAAGAGGATTGATGGAGCATGTTTTTTAGTATTTATAGCATTTGGCATGTTAAATTTTAGCATTTATAGCATTTACCCATCTTAATGAGAATGCTCTTAAAATCTTTAAATGAGTATACTAAATAAAATCATTATAGTTTAAGCTTCTCTTTTTCTCATCATATATAGTATTGAGTTTTGTTATAGGATATCAGTGTTTGTATTAAAGCATTGTAGTTTTGTAAATATAGAGCTAAACTGCAATAGCTTAGTTTAGACTAGTTTAGATAGCTATAAACGACTACCGTTTTCTATATACAAGTTAATGAGTCTGTTATCTCTTATTCCACGTGTACGGTTTGGATTGGTTAGGCAGTTAGTTATTTCTGTTTCATCTTTTCCATCTTTGTTCTCACTATATAAAGAACAGAGCATTGTAAACTTATTCAATGAATTCATTTTACAAGTTTCACATCATTCTTTTCTCTCTCTGAGTTTTCATTTCACCATTGATGTATCTTCGGAGCTTGTATGGAATTCAATATGGTATCAGAGCGAACTAGATCAGAGATTATTCAAGTATGGTATTCTGAATGTTCATAGTTCAATTACGTTCTTTCTTGATTTCTTAGTGCTTCTTTCAGATCAACTAGAAATTTACTTGTTGTATTTCTGTTGATTCTTGCATTAAGTTCATCATCCTCGAGGTTTTAATTCCTTTTAGTGTGTTGAAACCTTGATTTTTGTTCTTCTGTTCATAATTGAATTGAAATCTTCAATCTTAGGGTTTCAATTCAATTTTTTTTTCTCGATTCTAGGGTTATTCCATTTCGAATTTACTGCTTTCTGTTGCAATCTCATCAAGATTGTGAATTACATCTTGATTGTCACACATAATCCAATTCTTGTTTCTTGGAGAATTCTTGAGAAAATCAATTCTTGTTTCTTTTCCAATTCTTGGTTTTAGTTACTTGAGACCTTGAATCTTCATCATTTCTCTTTGATAAGCATGACTGAGAGTACCTCTAGTGCTAATAATACTCCTACTATCCAACCTTGGGAAAACACATCTAGCCCCTATTTTCTATCCAGTGGTGATAATCCAGGAGTTTCTTTGGTGGTTCAACACCTCACTGAAGACAACTATAACACCTGGAGTAAGGTGATACTTATTTCTTTGGATGCCAAAACTAAATTGGGCTTCATTGATGGCTCTATCCCTAAGCCTCAATCTGTTGATCATCCACATTACACAGCTTGGAATAAATGCAATAGCACAGTCCTAGCTTGGTTGTTGAATTCTATTTCCAAGGAGTTGCAGTCAAGTATAGTGTATTTCAAGACTGCCAGAGATGTATGGATTGATCTACAAAACAAGTTTGGGCAAGGAAATGGACCTACAATTTTTTACTTGAGAAAGGAGATTAGTTCTTTGGTTCAAGAGGATTTAACCATCAATGCATACTATGCCAAGTTTAAAGGTCTTTGGGATGAATTTTCCAATTATAGGACATGTACATGTGGTCATCAAGTTGAGGAGTGTACCATGTCTTTCTTGATGGGGCTGAATGAGACATATGCAGCTGTCAGGAGCCAAATTCTGCTTATGGAGCCTGTGCCTCCCTTAAGCAAAGTGTTCTCTCTTCTACTGCAAGATGAGAAACAGAGAAAAGTAGGTGCTGGGAAGAAGGTTTAAGCAAAGTGTTCTCTCTTCTCTTCCAGTGTAAATACCTCTCATATTAGTTCATATGACTGGATTCTTGATAGTGGTGCAACAGACCACATGGTACATTCCATTCATTTCTTCACTTTTGTCACTTCTTCTGTTCAGATTTCAGTTAGACTCCCTAATGGTGAAATGGTTAAGGTGACCCATGTTGGAACTGTTAAAATCTCAGCCACATTGGTTCTAGAAAATGTTCTTTGCATTCCTACCTTTTCTTTCAATCTTATTTCCATAAGCAAGCTAACCCAAAACCCTTCCTGTTGCTACATCTTTCTTTCCCATTACTGTTTTCTCCAGGACTTACTGCATTGGAAGATAATTGGGTTGGGTAAGAGACATGGAGGGTTGTATACCTTGCAGTGCACTGATTCCATCACCTTACCACCTTTTGTTTCAGAGGTTCTATCCAGATTACCTCTTTCCTTTGTAATAAAAGTGTCAATGTTTGTAATCTTGATTCTTCTCCTGTTGTTGCTACTTCAAATGATGTTGTTAGGATGTGGCATTACAGATTGGGTCATCCCTCTTCACAAAGACTAGCTTTGTTGGAATCTATTGTACCTGATCTGATTTCTTGTAATAATAAATCCTTTGATTGTCATATTTGCCCTTTAGTTAAACAACACAAATTACCTTTTTCTAAGTCCACAAGTGTTTCTTTAGCTTGTTTTGATTTAATCCATGCTGATATTTGGGGACCCTATTCTACTCCTTCCTTAAATGGCTCAAAATATTTTCTTACTTTGGTTGATGACCATAGTAGGTGCACTTGGGTTTATTTAATGAAGTACAAATCTGATGCTTCTTCTTTAATTCAAACCTTCTTTCAAATGATTCTTAATCAGTTCAAAGTATCCATTAAGGTCATTAGGAGTGATAATGGTCCTGAATTTGCTCTTTCTTCATTTTATGATTCCAAAGATGTTTTACATCAACTATCCTGTGTTGAAACTCCACAGCAAAATGCCGTTGTTGAAAGAAAACACCAGCATCTATTGAATGTTACTAGAGCCTTGAGATTTCATGCCAACTTACCTTTAAAATTCTGGGGAGATTGTGTTCTTATAGCCACATATCTCATCAACAGGCTTCCTAGTCCTCTTCTAGGCAATCTTACTCCATACTAAAAACTTTTAGGTCATTCTCCTTCATATCAGCACCTTAAATCATTTGGTTGTCTATGTTATGCCTCAACTTTAACTAGGAACAAATCAAAATTTGACCCTAGAGCAAAGGCATGCATATTTCTTGGTTATCCTTTTGGGACTAAAAGGTACAAGTTGTATGATTTGTCCACTAGAACTATGTTTCTGTCAAGGGATGTTATCTTCAAAGAGACTGTTTTTCCTTTTAAACACTGGCAGTCTAAAACCATTCCTAGTTCTCCTTCCACTTCTCACAATGTTTTTCCATCTCAGTCACAAATTCCAGATCCTATTGCTTCTATTTCTGCTGAATTTTCTCTTCCCTTTAGTTCTGTTGATATGCTGTGCCCCTGATGAATTTCCAGATCTTGTCCACCCTAATCTGGACTCTTCTCATCATCATGATCCTTCCATTCAACCTGCCTTACCTATTGTTCAGCCTGACTTACCCATTGTTCAACCTGACTTACCCATTGTTCAACCTAACTTACCTCTTGTTAGAAAGTCCACTAGGACTCATAAAACTCCTTCATATCTTCATGACTACCACTGCAGTTTAGCTTCCACTCTCATTCCTAATCATCATGCAACTTGGCTTCCACTTCTCTACCTTCCCATGATTCATATCCATTGACAGTCCAGGTATCCTTTATCCACTTTCATCAAACTCTTTCTTATTCTAAGTTGTCTAATGCACATAGAGTCTTCTCTTGCCTTGTCTATTGCCAAGGAACCCACTTCCTATGCTGAAGCTTTACCTGATCCATTGTGGCAAGTTGCCATGAAGGCTGAGATTGATGCACTTCAGGCTAACAAGACTTGGGTCATGACCAAACTGCCTCTTGGTAAAGTGCCTATTAGGTGCAAATGGGTGTACAAAATCAAGCTTAAAACTGATGGCTCTATAGAGAGGTACAAGGCTAGATTGGTTGCTAAAGGTTTTGCTCAAACTGAGGGAGTTGATTACTATGAGACCTTCTCTCCTGTGGTGAAATTTATGACTGTTAGGACCCTTTTGGCTATGGCTGCTGTGTATGGTTGGCATCTATCCCAATTAGATGTCAACAATGCCTTCTTACATGGGGAATTGACGGAGGAAGTGTATATGGTCCCTCCTCCTGGATTTGGCAGCAAGGGGGAGGTGTGCAAACTCACTAAATCCCTTTATGGATTGAAACAGGCCAGTAGACAGTGGTTTGCTAAGCTTTCATCCACTCTCCTTGATCATGGTTTTATTCAATCTAAATCAGATTACTCTGTCTTCACTAAGGTCAGCAAGGGTTCAATTCTCATCTTGCTAGTTTATGTGGATGACATTTTGATAGCTAGCAATAATGTAGAGGCAGTCAATACTTTCAAGGTTTTCCTAGATGCCAAGTTCAAGCTCAAGGATCTTGGTACTTTGAAGTATTTCTTAGGCCTTGACTTTGCAAGGACTGAGAAAGGTATTAGTTTGTGTCAAAGGAAGTTTGTTTTAGAGCTGCTATCTGATACAGGTCTGCTAGCAAGTAAGCCTGCTAATGTGCCTATGGATCAATCAGCCAAATTTAGGAGTTCAATGGGAGAGGCTGCACCAGATCCATCTTTGTATAGAAGAATTATAGGCAAATTGCTTTATCTGACTCTAGCCAGACCTGGCATTTGTTACTCAGTGCACAAACTGAGTCAGTTTATGAGTTCACCTCAGATTCCTCATTTACAAGCAGCTTATAAGGTACTTAAGTATCTTAAGAAGACACCAGGGCAAGGTTTATTTCTATCTGCAAGCTCTGAATTGAAGCTCAAAGCCTACTGTGATGCTGATTGGGTAGCTTGCCCAGACACCAGAAGATCAGTTTCAGGATTTTGTGTTTTCCTTGGTAATTCCCTCATATCCTGGAAATGTAAGAAGCAACAAGTAGTGTCCAGATCATCAGCAGAATCTGAGTATCGTGCAATGGCTACTGTCACAAGTGAGCTTGTCTGGTTGTTGGCATTACTTGAAACCTTTGGTTTAGATCACAATTATCCAGCCTCTTTGTACTGTGATAGCAAGGCAGCTCTCTATATTGCTGCAAATCTAGTATTTCACGAACGTACAAAACACATAGAGGTTGTCTGTCACTATATTCGAAGTAAGATTCAAAATGGGGTGATTAAGACTTTCCATGTGCCTACTAAACACCAGATTGCTGACTTCTTCACCAAAGCTCTTGGATACAAGCAATTCTACTTTCTTCTGTCCAAGATGAACCTAATCAACATCTATGGTTCATCTTGAGGGGAGTATTGAGTTTTGTTATAGGATATCAGTGTTTGTATTAAAGCATTGTAGTTTGTAAATATAGAGCTAAACTACAGTAGCTTAGTTTAGAATAGTTTAGATAGCTATAAACGACTGGTGTTTGTATATACAAGTTAATGAGTCTGTTATCTCTTATTCCACGTGTACGTTTTGGATTGGTTAGGCAGTTAGTTATTTCTGTTTCATCTTTCCCCCTCTGTTCTCACTATATAAAGAACAGAGCATTGTAAACTTATTCAATGAATTCATTTTACAAGTTTCACATCATTCTTTTCTCTCTCTGAGTTTTCATTCCACCATTGATGTATCTTCGGAGCTTGTATGGAATTCAATATATAGAAGTATAAAAGTGATGAAAATAGTCTCATTTAATTCACTATAAATCTAATTTCTCAATTACATTTACATAATAATAGGTTATATCAACTACATGATGTTCAACCTCAAGTTAGTAAGAGAATATGACGCTAGGATATACTCTTGTTGTTTTTGTCTATGTTCAATCTTTTATCCATAAGACTCCAGATTTGAAAAACTTCTGTGTTCATTAGCTCTACGTATGCTCAAGTATATACACTCATATTCATTATCTTCTCGATAATTTGATAGTTTCTTTGAAGTTTGAACTAGAAACAAGTTATATTTAATAGGATCAATATTTTACATTCCTCTTTTAGGCTCTTTAATAGGATCAATGTTATGCCTTTCATATATTTCCATGCCCAGACTTTTAGGCTCTTTTTTTCTTCTTCTTTTTGACACATTGAAAAAAAATATTATTACAAATCGATTACCGTTAACATAATCTGATTATTGGATCTATAGTTTAAACATAAAAAATGAGAATAAACGACATACAATACTTCCTGCAAGACGATCAAGTTTTTGCAGATGACGTCAGCTAGGGGGCTCGACATACTATAGTTTTTGCTCCCGTGCTCAGACAATAGTTCTGTGAACCCTTCAAATTCAGAAACAAAGAAACAAAGAAAGAACAATGTTTGATTTGCTTGTTAACAAATAGGAGTCTAAAAAAGGCCCATTAAAGCCTATGCTACGTGAATTGAAGCCCATAGGCCGCAAATCACGATGTTCGACTAATGAGTAGTTATTAAGGTCCAAGCTCTTAATTTTGTCAGATTGAGATCCGGTATTCCATTTAGAATAAAAACTTGGGACACCTTTTTTTATTTTTTTATTTATTTTACAACTATTTTATATGCTCTTAATTCTATATATTTATTAACTGATTCTTTTCAAGTTTTTTTAATATAATTCTTTGTTTTAATGTAATCTAAGTATAGTTGTTGTGACCCATTCGGTTTTGTGATTTAGAATAAAATTTACCTTTATAGGTTCATTACAGTACTTTTATATTTTAAGTATAATAAAAAAAAATATTTTATAATGAGGTTGATACTTGACTTTTCAATAAATATAAAGTTTCAAGTTTTTGTTTAGATCATAATCCAAGGGTTCATAACAATTAGTTAGATTTGCAATATGTATATGACTTTGAAGTTTAAGATAAGCTTTTATTCCTAGAATTTTAAGAAATATAATGCAATAAGATTTATATAGCTAAAGCATGACTACATTTTTTATGATATCCTTTATTTTCTATGATCTAGTGTTGTCACTTGTGAAACTTTGAATTTGAATTATATTAAGTGGCTTGTTTTTTAGACTTGATTTTGACTGATAATTTATAAGTGCCTATTTATTAATTTTCATATTTATTTCATGACTTCTCAAACTTATTTTTATAAACTTATTTATTTTTATTTTATAACTATGCGTGCAACCGGTGTCCCACTCGTTGAACCAATGAGCAATTGATCCGGCTCTTAGACTAGATTAACATATGGTCCGAGTTTAATAACTACTAATCGGAAACCTGCGCATTATTGTGAGGTAATTTCTTAGATGATCTCAGTAAATTAAAATTTTCTTTTCAATTTGAACTAATCTAATAAAGAGTAATGTATTTCATAATCATATTTTCATTATTATAGAACAATCTCATAATGATATAAATAAAATTTAATTTGTTGTCAACCAAAATGAAAATAATACAATTTTTTCAAGAATTTAAAAGGCAAGTTAGTTAAAATATTCATTTTTTAATAGAAGTCATTATAATTATTTGTGTATCATTAAAAAGTATATAAAATTTGGAAATTATTTCTTTTCGTTTCAAACAAACTTTCTCAAACCCTAGTTTTTCTACCTTACAATCCAAAACACCCAAAAACATATCTAAAAATTAATAAAACTTAATAATGATTGATGGTCCAATCTGGAAAACAATTTGTTATTGATAATCTATTGAAATTATTTTCTTTGCAAAAATTGCAAATTCATCCACCCAAAAAGATTATCAAATAAATCATTATTAGAAAAATCTCATAATTAGATTTCTATATATGCATCGTTATAAAATAATAATAATAATGAAAAAAAAAATATAATTTGTTACTGAAATTATAGTAATTTCTTTTAAAAATCTATTACATTTTTACCAGCCAAATTTCGTTATCTGTTAGCATGGTTTCGATCTGATGTAGTACTTGACTTAAATATCCTAAGTTAGTCTGAAAAATCTCTTAACACACATTGATGGAAATTAAAACCCCTTAAACAACCAAATTGCATAGCCTAGATTAATTAGCCAAGTTGTTACTTAGTCAAATTAAGCAATTCTAGGTTAAAACAATTCAACAATCATATCAAGAATAATAATGCATCGGAAAATAAATAACACAAGATATGATCACCCAGGAAACCACACGGTAAAAACCTGGGGAGGATTTGACCCACCGATCCTCAAGGCAAAACAGAATTCACTATGAAAGAATTGAAGTTCTTACAAAAGGCCTACAAGCTCCCCGCTCGACTTCCTAATGCTACCCACCAGTACGAACTTCCTGACACGACCACGCGCAGGCTCCGAATCCACGGACTACTTCTTTCTTGAATTCCTCAATCAGCTACAAGCTCCCCGCTTGCTTTTCTTTTAAGTTCCAATGGTTGCAACTATGTTGATCATCAAGATATTGAAATCCTAAGTTTATGTGAAGGAAAGCTCCTCAAGATCTCACAAGAGATTCACACAAACAGCAAATATGAGCAACAAACAATATGGACAACCTCAAAAACGTGGCTAGGGTTTTGTTTATATACCTAGGGTAAAAACATAAAACCCTAAACGTTTAATGAAGTAGGGCTGAGTTGGAAATTCTGCAGAATAATCAACCTGTGCGATTTTCGATCGATCGAGTCTATTCTTCGATCGATCGAGCCAGGCCAAAAGTCCCAAGTACTTCTGCAGCCACTCGATTCCAACTGTACAATAATAAACCAACTTTGAGCAAGCCTAAACAAGACTAAATACAATGTTTTGATCATGGTTTGCCAACATTACAAATTAGAGTTCTAAATACATAAAATCCTAAGACCTTAGAACCTAACAAACTCCCCCTTTGGCAATCCGTGACAAAACCATAACTAAAAGCTCAAAGTTTTACAAGTAAAAAGCCCTTTACAAAGATAAAGCTCATAAAATCAAATTCAGCCTAACTACTATCCATCAGTTGCAAGTGTAGACAGCAGCTTAGTTGAATCAACCTGTATATTCCTGAAACACTCAACAAACGCATAAACGCATGTGTGGCAGAAAAGAGTAAAACAACAGGTATAACATTCTTGTAAGATTCACACAACACAAAATAAAGACATATATGAATGATCAACTCATAAATATAAATCAATAAGCAGTGAATCACAAAACAACAAGAATCAACAAAAATATCATGTATATCAATCAATGTTACTCCCCCTAACATGAATATCCCCAAAAAATGATATACAAAGTGAAGCACCTAGATACAATCTAAAAACTCCACAAGCTCCTCAAAAAGAAAAAGTCTCCCCCTAACTACAAAAACTCCTCTACAAAGTCAAAAAATAACCACTCCCCCTTTTGTGACGGAATGCCAAGGGGCAATCACAATCGCCATCAAAAGGAGGTGGTGAGGGTGAATGAAGACGTGCCAAGTCAGCTCGTAGAGCACGAAACTCATCTAGCAAGTCTACCAAAATCTGACCATGAGCCGCCTGAACGGTCATGACAGTCTCCAAAGTACGACGAACATCGAAGTCGGCCGAAGGAGGTGGAGGAACATCAGCAGCAGCAGCATCATCACCAATTGGAACATCCTCACCAGCAAGACCTGCAAAAGAAGAAGGAGAGGTGCGCTACTAGAGGGCTCAGACCTAGGGTGTTTAGAACCAGCTCGAAGATGAGCAGCCCTTTGTCTAAGAAAAGACGCACCTATAGGAGCAATAACATGAACGGGCTCAGAGGAAGGAAAGCCACTAATATCAAGATAAAGGAGAATCCTATGAATGAAAATAGGATGAACAAGAGCATGAGCAGTGGATGAACTCCTATAAATATCGTTCAAAGAACGAAGAAAAAGATGGGGAAAGCTAATAGGAGCATCAGTAACCAGAGCGTACAAAAATACACACCTCTCAAGAGGAATGGTGTGAACATGGGAAATGGGCCAGATAGAATGACACGCTATCCTAAAGAAGAGATAGTGTAACCCGGAGAGTTCAGCAGAAGTGATCCGAGGATCAGAACCCCACTGGACAGTAGTACCAGTGATGTAAGACAAAACATCGCTCAGCTCGGGAGACTCATCATATGGATAGACAGGATGTCGAACCAATGGTACCCCTAGAGCATCAGCCACTACCTGAGGAGTAATGGAGTACTCTACGCCTCGTATCCAACTCTTGACTAGAGTGTTGGAATCATAGATGCGGATAGAGATGTTCAAATAGAACTCTCTAATCAAGGCAGAAGGTGGAGGAGGATCAGAAACATCCACCAAGGGTAACCAGCCCCTACGCTCAAAGTTTGCCCTAATGGCAGGATCAAGTTCATCTAAGTGAACAGAACGCTCAGCCCAAATCTTTCTCCTAAGGTTTAGCGTCTCAAAAATCTCTTGGTTTTTCTCACTCGAAAACTTCTCACGGTCAAAGGATGGAGGGGGTGAAGGAGAAGGTGAGGGAACATTCCTACGGGCTCTAGTTTTCCTAGGCATAGTGCTAAGGAAAGGACAGAGACACAGAGTGAAAACCAAAAAGAACAAGAGAAAACAAAACCAAGGGCAGACTGCAAATTAGCACAATAAAAATATAGAACAAAAATCTATATGATGCATGAACATTAATAATGTTGTGATGCATGATCTAATGCAGTAAACAAATAAGTTCAATTGAGATTGAATTGACAAAATTGGCTTGAACATGGAATTTTTATCAAAAATCCCCAAAAATTGAAAACCACTTGTTGAAATTTTTAACCAAAATTGATGAATTGAGCATTACAAAACACATCACAGAGATTATAATGCTTAATTAAAACAATACAACAAGCCAATTTCAGCAAATTCTACCCAATTTAACAAAAGCCCCAATTCGGATCAAGAACAAACCCTAGAATTTTCAATTTTTCACCAAACTCAAAATTGATCAAATTAAACTATTTAGATCATGTCTATAGCATGTCCCCACAAAAACCCAATGATCAATTGCATAAAATATGGCTTGAATCAAAAGAAAATCCCAAAATAGCAAAGTCCGAAAATTACCCTTAAATGCATGGATTTATGCATGAAATCATGAAAATAAAATCAAAAGGAAGGGTAAAAGGGTCTTACCGGCTTGAGGAGAGAAAGATTTTGCAAAAACTTCGGAAGAAAACGACAAAAATCCCTAAGGTGGAGCCTTGCCAACGCGGAGAGAGAGAAAAAGTTTGAAAAAGATTTTGAAAAGTGTTTGAAAAAGTCAGATCTGATCTTTTAAAAAAGCTTTTCCACGATCTTCGATTGATCGAAAATTACATTCGATCGATCGAATGAACCAGTCATTTTGAAACAAACTAGAGCACTTTTTCGATTGATCGAAAATCACATTCGATCGACCGAAACAAACAGTCATTTTGAGACAAATTACAACACTTTTTCGAATGATCGAAAATCAGACTGGATCGATCGAACTGGGCAGAGGCTCACTAAGTTTTGAGAAAAATCACAGTTTTGAAAGACACAAACCAAATTTTGAAAAACAACTCCTCAAAGCATTAAATTACAGAAATAAAATGCATGAGTATGAGATGGAATGCTTTTTCAAAAACCCAAAATTTTAAATCCAATTTTCTCAAAAACAAGTTTCAATCATTCTCCATTTAATTTTCTCAAGCAACAGATATGTTGTACACAATTCTCAAGATATTCTCAAACTTGGTTGGTCAGACCAAAAACACACACACTAGCATGTATAGTGTTTAACAAAGAGTAACTTGTGTAGTGTGTGATACTAGCAAAAACTTGAGATACATGTGAGGTGATATGTGAATAGCAATCAAACACAAAGTCTACACAATTCATCACATAGAATTTAAAAGAGACTATCACCTAAAGAGTTACATCCTATAACTCCCACATCTCCTAGAACAAAAGCTTGCAATCATGTAAGTTTCTTGTATTTTTGCCCCATTATTAAGGTGAAATTTGGCATAAAGCCTAATAGTACACACCAGATTAGATTATGTGAAATGGCATCAAGCCTAATAGTACACACCAATTTTAAGCATTAAGCATTTAAGCATTTAAAGAGGCTACACCTTATGTTCTTTTTGTGCATGTGCTACACTTTCTCGAGCACAAAATCTTATGATATGCACTAAGGTGTTCATGATTGACTAGTGAACAGTGGTGAGATGGTTATTTATGCCTTTCTCAAAAGAATCAAGTCCGACAGTCAAATAACATGTAACTTCAAGATCAAGACAAAGTGATTAATAACCACAAACATCTTTCCCACACAACATGCACTACAAAGCTTTAACTAGTCAAGTGCAATAAATAAGCTCATCAAAGCTAAACAAGGTACACATAACATGACATGTGTCAAAAGATAGACCAACCTTGTTTTTCAAAAATCAAGAAAAATAGTGTCTAACATAAATTTTTGCTTTCTCCTTTTCCCTTTTTTTTTTATTTATTTATTTATTTAAAAGAGAAAACAAATAAATCCTAGAATGAAATGCATGAATGTAATGCAATGCAAGTCCTAGAACAAAAAAAAACAAAAACCAAAGAACAATGGTCACCAAAGAATATAGCAATTAAGCACAAGGACCAAGAAAGTCAACAACAACTTAGGGACACCGAAGAACACCAATCACTTGACGAAGTGTCTCAAACTTACTTCCATCAAGAGGTTTGGTAAAGATGTCAGCATTTTGACGATCAGTAGGGATATACTCAAGAACAACAATTTTCTTTTCAACCAAATCCCTAATAAAGTGATATCTAAGTTCAATGTGTTTGGTCTTAGAGTGTTGAACAGGATTCTTAGATATATCTATAGCACTAAAATTATCACAATAGACAACCATGGTGTCTTGAGGAATCCCATAATCACTCAAAAGCTTTTTCATCCAAAGGAGTTGGGAACAGCAGCTCCCAGCAGCAATATATTCTGCTTCAGCAGTGGACAAAGAAACAGAATTTTGTTTCTTACTCATCCAAGCCACAAGATTGGCTCCAACATAAAAACACCCCCTAGTGGTGCTTTTTCTATCATCAGCATTCCCAGCCCAATCAGAATCAGAAAAACCAGCAAGAGACAAATTTGACTCTTTGCTATAAAACAATCCATAATCACAGGTTCCACTCACATATTTGATAATTCTCTTAACAGCATTTAAATGAGAAATCTTAGGATTAGACTGAAATCTAGAACAAACACCAACACTATAAGAGATATCAGGCCGACTAGCAGTTAAATACAAAAGACATCCAATCATGCTTCTATACAAAGTAATATCAACAGACTCACCTGATGGATCTAGTGTTAATTTTGCATTTGCAGCCATTGGTGTCCTAGCATGAGCAGCTTTGTCCAGTCCAAATCTTTTGACTAAATTCCTTGCATATTTAGCTTGATTGATGTAGATGCCGGACTCTGTTTGTTTTACCTGCAATCCCAAAAAGTAAGTCAGTTCACCAACCATGCTCATTTCAAACATTGCCTTCATTTCATCTGCAAAAGAATGAGCAAGAGAATCATTAGTAGCACCAAAAACAATGTCATCAACATAAATTTGAGCTACAACAAAACCAGTCTTATCCTTTCTTATGAAGAGAGTTGTATCTGCAGATCCCCTTTTGAATCCATGCTCAGTGAGATATGCAGTCAATCTATCATACCAAACCCTAGGAGCTTGTTTCAAACCATAGAGGGCTCTCTTCAACTTGTATACATCATCCGGTCTGTGAGGGTCCACAAATCCCTTAGGTTGCTCAACATACACCTCTTCTTGTAACATCCCATTGAAGAAAGCACTTTTGACATCCATTTGATACAACTTGAAGTTTAGATGACTTGCAATGGCCAACAGTATCCTAATGGATTCCAATCTTGCAACTGGTGCAAAGGTCTCATCAAAGTCAATTCCTTCCACTTGTGTGTATCCTTGTGCAACAAGTCTTGATTTATTTCTAATCACGGTGCCATGCTCATCTGACTTGTTCTTAAAGATCCATTTAGTTCCAATAACATTTACATTTTCAAGCCTAGGAACTAATTCCCACACATCATTCTGAACAAATTGATGAAGTTCTTCATGCATGGAATTTACCCAATCAGCATCTTGAAGTGCTTCATCCACCTTTTTCGGTTCAAATTGGGACAAATAACATGAGTGAGTAATTACATTCAAGGCTTTTGATCTCAATCTCATGTTATCATTCAGACTACCTAATATATTTGTGGAAGGATGATTCAATCTCACTCTAGAGGATGGACGTTTAACAAGAGATGTTGTAGTACCTTTCTGTTCAAATAGAGGACTGAACTCACTTTGTACCTGTCAAGTGTCATGAACCGGAGTGGATGGTTCTGAGCTTGATGGTACTGAGACTGTATCATTCAACACCAGCAGCTCTTCCTCACTATGTTTCCTGTTGGAAAATTTAGACCCCGGTTGATAGAATTAACAAGTTTTAAACCCAAGTTGTTAATTAGATTTATTATGAATCAAACTTGTTAAAAACAAACAAACATCAATATCATGTCAAATAATATGCAGCGGAAAAATAAATAAGACAAGATATGATGACCCAGGAAAACCAATGAAACCAACCAGTTTCACAGTAAAAAACCTGGGGGGAAACCTTCCCGAAAAGCAATTCACTATAGTAAAGAGAAGTTTCAGATCTAGTACAAAACCTTTGTCCCTAGACTCTACAATCCCCGTAGATGAACTCACAGCAGAAACCTTCTACCGCTTCAGAACCTCTGAACTCTTCAATATATGAACGCCACCCTTTTTGTTGCACGAATCCCAATACGTGACTAACTCCTTTGCACGAATCCCAGTACGTGACTCACTCACCAACTTAAGGAAGAAGAATGTTGGCTGCAAAGTTCTTCACTTCATCAACAATGAAGATCAAGAAGCACTTGGTTACAAAACCCTAAGGCGTAAAGACGCAGTAGCTTCTTTCAGAGAGAATAACCTTTTGAATATGTTCTCCTTGTATTCTCTTATTCTCTTATGTGACGGCCTCTAAAATAAGCCTTATATAGGTCTAGGGTTGTGAGAAAAGAAACCCTACTCAAATACATAAGCCTGGCCCAAAAATCAAAAAGCTGAAAATTCTGATTTCCCGTAACCTCGATCGATCGAGAGGTGTCGAGGAGGTGTCGAGATTTAATGAATCTCAATAGATAGCAGCTATCGAGGAGGTGTCGAGAAGGTGTCGAGGGGACAGAAACTTTCTCGATCGATCGACCAGCTATCGAGAAGCTATCGAGATTGCGATAAGAATCAGCTGAAGATCTCGACAGATAGCCAGGTGTCGAGGTAGCTATCGAGAGGTGTCGAGATTTAATGAACTTGCACTTCAGCTTGCTTTTTCTTGGACAGACTTGATGACTTCAACACAAACTCTTGAAACAAGGTTTCTTGAAGTATTAAAAACACCTAGAACTACCCAATTACAAGTAGAGTGCGTTTTGTCAAAAGGATTTGCCAATTTACATAAAATATGTCCTTAACATTTCCCAACATATTCTGTAAGAGGAGACTCATTAACCTCTAAAAACTTATCTTGAGCAAGAACAGTGCTTTCTGAAGATGCTTCTGAACATACTTCATCATTTATCACAACATTTGAAGATTCCATGACTGTTTTGGTTCTCAGATTGTACACTCTATAAGCTCTACTAGTGGAAGAGTATCCTAGAAAGTATCCTTTGTCACTCTTTGCATCAAACTTTTCTAGGTTCTCTCTATCACGTAGAATGTAACAGTCACTGCCAAATATCCTGAAATACTTGACAACAGGTTTCTTCCCTCTCCAGAGTTCATAGGGAGTTTTCTTGGAGTCAGGTCTAAAATACACCCGGTTGAGTGTATGGCAAGCAGTGTTGACAGCTTCTCCCCATAAGGACTTTGGCAACTTTTTGTTGTGTAGCATGACTCGTGCCATTTCCTGAACAACTCTGTTTTTCCTCTCCACAATCCCATTCTGTTGAGGTGTCTTGGGTGATGAGAACTCTTGATGAGTGCCTTGATCATTGCAGAAAGTCGCCAGCTTGGTATTCTCAAATTCTCTTCCATGATCACTTCTGATTCTGGCTATCACAGTATCTTTCTCAACCTGCAATTTCTTGCATAGATGTATCATCTTCTCAGGAGCCTCAGCTTTATCTTTCAAAAGCACAACCCAAGTATATCTAGTAAAGTCATCCACAACAACTAGAATATACTTCTTTCCACCCAAACTTTGAACTCTGGCAGGACCCATGAGATCAATATGTAATAACTCTAAAGGTCTTGAAGTTTGAACGCTAGTCACAGACGGATGCTTGGATTTTACTTGTTTACCTATCTGACATGGTCCACAAATGCACTTATCAATCTTCTCAAATTTAGGTAAACCGATAACTACCTCACACTTGGAAATCTTCTCTAACTGCTTATGACTGGCATGCCCCAACCGTTGATGCCACAAATCAACTTGATCAATCTTTGCACTAAAGCATTTGTTGTTCACACTTGGTGTTATGCCATAACAGTTGTCAGCTGTCCTTACACCAACACACGTACAGTCACCTCCTTCATCAAGTATCTCACATTCATACTTGGTGAAAAGAACATTTAATCCACTGTCGCAAATCTGACTTATGCTGAGTAAATTGGCCTTCAATCCATCAACATACCAAACATCTTCAAACACTGGCAATCCTGGAATGTCCACAGTACCAATGCCTCTGATCACAGATTTACTTCCATCTCCAAAAGTGACTGTCCCAATCTTTCCTTCAAAGAGTGTTTTGAATAAATCTTTATTTCCTGTCATGTGCCTGGAACAACCACTATCCAAATACCAGAGACAAGAATCACGTGCCTTTAAGGCGGTTAAAGCAGTATAACATACATAATTCTTATCACATGTGATTATGCCAAAATACTTAAGGAAAGATTTAACAAAAACAACAAATGGCAAAGACAGCAAGTAGATAAGTTGATTAACAAGTAGAAAGATTTTCCAAGAATCCATGACAGCAGGAGTCAAGGATCAGCTCAGAGATCAAAAATCTCAAACAAAAAGAGCTACCTGCTCTGATACCACTTGACAGGAATTTAGACCCCTTAAACAACCAAATTGCGTAGCCTAGATTAATTAGCCAAGTTGTTACTTAGTCAAATTAAGCAATTCTAGGTTAAAACAATTCAACAATCATATCAAGAATAATAATGCAGCGGAAAATAAATAACACAAGATATGATCACCCAGGAAACCACACGGTAAAAACCTGGGGAGGATTTGACCCACCGATCCTCAAGGCAAAACAGAATTCACTATGAAAGAATTGAAGTTCTTACAAAAGGCCTACAAGCTCCCCGCTCGACTTCCTAATGCTACCCACCAGTACGAACTTCCTGACACGACCACGCGCAGGCTCCAAATCCACGGACTACTTCTTTCTTGAATTCCTCAATCAGCTACAAGCTCCCCGCTTGCTTTTCTTTTAAGTTCCAATGGTTGCAACTATGTTGATCATCAAGATATTGATAATCCTAAGTTTATGTGAAGGAAAGCTCCTCGAAGATCTCACAAGAGATTCACACAAACAGCAAATATGAGCAACAAAACAATATGGACAACCTTCAAAAACGTGGCTAGGGTTTTGTTTATATACCTAGGGTAAAAACATAAAACCCTAAACGTTTAATGAAGTAGGACTGAGTTGGAAATTCTGCAGAATAATCAACCCTTCAAATTGTTATGCTTTTATAGTACTTCATGTTCAGAAGACTTTGTGTAATAAGGTTTAGATGATGGGTTACTACTTCATAGATTGGCTTCATAATTGTTATCCGATTAGATGTTTAACATTGATGGATACTTTTTTTTAATATGGTCACATTGTGATAACGGATAAGGGTATCCAAAAAAAAATCCACATGGTTGCATGCCAAGGAATAGTAACAATGGTCTCCAAGCTTTAATTTCAAAATCAATAATAGGCTTTAACTAAATGTCTAATCACAGAAAGGGTTCGCAAACAGAAAGGGTAGGTAAAAATTAATTAAATCATTTATACAATTTTTTTTATGGGGATTTGTACAAAATATTGAACATAATATAATATTTTTCTTTCCTTTTTTGAGAATGAACATAATATAATCTAAATGTGTTTAATGTTGAACTTTTTAATCCAATATAATTCTTTTTGATAAACTAATGTGTTTAATGTTGAATTCTTTAATCCAATATAATTCTTTTTTATAAACTTGATAGTACAACGAGGGATAGAGGATTAAAATTGTGAACATCTTTGTTAAAAACAGGAGGAGATATCAATTGAGTAACAAGACTCTTGACAATCGAACAGAATTTTTAAACATTAAAATATTAATATAGAGTAACTAAGGATTTCAACTAATATATATATATATATATATATATATATATATATATTGAGTAAAAGAGAAGCATGGTTTTATTAACGAAAGGAAAAGCCTCCGAGACTATGTTAATAACTATGGGCATACTATCGACCCTAGAGCTTTAGTTGGATTTATAAAATAAATGATATCAATTAAAATCTAATATGATAACACGTTAGAAAGTTTTAAAAATAAAATATAATGATAATTAACTTAATTAGTAAAAAATTTTATTGTCGAATGAGCCTAATACAAATTTATTGCGTTTTGGGCCCGTAATAAAGATAAAGAGTGGTCAAGATGCAAATGGCCTAAGCACAAATCCTAAGCCCAGAAGACGTGGGCTTTGCCTTTGGGCCGCGATGGGAAGAGAACGGTGCGGTGCGTTTTAAAGCCGAAAGCGCGCGCATGTTTTGAGTAAAAGCCCTAAGCCCCAAAAAAAAAGCGAAAATGGAAAAGGCAACGGACATGGAAATGGAAAGAGAAGGAGAAGAAGAAGAAGAAGAAACAGAGTCAGTGAGCAATAGGGCTGAGTTTTTGCTCCCGTGCTCAGACAATAGTTCTGTGAACTAGGGGTGTGCAAAAAACCGAAGAACCGAAAAAACCGCTTCAAACCGACCGAAACCGAATTGAAATTTCAGTTCGGTTTCGGTTCGGTTCGGTTTCGGTTTTATTATGTAAAAACCGAAAAGTTCGGTTCGGTTTTCGGTTGTAAATTTTAATACACCAAACCGACCGAACCGAACCGAAATATATTATTATATATTAATATATTATATTTTATATTTTTGACCGAAGATGGTGGGATTGTAGCAAATAAAAGTAAAAGTACAAAAGTGATAAAGAAGTATAAAAGCTGGCAGATAATATTTCAGGCTTGACATGCTAAATGACTAGGCTTAAGAACAAGGACATGCTAACCAATATAATACTCCAAGCCTGACAAGATAATATATAATACTGAAACATTGGCAAGAAAAGGCTGCCGAAACCAAATAAATTATATCCTCTGGTCGCTATCAGCGTTTGGTATTCATGCAGGAGAGTTTTTTTTTTTTTGGGCAAAACAGGAGAGATTTTGCACTGCGTAAAACAACCTCTGGGTGCTTAAATATATAATATTTCGTAAATATTGACTCTGACTTTTTGAGATCAGTGAGATATGTTTTGGCTATTTTCAAAAAAAAAAAAGATATGCTTTGGCTGGCAGCTTTGTGTTGGACAGTGAACCTCCATCAACCATCATCTCATTTTAATACAAGTCAGTGATTAACAATTGGGCAGTGGGCATTCGACATTTCCTTTCAAAATTCAAATGATCCGGCCAAGTAAACTAAGTAAATAGAGTATTTTAAAACCTATTAAATTAATCATCTATAATTAAACTAACTAAATATATAATTAAACTAAAACTAATTAAAGTATAAAATCAAAAGTTGAAAAATCCTACACTACATACTCCATATTTTTCTGATTTCACTCTCACACTTTCCTCTCTCTCACATTAAGACTTCAGACAGCCTCACTCTGGCCTCCACTCCACACTCCCTCTCACGCCAATCTGTCTCCGCCGCCTCCACTTGCCGCCCTCCCCACGCCACCCTCTCTTCTCGCTGTGACTGGCTGTGCGACGAAAATGGCATCAGCAGCGGGGTCTCCACCATCGCCGCCACTCCAAGACAACGTCGACGCCGAGCGCCGCCTTCAGGAAGCCGAGGACCATCTCCGTGAAGCCATAGAGGAGCTCCAAATCTGCTTGCTCATCGGCTTCTCATCTCAAGAGTCAAGACTCACGGTGAGTCTCTTTTAAAAATCTTGATACCCTCTCTGTTTTGTGTTTTGGGTTTTATTTACTATTGAATCTGAATCAATAAAGTTATGGCTTTGAAAATAGTGAATCAAGATCAAGATGTTTATTTTTTCAAGTTTTATTTGCAAATAAAGTTAGAGATTTGAAAAAATATATCCCATGTGCTTGGCTGAATCTCTGTTTTGTAGTAAGAACATATTGAATTCTGCATTTTTTTTTTTTTTTTTTTAAAGCCCAAACAAAATTTTTGGAAAAAAACCAAAGGCCCAAACTTCAAACCCAAAAACCGAAACCGACCGAAAAATCGACCGAAACCGAAACAAACCGAAACCGACAGTTTTTCAACTATTTCGGTCGGTTTCGGTTGAGATTTTTACAAACCGAAAATTTCGGTTTCGGTTGGCCGGATTAAAAAAAACCGAACGAACCGAACCGATTACAGCCCTACTGTGAACCCTTCAAATTCAGAAACAAAGAAACAAAGAAAGAACAATGTTTGATTTGCTTGTTAACAATAGGAGTCTAAAAAAGGCCCATTAAAGCCTATGCTACGTGAATTGAAGCCCATTAGGCCGCAATTCACGATGTTTGACTAATGAGTAGTTATTAAGGTCCATGCTCTTAATTTTGTCAGATTGAGATCCGGTATTCCATTTAGAATAAAAGCTTGGGACACCTTTTTTTATTTTTTTATGTTTATTTATTTATTTATTTTACAACTATTTTATATGCTCTTAATTCTATATATTTATTAACTGATTCTTTTCAAGTTTTTTTAATATAATTCTTTGTTTTAATGTAATCTAAGTATAGTTGTTGTGACCCATTCGGTTTTGTGATTTAGAATAAAAATTACCTTTATATGTTCATTACAGTACTTTTATATTTTAAGTATAATTAAAAAAAAATATTTTATAATGAGGTTGATACTTGACTTTTCAATAAATATAAAGTTTCAAGTTTTTGTTTAGATCATAATCCAAGTGTTCATAACAATTAGTTAGATTTGCAATATGTATATGACTTTGAAGTTTAAGATAAGCTTTTATTCCTAGAATTTTAAGAAATATAATGCAATAAGATTTTATATAGCTAAAGCATGACTACATTTTTATGATATCCTTTTATTTTCTATTATCTAGTGTTGTTACTTGTGAAACTTTGAATTTGAATTATATTAAGTGGATTGTTTTTTAGACTTGATTTTGACTGATAATTTATAAGTGCCTATTTATTAATTTTCATATTTATTTCATGACTTCTCAAACTTATTTTTATAACTTATTTAATTTTTATTTTATAACTATGCGGTGCAACCGGTGACCCACTCGTTGAACCAATGAGCAATTGATCCGGCTCTTAGACTAGATTAACATATGGTCCGAGTTTAATAACTACTAATCGGAAACCTGCGCATTATGTGAGGTAATTTCTTAGGATGATCTCATTAAATTAAAATTTTCTTTTTCAATTTGAACTAATCTAATAAAGAGTAATGTATTTCATAATCATATTTTCATTATTATAGAACAATCTCATAATGATATAAATAAAATTTAATTTTTGTCATACCAAAATGAAAATAATACAATTTTTCTCAAGAATTTAAAAGGCAAGTTAGTTAAAATATTCATTTTTTAATAGAAGTCATTTATAATATATTGTGTATCATTAAAAAGTATATAAAATTTGGAAATTATTTCTTTCGTTTCAAACAAACTTTCTCAAACCCTATTTTTTCTACCTTACAATCCAAAACACCCAAAAATATATCTAAAAAATTAATAAAACTTAATAATGATTGATTGGTCCAATCTGGAAAACAATTTGTTATTGATAATCTATTGAAATTATTTTCTTTGCAAAAATTGCAAATTCATCCACCCAAAAAGATTATCAAATAAATCATTATTAGAAAAATCTCATAATTAGATTTCTATATATGCATCGTTATAAAATAATAATAATAATGAAAAAAAATATATAATTTGTTACTGAAATTATGGTAATTTCTTTTAAAAATCTATTACATTTTTACCAACCAAATTTCGTTATCTGTTAGCATGGTTTCGATCTGATGTAGTACTTGACTTAAATATCCTGAGTTAGTCTGAAAAATCTCTTAACACACATTTTTTTTTTGGGGCATACAAATTTAATCCGGTATTTAGACCCTATTCTAGAAAGTGCATCTGGACTTGCTGCCATACCCTTGAGAATTAAGACAACCTATAATGGTGTTGAATTTTGCGAGCCAAGCTTGAGGTGTTTCCTTAAATCTGTATAATAGGACACGACGAAACCAACAGCATGTTGGAAAACAATGAAACAAACAAATGAAAGTTTAGTGAATAATCAAGAAACTTTAATGGCTTGGAGGTATGATTAAATTGTTTTCTTCAAGACAATATTTGCTCTGACACAAAGTTGTTAGGGTTATAGAAAATTTGTCTCTGGGATATGACTAAGCCAAGAATTCTTCAAGTAGCAACCAGAGAATTCTTATGAAATTTTTGTAATGGTGAAAAAATTCAATAAAAATCAAATGTGAAAGCACTTTTTATAGGCAATGGGGTGTGGCCCTTCATAGGCACCTTTAGAGACTAACATTGGTTAGTTCAAACTTCAAACCCAACAAACGTCACCAGACCTTTACTAGCTATTTGACACTTTTTTTTTTGTGTGGTTAAAATATAAAATTAGACCTTTAAATTTGACTGAAATTTATTTAAGTAATTTAATTTTACTTTTATTTAATTGAGTCCCCTAAATTTCAAATATATTCAATTTAGGCTTTTAGTCCAATTTCATTTAAAATTTTTTGTTAAGTATACAACTAACTAATGAAAAAATAAATTGAAAAGAAAAATCGTCACATAAAAAATCTATAAATTATTTTATTAATTTTGTAGATTATATTCATGTGAAAAAAAAAATATTTTTTTATGAAATTGGATGAAAAAATTGAATTGAATAAATTTGAAACCTGGAGGACTGAATTGAATGAAAGTAAAGTTAGATAATTAAAATGAATTTTATTCAAACTTGAAGGGTACAATTTGCATTTTATTTATTTATTATTTTTTTTTTTTTCCTTCTTTTTTGTCAGATGGAGTGGACCTCACAGTCACCATCTTCTTCAAGATACCTAACAAATGTGATCCATTCCCTCTTGTTATCAGCTAGTCGACATCTTCACCTATTCTCATCATCTGCTACGTCGGTTCCATGATCTTAAATCTCAACTCAAGTTGGGTTTCTGCAACACATCTGAAGTTTGAAGGGGGCTATTTGTCATTTGAGCACGCATTTAGGTTGTAAAGCCATATATATTGTCTAGGCCTATTGCATACACTCAATTCAAGTGATCACTTATACTGCACTCATAAAGTGTGTCTATACATAAGCATCTCTTACTCATATTTACATACAACTGAATAATATACCATTGTTCTAACATTGAGAGGAAGAAAAGTACATAATGTTCTTACTTGCTTTCATATTCTTGACCTTGAAAGTTAAGGAAAGAAGAATTGAAACGTCATTTGACAAAAATAAGCCAATAAGGTTTACGACGTTTGCAAATATGAATCTGCTAGCTATTTCATGCCCAGAGCTTGATTGGAATGCTTGTCAATTGGAGTTACACATTTTGTAAATAATGAATATTCCTTTTCCTGTTAATGAGGCATACTTGTCTCTACATTTTCACATTTTTTGCTTTTGGCTTTAACTTTAACTTTAAAGGGTGTGCAGCCAACTTGCTGACCTGCCCAAACTGACCCAACCCAACCCAATCCGCTGAGTTGGATCGGATTTTAGGGCTTGGTGGGTTGAGTTGGGTTACAATTTTTTTTTTTTTTTTTTTTTTTTTAGCTGGTCAGGTTAGGTTCGGGTCATAAAATTTCAAACCGGCCAAACCCAACCCGATCCACCCATATATTTAAAATATATTATATAATTAATAAATTTTTTTAAATAACTAGCTCTTCCTCCTATCTTATATAAAAGTCAATATTAATGTGTATTAGTTTATATATTAATGTATAACTGAATTGGAATATTAGTTCATATATTAATGTATATTTTGTTTATCAACTCAAGTGACAGGTGTGATAATTATTTTTCTACTCAATTTAATAGTAATAGTAATAAAAAAAAATTGTCCAACCCATGGATTCAACCCGACCCATGTGGGCTGGGTTGGGTTGGGTTGGGTTAAACTTATTTGATGGGTTGGGTTGAATTAAATTTTTTTTATCCCACCATGATGGGTTGGATCAAAATATCCCCTTAACCCGACTCAACCCAACCCAAGCACACCCCTAGTCTTTAATAAACTTCACTTCTTTATTCTCTCACTCTACCGTATGTGTTTTAATTTCTCAAATGTCAGGATGGCCATAGAATTGATTTGTCAATGACCAATAAGGGGATTTCAATCAATAAAGGAAAAAACAATGAGGGGATTCTTTTAGTGTTTTTTTTTTTTTTTTTTAATTGCCCGTTGCCCCCCTAAAGCAATAGAAGGATTCCTAATATTCTCTCTAAACTTTAAAATTTAATAATCTTCTTCTAAAGTTACACTCTCAAAGCAAATAGCCTCAGATCACCATCAAAATTGATAAATTTGATGACTTAAGTATATAGTTGTTCAATTTGGTTAAGTTGATACATTTTCAAATTTGGTACAAGTCACGTGACACTCGTGTTAAAAAAAGTCTATTTTCACACCAATTTTAAATAGCAGAGGTTATGTGTATTTATTGCATAATTTTGGATGTTGATTGTTGGATTTTATCTAGGCTATGTTAATCAAATAACCTAAACCTAATAGTATAGGGTGGAAATACAGAATCTATCTCTTCTCTTTTTATCTGAACCTGTGTTTTAAAGAATAAAAAAAGGTTTTGAGTGGCTAAATTAATAAACGACTGCTCACTATGAACTGATATTTTAATTTTGAGGCCAAATTTAAACAGTCCTATTTATTTTTAATTCTGTATTTATTAACTAATTTTGTTCTTTTTAATGTAGTCGAAGTTGTTTACTGAAACTTAGTCTAATTGATTTTTTATTTTTAAAATAAAACTATTCTACGTTTGACCAGCCCAACTCATTCCCGTTAGTACTTGACTTAAAAATAGGGGTGACAATTCGTGTTCGCGTGTCGGGTTCGTGTCGTGTTAAGTCATGAGTATTCGACTACATAGGTCAACACTAACCCGACATGTTTATTAAACGGGTCAAGATTCCTCAACCCTAACACGACCCATTTATTAAACGGGTTAATCATGTCGACCTGTTTATCAAATTTTATCAAAATGAAAAAAAAAATATGAAAAAACAAACAAATAAATATTTTTAATATAAAATTCAGAATTAACAAGTAGCTGCATCACAAATAATCATTCAAAACTAAAACATATCTCAATATCACAAATAATCAATCACAATATGTCAACGAAAATAAATCACAACAACTAATAAGTTTACATACCTAAAGTTTGAAGCGTATATTAGTAAAATGTCATTTAATTAAACGGGTCAGACGGGTCAAATAGATTCTATGTGTTCAACACTAATCCAACCCGTTTATTAAACGGGTCAACCGTGTCAACCCGAATATGACACGAACCCTTTAAGCCTCAACCCATAACCTGCTAATTTCATGTCGTGTCGTGTCGGGTTTGCGGGTCGTGTCAAATTTTGCCATCCCTACTTAAAATGTCATGAGTTAGCTTAAAATTCTCAAATCAACACTTTTTTGCATGCCAATCCATCTAGCCCGCCTTTAAGTTTAGCACTCTTGTTTTTTCTCTTTTGTAAAGCATTCGCCGCTATAGTTAGGCCAATAAACAATATATGCTCAATTTAATAATAATCACAGTTAGTTATCTCTTTCTTTCCCTTTTCCCAAAAATTAGCTTCACAAAATGATAGTGGAAAATTTCATACCCCTATTCTGAAAACTGCATCTGAACTTGCTTAAGACAGACGTTCAAGGAAAGTAGGGATTCCTGCTAATAAATAAGTCATCCCTTTTTTTTTATTATAGAAAAATCATCACTGATTCATTGTCGAAATGGGTAAGCAAGAATTAGATGCGTGTTAATAAATAAATCATCACGGAAGGCATTTACACTCATATATAAACACACCCACTTGCTCTTTATCCATTACCCTTTTGATTCTGCCTTAATTACACTTAAAATCAATCACGTTGCTCTGCGAGTGTTTGCTAACATATCTCTCTGCTGCAACCTGCGAAATTTCTCTGTGGGATACACTTCTTTGCTTTGTATAGCAGGCAGAGGTTAGTACCTGAAACTTTTCTGTCCTTAATGGTACTCACTTGAATATCTTTCCACCCCAAGTTACTTCTAAATTCTTCTATGGTAATGCTTCTTTGATTTACACTTTGGTTTCACATTTCTGTGACTTTTCTATTTATTATTTTATTTTTGTTATTATTTTGTTCTTAGTTATTGGTTGCATTCACAAAAAGAACATAGAATGAATATATAAGAAGGGCTGAGATTGTAAGTGCAAACTTCAAACAATTTAAATATGGCGAAAATACCATTTTGGTCATGATATTTTGAGGTAGTTGTCAATTTGATTAATGTTATTTTCAACTAATAGTCAATTTCGGTTAGTGAATTGTTGATAGGGACCAAATTATTGCAAGTTGAAAATAACATGGATCAAATTAATTGCTACGAAAATGTAGGGATTAAATTGACAATAACCCCCAAAATGTAAGGACCATAAGATTATTTTTGTTTTTAAATACTCAATCTCTTGTGGCCGTACAGATTGCAATGGATAACTCGACCCATAATTGTGACACAATTTTTTCGAGATTAATGTTTAGTATAAATGAATTCATATCAAATTAGGGTCAACCCAATTTAATGCACATAACAAATAGGTCAATTTTGTCCTAATCTCTTTAACTCATAATCAACCCAAAATTATCTGGCTCATCAATTATTTCAAGATGAGTTAACCCAATTTAACAAACAAATCAATTTAACCCATATAATAATACATCTCATTTTTTTCCAACATAAGTTTGAATTTTTAATGGTTATATAATTAATTCTTCATTTGAAACCCTTGAATTACTAATCTTTTTTTCTTTTTTTTAACACCAAAATAAAGCTAAAGCTATCATGTTCATTGTATTATTCTTAGATTTTTTTTTTTTTTTTTTTTTTTTTTTTATTTCTATATCTCGATTGATTTTGGTTTGATTGATATCAAAACTTTTAGATTGTATTCTCTTTGTATTTTAATTGATGTTATCATGGAATAATTTTTTTTGGAATTTATTTGTTTATAATTGTTAATACATGGCCTGGATTTCACCCGACCCATAACCCATGGACCATAGATCATCCACATGGGTATCTATCCATGGACTATCGGATAAGTGGATTTAAATTAAAGTTTAAATTTAAATTGATCTGAATATGAGTTATCAAGATCAGTAGTGGAGTGATATACGATGGGTTAAGTGATTATAATACCACTTATCTTGATAGTGGGTTTATTCTTATTTATATTTAAATAATCCTACAAAAATTAAGGAAAACAAAAGGGACCAACTGAGAAATTGTGGGAACAAAAACAAACATACAATTCCCAAGTGTTCTCTCAAGCATGCCATTTCTTTCTAGGAACACCACCAAGAGTACTTTGGAGCTTGGAGCGTGGCAATCTCGGAAGAGACTTGAAAGAGACTTTGGTAGCCTCTCTAGTGACAAAAAGGTAATCCAAAAGCTGTAGAGGTCGTGTGGACGAATTTGTAAAGCAAGGAGGACAACAATTTGGGAAGTGATTAATCGGTTCTAAAAAGGTTTGTGAATATATGGCCCGTTTAATATATTCAACACTATATCAGAGCTATGCATGCTTGTTTTCCCTTTTGGATTAAAAATTCCATGATCTTTGTTTCTTTTTAAAAAATCCAATATGCATGAATATTTAGAGGCATGTTATGGCATGAAAATGAATGATTCAATCATATGAAAATGTTTCTAATGATGATGATAGCATGCTTGTAAAATATGGTAGCGAGTTATGGCATGTGGAGAAATAAATCCAAAACCTAGTTTTGAAAGTCGGTAAAAGAACCTAAAATTGCAGGCCAATTTTGAATCGCTAAAACTCATTTTCTGTTATAATTTATATACATGGATTGATAATATATTACATAAGCTTCAAAACAATAGTTTACAGGTTTAATTTGGACTTCAAATGAGTAAGTTATGATCTTTTAAAAATTAGGGTCAAATTAAATGCTATTAAGAAAAATTATGGTTGAAGGTTGAAGATGATGAACAGTGTTCATCAAATCCCACTCTTGAAAGTGGAGTGTGGGATCTACTTTAGTGGCTTAGTGCCTAAGAAAGTAAAAGGCTTGAACCATGGAGGAGAAATGACCACTTTCATGGTGATCTAGCCAGTAAGAATGATTTATAAGAGTGTTTTTGGACTAATTCACCTATCAGTATGACAAATACCAGTTGTATTAATTGGTTTGGTACGGTAATGACTCCCTTTAATCTAATACTCCCTCTATATTAATAAATGGGTCAAATTGGTCATGTCTATGTCAATCCAAGACAACAAATTTATTAAGCACGTTATGTGGGTTTGGTCATTTTGTGTCAACTAGCTTAATAAATGGGTCATGTTAGTGTTAAGTGGTTCTGAGACATGATTATTAAAATAAATCATGTTTGGGTTGACCCATATAGTTGAATACCCCTTACTAGGCACAACATGAACACAACCCAAATAACATGAATTGCCATCAAAATTGCACATAATTTCTATGAAGGCTTTAGTGTTACACACAATACTCCTATTCACATATTAATATATATTAGTTGAAGGGGAATATACAACAAAATTCCTAGATCTATGAGATGTAAAAAATAGAGAAAAATATGCACCAAAGAAAACAATTACACAAGACATTATTTACATGATTTGGTAATTTACCTACGTCCACAAAATTGCGAAGATTTCACTATTCTCAGGAAAAAATACAAGATGTGGCAGTATAGTTTTTACTCTAAAACAATCTCAAACCCTAATATCCAAAACAACAGTTTTCTATCTTGGGCACAGGGCCGATCGGCCCCAGCCTTCACTCCATGGACTAAATCTTAAAAAATCTCTCATTAAAAACTGTAAAAATATTATTTCAAGTTAGTTCATAATATGGATCAAACACAACTAGGCTCCACAAAGCCCAACAAATCTCTCACTTGGAGACTAGTTCAATCTCTAACATCAACCGCAATCCTCCAAAGACAATCCCTCATCACTGCAACTCATCCTCCTATCCTTTGGTAAGAAGATCAACTAAAGTTGTACATAGCTTCAGCTTCTCAATAGTGACACCCTTAGTCAACATATCTATCGGATTCTTAGATCCACAAATCTTCTCAAGTATTAACAGCTTATCTTCAACAAGGTAACGGATAGAAATGTTTCTCATTTGTATATGCTTCGACTTTGAATGAGAAAGCCAAATGTTTAGCAAGAAAAATTACACTCTAACTGTCACTGTGTAGAATGCCCATCTCCTACTTCTTACCCAATTCGTCCAAGAAGCTATGTAGCCAAATCATCTCTTTTGTAGCTTCAATCGCTGCAACATACTCAGCTACTGTAGTAGACAAAGCAACAATCTTTTATATATGTGAAGACCAAGATATAGTTGTACCACCCAGAGTAAATACAAACCAAGTAGTACTCTTTCTACTATCAATATTACCTGCTAAATCAGCATCTATATAACCCTGCAGTTCCAAACTTGCACCTGTGAAGCAAAGACATTTATCTGTTAAACCTCTCAGATTCCTCAAAAGCCACTTGATTACCGCACAATGTTGCTCTCCTAGCCTAATCATGTATCTACTCACAACTCCCATTGCATGTGCAATGTCTAGCCTTATACACATCATAGCATACATTAAGTATCTTGCTCGTATGATCCCTTTCTTCTTTTGTCTTCGGTGACTATTTTTACCCAGTCTGAAATGACTACCCAAGGGTGTGCCCACTGGTTTAGCTTCATTCATGTTAAACCTGTTAAGAATCTTCTTCACATACTCTGTCTATGAAAGCTTCAATATATCATTAGCCTTGTCTCTAGTGATTCTCATACCGATGATTTGTTTTGCAACTCTCAAATCCTTCATTGCAAATTGTTTTGACAATTGTTTCTTAAGATTATTAATCTTCTTTGTGCTAGATCCCGCAATAAGCATATCATCCACATACAGCAATAAAATGATATAAGAGTTGTCAAAGAACTTAATATAGCAACAATGATCAACTTTACATCTCTTGAAACCAGTTCTATACAAAAAAAAACTATCAAATTTCTTATACCACTATCTTGGAGCTTGTTTTAGGTCATACAAGCTCTTTCTTAGTTTGTAGACTAGACTTTCTTGTTCTTGAACAATAAACCCTTATGGCTAACTCATGTAAATGTCCTCCTCCAAGTCACCATGAAGGAATGTCGTATTCACATCTAACTGCTCAAGATGTAGATTCTCTACAGCCACCATTCCCAGTACCAATCTAATTTTTGACATCTTCACAACCGTGGAAAATATTTCTGAGTAGTCGATGCCCTTCTTCTGTTGGAACCCTTTGACAACTAATCTAGCCTTGTAGCGCTTGCTACCATCATGCTTATTCTTTATTCTTTATATCCACTTATTGTGCAAAGCCTTCATCCCTTCTAGCATTTCAGTTAGTTCCCATGTTTGATTCCCCAACAAAGAATCCATCTAATCCTTCATGGCTAACTCCCACTTGCTTGAATTTTCTTCATGCAAGGCTTCATCATAACACTCTGGCCCACCACTATTAGTCAATAGTATATAATTTAGAGCGGATGAATAACGCTGTGGAGGTCTAGTGATCCTAGAAGATCTACGGACTTTAGCTACAGGTGTACTTTGATCTACCTATGAATTTGCATTCTCCTTATCTTCTTTACCCTTTTTTTGGATAGTATTCTTAGTCAATTCATCTAAGTTGACAAACTTAGATTTCTTTTGATCTATATTTGTAGCATCTGGCACTACAGTTGATCTATTCTTGTACATAAGCTATTCATTAAATATCACATTTCTTCTTCTGATGATTTTTCGGTTTTGTTCATCCCAAAACTGGAAGCCAAATTTCTCATCACCCTAGCCAATAAAAATTACATATTTTAGAATTTGCATCAAGTTTACTACAAGCATCAGAATCAATATTAACATAAAAAAAACACAACCAAAAACTTTTAAATGGGAAAACCTTACCTTTTTACTGCTCCAAACCTCTTCAGAAATTTTGAACTCCATGGGAACTAATGGTCCTCGGTTTATTAGGTAAGCTACAGTATTAACAATATCAACCTAGAAAGTTTTTGGTAATCTAGCATGCAACTTCATACTCTTACCACACTCATTGAGAGTTATATTCATTCGCTCAGCCAAACCATTCTACTGTGGTGTCCCAAGAATGGTTTTCTCCATCCTAATTCCATGTGCAGCACAATACTCATTGAACCTTGCATCCATGTACTCTCCTCCATTATCTAGCCTCAAACATTTTACTTTCTAATCTGTTTCTATCTCAAACATAGCCTTCCACTTCTTAAAAGTCTCAAATACATCAAATTTATTTTTCAAAAAATAAACTCATACTTTTCTGCTTGAGTCATAAAGGAAAGTGATGTAATACCTTGAACCTCCAAGGGATGCAACCGGAGAAGGCCCCCACAAATTAGTGTGTACTAACTCTAATTCTCTAGCCTTCTGTGTCCAGCCAGATTTCGAGAAGCTCGCCCTTTTCTGCTTTCCTAAGATGCAGCTTTCACACATGTCAAAATTAATAGACTTCAATTTTGGTAGTTTCCCTTTTGACAATAGTATCTTCATCCCTTTCTCACTCATGTGACCGAGTCTGTGGTGCCATAGGCTTGCATCGATACCTGCTTCAGCAACTACAATTGTGTCTCTTGGACTTAAGGTTATATACAGAGTATTAGTTTTCTTTCCACGAGCCAATACCATGGCTCCCATTGTAACCTTCTAGGTACCACCAACAAATAGTAATGCATGCCCTTCATCATCAAGTTGTCCAACAAAAATCAAATTCCTCTTCAGGTCAAGATTATGTCGAACCTTCTGCAATAACCAGACAGACTCATTGGGCAGTATAATCTGAATGTCTTCCATACCCATTACATCCAAGACTTCTCCATCAGCCAAATACACCCTACCAAAATCACCTCCAACATAGTTCTGTCTGATTTCTTGGTGTGGAGTGGTATGAAATGAAGCTCCCAAGTCCAAAACTCAATCATCAAGTGGACTATCTATAGCGAGAGGTAGTGCATCTTGTACCTCATTTTTTTACAGCATTAGCAGAATCATCTTCATTCTTCTTCCTAGGGCTTTTGCAGTGCCTCTTAATGTGGCCAAGCTTGCCACAGTTCCAACATTGTACTTGTTGACCAAATCTACCAATTGAAAATTCTGGATTTTGATCTAAACCCGATTTGAATTTCTATCATTAACTCTACCTCTTGTTTCAAGGTTTAGGGCAAAACTAGATCCTAAGGTTTCACCTGCATCTCTTCTACAAATCTCCTCAGCCAAAATTAGATCTCGTATATCATTGTACTTCAGTTTTTCTTTTCTAGTAGAATTACTTACTGCCATTCTCATAGCCTCCCAACTGTTTGTCAAAGAAGCCAAAACGATCAGTGCATAAATCTCATCATCAAAATCAATTTCTACAGAAGATAGTTGATTTGTGATAGTGTTAAATTCATTCAGATGTTGTGCTACTGATGCATTCTCTTCCATCTTCAAATTGAATAGTTTCTTCATCAGATGCACCTTGTTGTTTGCTGATGAATTTTCATACATACCAGACAAAGCCTTCATCAGATCTGTTGTGGTCTTCTCCTTCACAATGTTGTATGCAATAGACCTTGACAGAGTTAATCTGATAACTCTCAATACCTCTCTGTCAAGAAGAATCCATTCATCATCTTTCATAGTTGTAGGTTTCTCCCCCAAAGCGGCAAATGCAACTTCTTCCCATAGAGGTAGTCCTCGATCTGCGTCCTCCAGAATCCAAAGTCTGTTCCATCGAATTTTTCTATTTCAGAGACCTTTCCTATTTCATCTGCCATTGCTCTCACTCAAACCTAACTCTAGGCTTTAATACCAGTTGAAAGAGAATATACAATGAAATTCCCAGATCTATGAGATACAAAAAATAGAGAAAAATATGCGCCAAAGAAAACAATCACACAAGATAATATTTATGTGGTTCGGCAATTTGTCTACGTCTACGATATTGTAGGGATTTCACTATTCTCTGGAAAAAAAAAATATAAGATGCAGTAGTACAGTTTTTTCTTTCTAAAACAATCTCAAACCCTAATCTCCAAAACAACAGTTTTTCTATCCCGCGTACAAGGCCTATCGGACCGAGCCTCCACTTCATGGACTAAGCCTCAAAAAATCTCTCATTAAAAACAGTACAATATTATTTCAGGTCGGGTCATAATCTGGATCAAATACAACTAAGCTCCACAAAGTCCAACATTAGTATGATATAAATGAACAAAAAAAGATAAAGAAAATCATAAAAATGAAGAAAATAAAAATAAAAAATATAATTTATGATGGATAGGGGGGATTTGATTATTACACTCCCCTTCTTACTACCACACATCTACCTTTCTTTTTTAGTCCTTTGTCCAATTTAGGTATCTTTCATAATAATAATAATAAGACTAAAATCCATATTACACTGTATAAGTTTAGGTCAATTTGCATTTTCTACCTTTAATTTATTTTATTAATTATCTTTCAAGGTTACATTCATTATAATTCAGTCCTTCTATTTAAGAGCCTATTTTAACCATTAAAATATATTTTTTTAATATACATATATATATATATATATGTATAATTATAATTGTCAATATTGTACTATAAAACATGTATATCATATGAATCATATCGTATCGTAAAATCGCATGTATCGTACGATACATGAAAAGTGCTTTAAAATAAGTTTTTTTGGTTAATATTTGTACTTTTATTTGAATCTAACAAGTTGTTAGACTTGTTACTTGTTAGACTTGTTTTTAACACAAAATTATTAGGTTACTTAATTTAGCATAAGAAAATAACATGTCCATAAGGTTTTTTCTTTTTTTCTTTTTTTCTTTCTCCTACAAAATTTGAACTACTCACTTGCACTTCACTTCTATATTTACAAATTACTTTTACACACTATGAATAAGGTATTATCTGATAATAAAATTATTTTTTATTTTTGTGATTATTGTTATAAGTCTAAGAAACTTGATTGCTAAGTTTATTAGCTAGTTTATTAAAATGCACCGCGCATCACGTGGGATATCAGCTAGTTTATTAATAAAAGATTGTCCATTTGGAGCAACCACAACATATGGGATATAATTTTTATTATATGGTATATAATATGATATAATTTGGATATGAATTTATATAATATATAATTTTATTCTAAATATTTTGGTGACAATAAATAAATGACTGATTATTATATAATTTCACAACTCTTATCTATAAGGACAAATTTTAGGTACAATAACTTAGGTGTCATTCCTTAAGTTCCCCACTTAAGATTGAGTCATGTGGCTATTCAACTAAAAAATACACTTTCATCCGATAAAGAAAAATCCACATGGCAGAATCTTAAAAATAGAGCCTAAGGAATAACACATTAGTACTGTACTTAAGTCTTGCTCTGTCTATAATATATCAAAGGTATTATAATTTCATATTGGATAGTTTTTTGTGTTTAGATAGGTTTAGTTACAATTTGTGCAAATTTTTGTTTTTTTAATTAATAGTAAGTTAGTAACAAAGTGAGACACTAATTGAAATGATTTAAAAATTATATGATTTTAATTGAAAATTAAAAAAATAGGATTTAATTTGAAATCACCCGAAATTTTATGGGAATTATATAAATCTACTCAATCTTTTATTTCATGTCAACTCTACTTTACTCCCCTCCACTCTCATTTAATCCAAACGAGACCTTAATAGTGGGTAAGAAATTGAGTAGATTATATAGTAGTATATGTTTTTTTTTTTTTTTTGAGATAAAAGATAAATATTTTATTGAAGAAAAGTACGTATAACAAAATTAGCACTGGGAACAACACACCCCATAGAGCAGGAAATAAATCCAACATGCCGGACAATAACAACAAAACAAAACAACGACTAAATCATCACCAGAGACAAAAACAAAACAAATCAACCAAGTCGATGAGAGCTAGTTTCTATTCTGTGAAGTACACAGTCTCTGATACTCTTCTAAAAAACCAATAGCCCCATCTAGGATGATTTTTCGATGCTGTTGGATTCTTTCAAATTAGAATTTATTCCTTGTGTTCCATATTGCCCAAGACACCATTGCCCATTGTTCTAACACCAGCTGTGGGAGCTTCTCAACCAACAATTGGAATAAATGGAAGAACTCACGAGCCTCATTTGAGCACTTCTGAAGCAATTGGAATATATGTTTTGTTTTTCTAATGTTTAAAACTCTTGGTTCTAAAAGAACAGAAAATCGATCATGCAAATATAAATGAAAGTCAAAATTTAAAACTCTGTATTTTCTTACAGAGAATCCAAAAGAATAAAGCCAAGAAATTAAGATTATTTCACTTATCGTTGACATTGGAGGACACTTGGTGGCGCCAATCTGAAAACATTTTTGCTATCTAAGTTGCTACAATAGCCACATCAAGAATCTCAAAGATCAATTTCAGAAGCTGGGTGACAAGAGAGCTGGGATGCAATTAGAAATTGATGCAGCAAAACAGAACGGAGAGCTAATTGCATCTGAGGTTGAGAGCTGGGTAGAAAAGGTAGACATCAGTGAAGGACTGCAGAGATTCCTTGAAGAAGATATAAAAGCAAATGCAATGTGCTTGAATGGATGGTGTCCCAATCTGAAGTCACGTTATTTCTTGAGTAGGAAAGCTAAGAAGAAGACTTCGGAAATTGATGGGCTTTTAAGGGATGGACGATTTGATAAAGTGTCCTATCCTCCTCCTCCACCACGGGGAATAGCAACTTCATCCAAGGAAGGTTTTAAGGTTTTTGAATCAAGAATACCAGTCATGAAAGAACTCTTGACTGCTTTAAGGGATGACAAGATCAACATGATTGCCATATGTGGGATGGAGGGGATTGGAAAGACAACAATGGCCAAAGAGGTAGCAAAAAGAGCCAAAGATGATAACTTATTTGATGAAGTTGTGATGGTAGTAGTGTCCCGTAAAAAAGACTTAAGCAAGATTGAAGATCAAATTGCTATGATGCGATATAGGGAAATTAACCTTGAGAATGTCCTCGTAATATTAGACAATGTTTTGGAAGATCTTAATCTAAAGGATGTAGGAATTCCTTATAAAGTTGAACTCAATAGTTGCAAAATCTTGTTAACATCAAGAAGCGAAGAAGTCTGCAATCAAATGAAATCTCATAAGATTGTTAGAATTGAAGCCTTAACTGAAGAAGAAGCATGGAGTTTTTTCAAAGAGATGGCAGGTAATTGTATAGATACTCCCAATCTATGTCCAATAGCAGAAAAGGTTACGAAGGAATGTAAAGGCATACCTATTGCTATAGTTATTGTTGGAAGAGCTCTAGAAAACAAGAGAAAGGATGAGTGGGTTGCTGCACTTCAACAGCTTAGAAAGTCTATCTCAAAAAATAATTCAGGTTTGGATTCAACTATCTATTCCAGCATAGAGCTCAATTACAATTTTCTAGCAAGTGATGAAGCCAAGTCATGCTTTTTGCTATGCTGTTTATTTCCAGAAGATTATGATATTCCCATTGAATATTTAGTTAGATTTGGAGTGGGACAAAGGTTATTTTCAAAGATTGATAAGGTGGCAGAAGCAAGAAATAGAGTCCATGCAATGGTTGACAATCTTAGAAGATCATCGCTTTTGTTGGATAGCGATGAAGAAGAATGTGTGAAAATGCATGATGTTGCACGGGGTGTTGCCATATCAATTGCTAATGGACATGTTTGTTGGGAAGAATGGACAGCGAAAGATACATATGAACATTATGTTGCGATTTCGATTGTATCTCAAGAATTGAAAAATCATCCTGATGGCTTGGAGTGTCCGAAACTTGAGCTTTTACAACTATCATGTGGCAAAGACGCTACTAGACAAACGCTCCCAACCAATCTATTTAAAGGGATGATGGGATTAAAGGTTTTGGCTATGCAAGGTATGTCTTTTCCATCACTACCACAATCCATACAGGTCCTTCAGAACCTTCAGACATTGCTTCTGGAGTATTGTGAGATAAAAGATGTGTCAGCAATTGGAGCACTTGGGAAACTAGAAATGCTTAGCTTTCTTGGTTCTGAAATCAAGGAGTTGCCCAGAGAAATAGGAAATCTGAGTCATTTAAAGTTGTTAGATCTATCAGAATGCTCTGCTCTTCAGCACATTCCACCTGGTCTACTATCAAGTTTATCTAGACTAGAAGAGTTGTACATGGGAAATGTCTCTGTCATGAATTGGGAACCAATGGAAGGCAATAGAGAGGGAGCCAACGCAAGCCTTGCTGAACTAAGGTCTTTCTCCGATTCTTTGATGGCTTTACGTCTTCATATTCCAAACATCAAGTTATTGCCAAAAGATTTGCACTTCAAAAATCAAATGATAAAATTTCAGATATATGCATGTGACGAGCCATTTAGGCATCAGAATTTTGGCAACTATTCTACTTTCTGGAACACAACTCGGTATATATTTAAAAATAGTTTGGCACTTGAAGGACTTGTTGCAAGTGATATTGCAGAGAGTTGGATACCTCGTCTACTATTACAGAAATCTGAATTTATAGCTTTGAGAGAAATAAAAGATTTCGAAAACATTCTCTATAAGTTAGATGAAGAGGGTTTTCCATGCTTGGAGGTTCTGCTCATTTCATCCAGTGAAGATGTAGAATACTTAATTGATGCCACATCATATCAGACTCCTCGTGTTGCCTTCCCTATCTTGGAGTCATTAATACTCTTGGAATTGCCTAATTTAAAAGAGATATATCATAGCCGAATCCCACAGAGATCCTTTAGTGGTACACACTCACAGCTTGCTTGTTTTGGCAAACTAAGATCAATTACACTCTTCTCTTGCAAATGTTTGAAAAATGTCTTTTCATTGTCCATAGCGAGAGGTTTGGTTCACCTCCAAGAGTTAGAAATACAAGACTGTGAAGACATGGAAGAAATATTTCACAAGGAAGGAGAAGATGAGAAGGCACTTAATGATAAGATCATGTTTCCGCGATTAACATCTATAAATATGGACTATCTACCAAGACTCATTGGCTTTTGTACAGGCGTGGGTCCTGTTGAGCTTGTCCAACCATCGTTGTTGAATCAGGAGGTAAAATTCTTTCCCTCGCTCTTTAAAATAATAATTTTATAAATCCTTCCTTTCAAAAGCTCATTGTTTTATGCTTTTCAAATTGATTTATCAATTTTTTAATGTTCAAAAGGTTTGCCTGGATTTGATGCTTCTTACATAAATAGCTGAAAATTGTTGATGGTATAACAATAATAAGTTAATGGATTCACCAGGTTAAAAGGATAGACACTTTTGGAAGTGACAAGATGACAAACATTCAGCAAACTGCTGGATTCTTTCCTGACTCAACACCCATCTCTCATAAATTCTTTTCCTCCAAGACCATTTTGTGGCAACCTAATTTAAAAGAACTTTCATTGGAGGGTTTACATGAAAGACTAGAAGTGGTATTTGATCTTGAAGGACAGAAGGACAACAATGACCATCAGAGAATCGCAGTACTTGCTAAATTGAAGACTTTAAGAGTAATTGGTTTATCTAATTTGAGGTATGTGTGGAAGAATGTTCCACAAGGAATTCAGGGCTTTCAAAACCTAACATCAATTAATGTATATAGATGTCATAAACTAAGATATTTATTCCCACCTACTGTTGCAAAACTACTTGTGGAACTTCAAAGCATTAAAATATGGTGGTGTGACATGATTGAAAACATTGTTCAAAGAGATGGAGAAGAAGAGGCAGAGGATATCATCTTGTTGCCTAAACTTACTTCCTTCCATTTAAGTTCTCTGCCAAATCTCATGAGTTTCTGTATCGAACCTTATTCTTTTGAATGGTCATCCATCGAGAAGATCTATATGTATGGGTGTCCAAAATTCAAAACATATGGGAAGCTGCAGAAAATTAACTGGGAATCAGATTCAATACCCCAAGACCAAGAGCCATGCCTTAAAGGTGTACCCCGTGGCAGGAATGATAGTCTAACGGTTGCGTCAGACCAAGGCACCACCAAGAAATTCCAAGAAAGCTCATCTGTTAATAAAGAGGTATGTATCTCACAAATAACAATCCCTACCACCTTTTCTTTTAATAATAAGAAAACAGCACAATGAAATTTCTAGATTTATGCACCTGTGCCAATGGATAAGATAAATAGACAAACATTTTATTGCTTTTCTATTTGTTCATCCACTCTGTTTATACCATCTTCTTTTGTAGATATATATATATATATATACACACACACATTATTTTTTATTTTTTTTGCTGTCGGGCCCATGGATCCAAATAATTTTGATGGATATTAACGAAATGATTATTTAGTTCTTTAAAAGTAATTGATTATCTTTGTTTGTAGGGTATTTTGACTAAGGATCCAAGAGCTAACGATATCGACAACAACTCCAAGACATGGCCTTTTTTTCCATCCCATTTGATTGTGTGCTTAAAGAATCTAAAAACGATGAAATTGAGCAACTATGATTCACTGGAAGTTATATTTCAACTTGAGGAACTAAAAGTAGAGGAAAGTCACATGGCACCAATACTTGATCAGTTAAGGATATTGGATCTAAGTGATTTACCAAAACTGATGCACATATGGAAGAAGGGCCCAGAAAGGAACTTGGGCTTTGGGAACTTGAGATTGTTAAAAGTAAGTGGATGTGACAGTCTGACATATTTGTTCTCACCATCCATAGCAAAACTGCTTGTGATGTTAGAGAAAATTGAAGTTAGTTCCTGTAAGAAAATTGAAGAAATCCTTGCAAGAGCAGGAGAAGAAGAAAAAGAAAAGGACGTTTTGTTCAACAAAGTGAACTCAATCGTGCTTCATAATTTACCAAATCTGAAGTGTTTTTGCTCTGAAACTAATGCTTTAGACTGGCCATCGCTAAGGGAAATAAGGGTAATTAAATGTCCTAGTTTAAGCACGTTTATTCCATCTAATCTAAACACACCTAAGCTAGAGGGAGTAGACAATAATCATCCATGGATAGAAGAAAGAACGTGTCATTGGAAGGGAGACTTGAATGCCACCATAGAGCACATATTCAAAGGAAAGGTATGTCACATTCACACCACAAATATCCAACTAATAGGAGAATTTTAACACTTTTGTATAAACCATCACTGTATATAATTTGCAAATATTTTTAGCTTTTATTAATTAGTGGAAATTAGAGCCTAGTTTTATTAAAATGAAAAAACAAATATTTTGACACAATTGCATGCACCAAGAAAATATTTTGACAAACAATAATTTTTTCACTTACAATCAATTACAGTAGCAGTAATAGTAATCACATTACACTGTCGTTTTTCCATTGAAAATATTATGGTTACTTAAATCACACATAATTTTTATATAGGAAAAGCCGGTGGATCATTAGACACATTAACAAGAGCAAATTGAGATTAGTGAGACGGATGTGTGATGCTGGGTAAGACATACAAGTGGTGAGCACATTACCTTTTCTTATATTAGTTTAGTATTTGGTCAGTATCCAAAAATGCATAAACATCATAAATAAATAAAATAAAATTGAATGATCATTAATTACAAGTTTTTTAGCTCTATAAAATCTAGAAAATCATATTTGGTAAAGCATAATATTATTCTATCCATCCCGATCATTTTGCTATAATTTAATCTTTATATTATAAGAACAAAAACATCATATTCTAGTAATTAAGTTGAAATCTTTAAAATATGATACTAATCAAATTCATTAATCAATAAGTGTCCTTTTTCCTCATCATATATAGATGTATGAAAGCAATGAAAGTAATCCCATTTAACTCACTATAAATCTAATGTCTCACTTGCATGTATATGGTAACAGGTGGTATCAATTACATGCTTTTCAGCCTCAAGTTGCTAAAGAGGATATGTGGCTGGCATATACACGTAGAAGAAAGCATTGTTTCTTTTAGTGGTGTAGCTAGCTGGATCTATCTTATGCTATTTGTGTGTGTGTGTGTGTGTGTGTGTGTATTCCAAGAAGACCATAGTGTGATTATATTCTTGTTTTCATCTATGTTCAATCTTTTATCCATAAGACTCCAAAATTGAAAAAATTAAGTGCGTTTATGAGCCCTATATTTGAATGCCATGCATTTATCTCCACATTTGAATGCTAAGTAAATATACTCATGTTCATACTAATTTATCTACTTGATAATCTTGTAGTTATTAAGTTTCTTTAAACAAGAACCAAATTAATGTACGTTTCTTTGCACAAGAAAGCAGTAAATCATTTTGATGAAACCCAACAAAAGCCAAACTTCCCCAGCACATGATATATTTCCCCATACAAAATTGACTTTCCACTAAAACCAAACGATACAGCCAGCCTACGTAATTCTCATAGCCAATGAAATTGTGCATAAAAACATATTACATGTTGAATATGAATTAAAGAAAATCCAAACACCAAAAATGAATTCTTTCACCAATATATAATCTAATTTTGGTATATAAACTAAAAACTGTAACCTACATTGCAAATACTATCCTATTGTCCTCCCTGGTTCTATTAAACATCTAACATAATCAGATTATTAGAACTATAGTTAAACACAAGAAATGAGAATAAACGACATAGGTAAACATATGTGACACTAAAAGTGCATATGGAGACCAAATCAACAACATAAGAAATGAAAATAAATGACCTAGGTAAACACATGTGACTAGAAGTGCAGATGGAGACCAAATCAACAACAAAGAGATTTGCAACTTTCAATTTCATCATCAATATGACTAATGCATGACAACCCAATCCCCAAAGGAATTTGGGGTTAAAGATCGACAGCAATCCACTGAATGGCGAATCATGACTGATCCAGTACAAACTCAATGCTTAGTGATCCTTTGATAGGATGGGTTGAGTTAGTCTTCAAAAGAACTTCATCAAGACAATTTTTGTGCTTCTCATATCCGTGACCGCACAAGCCAGGGGAGACTAAGGGCTCGAAGACGAGAGGAATAGTCATTTATTGCAAGAAGTGCCAAGCTGATTGCCTGGTTATCAATATATGGTGCATTGTTATAGTGTTTTTTTATGCACATTGTCAACCTGGTAATTGCAAGAAAAGAAAAGAAAAAGTGACATAAAATGGCCTCATCAACAATTACAAGAAGACCAAGTTATGTACAAGTTGCATCAAAACTAGCACCAAGCCTTTTAAATGCATGATTTATTTCAACTAGAAAGAGGACCAAGCTTTTACAGACTCTTTTCTAAGAAAACAAATAAATATATAATGGGAAGTTAATGAAAAGTAACCAGACTCTGTTTTTTGCAGACCCACCCCACCCCCCATTAAATTTCCCAAGCAAGATTAAATGCATAATGCTTTAAAGAACTTATACAAATACAACAATCACATGTAGGATTTGGTTTGTTCCTCATGTTCCAAATACCTGAAAACATACCAAAGTGCATTTAATCTTAATGCTATAGGAACACATATTGGCTAATTATGGACAAAGAATATGAATTAAAATTTTATAATTGCACAAGGGGTATTCCTCAAAATAATTATACTTATAAATTTCCTACTATTTTACTGACAATATCAAAGTAGCTAAAGAATTTTAAAGCAATCCCAAGAAGCAATATTCTACCATGTGTAAGGATTATCCTAGCACTGCAAATCTAGCCTGTTTCAAAATTGAGTTTCATTTCATCATCATTCCTTCCTAGCAATGAGTGCTTGAATGATAGTGGGAAAACAAATAAGTGGGATCAAACCAGAATAGAAAATTATCTGGCGAAGGAATCCCTCAAGTGTTCCAAGCTTTCCTATGTAGTTTGCTACATTCCCAGATGATCCTAACCTGCCAGGTGAGCCATTGGCCAATGTCTCAGCCAGGGATTGTTGCAATGCCTCCATGCCTAGTAACAGAGCATCTTAGTTAAAGGCTCCAATTGATTCACAAGAAGCTGCACCATTTGGCAATTCAGTCAAAAACGTTACAAAATCATTTTTAAAAATAAAGAGTAAAGAAGTGCTGCCAACATGGAAACAAGGTATTAAAGATTTTAATTTTTGACACATAAGTGCCCTTTTTTTTGTCACAACATGTAAAATACATCCGTTCCAACAATGGGTGATGAATAAGAAAGCACAATGTAGAAATCAGAAGGGCTAATTAGAACTTCCTTTACGGTTAAGAAAACCAAAACTTCCATTACTCAAAAAGTAAGAAAGAAGACAATATAGTCCTTACATTCATGTACATAGACTCCAATGTAGGAACCAAGGACAAACAAAAAACGGTGGGGCAAAAGAGGAGGGCGGGGGGTTCAGTTTATACAGACATCCTTCGTTAAATATGTATGTGTGTATGGTGCATCTTCCCCTACTAATGCCATACATGTGTTAGAAAAATGGTTAAGTAACTAAATTCATCATTGCTTAATAGTTTAAACTTTTAGGACTAGTGGTAGTATGTCATACTATCAGAATAGGTGGCCTTGAGTTCAAGCTTTTGTTTTCTTGATTACAAAAGCCACAATTTTAACAAGGCTAAACTCTAATCATGCCACAATTAAAAGAATTGATAATGTAGGGAATTTTTTGTAAAACCTACAGCCAACTGACCCTGCCTAGCAAAACTAGTTGCCAGGTAATCTAGGGGCATTCACCCATGACAGACTAAGAAAAAAAATCACAATAAAGGCCAAATTCAAATAATAAAAAAGTGGTTCTAAATTCAAAAATAAAATCAGAAATAATAAATTCTGAATTAATTTTGGTGCTCCTTGCATCAAAAGACACACAATGACATTGAGATACATGTTAAGAAAATTTCCATGTGACATAATTAGTTTTCCAACTTTAGGCATTTGGAGCGTACCCCAGTTAGGTCAAACAATATATAAGTGAATCTACATGTCAAGTTGATTTCAAATAGGTAAGCCAGCAACCGATTTTGAGAATTTTTTTTTAAAAAAAAATTAAAGCCACAATGCAGGTTAGAGTTCATCTCATGTAGTTTAGCAAAGAAACCTGAATGAGCTACATAAACACCTTGGCATGATTAAAACCCTTTAAGGTGTCCATATCAAATTGTATGTTGAGCTTGCTTGCGGCTTATCATGCCACGCAACTATGAATTTAAAATAATTTGATCATAACCTCAGTAACTTGCATATTTAAGCTACAACCATGTGGTTACATTATTAAGGACCTTAACACAAGATACTAAGAAATATGATTCTAAAGATTTTAGAGATATTAATTCCGTGAACAATTTTAAAAATCCAGGCATACAATCATTAAAGAATCAAGAGGAAAAGAAGTTTAAATACCATTTCCACTCATTCAATGGGATTAAGCTCCTGAGCTTGAGATAAATATGCCCTAGAAGAAAAAGGATTAACAGAAACATAATAACAATGTCCTAAGCCCTCACATTGAAAAGGAAAAAGGATAAAAGGAGTACTGCACTTATTGAGGATAACATTGTCAAACCTGCTGGCGGGCTCACCGGAGCTCTTGTTCTAGTTGATTTAGCTTTAGGCGGCTACTCTCAAGTTGTCGCACATATGCCTAAAAAATGAAGTAAAAACAAGTTGTTGCATCTTATCCACAAACTATCATAAGATGGAGCAGCTTGCATTCCAGCATATGCAGCAATTATATATTGAAAGCACAGCAAAATAACAATGACAACAATGTTCATGAGGAGAAAAGAACTAAAGACACAGAAGGGCCTACTTTTTTCCTGAATCAGCTTTTTCTGGCAGCTTCACGATTTTGAGTCAGCTGGTGTAACATCCATGAAATTTTGATTTGAAAGTTTTTGAATGTATATTATTTAAATCGTATTGATCTGAAATTATCTGAATATACATTGTTTAAATCATATTACCTTTTGATCCCCTGATTTCTCTTTTGATTTATCACCGGAATCAGAAGCCACAACAGCAGTCAATTGAACCCTTTCATGCTGCGCAAAGACAAGGAAAGCACAAACTTAAAAGTCACTGGTAAAGAGCAGCCAAGCTTTCCAATGAAATAGAAAGTTTTTACATGCAATATTACTTTCACATGGCAACACCAAAAGCAAAGATAGAACTCATTATAGAATTATCGTATGGATCTAATGAAAGGGCATATTACGTTTTAGTATCAAATTACAACTACATAAGGTATTTATAGATGACATAATCTCTAGAAAGCTGAATAAGATGCATAAACAATGAGAGAGACATCACCCTTTGATTCTTGTCAAAGTTCTGGTTCTCGCGCTTCCGTGAACCCTTTCAAATTCAGAAACAAAGAGAGAGAGAAAGAGAGAGAGAGAGAGGGGGGGGGGGGGGGCGATGAAGGTGGGGGTTGGCCCAAATAGGAAAGGCCCATTAAAGCTTATGCCACAAGAATGGATTTGTATTCATTGAGTTGGAATAAGTTCTAGATAATAGACATGAGCCCACAAACTACAAAACCCACAATGGGCCTTGGCTTGATTTGGTTAAGTAAAACCTTATCTAGCAAAGGAATAGTTGAGATTTAAATAGATTTCCAACTCAAAGGGTTTGAAGCCTATCTATCTATGGGGAAGAGTTTTTTTTTTTTTTTTTTTTGTTAATACAAAATAAAATTTTACTATATATGTGTATGAATCTCCCTTCTAGAGACTTGAATCCCGACTTTTCTCCCCTAACACAAGAACTTTGTACTTGTGGAGTGGCCATCATACCAAAAGTGCGCAATGGTATATGAAAGAGTTAAAACCTTTAGGAAAAGGAATGAATCAGTAAATTACGAATAAAAATCATGTACTACTTTTGTATTTCACTTTATTCTCTACCAATTACTATTTTCTAAACACAAAAATTTGCACAAATGATTTTTATTCATAAATTACATGTTTGGCTATGCTACAAAATAAAAAATTAATTGCCAAGAGTCTTGTAACTCAATTAATTGGTACTTCCTAGTGTTTCTAGGACATCCAAGGTTCAAACCTCATCTTCCCAAAATTTCTGTCAATTTTAGTATAAGAACTTACTTTTTATATTTTACATACTAAATTTTGAAAACACTCAACATCATATTATCTATTTTACATTATATTTCATTAAAATATCAATTTTTAAGATACACTTTTTCTACTCATCAAGAAATTTCTCTCTACCTTTAGCTTTGAGGCATTTCCTTTTCATTCTTTGATATTACCGTATTTACTGCAAATACTCTAAGTAATGACTAACCATAAGAATCCTAAAGATTAAGTATTCTCAATTTGTCAATGACTAAAGGAGATTGTTTAGGAATTGTGTGTGCACTTTTATTTTGTAATTAAATTGTATTTTTTTCACCCTAAAATTTTAAGTGTATATATATAAAAGAATTGTCACAACAAGTGTGATCCATGGATTTGAATTCTCGTTGTAAAAAAGACACATTAAATATCATTGAGCCACAAATTTCACAATAATATAATTTCATTTTTTTGTTGGCAGTATTCATTAGGTGCTGAACAATCGACCTTTATTTCCCTCTTGTTTTTCTCTCCAGCCCAAATGATTCTTTTTACATTTTACTCACGTAACATTTAAGATAGTACTGACTACTGAGTTACACAACATGACAACACCACAAAACACATGCATAATGTGAAAAAAGCAGTGAAACCCTTAATGTCATAGACTTTTCCTTTGATCTTTTAGCAATATTGCATTATTTTTTTAGGGCAATGAATAATGTAATGTACGTTCACTGAATGCAACTAAATGCCATCACGAGTCATGACATCTTCACTAACTTTATTTGAACCCCTAAATCAAATATATATATATATATATATATATATTATGGAAAATCAAATCTAATTTCAAATTTTAATCTCGTACTAACTTTTTACTCTCTTTTTTTTTATATATATTTTTTAAATTTTTTTCCTAAATTAAATGGGGTTATAATAAATTGGATCCAAATCTCCAGTTGGGCAGTTCCTTTTTTTTTTTTTTTTTTTTTTTTTTGTGGCGTAAGTAAGAAAATGAGAGCAGTAAATGAAGGCCTTATAGTGGCATTTCAGAATTTAATATCAAGATTACTCCATTAATTCATTTAGGTCATTGTGGTCTTTTTATTCTTGCCAAACTAGAGACAAATGAAACATGTCCACACCGTGAATATTCCATATTTAGTAGTGGATCTGGATCATAGCATATTTATCATTCGGATGAGTCCAACTAGAGATCATAGCACTATATTCCATAATTAGCTAGAGATGCATAAAATGTTGGCCTATGGCCTCCCCTTGAACTTGTAAGGCACCAATTTGAAACTGTAATAAGGCCCATTTTCTTTAGATTGTCAGGTGTTAGAATCTTCGCTTTCACAGTGAACCAAATAAAACAAACCAACATGAGAGGGACACTATCATGCCACACCGCTTGCTAGGGAAATTATTGATCCTCCCAACTCCTCAAAATTTTGTAATAAAAACTCAATTGTAAATTTGTAAATCCTCTAAATCTGAAAGAAGTCCAAATCTACGACTACGAGGGCGAATCTTACTATTTTTCTGGCAAAATACAATTCCGTCGATCGGGAAGGAGTAATTCTTAGAAGAAACTCTACAAATAATTGAGAAGAAACATTTTGAAAAGAAACCACTCTTCAAAACAGGGACGGAACCAGGATTCGAACCTGAGGGGGGCAAAGCTTAAAATAATTTTTTTTTTTTATGAAAATAAAAACTAACATTTATTTCATATTCAACAAAATACTACATATAAAATAAGTGTTTCTTAAATATTTCAACACATCTATCAAAATGGAACTTGACGCTATTTCAGAGGAGATCCAAAAATATATATATTTAAGGGAAAATCTTAATTTTTCAAATTACATATGTATACCAGTTTTTTTTTTTTTTTTTATTTAATTGGGGGGCTATTAGGACCAAAATTTAAAATTTCAACATATATATATACTAGTTTTTTTTTTTTTTTTTTTGGGGGGGGAAGGGGCAATGGCCCCCCCCTGCCCTACTGTAGGTCCGCCCCTGCTTCAAAAGAAAAATAATAAAAAATAAAAATCTATTACCTAAGCATTAGAATTTAGGAGTAGGCGAAACATAACAATTTAGGAGCAATTAGTGTTAAATGCAAGTTTTTCATTTTTTTTTTTTTTTTCCTTTATATAGTTTGAATAATCAAATCCCAATTGATTGTGGTTGTAATGATCCCACTTGAATAAAAAAAAAACACCCAGGAGATCCATCTAGGTTAAATTTGATCGAGTTGGATTTATCGAGCTGATGAGTTAAATTCACACTATCAACCATAGATAGACATATTGCTTTGAGCTCGAATTGTACCATTTGGCGATGAAATCACCTACATTCAGGGTAATAGTGTTACAATATGATCAATTGCTCTATAAAAAAATGACATGTTAATTAATAAAAATTACAAGTCAGCAAACAGAGAAAACCTCCTCATCACTCTGTTGATTGTTAATCTTTTCACTATGGGTAGCATTCCGCCATTCTCACGTATGATGCAAATGGATTGAGATCAGACACAATAATCATGATGTAATTTTTTTGAATGGTTGAGATAGATAGTTATAAAAAGAAACTTTCAATCTCAACTATTGATTAAAAAAATTAAGAAAAAAAGTGAAAGAGAAGTAGAAAGTAAAAAGTAAATTTTTTTTTTCTTTTTTTTTCATGAAAGATGGTAGGGATCTTAATCCAATACAAATCATAGTGCATGAAATGACAATCACTGGAGAATATCTCTTTCGGCCAACACTGCAATTAAAGTCGTTGTATATCTTTCTACAGTGACTTCACCAACAGGACCCATATCCTAAAATTAATCCTCAGATGCAAATGAGAGAGAGAGTATCATAGTTTCTTTTTTTCTTTTTCTTTTTTGATGGGAGAGAGTATCATAGTTTCAACCTAAGGCAATGACGTGACAACTGACAAGTCGTCGGTGTTCAATAATGAAATAGCCTAGTTCTAAACGACATGCCGTGTTAGACTATCTGTTGTTAACTACTTCTTGTTTTCTATTGAAGAAATGACGGACTTGTAGATTAGAGTTATTAGTTAGCAATGACTGTTGTTTTGTTTAACATTATTCGGTGTTCACCAAACCGCATAAATCGCACAAATCGCAAAAACCACACCAAGACTGCTCGCAAAATAGCATAACCGCACCACACCGTAAGTAATAGTGCACTGCACCACACCACACCTCATGGTGTAGTGCGGTTTGCAGTTTTATAATAAGAAAACTGCACAAATTGCACCCTCTCTATATATTAATATATTTAATTATTTTTAATATTAAATATATTATTAATAGTTTAATAACCCTAGTTTAAAATAATAAAAAAATAGTTTGATAACCCTAGCAAGTGTTGATTAAGAAAGTCAGTCCAAAATAAAGAAAAACTAGCTCAATAGTTTAAAACTTGGACCAAAACAAAGGGAAAAATTAGTTTTGGGCTAAGCAGAAAAAGTCTAAAATTTGAAAAATATATCAACTTCAAATCATTCAAACCGCATTTTATACACCGCACCGCATATATAACTGCAAAAATGAGGTGCGGTGTGGTTATGGTTTTGGCTAAACTTTAAATTGCACCGCACCACACCACACTGCACAAGTAACCACAAAAATAAGATGCGGTGCAGTTATGGTTTTATCTAAACCACACCGCAAAGTGCGGTGCTAAAAATGACCTAAAACCGCACTACACCGCACCACGAACACCCCTAATTCCATTGGTCAAGTTAGTTATTTTACTTATTTATTATGCTGTTAAGTTGAGGAGTTAAGAGTGTTGTACAGTAATATATGAGAAAAAGTGCCCATAGGCTTGAAGTGGCCTAAAAAAATAAATGAGGGCATTTCATGAAGAATCACTAAAACTGAAATATATATATATATATATATATAAACCATCAAACACAAAAAGTGGTAAATTAGGAATAGAAATCTTTTTTTTGGTGAAAGATGATTCATTAAAATCAACTAAAGGGGAACAACAGGATTAGGACACAGCTGTTAACATACACCCTTTGAGATCATCCACAAACACATCCAACAAGTCCACAGGCGGACTATGAAAAGAAGAAAAAACACTATCTAAACTAAAACTCATTCTAGCAAGGCTATTCGCACATCTATTTGCCTGACGGAAGCAATGTTTAACACAAACCTGAGGAATGCGAGAAGCTAACAACCTGCAGTCGTCCAAAATAGGAAAAATAACATTATTCACATAGTCTGGCTTGTTCAAAATGTCCACAATGCTTACCACTTTTGTGTTCCATTTATGTTTTATTAATCACAATTTGTCGAACATCAAAAATAAGACAAATGATCTCTATTGGTAAATTATACATTTGGCTATGTTACAAACTAGAAATTGACTCATTCAATATAAATAAGGGCAACACTAAGGGTGTGTTTGATAGAGTGGATTTTAAGAAGGTTGGAAAAAAAATGGAGAGAAAATGAGAAGAGAAAACTTGTTGGAGGATGTTTGGTTGAGAGGAGGGGGAAAAAGTGATGGTGGAGTTAAGTGTTTTCTCCCTGAACCCACCAGAAATTAATCTCTCAAAACTTGAGAGAAAAGGGGAAAGAAAAGGAGAACAAAGAGCAAGGTTGTTTTGGACAAAAATGTCCTCCTCTAGTGTTTTTTTTTTTTTTTTTGGTCAACAAACGATATATCATTAAACTTAGGAGTTAATAAGTCTATTACACCTTCTACAAGCTTTATCAGAAGCTAATATACTGTCCACCACAGGCGGCGGATTCAAAAAGATAACAAAAGAAGCTAAACTAGTAGCACCAAGCTTGGCCAATGCATCAGCACATTGGTTGGCCTCCCTGTAGATATGAACTATCTGCTTGTTGGGAAACTCTCTCACCAGGTTCCTGCAATCAGTTAATAATGGCTCCATTAACAAGTTGACAGTATTATTGTTCAAAAGCAAAACAACACTTAAGGCATCCAGCTCTATAATGAGATTATTGATCCCCATCTCCTTTGCTATTAAAAGACCATCTCTTAGGGCCCACAACTCAGCCATGCAGCTATTAGAGCACCCAAGAGGCCTTGCATAGCCTTTCAACCAACGCCCCTCATGATCTCTAATAACACCACCTCCTCCTGCACGCCCAAGACTACTAAAAGCAGACCCATCTGAATTAAGCTTTGCCCACCCCAATGGAGGCTTTTCCCAACCCACTTCAATCACAGCTTTAGCTTTAGGCAACTTAGCATTCAACCCTACTGAGAAAAATTCAACACTATCTTTAATGCTTCTCTTAAAACAAGACCGATCCACCTTACCAGTTCTAAAAATAAAATTGTTCCTATGCAACCATAAATTCCACACTCCCATGGAAAACAAAAACTTCCAAGGGATGCCCATCCATCTAGAAGTAATATCTGCTTTGCAGTTAGCTTTAAGCCATTCGCCAAACGGTAAGTTGAAAGTATCCTTCAAACAATACGGAATGTGAAGCTGCTGCCAAAAATCCCGAGCAAACCCACAGCCCCTTAAGAGATGGTCAATTGATTCGATGCTTTGATGACATATGCTGCATGTGGGATCAGGGCTTAACCCCCTTGAACCCAAAACTTCCCCAGTGGGCACCCTGTTATGTAGACAAAGCCATAAAAAGAACTGAATCTTAGGAAATGCTTCGACCTTCCAAACCCAAGCCACTGAAACAGTATCAAGGTTCAAAGGATTTAAACCCCTTGCCAACAAATACGCAGATTTTAATGAGAAGAATCCATTCTTAGAAAATGCCCATTGGAGAGAATCCTCAGCCTCCTGGTTACAGGACAAAGGAGTTGCTTTGATTGCATTGAGGATTTGATCAGGTAGGTCAAAGGAAAGGCATTGAGCTTTCCATTCATGGTTGTGATCAAAACATTGTTTCACAGTACAAAACTCTTCATCACGGTTCAAAGGCCCTTCTATAAGCGATCTCAAGGTACCCTTAGGCAGCCAAAAGTCAGTCCACACCTTCACTAATTCTCCATTCTTCACAAACCATTTTAGCCCCTTAACATAAACTGGACCACCCTTCTTACAAGCCGCCCAACAACTAGAGCATGGGAGCTTCTTTCCGTCAACAGTCATTCTATTGGGCGTTAAATATTTGGCCACAAGCATCTTTGCCCAAGGGGCCTCCTGTTCACACGCTAGCCTCTAACACAGCTTTGCTAACAAGGCATTATTTCTATCCCTCATACAATGCAGCCCCAAACCGCTCAGCTCTTTAGGAAGAGTTACAATGTCCCATCTAACCAAATGCAACCTCCTTTTTTCTTCCGTTGAACCCCATAGAAAGTCCCTTATTAACTTATCAACTTGGTCACAAACCTTAATAGGCAAAGATTGACATTGCATATAATAATCAGCCACAGGAGCCGCTGCTGATTTGACAAGCACCATTCTACCAGCCTTCGACAGTAATTTTGATCTCCAACCAGCCAGCTTACTCTGAATTTTATTGATCACAAAATTATACGCATTACCCCCTCTACCTTGGTTAATGATGGGAAAACCAAGGTAATTACCTAGGCTGGTGGTTGCGGCAATTCCAAGCCTCCTACAAATACTTCTCTTCCTCCTGCCAGTTACATTCGGGGAAAACAAAACCTTGGATTTGGTAAGATTAACTTTTTGACCCGCAAGGTTGCAGAAATTATCCAACACTTCAATGATAGCATTACAGTTTTTATTATCAGCCTTAGCAAAAAGCATCAAATCATCAGCAAAAAATACATGTGAAAAGCTCGGACCACTTCTAGACGCCCTAACCTTATCCCATCTCCTTTCCTCACACATACTAGTGATATGGGCTCCAAGAAATTCCATGCACAAAAGGAATAAATATGGAGAAATGGGGTCTCCCTGCCTTATGCCTCTCGAGGGTTGAAAAGACTCCAGCTGACTACCATTGAACAATAGAGCTGTAGAAACAGTAGACACGCAGCTCATGATTAAATTAATCATACTAGCCGGAAATCCAAAATGATCAAGCACCATTTTAATAAAAGACCACTCTAACCGATCGTAAGCCTTCTCAAGATCGATTTTTATAACCATAAACCCCGTCCTTCCCTTCCTCTTCTTCATAGAATAAATTAATTCTTGGGCAATTATGACATTATCTGAGCCCCTTCTCCCTTCAAGGAAAGCTGTCTGCATTGGGGATATTAGAGATGGTAGTAAGGGGCGGAGTCTCAAGACAATAATCTTTGAAATAACCTTGTAAATAGTATTGCATAGACTAATAGGTCTATACTGACTGACTGTTTCAGGACCAGGTTGCTTAGGAATAAGGGCAACAAGGGTCTGGTTTAGATGCTCAGGAACAGTTTGCCTAAGAAACACCTCCTTGATCACCCTCTTCACCGAATCTCCCACCACGAGCCAAAATCTTTGAAAAAATCCAGCATGGAGCCCATCCACACCAGGAGCTTTAAAAGGCTTCATTGATTTGAGGGCATTCCAAATTTCCCCATCAGATGGAATATTGGTCATGCTACTAGCTTCCTCCAGGCTAAGCTTAGCACACCAATCCGATCTCCATTGAGGGGTAATGGGACAAAACACTTGCTCTGTCTTATAAAGCTTCTTGAAACTTGAGCTGAAAATTTCCTTAACTTCCTCTAAGTTGTGGCACCATTCACCCTCATTATTTTGCACACAGGAGATTCTATTCTTACTTCGCCTTTTGAGCGCAGTAATATGGAAATATGAAGTGTTTCTCTCCCCCTCTATAATCCAGTTAGTTCTGGATTTCATCGCCCACAACTCTTCTTCAAGTTGAAGAATTAAATTGTACTCCTCAGTCAGCTGAGCTTGGAGGTTAATCAGAAAACTATTTAGGCTGATAGCTAAAGCCTTTTGCGCACCTAGCAGCCTAGCCAATGTCTCCTTTTTTCTTTTGAAAAACATTCCCAAAAACTTCTCTATTCCATTGCTGAGCTTTGGTCTTAAAAATAGAAATTGCCTCAGCTAAATTATCCTCCCTATTAGCCCAAGCATCCCTCACAATAGCCGGAAACTCACTATGACTCAACCAAATATACTGAAATCTAAAAGGCCTATCAGCATTGGAACCCACAACAGGGTTCAAATTCAGTAACAGGGGGCAATGGTCAGAATTAATTCTAGATAAATGGGTAACATTAGCTTCCGGATACAAATCTTTCCAACCCGGATTAACCCAGCACCTGTCCAATCTGCACTGAATTAAATTACCCAACTCCCTCTTGTTAGTCCAAGTAAACTTTGGACCCGAGAACCCAAGGTCCATCATACTGCAATCATCCATACATTCCTTAATAGCTCTAACCCTTCTCTGGCAAATAGGATTCCCTCCATACTTCTCATCCGCAGACAAAACTTCATTGAAATCACCCATAAGGGCCCAAGGAAGGTCATGCAAAGTAGCTAACATCCTAAGATTATTCCACAGGATGCACCGTTCCTCAAACCTAGGACTGGCATAAATAGCACTAATTAACCAGGTAACAGTTTGAGATCTTACCCGAATCAGCGCATGTATCTCTTGCTCAGTAGCAGCAAGGACATCGACTTGGACCAAATCTGACCGCCACAGCATCCAAATACCACCAGCAAACCCAATTGTATCCGCCACCGCATAACCATCAAAAGGGAGAGCCTCAATAATCTCATCAGCCCTTGCTCCACTCATCCTAGTTTCTGTAATCACCATGAGAATCGGAGAATGCCAATCCACCAAATCCATAACCGTCTTTCTGAATTGGGGTTTCATAGCACCCCTGCAGTTCCAAATCAAAATATTCATAACTTTAAAAGGAGAAGAATCAGAAACGCAAAGAGACAAAGAAGACGAAGCTTCAGAGTCCCTCAACCTCCATGCCTCCAACAGCTCCTTCCTCGACTCCCAAATCCCTCGAAATAGAGTCACCGAATGCTTGATTATCCCCAGTTCTTCCTGAGTTGCCTTGATAAGGATCGTGCCATTCATCTCTGGCTCGGTACACTGAATCATTTCCACCCTGTGCAAATTGCCCATCAGCAAACTTTCCACCGGCTTGGTTTGTAATAGCTTCCTCATAGTGATCGTTGGCTTCGTCCACTCCTCTTCCGCCTCTGACAGAAATTTTTCCGAGTTCCGCATGCTTGATTCTGTGACTGATGGTCTTGAGCTTGTCACCGGAGGCACTGGAACTGGAGGTCTGTCCGTCAAGAACCTCCACCACGGGTTGGGAGTCATGATCCATGCTTCGTCCTTCATCGGAAGAAAGCCCAGCTGTTTGCTCCTCTCCGTTAACGGGAACAAATTCTTCCACGCCACCATCAGATCGTGTTCGAACCAACCCCACACCTCTGTTGGATCTTGCTTTATCCAACGTATCGTCTCTTCGCCCACCGGAATCACCTTTCCCTTGTAACAAATCGCCCACTTCTCTTTGCCTTCCATCACTGCAATCAGTGCGCTTAGAGGCAGAGCTCTTTTCCACTGATGGAATGAGCTTATTCTTATTGTTAACATTTGGGTCAAAAGAGCTTGTAAAACAAATTGGGCCTTGCTCTGTTCCAGACCCAAAAACAAATAGCCCGTTCTCTTTGCTCGGGCCCACCCCACTTGTTTGCAAGCCAACTAAATTGTTAACTTTCTGGTTCGTTTTGGCGCGAACACTCTTGTCTTTAGCACCCTTCCCAATTCTTGGTTGACTGGGGATGGACGAAGCCATCACATTGGTCTCTCTCTGTGACACGACAGGTTGCGTGTGCAGAGCTTTTCTCTTACCGCTCTTACTATTCTGACCCACCACACTAGGCTTAGCTGAGCTAGCTGAAGAAGCTTGCGTCTGTTGAACATCAACCTTATGGTTCATCAATGGAGGACGTTGAACTGATTTTGCTTTACTACCCACTCTTTTTCTGCTAACTACCATCCACTCACCATAGTCTTCCTGGGCATTAGCCTTTTCCTTCAACCCGTCTTCCTTTTGGTTGTTTTGCATCTCAGAGTGCCCCTCACTCTGCTCCACGCATTGCTCCTTGGGTTGTCCTCTAATAGTGTATGGGCATGCTTCTAGTTTATGGCCGATCCTACCACACGAAAAACAGAGTGCATTTATACCTTCATAGAGCACACACTGTGGAAGCTTGCCAAGATAAACCTTCCTTACCAAAGGTTTATCCAAGTTCACTTGCACACACAACCTAGCAAACCTTCCCCGTTCCCCATTAGCTGTGTGAGAATCAATTCTAAGAACTGGACCAATGGCTCTCCCAATTTTTTTCAGAGCATTAGGCTCATAAAACTCTATGGGCAACTCAGGTAATCTGATCCAAACTGCTACCGAAGAGAGAGTTGCTGTGGAAGCCTTAAATCCTGGCTCCCATTGTCTGATAGCAAGAAACTGCTGTCCAATAAACCAAGGTCCACCCGAAAGGATGGAATCAACATCTTCCACAAATTCGAATTTTACAAGATAATAATCATAACCCAAGTCTATAACATCCATGCCACCACTCGGATTCCACATTCTTCTCACCCTATCGACTAGGAAAGAAAAAGCCATCCTCTTCCCAAAAGTTTTGATGATCAGAGCCTTTTGCCATGGAGCTCTCATACGTAACTTTTCTTCCTTGGAGAACCCAATTCTAATATGGCCATCCTGATCGTTATCCTCTTCATTATCTGATTCCAGATCCTCCTGCATAGAGCAATCAAATCCGAAAGCTTGTGCAAAAGCACCAGGAATAGAACCCACCAACTTATCCTTATAGCTCCCCACTTTGCTTTCCTTGCCATTCTCACTCAACCCGTGGAAACGATGACTATCCTTGAACTTCTTAGTACTGCGAGCAAGGGTATCCTCTTCCTCATCTGAACGCTTCAGTCTATCTCTCTCCATTTATACCAACTGCCTTTTTTCCTCCTCTAGTGTTAAAAAAGTGTGTTGGCTTTTGTCTTTTTTTTTTTTTTTTTTTTTTTGAGAAACTGTCATTTTCTTCATTTGATTTGTCTTTTTCTCCCAGTATTTCTTATACGGTTTTTTTTTTTTTAATAATTTTTTTTTGCTTTTTTTCATCTGTTACTTCTTCAATGCAGTTCTTTAGTCTATACTTTCATCTTACTTCTTCAGTTTTTTTTTTTTCACCGGTTGTTTTTTTTCATCTGTTAACATTTAGTTTTTTTTTTTTCCTTGTTTGCGTTCATCAGTTTTTTTCCTTTCACATTTTTTTTTTCACTACGAGGTGTCTTTCTATATACAATTTTTAATAAAAATATAGTGTGCAAATTTTTTTTATCTAATAAGGGCATGAGAGTAAATTTATATAAAAGAATTTTCCATTTTTCTATCTCTCAAACCAAACATACATGAGGAAAAATTAAATATTTTTTATCCTCCCACTTTTCTACCCTCTCATCATTTTCTATCCTTTCACTTTTCCACCCCTCCAACCAAATAGACATTTAGGTACAATATTTTAGGTCCAGTATATTATAGATTCCTCAATTAAATTCAATGCATAATTATTTTGACCAACAAAACATAAATAATGTTATGTTTTTTAAAGACCATTAAATTTAATACAACTATATATTTGAATTTAATTACAAAACTTATTAATGTACAACTTTTAATTTGATTGGGTGTGATATGTTAACTATAAATTATAAAGGAACTTTTAGCAATAATAGTCAATATGGATCTAATGAAATTATATTCTCTCCCATGAACACACCTGTAGGGACCGGGTTCAAGCACTTCTACTGTTAAGAGAGTGGACTCAAGCCCAGCTAACCCTGCAATGAATTTATAGAGAGCGGGTTCAAGAACTAGGCCCTAGTGAGGAATGCAACGGCCATGCATGGTTACATGGGAGTTTGATAACTTAAACTTTAATTGGGATGCATAATGATGCTCTTCGGATCTACCCTCCAGAGCTTGGAGTTCTTATTACTTCTTTGAAGATTGATTACAAGGTTTTCTGAGAGAATACAGGTTGCTACAGTACTCCTACATTCAGATTTTCCGTCCCCTTTTCAAGAGGGACTCCTTACATTATATACATCTCTCTCAGTTGATCCTACCATTACATTTGTTGATCAGCTAGGCCACCACTTGAGGGCCTGTCCCATCAGCCGCATTCCCATTCCTCCTGTGGGTTGCAGCACCCAAGACAGCACTGTTCAGGAGTCCTATCCTCATTAATGCGGCCAAGGCGTTAGTTGAAGGCATTTAATGTGGAGGTGACAGTCCATCCGGGACTTGCTCCTCCACCATGCCTCCATTGCTGGCGCGTGGTGCTTGCTCTCTTCTCTTTGGACGCTCAGGAAGACTCCCCTTGATGGTGTGTTGCATATCCACTTTATGGTCTCGGCTTTCTGAGGAAGCAATCGTCCTCGGCATTGTTTCTTGGGAAACTGGGCTTTCTACTCTCATCCTCGGACCGTAGGTACCTCCTCGGCGTGGGCCTTTGGGCCTGGTACGGAGTGGGCCGGGGCTGTCTGACTCTCTGGCCCCATAATAGCCCCTCAAAATCTTGCTGTCCGCATCCTCGGGCGGAGAGGAGGATTTTGACGTCCTCGGGCCTGCTCCTTGTCTTGTCGAGTCTTGTCCCCCATCAGCGCTGGGGTCTATTCGTCTGCCCAAGGCGCGTTTTTGACGCTTCGGTGCGCATAATGGTGTCCTTCATTAAATTAAGATGGCTCTGTGCTCCCCACGCACAACGTGCGGATGACAATCTAACGGTGGAGATTCGTCTAGCATTTATGGGCGGGAAAAACCCGCACGGTTCCCCGATTTAGGGTATAAATACCCTCTCAAACTGCTTTTCACCTTCCTTACTCGCAATCCAGAGCTCTTGCGTATATATCCTGGGTCCAGCAAAGTTCCCACCTACATCCTCAGCATAAAAAGCCTGTCCGAGGAGCTTTTCCTCATTCCTGTAAGTTGCTCTATCTCTCTCTGAGCTTTCTTTTTCCCTACTCCTCCTTCTCTTTCATTTGCTCTTTCTTTAGTTCTTTTAGGCGTCACTTGGGATGGGTAGACTTAAGAAATATGTTTATACTGAGGAGGTGATGGAGAAGTTCATCGCCGACTATAAGATACCTGCCAACGTGGGCTTGAGGTATTGTGAGGAAGGAGAGTGGCTCCTTCGGAGACAAGAGGGCGAGGTGGTGATACCCATCATCGCCTTCCTCGAAGGTGGCATGAGAATCCCCATGGGGCCGGTGACGAGGGGCTACCTTACATACTTCCGGTTAGCCCCCACCCAATGCGCCACCAACGTCTTCAGAATTCTGGGTTGTGTGGACGCTCTGAACGAGAAGATGGGGCTAAGGTTGACCCATCACGACGTGAACTGGTGTTACAACCTTCAGCGCCTGAAGAACAAGTCGTACTACATGAAGACAAGGGACGATAGGGTCCGGCTTATCCAGTGCCTCCCTGAGTCCAGCAAGGGGCTGAACAAGGATTTTCTCATCGTGTCCGGAGAGTGGCACGATGGCCTTCACTGCCCGACAACGGAGGGGACACCAGGTGGGGCAGTGGGAGTAGGAGGGGGCTCAAATTTATTTACTCATTTATTTATATTATTTATTATTATTATTATTATTATTATTATTATTATTTTTTTTTTATTGCTGGTGCGACCTGCTCTGTTTGGTTACTAACATGAATGTGTCCTTCTTCTGCAGATCCGCACGCCTACGCACGTCACTTTAGCCTGATCAACAAGGAGGACTTGCAGAAAGTGCTCAGGGCGGTGGTTTTCGAGAACGAAGCTGACCATCAGGTTAGAGCCGCTCACCAAATATTGGGATACACCCCGGCCCAGAAATCGTTCGCAGCTCCAAAGCACGTGATCAGAGCAAAAGATCCTCGGCTGCGGAGAATAACTGTGACTGAGGACGGGTTCCAGTTTCTTGAGGGGCCTTCCACTTCAGAAGGCGTCACATTAGCGGGCCCCTCTTCCTCCCACAGATTCGCAGAGCCCGCAGAAGAAAATCCAGAGAGGGAAGAGGAAGTTGCTGACTTTGGCCCTACCGAGGACGTGTTTGACGTGTTTGAACAAGTCCATCAGTCCGAGGACCCTCCTGGAGATTTGGGTGACCCACGCTTGACCAAGGCGGACCTCATAACGTCAGAGTCCTCTTCTCGGCTCGAGATGGGCTACAAGAAGAAATCCCAAGCCAGTCTGCTCGACCTAATAGAAGGACAACCGGGGAAGTCCAAGCCAAAGCTTCCTCCTCCTCCTCCTAAGGCTCATCCTGCCCAGACCAGGTCGGCCTCTACCCAATCCAGGCTTCCTCCCCCTCCACCTCAGACGAGTCCGCCATCCAGGCACGAGCCCACTGATCCTAAGCAGAAAAAGGATAAGGGCAAAAGGCCTATCGAGGACAAGTCTGGGTCCACGCAGGAGGGGGATGACACTCGACGGCCCTCCAAGCAGCTGAAGATAGGCTCCCGAGGCCAAGATAAACAGGCCGACGCCTAGCCCGAGGTTCAGGCCTGGCTCCCCGCCCCAATGCTCCATGGGGGTCCTCTGAGGGATGACTCCTCCCTTAGGGATTTTAGAGAGGGCGAGGGTGCATACGTGGCCGACGCGCTGGAGAGGTGCCTGTTGCTTCCTGCGGACATGGCGGAGCTGGGGACTATGAGGAGTAAGGAGGTCTTCCTCAGCCTCAAGCGATACTTGGGCATGGTAAGACTCCCAACACTTGAGATTTTTTCTAGCTTTGGTTTTTCTGCCTTCTTTTCCTCCTTTTTTTTTTTTTTTTGAGCTCGGCTTATTACGTATCCGTTTTGTTTGGCAGGCCGTCCAGGCCACTTATAGGCTGGAGGAGGCGGCCCATGACCAAGGAAAGGCCATGGATGCAGAGCGTGAGAAGCTCTTGGAGGCCACTCAGACCCTCAAGCACTCCGAGGCTGACCTTGCCAAGGCCCGGGAGGAGCTAAAGGCAATGACCAGGGCTCGGGACAACGCAGTGTCAAGCCTTGCTGGCTTCCAGAAGCAGGCCAAAAATCAGACGAATCGTCTGGGCGAGGCAGAAGAGCAGCTAAAGATCGCAAAGGATCTGATTGCTGATCTGACGAAGAAGGCGACCGCTGTTGAGGAGGCGAGGAAGGTGGCCGAGTGGGCCAAAGAGGAAGCTGGGAGGGCCAAGGCTAAGGCAGACTATGGAAGGGAGGAAGCCTTGGCCTCTAAGGAGGAAGCCGAGGAGGCTGCTTACGCCGCCGGGGTAGCTGAGACGGAAGCTACCTACAAATCCCAAGTCCCCGAGGTATGCAGGCGCTACTGCTCCCAGACTTGGGGTGAGGCCCTCAAACAAGCTGGGGTGGAGGCCTCGTCCGACTTGTGGAAGGCGGAGAGTGTGTACTACCCCCCTGCCATCTGCGAGCCTGCTCCAGATAGCTCTGAGGCCGAGGTGGCTGCTGAGGGAGTTGGTGCCACTCTGGGGGAGGGAGCCTCAGTGGCTGGGCTGGCTGAATCGAGTGAAGGCCCTCATGAGGAAGCGCTCCAAGAGGTTGCGAAGCCCTCCTCCGATGCCCAGGTTTCTTCTGCTGAGGAGGTAGTTACTCCTGTCGTGCCTCTGCAGGCCATTCCACTTAGTCAGAGCCCGGAGGACCCCGAGGTTGCCATAGTTCAGCCACCCACTAGTGCGGGCAATTAAGTGGAAGGAGTAGGCTCCTCGGCACTTCTGCTTCACCTTATTTTGGATATTGCAAGGACACGTCAGCCTTGCCCTCGCTTTTGTTTCGCTATTTGTTTTGTTCTTGTCCCTTTTTTTTTTTTTTGCTTTGAACATTGTAAGGTGGCTCTTGCCATGTAACTCCTTTGGACTTAATATAGCGCGAGTTTTATTTCTTTTTATTTGCTTTGGCTATTTATCCATCTGTGCGTTATCAACTCTCTCTTTTTACTTGTATAGTCTTATCCTTAATTGTATCTCGGCTAGTCGTGGCAGTAATTACTAGAACGCGAGGGTGTGTATGCTTGGGCGGGCCTTTTATGTCATAAGGACTAGGTAGAATCTTTTTGAAGCAGACACTTAGCATCTTTTCGAGGTAGTTAGCTTCCCCGCAGGCTCGAGTCCGAGGACCATGCAATGCCTCGGTTCTGTCTAACACTTAGTCCTTCGAAGTAGTTAGTTTCCCCACAGGCTTGAGTCCGAGGACCATGCAATACCTTGGTTCCGTCTAACACTTAGTCTTTCAAAGTAGTTAGTTTCCCTATAGGCTTGAGTCCGAGGACCATGCAATGCCTTGGTTCTATCTAACACTTAGACTTTTGAAGTAGTTAGTTTCCCCACAGGCTTGAGTCCGAGGACCATGCAATGCCTTAGTTCTGTCTAACACTTAGTCTTTCGAAGTAGTTAGTTTCCCCATAGGCTTGAGTCCGAGGACCATGCAATGCCTTGGTTCTGTCTAACACTTAGACTTTTGAAGTAGTTAGTTTCCCCACAGGCTTGAGTCCGAGGACCATGCAATGCCTTGATTCTGTCTAACACTTAGACTTTTGAAGTAGTTAGCTTCCCCGCAGGCTTGAGTCCAAGGACCATGCAATGCCTTGGTTCTGTCTAACACTTAGTCTGGCCGTCAGAACGCGAGGTGCATAGTCATGATAGGCTAAAAATCTGAATCAAAAAATACTTCTTTATTAATAGTAATACCTTTTCAGGTTATTTACATTCCATGGGCGAGGTACAGGTTTGTCATCTAAATCTTCTAAATGGTATGCTCCTATCCCTGCTACTAAGGTAATTCGGTAGGGCCCTTCCTAGTTGGGTCCCAGTTTTCCCCAAGAAGGGTTCTTGACAGCCCCTACGACTTTTCTCAGTACCAGGTCCCCCGGTGCTAGTGGTCTGAGCTTTACGTTGGCGTCATACCCTTGCTTGAGCTTTTGCTGGTAATAGGCCAGCTGGATCATTGCTCGTTCTCTTCGTTCGTCTACCAGGTCCAGGCTCCGCCCCAGCAGTTCATCATTGCTGCCTGGGGTGAAGGAGCTCGTCCTTAGCGTCGGGAAGTTTATTTCCAGGGGGATCACCGCCTCGGCAATATAAGTCATGGAAAAAGGCATCTCCCCCGTTGATCTCCGAGGCGTAGTCCGGTATATCCAGAGAACGTAGGGCAGCTCTTCTACCCATCTTCCCTTGGCATCATCCAGTCTCTTTTTAAGCCCATTGACGATGACCTTATTGGCAGCCTCGGCCTGTCCGTTTCCCTGAGGGTAAGCTGGCGTTGAGTATCTGTTTGTGATCCCAAGTTCACAACAGTACCTTCTGAAGGCCTTGCTATCGAATTGGAGCCCATTATCCGAGATGAGGGTATGAGGGACCCCGAATCATGTGACAATGTTCCTCCAAAGGAATTTCTTTGCGTCTACGTCCCTAATGTTGGCCAGTGGCTCGGCCTCGACCCACTTGGTGAAGTAGTCCGTGACCACCAACAGATACTTCTTATTCCCTAGCGCTCTGGGGAAAGGCCTACAATGTCCAAGCCCCATTGGGCGAACGACCATGGACTGGACAAAGGATTGAGGACCCCTCCTGGCTAATGGACATTTGGGGCGAACCTTTGGCACTGGTCGCACTTCTTGACATACTCCTGGGCCTCCTGCTGCATCCCCGGCCACCAGTATCCTTGTGTGACGGCTCGGTGAGACAAGGATCTCCCTCCTGTGTGGCTCCCACAAATTCCCTCATGCAGCTCTTCGAGCAGTAGTTCTGCTGCTTCAGGGTGGACGCACAACAGGTATGGCCTAGAGTAGGAGCACCTATATAGTTTGTTATCCTCGGACAACCAGAACCGAGGAGTCTTTCTTCGTACTTTCTCAGCTTCTGACTTATCTTCGGGCAGGGTATCATCTTTGAGGAACCTCACAATGGGGTCCATCCAGCTGGGACCCACTCCGACCTGAAGGATGGGGATCGTTTCCTTCGCCATCTTACTTGCCCTCCCAAGATGCTCCACAAGTATGATCCGAGGAAGACCGTCTGCCGAGGAAGTTGCGAGTGTGGCTAATGAATCGGCATGGCTGTTCCCACTCCTGGGAATATGAGACAAACTAAAAGGGTCGAAGTTCGACCGCAGGCGCTTGACTTGGCTCAGGTACTCTTGCATTCTCGGATCTCGGGCCTCCATCTCTCCCTTTACCTGTCCTACCACTAGTCTCGAGTCTGAGAACACTTCCACCGACTTTCTTCCCAACTTTCGTACCATGACCATCCCCTACAACAATGCCTCATACTCGGCCTCGTTGTTTGTGGTCGAGAATCCGAGCCTCAGGGACTTCTCTATGACGTGATCTTCAGGGGATACTAAGACTAGTCCCACTCCTGACCCCCTCTGGTTTGCCGCGCCATCAACATATACCCTTCAACATGGTGACCCCGGGATGGAGACTGCCCCAACTGACTTCTCACCAATGCTCCTCTCCTCGGCGGCCACTTCTTCAGTGGGCTCAGCGAACTCGGCTGTCAAATCTGCCAGAACCCGGCCTTTTATGGAGGTCCGAGGCATGTATTTGACGTCGAAAGCCCCCATAATTGTGTTCCACTTCGCGATTCTTCCTGTGTAGTCAGCGGTCCGGAGTATAGACTTCAAGGCAATCGGGTTAAGACAACCACCGTGTGAGCTTAGAAGTAATGGGGGAGCCTTCGCGTGGCGTGGACCACAGCCAGTATGGCTTTCTCTAAGGGTAGGTATTTGAAATCCGCCTCATGCAGCGACTTACTGACGTAGTAAACTGGTTTTTGAACTCCATTGTCATCCCGTATCAGTATTAGGCTCACCGCGTGGGGTGCTACAGCGAGGTATGTGTATAGGACCTCGTCGGCTTCAGGATTGGACATGATAGGTGGCCAGGATAGATACTCCTTAAGTTGTTGGAAAGCTGCGACACAATCCTCAGACCACTCAAATCCTTTCCACTTGTTGATTAAGAGATAGAAGGGTCTGCACCTGTCAGCCGACCGGGAAATGAACTGGTTTAGCACCGCGATCATCCCAGTAAGCTTTTGGACATCTTTGGGGTTCTGCAGAGGCTTCAAATTATGGATGGCCTTGATCTGGTCAGGGTCGACTTCGATTCCCCTATGGGTGATCATGTATCCCAGAAACTTGCCAGAGCCCACGCCAAACGAGCATTTCGAGGCATTTAGGCGCAACTTGTGCTTTCTCAGTACGTCAAATGTGCAGCCGAGGTCCCCCAAGTGTTCGGATACCACCTTACTTTTCACCACCATATCGTCAACATAGACTTCGATGCTCTTGCCTAGCATCAGCTCGAAGATTCTCGTCATCATCCTTTGATAGGTGGACCCTGCATTCTTCAGACCGAACGGCATTACTTTGTAGTGGTAGTTCCCGACAGGCGTCACAAAGGCTGTCTTCTCCTGATCTTCCAGGGCCAACGGTATCTGATGATAGCCTTGAAAGGCGTCTAGAAAGCTCATCCGAGGGTGGCCCGTGGTCGCATCAACCAGCTGGTCGATGCGAGGCATGGGGAACGGGTCTTTCGGACACGCCTTATTTAGGTCGGTGAAGTCCACGCAGACCCTCCATTTTCCATTTTTCTTCTTGACCACCACAGTGTTAGCCAGCCATTCGGGGTAAAAAACCTCTTTGATAGCCCCGGCACGCTTAAGTTTATTCACCTCTTCCCTAATGGCATCAGCGTGCTCCCTCGATGGGCGTCGGGGCGACTGTTTCTTAGGCACTATGGATGGATTGACGTTGAGATGGTGACAGATGAAGGATGGGTCAATCCCTGGGGCGTCACAGGCATCCCATGCAAACACGTCGATATTGCCTCTGAGGAGCTCAACCAGCTCCTTTTGCTCCGAGGGAGGCAACTGAGCCCCGACCCAAAAGAACTTTTCTTGGTCATCGTCAATCACCACTTTCTCCAAGTCCTCACATTTCGTTTCCTCGGCAGCTACATCAGGGTGTGCTACCGGGGTCTTTGATTGCTATAAGCCCTCCTCATTAGTGGCCAAGGGCTGTGCATCGAGCCGATATGATATGGCAGCCACCGTGCATTGCCTCGCCGTGGGCTGGCAACCGCAGATTTCTAGAACCTGATCCCCCGATGGGAATTTCACCTTCTGGTGCAAGGAGGAGGCAACGCCCCCCAAGGTGTGGAGCCAGGGCCTCCCTACGATGGCTGTGTAGGGGGAGTACGTGTCCACCACCACAAAGTTCACCTCCACCACTTCTGGGCCAGTCTGTATGGGCAGCCTGATCATGCCCTTTGGGATGACGAGTTTCCCATCGAAGCTCATCAGGGGGGAGCTATACGGCGTCAAGTCTTCCGGTTTTAGCCCCAGCCCCTTGTAGAGGTCTGGGTACATGACCTCGACCGCACTGCCACCATCCACCATCACTCTTTTCACGTTGTAGCCCTCAATTCTGAGGGTAACAACCAGAGCGTCATCGTGGGGCTGGGTGGTCCCAATCTTGTCCTCCTCCGAGAAACTCAAGGCTAGGGGAAAACTCCTCCTGGCCCTCTTCGGCTCTGCCCGGGGCTCCTCGGCAGGCTATTGGGCTACAGACAACACTCGCAATGGGCGCGTGCCTGCTCTTCCTGGTGCCGCCAAGATTACATTAATCGTCCCAGCGGGCTGCCCCATGGCGGTGTCCCTCCGTGGCTCTTGGTAGGTCTGGCCCTACTGGCTGCTGGAATGGTGCAGAAGGTGCTTCAGTTTTCCCTCTCGGACTAGCTGGTCCAGGTGGTTCCAGAGGTTCCTGCAGTCCTCCGTGGTATGTCCGTGGTCCTAGTGGCATTGGCAGTAACGATTCTGATTGCGCCTCTCAGGTTCCCCAGCCATCTTGTTCGGCCACCTGAAGTATGGTTCGTTCTTTATCTTTTCCAGCACCCTATGTACGGGTTCTCGGAACACGGCGCCAACAGCCTGGGTGTTGGTCGCTCCAGATTGCCCACTGAAATCCCTCCTCGGGCGGGCGTTGTTATACCGGTCCGACCTGAAATCCCTCCTCTCCTGAGGGATAACCTTTTCCTCTCCCTTGCCCTGTAGCATATCTTCCTCTACCCGCTTGTATTTATCGATCCGATCCATCAACCGCCGCACACTGGTGGCGGGCTTACCAGTTAAGGACTTCCTTAGGCTGTGCCCCATTGGTAGTCCGTTCTTGAATGTATTGATGGCGACATCGTCGTACTTGCCGTCCAGGTCATTGTAAACCTCCCAATACTTGTCCGAGTAAGCCTTGAGAGTCTCCCCATCACGCATGGATAGGGACAGTAACGCGCTCATGGGCCGAGAAGGTTTGCTATTCGTGACAAAACGGGAACCAAAAGCCTGAGTCAGCTGCCTGTACGAGTCTATGGAATTCGTCCTCAGGCCGTTGAACCACCTCATTGCCACAGGCCCCAAGCTGGATGGAAAGACTTTGCACATCAGCGCCTCGTTCTTAGAGTGGACGGCCATCCTCTGGTTGAACTGGCTCACATGCTCCACGGGGTCCGTTTTGCCGTTGTAAAAAGTGAAGGTTGGCTGCTGGAACCGCCGAGGGAGCATTGCCTCCTCTATACGACGAGTGAAGGGCGACTTGGAGAGCCGATCCAGTGCCTTGCTCATGGCATCACTCCTTAAGCCCCTGGGGGTTGGGCTGCCATGCTTACGCCTCTGGTAGCGCTCCTCCTCGTGAGAGAAAGTCTCGCTGGGGGGTGTTCTTGACCTTTGCCTGTATTCGTCATCACTCTCGTCGTCAGAGGGCAAGTCAGGGCTGGGTTCGGACCGTCCCCGCCGCGCATGGCGCAGCTTTCTTTTCAAATCATCTATCTCGCGCTGCATAGCCACCTTATCATCCTGTCTCTAGGATGCGTGGCTATGGGCTTCTTCTGACCGCGTGGCGTGGCCATTGTCGTGCCTCTGCGGCACGTGCCTGTTCCGGCGGGTGTGGCTTCCGCTGGTTGTTGAGGTATGCACGCTTCTCTCTCAAAATCGTCCATTCTCCTCGTTTTGACCGCGCCCGGGGTCGCCATAGTTACCCTGGTGCTGGAATTTAGCCGGTTCAGGTCGATGGAAATTTCCTTGGTGGGGGCCTGACCCTACCATGCTCAGCTGTTGTCCTTACTAACGCACGAGTTCTTCCCACAAACGGCGTCAATTGTAGGGACCGGGTTCAAGCACTTCTATTGTTGAGAGAGTGGACTCAAGCCCAGCTAACCCTGTAATGAATTTATAGAGAGCGGGTTCAAGAATTAGGCCCTAGTGAGGAATGCAACGGCCATGCATGGTTGCATGGGAGTTTGATAACTTAAACTTTAATTGGGATGCACAATGATGCTCTTCGGATCTGCCCTCCAGAGCTTGGAGTTCTTATTACTTCTTTGAAGATTGATTACAAGGTTTTCTAAGAGAATACAGGTTGCTACAGTACTCCTACATTCAGATTTTTCGTCCCCTTTTCAAGAGGGACTCCTTACATTATATACATCTCTCTCAGTTGATCCTACCCTTACATTTGTTGATCAGCTAGGCCACCACTTGAGGGCCTGTCCCATCAGCCGCATTCCCATTCCTCCTGTGGGTTGCAGCACCCAAGACAGCACTGTTCAGGAGTCCTATCCTCATTAATGCGGCCAGGGCGTTAGTTGAGGGCATTTAATGTGGAGGTGACAGTCCATCCGGGACTTGCTCCTCCACCATGCCTCCATTGCTGGCGCATGGTGCTTGCCCTCTTCTCTTTGGACGCTCAGGAAGACTCCCCTTGATGGTGTGTTGCATATCCACTTTATGGTCTCGGCTTTCCAAGGAAGCAATCGTCCTCGGCACTGTTTCTTGGGAAACTGGGCTTTCTACTCTCATCCTCGGACCGTAAGTACCTCCTCGACGTGGGCCTTTGGGCCTGGTACGGAGTGGGCCGGGGTTATCTGACTCTCTGGCCCCACAACACCTTTTCCTTATTGTTACGGTTCACTTCTTCAATTCATCAAGATATTTTTCTCTAACTTTACCTTAGCCACATTTCTCTTTTTATCAATTATTATTAGTTATTATACCAATTAATAATGTAATGTATTTTATATCAACTTATTTATATTTTAGTGATATTAATTTATTAAATTACGTAATAAATAAAAATAAATTTTAAATAAAAAAATAATTAATATTATTTAATTACTATTTAAATATAAAAAAAATATCACTTAAAATTTTCGCCGCTCTAAAGTTGTGAAGCCGGCCTTGCTATGGTCCTGTTTTTCTCTTTTGGCAAGTATTCACCAAAACTGCATTATATATTTTAATGTACTTGATTGACAGGACAAAAACAACACGCCGAGTTTGCTCTTACACTTGCACAATCTGCTCACACCCCACAGCGCTGATGCCACTGTACAGTGACAATACACACTGCACAAAGCTTGGTACTTTATAAAATGACAGGACTTAGCACTGCACAGCACAGTACTGTTGTTGAGTATATAATATTTTATAATCTAAAGAAAGTAGAAGACAATTTTAGGCCCCACCAACACAACTACAAACTTCCTAATCCACCACACGGGCTACACTCAATGTATACCCACTCATATTAATATATATTTTTTTTTAATGCAAGTTTTTACTTTATTAATTATTATTAGTTATTATGCCAATTAATGATTTAATATATATTATATCAACTTGTTTATATTTTAGTAATACTAATTTATTAATCACGTAATAAATAATAATAAAAATTTAATTAATATTATTTAATTATAAAAAAAATTTCACTTAAAATTTTCGCCGTTCTAAAGTTGTGGAGCCGGTCCTGCTTTAATCCTGTTGCAGACCAATCAAACCCACCTGTTGCTTTTCTCTTTTGGCAAGTATTCACCAAAACTGCATTATTGATAGGGCAATGAATGAAATGACACCATCACTATTGTTATGCGCTGAGCTTTTTCCTTTTTCTTTTACGTATATCTTTCTTCTTTTTTCGGTTTTCTTTTCCAAATGGTTGACTGATTATAATGAAATGGTTTCTTTCCACATGCTGCTGTTGGATAAGGAATCACATCAATGGCGAAAGGAAGAATAACATCCCTTCCTTCCCACACTCATTTAATAACATTACTTGCTTCTTGTCCTTTCTGTCTTCCTTGTATTTTTCCTTAATTATAGACAATAATTAGACATGATCCCACAAACTGCAAAAGCCACAATGGGCCTTGGCTTGATTTGGTTAGATAAAACCTTATCTAGTAGAGAAATAGTTGAGGTTTAAATAGATTTCCTACTACAAAAGGGTTTGGAGCCTATCTATCTACGGGAAAGAGTCTTTTCTTTTCTTTTCTTTTTTCTTTTGGTTAATACAAAATAAAAGTTTTTCTTTACTCTAATTTAAGTATATATGTATGCAAAATTTTTTTTTAGAGTCTTGAATCCCAACCTTTGCCTCCTCCACAAGAACTTTATACTTGTAAAATAACCATCACGCCAAAATTGCACAGTAGTATATGAAATAATCTACCCTCTAGGAAAATAGATGAATTAGTAAATTATGGATAAAAATGATGTACTACTTTTGTATTTCACTTTATTCTCCACTAATCACAATTTTCTAAACACAAAAATTTGTACGAATGATTTTTATTCATAAATTACAAGTTTGGCTATACTACAAACTAAAAAATTAATTGTCAAGAGTTTTATAGCTCAATTAATTAATACTTTCTAGTGTTTCCAGGACATCCAAAGTTCAAACCCTTTCTCCCCAAAACTCTTGTCTATTTTAGCATAAGATCTTATTTTTTTATGTTTTACATACTAAATTTTGAAAACACTCAACATCAAATTATTTATTTTACTCTATATTTTATTAAAATATCAATTTTTAAGATACATTTTTTCTACCTATCGAGAAATTTCTTTCTAACTTTAGCTTTGAGGCATTTCTTTTTTATTCTTTGATATTACCGTATTTATTGCAAATACTCAAATGAATGACTAACCATAAGAATCTTTAAAGATTAAAACCTTGTTTGGATTTTGTTAACTCAGTTAACAAAACTAAGTTTTGTTAACTCATAATCCAAAATCACTGGGCCCCACAAGTAGGGATGCTTGTTTGGCTTATTTATTGTGTTGTTAACTCAGTTAACAAAATTGAGTTTTTTGAGAGTTAAGTTACCAATTTTGGAAACAAGGGAAGCTTGTTTTCAAGTTATGAGTTATGGGATATCAGTGGCAATTTCGTAATTCTCCAGCACAAACGGGCGGGTCCCACTACCAGTGTCCCGTCCCGTCCCGTCCCTACACAGCTCCAACGGGTCTTTTTGCCTTTACTCTCTATTTCTCTCTTCTCCGTTTCCTTACTCTTTTCTTAATTCTCATTCTTTTTCTCTAATCTATCTCTTCTCATCTGTGGTGGTGTTTCAATGGTGGAGTTGGGCATTGATGTGTCGTGTTTCAGTGGTGGAGTTGAATTGGTGGCTAGAGTTGAATTAGTGGCCGGCGTTTCGGTGGTGGGTCTTGTCTATGGGTTTGTTTCAGCGGGGGTGGGTCTCGTCTATAGGTTTGGGTCGTGGCCATGGGTTTCAGATTGAGTTTCAAGTTGTGGGTTTCCGGTGGGCGTGGGCCGTGGGTTTGATTGTGGTGGTATCTGGTTTGAGATTTGAGAAGTGGGTATGATTGTGGTGGTCACTAGTGTGGGTTTGGTATTTGGTTTGAGATTTTAGAAGTGGGTGTGATTATGGTGGTGTGATGGTGTCTGTAAGTTTTGGTTTGGTCGTGGGTTTGGGGTTTGGTGCGTTGGGTTGATTCGGTGGTTGTTCAGGGGTTTGTACTGGCTGTGGGTTTCCGATGGGTTTGTGGTGGGTAGGTTAATAGTTTTGCTTTGACCAAGTTACAGGTATGGGGCCCACAAAAAGTTGAAAAATTTGAGTGATGACAAGTTGAGTGATGTGTGCCAAACGGGTGGGTATAAAGAAATTTGGGTATTTTAAATGACGAGTGATGAGTGATGAGTAATGAGAAAAAAAAAAAAAAAAAAAAAAAACCAAACAAGGCCTTAAGTATTCTCAATTTCTCAATGACTAAAGGAGACTGATTAGGAATTGTGTGTGCACTTATTATTTTTTATTTTTTGGTAATTAAATTGCATTTTTTCACCCTAAATTTTTAAGTGTATATATATAAAAGAATTGTTACAACAAGTGTGAACAATGGATTTGAATTCTCCTTGTAAAAAAGACCCATTAAATATCATTGAGCCTCAAATTTCACAAGAATATAATTTAATTTTTTTATTAGCATTATTCATTAGGTGCTAAACAATCTAATCCACCTTTATTTTCCTCTTGTTTTTCTATCCAACGCAAATGATTTTTTTTTTTTACACATTTTACTCCCGTAGCATTTGACATGGTACTAAGACTTTATTTGAACTCTCAATGTCATAGACTTTTCCATTGATCTTTTAGCAATATTGCATTATTCATAAAAAAAAAAAAAAAAAGAATTTGCATTATTGCTAGGGAAATGAATAATGTAGGTTCACTGAATGCAGCTAAATGCCATCACACATCACAAGTCACGACATCACCACTAACTTTATTTGAACCCTTAAATCATTTTTTTTAAAGGAAAATCAAATCTAATTTCAAATGTTAATCTTCGGCTAACTTTTTACTCTTTTTTTTTTTTTTTTAATTCCTACATTAAATGGGGTTATAATACGTTGGATCCAAATCTCGGCCGTTCCACTTTGTTTTTCTTTTTTTTTTGGGTTTTGGGTTTGGAAGAGAAGGGTCTTGGGTGGTTGATTTGAAGGGCCAAGTTGGTGAAATCATTGGGTTTAGAGAGGGGCAACCACCCAACCATGCACAAGTTGAACCCTCTTTCTGAAACTGTTAAGAGTGTGAGGAAGAAGAAGGAGAAGCAAAGCCCTTTAGTTCCACTTTGTTTTTTTGAGTAAGTAAGAAAATGAGAGTAAATGAAGGCCTTACAGTGGCATTTCCGAATTTAATATCAAGATTACTCCATTAATTCATTTAGGTCACTGAGGTCTTCTTTTTCTTTTCTTTTTTTTACCTTCTTAGTTATAGTGCACAACCATCTTTGACTGTGCAGTAATACTTTTTTTTTTTTTTTAGAAGATAAAATTATACTATAACTTAATCTAAGTGTATGTGTGTGTGAAGCTCCCTCCTGGAAACTTGAACTCCGGCTCTTGCCTCCCATACTTTACAAGCACTTATACTTGTAAAGTGACCATCGCACCAAGGGTGTTTTTGGTTTTCCTTCCACCATCATAGCATGGTTTTTATTATTGGTGATGCTAAAAATAGCAATACGGCTTTTTAGCTATTTTTAGCACCACCAATACCAATACTTTTTTTTTTTTTTTTTTCAGAAACCACCAATACCAATACTAAAATGGCTTTTTACTAAGGTACAATTTTTCGACTCATCAATATATTTCTAACTTTACGTTTGAGACATTTCATTTTTTATTCTTTGAGATTACCATTCATGCTAGCTACAAATAATCGCATGACTGACTAGCCATACGAATCTTAGGTACCCTCGTCAATGACCGAAGGAAATTGTTTTGGAATTGAGCGGTGCGCCATTTTTTTTTTAATTACTCCTTTACATCCTAATTGTGAAAGAGGGAATTGAATTCTTCTCCTAAAAAATACCAATCAATATCGCTTAGCTACAAAAGTTTCAATAATTTCATCATTTTGTTGGCATTATTCATCTGTTAGGTGTTGACCAATCCAATCCATCTTTATTTTGCTCTTGTTTTTCTCTCCGACCCTGTTACGGCTATAAAAAAAATCACTAAAATTTTCAAATATTAGTCACATCACATTTGAAAATTGAAAGAGTATTTGGAGTGTGACTAGGGCCAGTTTGGCAAGTAAGTTTTAACGCACATTTTCATATTTTAAACAACATTACACACATATTCACATACTTTTTCACTCACACGTATATCAAAAACAGCTAAACAACATTACTCAAACTCCTCTATCAAATGGCCCGTCTAAAACACCATGAATACATAATGTGAAGGAAACAGTGAGACTCTCAGTGTCATAAACTTTTCCTTCTTATCTTTTAGCAAGTTGTTTCTTTCACACCGTGTAATTGAAATCATAGATTGAACTCACCTTTTTTTTAGCAATATTGTATTATTGTTAGGGGCTTAGGACAATGAATGATTAAAGTCCGCCTGAATGCAGCTAAAGGCCATTACGAGTTCTGAAACCACCACTTATATTGCTACTTTACTTTTAATTATGCAAAAAATTTTGATCACATTAAAAATCACAATCTTTAATACAATTGTTCACATGACAAATTATAAACAAAAAAAAAAAAAAAAAATTAGTATATATATAAAAATAATAAGCAGCTAGTAATTGGTAAAAAATTGTATGACAATTAAAGTTAATGTCACTCTCCATTTTCGTTTGTCCTATTTTCTTTTCTATTTTCCCAAAAAAATGACCTAGAAAATGATGGTGAAACAGTTTCTTTCCACCTCATGACTCGTGAGTAGGACTAGGACTCTAGGACTTTTATTTTACCTTATCACATAATACTGCCTTGGTAGGTAGGTAGGGATGGAACTAGTTTCTTGAATATTTAATCGGGTTGTTTGATGATAATGCTCTTATTGGGTAAAAATAAAAAATAAAAAAATAAAAAAAAGAAGAAGAGAGAGAGAATGGGATACAGTTAAACAACACCTAGGGAGGTTTGTGAAAAGCAGTAAATGAGGATAGAGAAAATTTATTATTAATTATGTAAATAATGTGAAAAGCAATAATTATTTAATGCTATTTTTTTAACCGTTGAATTTATTAAAAATCTATGGTACAAAAAATGTGTAACTCTTTAAGAGTTGCATTAAGTAAATCTATTTATTAAATAATCTCTTTCCGCCTAAACAGGGTTGGAACTATTTTACTAGACTAACGGCCCCCTAATTATTCTAAATATCCACCTTATCCACCTCAGCACAAACTGGGTTACACCCCTTTTAATCTTTTTAAGAGAGTTTTAATTTATGACATCTATGACTCTATTATTGATGATAACTCGTTATTATCATATTAAGACACCAGTCGATTTTTTGTGTAAGCAATGGATTGAACTCCTATTTAATCTTGATAACGATATAAAACTAGCATTTAACCCGCGCAATGCGCGGGAAACATTTTACACATTTAAAATACCATCAATTTGACATAACAATATAATAAATACAACAATTAATATGTTTATTAAAGGCTTTGTTTTAATAATGCCACTCAATTCAAAAAAATAAAAATGACAATTGTGGGATATAGAGTTAAGTTCAATAACATTGTCAAAAGTCCAAAATTCCCCATAGCAGAAAATAAAGTTTAAGAACTCATTAAACCAAAAAACATTTAGTGAGCTAAGCCATATTCTAGCCCTGATGAACTGTAAGTGCCAGCTCTGTTTCACTTGGATGAATTGGGCCATCATCATTCACCTGCAAAAACTACAGCACAATAGCACTTGGAAAATAAAATGATGACAAATAAATATCTTCTCACATGCATTATTTTTATTTTGTCCATCTTGAACATGCCAACTACAAAGGTATACACAAAAAGAACAAAATGGATTCTTTAGTGTGCTAAATGGATGATTGTTGTCCAACCAGAGGCAATAGCACAATGAAGACCTATTTAAATATAACCTCTGAAATGATAGAAGCAAATACAGCCTTTTGAGCTTCATGTTTCAAAAATTGTTTTCTTTAGTAGAAGTGCACTTCTATTCATAATCCACTCAAACTATTTTTGCTAATCTATAACAATCACGAAAACTAAGGAGAACATATTCAATAATAATATAAGGTAAAATTCCTATGTATAAATACAAAGAAACAATATTTTAATATCTATTAGAAGAAACACTCTAAATTAAATCTATGAAAAGTTGAAAACCACAAAACAACCTAAAACAAAATTGGAAAAGAAAAATTCATATTTTTTCTCTGCCAAGTTACACTTTGCTCAATCTTTTGTAGTCTGAATTCTAAGAATGCATCTTATAATCCTAGCCACCAAATCTCCTCCATGGAAGTTTCAAGTGTGTAATGGTCATAGGCACTATAGTGTCAAGAAAATTTTTATTAAAAAATAAAAGCAAATAATTATTGTAATTCAAACAGTTTTCTTTTTTTGATAAGTTGTAATTCAAATGGTTCTTTAGAAATTTTTTTACTAAACTGATGTCCAAAGTTGAAGCACATACATGCATGAGGAATTGCATCTAAAATCTCATCTTTAACAAATTTAAACACATCAAGTAGTTTGGATATTTTCTATTTTCTTTAACTTTTTACATAAAAGAACAGAGGAAAAATTCCTTCTTTTCACCAAGTAAAGACACTTCCTTCACTTCAGATGGACTATTATTTCTGGTTTAACTTCTTGGTTCTTTTATTTCTTAGGTAGGGAAAAAAACTTCTTAGTGTATGAACAATTCAACATAGTTCTCCAAATTTACCCAAGACACTATACACACACCATGCCCTCTATTCTTTAGTTTATTTCTTTCTTTTTGACCCTTTCCCAGAAAAAAAATAAAAAAAATTAGAATGCATAGTAGAAAGCAACAATACCTGAATTACCTTCTAAAATATAAGCCTTTTTCTGTTCTTCATGAGCAAAATTCCAACAACGCAAAATAACTACCAGAAATAATAATCTCAGACCATAACATTCCATAGAAAGAGGGTAAACCCATAACTATACAGTCTAAAACTTTCAGATCTTAAACCATCCAAGTTGAAATTTGGCATATACATGAATTATTAAGTTTCATACTTGACAGGGAAAACTCAGCAAATCTGAATTTCAACAAAAAGTGAAAAGGGTAAGAAGGTTTTTTAAAATGGCAGGAAATAATCATAAAACCATATCAAATAAATAATCCCTTGATATGAAGTAACAGTTTTTTAACAAAATCTTTGCTATTTCTTTGTTTGTTCCTACTTCCAATTTCACTTTGAAAAAAATTGTCAATAAATCTACACTCTAAGCTTGGGCTATACTCCCAATGCTATCAAAACAAAAAAAGTAGAGATGTTAATTTGAGACCAAAGTATCCAAATTAAAATTCTAAACCTATCTATATTTCAATAGGGGTGAGAGAAGAATCCTAGACATGGTAAAGGGAAAAAACAAAATTTAGCATCTGATTTAAGAGTCAAAAAGTACATATTTAATAATCTTATTAAACTTTTTTTGTTCAACGTTTTTTTAATCAAACATTAACAAATGATAAAGAGACAAATTTAAATAAAAGTAAAAAAAAAAAAAGGGAAATTAAGTTGTCCTGACCTTTCAACTCAATCCAGGAGCTTTTCTTGAATAGTTACCAACAGTCTTATAAGCCATAGCAGAGATGATAAATCTACATTAGCACGTGAGTAAAAAAATGTCATTGAAAATACAAAATTACTGACAAACGGCAATGTAAATGAAGCTCTAAAAACTGAGATCCTATAAAATATGTGTTGCATGCTAGGCAATTAACTCTAATTATCTAAAATCCATGGAAAAACATGGCAGGTTTACTTGAAATAAACAGCAAGAAAATTGAGCGTTTGTTAAAGCCAAACCCAAGTTCAATAACAAAATAATTCTATGCTCTATTTCATATATAAGTATTCAACAAAATAGAACATGTTGGTTTTAGGTAGTCTGCTACTATAGCAACTGAATTCTTACAATCTTGAGATCACAAACCATGTGAAAGAGCTCTATTTTGAATATCGAAACTTTTATGTGGAGAATCATCACTAACCGCGACTAAAATTCCCTTTAAAAAAGAAATGTAAGTTTTGAAGTAGACTAAAATGTAAATTTAAAAGCTTCAAAAAAAAAAAAATCATTTAATTTTTAAAACATTTAAACCAAAGAAAACTCTTAACAAACTAACATTTTTTTTACAAAGCAAAACCAATACAAAAAAAGTTTGTAAGGAAGTTAATAACAGTGTAACAATCTGTTGGAAAGTGTATAACAATTTGTTAGTTATTAATCTATTTATTTATTTTTTAAAAATGCAGTAGTTAACCAAAAATCCCATAATTTTACTTTTAAAAAAATTATAAATTTCTGTACACTTTGAACTTTCAGATTTTAAACCATCCAAGTTGAAATTTGGCATATTCAGCAAAAAGTGAAAGGGTAAGAAGGTTTTTTAAAATGACAAAAAATAATCATACAACCATATAAAATAAATAATCCTTTAATATGCAGTAACACTATTTGTTTTTAAAAAAATCTGATAACCTAATATTGTCCATTAAAGAGATTAAGTCCTTCATATACTGAATGCAATAGGCAAAGAATGGTCATTAGTTTAGATGACTATAATAATGATTAAACTGGACATAAGAAAAATGTTATCTTTTACCTTCAATGACTAATACAATTCAAAGAACATGAATTTGAAGAGAACAACAATAAACCCCCAAAAAATAAATCATACCAATAAAATGTCTATAAGACATTTATCAAACAGGTATGATGTACAAAGTACAAACCCTTTTTTTTCTTTTTAGTGATGATTGCAGACTTTCCAACATAAACACTACCTTACTGGATATCTAAAACCATATTATATTTAAACTGGTATTATACTGTAGGAGGCATCATTAACGGAAGCCTAACTCAAATAACGAAATCTAAACCAATCCAACCAAGAAATTCAAACCCAAATCATATTCAATCCCCAGATTTGTAAAACCAAAACAAAAAAAGCAAATAGTTTACCGCTTACCGGGATACGACCTATCTCTCTTTGCCTACAGTTCCGACAAACCTTAACTGAACAATGGACCTAAATAAGATTAAAAAAGAAAAGCAAATATCAGCACAACATTCAATCCCACACTTATTTGATCCCCAGGATTTCGTTGAGATTAGTTACAGAAAACTGTTTTTACTTTGAAAAAAATTGTCAATAAGTCTAAACTAAACTTGATCAATACTACATTCGAACAGAATAGAATTCAAGAAATTGTTAAGATAAATGAGAAATCAGGGGAAAGAGGGGGGGGGGGGGGGGGGGGGAAATGCCTATCTTCGACTATACCCATTTTTCCCTGTGAACCCTTGGAACGGCAAATGAATAGCAAACAACAAAAGAGAGAAAAATGTGGGGAAATGCCTATCTTCGACTATACCCATTTTTCCCTGTGAACCCTTGGAATGGCAAATGAATAGAAAACAACAAAAGAGAGAAAAATGTCTACCTTCTGAAATGTTTGTTGTTGAAAAGCAGAGACGGGATAGTTTCTAAATCGTCTGTTGCAGAGAACGAACAGAGGTTTCCACCGTTGCAGAAGTTTTCACTGTTGCAGAGTTTTTTCTTTTCGGCTGGTTAAACTACAATCGGACAATACAGGATTCAAGAAATTGTAAAAATAAATGAGAAATTAGGGAAAAAGAGGGGGGAAATGCCTACTTTCGACTATACCTTTTTTTTGCCTGGAAAACCTAGAAACGGCAATTGAAAAAAAAAAAAAAAAAAGTGGAAAAATGTCTACCTTCTGAATTGTTTGTTGTTGAAGAGCAGAGACGGGATAGCTACTAAATCGTCTGTTGTAGAGAACGAACAGAGATTTCTACTGTCGCAGAGGTTTTATTCTTCGTCTGTTTGATAGGTTGGAACACGCAAGTTCGATCTGTGAGTTTGAAGGTGCAGCAAAGAATCGTTGGTCTGGGTGGGTCTGAATTGTGATCGGGAAATACGGGTTTGGTTTTAGGTTTTTTGTTTTTTTTCTTCCTTTTGTTTTGTGGGTAAGCGGCTGGTGTTTTTATAAGGGTTTGTGTTTGTCTTTTATTTATTTATATATATATATATATATTTTAAAGGGATAAGCGGCTTGCTGTTGCTGTCTGAAAGTGTGTCTGTACCAACGCACCGTGCAATGTTTTATGTTTTAATCCTATACGTGTCACAATTATAAATAGCCTTTTTTGCTAACGTGCCCGCACCTTATTAAAAGCTACTGCTATTATATATAGTATTAGATTAGATTAGGTTAGATTCCCACCAGATTTGTTGCTAGAGATTAAAAAAAAAAAAAAACAGCCACCTTACCTTTGTGCTGCTGTCCGGACTCAAGATTGGAATTCGGTGGAGGATCATATAACATGCTAACAACCTTAACAAAAAAGACAAACACTATAACCCACTCTTGCCATTCTCCAAAAGAAAATTGTTAAAGTCTTAAAATATTTTATAAATTTATGATATGGTGTGTAGTTATAGATAAATAAAAATGTAATGTTAATAATGAACCTAAAAAAATGGTAAAATTTTACCACATTAACTGTAGGGATAAGAGCCCAAAATTGTATATTGGGTCTTGGGTTTTGGCCGATGATGTTGATTGATCCAAGGACAAATAAACAATAGTGAGGGTGTTAAGTTCAAAGTCCCATAAGTAACATGCAAGTGAAAAGGTCGGGAAATGTGGTCCAAGGAGGATTATCTCCTCAAATAAACGAAGCACAGATCAAACGTATATTCTATCACTTAAAATGACATTCCTGGAAATTCCACTGAGAGGGACGTGCATTATGAATGTACTAGAAGAATGGAAGCTTGAAAATATCTAAGGAAAAGCTGTTGCCACCGCATTAAATGTCTTACAGCTAACTTTCTGGCCGCATTTATATGGAGAAGACTCCTGAATAGTGCTACCTTGACTATCACAACTCACAGAAGGCTAGATGGGGTGTCTGATGGGACAAGCACTCGAGTAATGGCTCAAATAATCAATAAGTGTAGGATCAAGGAAAAACAAATGCAGAATCATAAATTAGTAATCTTAAGGGTCGTCCCAAAATAGATGGGATCTTATTATGACTTATAAATTAAAAGTTATTAAGGAAAAACAAATATTACTATAAATAGCAAAAACATTGTTTTTGGGGCCTTAACAAAGGAATTCGCCTAAATTTAGGCGATGATCATGTTAACATGAGTTTGGATTATAATGTTGTTTCCCTTTAACCTGCCAAATTTCATACAATTCCGGCACAGTTGCCCCGATGGCCTCTGTTGACACCCTCTTTGATCTTGCATTGTGACTTCCTACACTCCTGCTACTCTAGGAATTCATATGCTGTTTGTTCTACATCAAAATTTTAACTGGCAATAATAAATTTTAACTGGCAATTTGTTACTAGTTCTTGTTTAAGTTTAATGCTATTATTAACATCACTTTTTTTTTTTTGTCTACTTTGCCACTTAAGATTTGCCCTAAAGTTTTTGTGAAAATATTATATCCCTACCATTATTCAATTATCTATTCTATGATTTAAAAAAACAGAAATCATATATCTACAGACATTCTTATAATAACTAGTTGTGGACCCATGCTTTGTGCTGGATTATCTTTTTATGGTGGTCTCTTATTTCTTTTTCTTTTATTTTTTGTGCAATTTGGACTACGGTTTTAAAAAGAAAAAAAAAAGGGTACATGTAAGTTTTTATTAACTTAAAGACAATGAAAACCAATTGACTACTCCTAAACAACTTATAAATTACATCCCAAATTGATCATACAACTACAAAATCAAAAAATGAACTACGGCATGAATTACCTTCCAAATTACTACTTGAAATTTTCATAATTATTGAAAGAACTTTAATCCAAATAATAAAATTGTTTATCTAAAAAGAAAACAAATTGTCTTCAAGAAACGTTATAATGCATAAAAGAAAAACCAACAATTGTTCATTCATCTTAATTATCTTTTTTAATAAAATTTATTATTAAAAAAATAATACAATTTTTCTCAAGAATTCAAAAGGTAAGTTAGCAAAAATTTCAGTTTTTAATAAGCGTTATTTATAACATTTTTTGTATCATTAAAAAGTAAATAGAAATTAGAAACTATTATTTTAGTTTCAAAAACTTTTCTCAAACCCAATTTTTTCTACCCAACATTCCAAAAGGTGGCTCATGACGATTGTAACTCTTTTATTTTTTATACAAAAATTAAATTTTGTATTGATTGTATTCAATAGTTCATACTAGCATGTAACCAATGCGTACACATGGATGCATTTAAAAATAAACATTTTTTATTAATCATAAAAATATACACAGTTGATTGAATTATTAGAAAATATAAACATAATTAAATGCATATTAAAATTCCCACCCAAGTTAAATATACTTATGATTATGTTTATTATCATTTTTAATAAAATAGAAAATGTGGTGATTTTTGTTTAGTAGATATATGATTATTATTATTATTTTTTAATATTTCACTAATATTGGACTTTTAGTATTTTGCACTCACAAATCACTTAGTACAAAGTTTAAAAAACTTTAGCGGACACATGGCACAAAATTAGTCCACAATTGAAATCTAATCTAGGATCTAATTGAATTTTCTCTAGCTTTGCCTTTAAATATATATATATATATATATATAGATTATTCCTATAATATTAGTAATATAAATATTTTAAAATAAGAAGATTAATTTGTAACCTTTGTTATCATTATTCACATAGTATTTTAACAATTGTTGACATTATATAAAATTTTTTATAATCATATAATCTACTCATTCTCAATCATAGTTTTCTCCTTAAGATAATTATGTTGTATTTTCCAATTACTATTTATTTTCTTTCATTTTTTATTACTTAATTTTACTTAATTATATTATTTGTTGTTGCCACACTTTGATTGAGTTACATCAGCGACCACATCATTATCCTTTTTCTTTATAGTATTTCCTTTAATTGTTTTTAACATTTACTCATCTAAGGTGAATTAAAATCTCCATTATTTAACAACCAAGTATCATCTCTCTCTTATTTTTGACTCTTCTGTTATTAATTTCTTAACTTATTGTTACACTTTCTTCAACCTTTTTCAATTCCTTTTACTTTTTCATCTCTCTATTACTATCTACCTTAATTCATATGTGGTATAATGTATAATTTATTATTTAAATTTTATTGAAGATAATTTGCTATCCTTAAAAATTGAACTATTCCTAAAAGTATTGTCCATCTATTTATTTCTACAAATATATCATTTCTATTATTTTGGATTTTTTTTTTGTTTTTTTTAAACTTGGGTGTGTTTAATAGATATTATTATTTTTTGAAGTGGTCTATATTCTTCAAACATTTGTTATAGTGTGTTATTTATTTTTTATTTTTTTGTACAACTATTTTTTTTTTAAGTTTCAAATTAATGATTCAAATTCCTCATTTTCTTAAAGAGATTATCATGATAATTAAAGCTCATCACAAATTTATAATTGATATTCTCAAATAATTGATAAATACAATCTACATAGATATTACTCAAATTAATTGATAGACATATTCAAATACATAACAATGTAGATTATATTTTAATATAAACTCAAATTCTCACTTTTGAAATGTCTAAAAATTAACTCAAACCAAAATTGTAAGAGGGAGAGATAGTACATGTGAAGGGGAACTCAAAAAAATAAAAAACACACTACCAAAATGTATTAACCCAAAGTAGAGATACAAAAAATACAAAAATTTATCAATCTAAAATAGAGTTGTAAGAATTAATTAATAAATAAGAGAGAGAGAGAGAGAGAGAGCGAGAGAGAGAGAGAGAGAGAGAGAGCGAGAGAGAGAGAGAGAGAGAGCGAGAATAAACAACTTTTTTTGGGAGAGAATGTGAGAAAAATAGTAAATTTATATAAAAGAAGATGAGTAAAAGAATACTCAAAAGAAAATGTATAGTTTTAAATAGCAAATTATCTAGGTCATGCTAGCTATATGATAGAATAACATTATATTTATAGGCTATACAAAAATTTATTCTCTTTCTTCAATAAATCCAAACAACCACTGTTCGCTAGTCTCCTCCCATAGCACAACACCACAAAAATCCAAGGCTTGTAGATCCGTCTCCTTCTCAAAATGTCCAATGCGCCGGGCAGCCAGTGCCGACGATTTGGTCGTTGGAGCTGCTGCTTCGACAACTCGTGCTAGTGATTAGGTTACCGGAGACGGTGGTTACTACAATCCAGCGACTAGAACCGCTGGATTAGATGCTCTAATGGCGTAGATGCTCTAATGGCGTGTGCCAGCAATCAAGTTGCCAAAGATGGTGATTCCGATAGCTGGAATTTAATTTCGGTCCAATGTCGTGTTGGGAAAAGTTCTATATAACTGTAAATAAATTTCAGGAAGCAAAGCGGAAGCACAACTGCACTAGAACACAAAAATTTACGTGAAAACCTTTTTTTTTTTTAAGGAAAAAAATCACGGGACAAACTCTGAATAATTTTATTATATTAAATAGAGATTACAACACTTAGAGATACAACTTGAATAAAGAAAAACTCTCTTTTTCTTTTCACTCACTACTCTCTTCCTCAATGTATATTTTCTCCTACCCTCTCTATTTTTCTCTTCTCTTTTGCTTGCTCTCACTCACGCAGTTATTCAAGAATTTACCAGTCCTCACACTCTGGGACTCACTCTTTCATTCTTCACCCCCTTCAAATGCGAAAATTATATTATGTACCCGGCATATATGCCGGGTACACCATATACTTGCTCCTTCAAATGGCCGAATGGCCTATCTATTTATTTCTTCATCTTTTCCTTCTTTTCTTCCTTTCACACTCTTCACATCAAGTCACAATAAATGCAAGCCAACTTATCTTGACTTCGCTTCAACCAATTTCTTTTCTTCAGCTCTCTCTTAGCCGAATGACCCTTGCCTTTTGCTTCTTTCTTTTCTTTCTTCCTTCCAACGTGTCTTGCAAGTTTAACATCACATATTCATTTATGTGGCTTGACTTTTGTACATTCCTTCATAAATGTTGCTAGACTTTTGTACATAATTATAGAGGAAAATATGAACCCAATTCTGCTCTTTCGGACAAGCTACTCCAGCAAACCCATTTCACTTTGTTGACTTCTCAGCACTTGTCCAACAAGCTCATTTAATGAGCTAAGACAAAGTGTGGGCTGGAACATAGTGCAGCGCACCCAACATGTCAGGTATTGGAGATCTAGTCTTTGGAATCGCTGCTTCAGGGCTGCCAATCACTGGAATGGATCATTTGACTTTTATAGTTGCCGGTTTTGGTGGTTTGTACTTGAAAAATTTTAAATATCACATCAAATAATGAAAATTTTTTATTGAAAATTTTTTACAGGTTAAATATTTTACTGTAAAACAAACATAGCACTAATATAATCTCCCTTTCCATTTGACCTATGTTCCTTTCTCTTTACCTGAAAATTGATCTAGAAAATGATGATTAAACAGTTTTTTTTCCACCTCACGAGTAGGACTTTTATCTTTTCACATAACATCGCCTTGGTAGGTATTAGCCTACTAGGTAGGGATTAAGCTAGTTTCTTGAATATATTTGAAAGTTCAATATGGGTATGAAACACCCTTGAACGTTTAGACCTCTAAATACAAAAATACCAATTCAAGCTATATAACAAACAACGTATGTGCGGAAAATGATAAATAGCTTATACCAGAATTGATAGACAATCTAAACCCTAAATAATCACACACATAGCAGTAATTAAATGGTAAAGATAAAGGGAAGAGAAATGCAAACACAAGGACAACACTCGATGTGTTATCGAAGAGGAAACCGAAGCCCTCGGCGTAAAACCTCTCCACCGCCCTCGAAGCGGTCAATAATCCACTAGAAAATGTAGTTGGGATACATGAACAACAATAGACCCTCCAAGCCTAATCTACCCAGGTACCTAAGCCCTCCAAGCTTCCTGCTCCAACGAGGTTGCGCCGAACTTTTTTCTTTTCTAGCTTACCGGATTCCGCTATAGCCCATAGCATCAACCAATCACCATTGGTTTCTTCCCAAACTGCTTCTCTAAGCACCAAATGGACCTTCTCACAGATATGGGTGTGGTGAGATAAGGATTTGGTAAATGACCTCTCAAGGGTATGACAATGGAGAGGTAGAGAGTAGAGGAATTTGTAGAGTCTCTTAGATGTAGATTGGGGATGAGGCAATCTTGTTTTTCTCTAGGGTTTTCTCTCACAAAATTCTCTCTGGAAACTCTCTCAATTTAGTGGGTATAAGGGTGTATATATAGTAGGGTGAGAAGGGAATGCAAAACGTCAGTTTTTGCCAAACAGGGTAAACTGGCGGCTTGACCTCGCGGCTTGTCCAAGTCACGAGTTCAAGTCGCGACGTAACGGCCTGGCCAGTCTGGGACTTTTGTCCTGTAGCGTGACAGCTGGTGCGACCCTTCAGCTTCCCAGTGTGCCTCTCACGTGACAGCTTTTGGCGGCTTGCCAGTCGTGATCCACCCGCGAGCCCTAGCCGCGAACCTCTGTTTTTCTTGCACACTCTTGAGCTTTTCTTCACATCTTCTCACACACTACCCTTACAATTTTCCCACCTAAATACAGGGTTACTAAGTGCTAAATTACAAGCAAATTGGTCACGGAATAAAGCCAATTATATGGTTGATTAAATTCAACCTTACAATATTTAAATTATTCTCAATATTAAATGGCAAAAATATTTTATTCATACTATGGTCCCTTCGAGATTAAATGTGGGTTCTATTCCTAATCCCATGATATATATATATATATATATAACCCATCATATAACAGATATTATAATATTAAATCATATCATATTTGTTCTTTTAAACTTTTGCAACAAGGTTACCTGGAGGGCTTGTGGTTTTTATTTTTTTCCAGGGTTTTGGGAAACAGCGTGTGTAAGGTAGCTATGGATGACTTAACTAAAAATTGGAGCCCTCTCTCTCTCTCTCTCTCTCTATGTGGGAAGGAAGAGGTTTTCGACTGGGTTCTATTAAGTATCCGTTTGGATACTGTTGAAGCTGCGTGCGTCTGCGTTTTTTTATTTTATTTTTATTTTTTTAGAAGCGTGTTTTTGTGGCAGCAATGCTTTTCCAGTGAGTCTCGTGCACTGTTCACGGGACCCACAAACCACTTTTTTTTAGCAAAACTTTTATTAAAAATGGGTCCCACGGCATTATTCACATATTTAAAAATTATTTTGCTACAGTATTTTCAGTTTTCAGCAAAATAAATGGTATCCAAACACACCCTAAGTGTTATTGATGCTGCTAAGTTTTTGACTAAGCGAGTGTTAAACATTGATGCCATGGCTAGGACTTTTAAGGCTTTATGACAAGCACGAAATGGTTTCAAGGTCAGAGATATGGGAGATCATAAGCTTTTCTTTATCTTTGAAAATGAACTTGATGTTAATAGGATTCTGATGAGTGAGCCATGGAGTTTTGATAAGGATTTGGTTGCTTTGCAACGAAACAATGAAGATGTTGGAAAAATGAAGTTTTGCGGCTCATACAAAACAAGCAGCGAAAGCAACACAAGGATCTACTCCATTCATGAGAGATAAGATACAACTCTAAATTCTAGAACAGAGAATAGAAAGCATACCTTGATGTAGTGAAAATCAAAAACAAGATAAAGAAATTATCCTGAGAGGGCCTTCAATTTTCATCTCAATTCCACAGTGCCCAAGAAGTGTGGCCTGTCAATCAGTTCTCGCGTACATACGTTTTCTTTGTTAAAAACTGTGTTCAAGAAAGGTCAAAGAGAAAACCATTTTCTCTTTTTTTTTTTAATCGTACATACGTTTTAACGGCCTAGACAGTTACTATATTTAATAACTCTTAGTAAATATATAACTGATTATCTAATTGGGTTAGTCTTTTGGGCCAGCCTAATTGGACTTTAGTATGTGGCTTGGGATGGGACCAAAGGGACAAATAAGGCTCTAGCTCCAATGGGTTTCGGGCTTTCATCAACTCTTGATAAACCTAAAGTTACCATTTGACCTCTCCATGAAACATCCATAGTGAACAAAGTCAAAATAAACTGTCATTTTGTAAATCACTATTTTATTTCTTGAGTCCTCGATTTAATCTTTTAGTTATTCATATATTTTATGAAATCTAATTTCACTAAATATAAACTTTTTTTAAAAAATAACAGATAGAAATCCTTTTATTCATAGTAAAACTGTGTACAATATAAAGAAAGAAAGGGATACAAACATCTTGTCCCAGACTAGAAATTGTCCAACCCCTTAGGAAGCCACAACCCATAAACTTTAATAACTCTTTCCTAAAGTGGTTGGGCCCAACACATTGAATAATTAGTTCCCATTAAACTTATCTCAAGGGGATTATAAATTACATCTTGAGAATATGTGTTTCCTTAACACTTCGTGTGGTTACCTAACAAAGGTTTTGAACATTAAATTAAATCTCACTCCTGATATATCAAAGCAACCTACATTCTATGATTAGGTTCACAACCCTTTCGAAATTTAGAGTTTATGAAAGTAGAAGTTGTGAGATTTATTATTTAGGTGACAGTTGTTAATTGAATAATTAATCTCATAGAGCGCGGTCCAGTTCAATGTGTCTTACACACTTAAGACACACTAACATATTAACTAGAAGTCTCTACTTCCATGATCAAGCCAAATCATTGTAGATGACATGTTATAGTCTTTGCAGATGAAATGTCTAATTTCATCATCGACTACAAACTATAGTACCTTTAACAACCCAATTTTCAACTATATAGCAAAATACCACTGATTTCACACACACACACATATATATATACACACATAAATACATATATTAGTAGAATGCATGAAAAAAATTAACAAAATACTCCATTTGTTCTAAATTGTTAGTTTTTTATTTTATTTTGTGATGTCCAAAATGAAGTATTTGATATACCATCCCCTTTATTTAAAAAGTCAATACCACTTTTTCACTAAAATTTAAATTAATGAAACTAATTTTGGAAACTTGTATCTTTTTTTTTTTTTCTTTTTTTGTAAAGTTCATATCATTCTCTTTAAAATTTGAATTTTCTTTTCAAGTGTAACATAATGAAACGGACAGAGTATGATTTTTTTAAACTTTTGTTTTGTTTTGTTTTTTCTTGTTTTTTGTATAAAATTTAATTGTTATGATAGTCATTAATAAATATTTACTATGAATTTTTTTTATATGAAATTATCTATTCTATTATTTAAAATACACGAAAATTTTAAAAATCTAATGAAAAATGATTTTTCAACAAACTCTTTAATTTTGTACATTATACGAGAAATTCTTGCAAAATTTAATCTTAAAATCAATAATAAATAATTTTTTGAATTAAAAAAGGCGGTTTCTATTTTTATATATAATTGAGCAAAGACCATTATTTTTATTTTATTTTATTTATATTTTGATATAATTTTTTGGCTAATAAATTTTTTTTGGATAACTAATAATTTATATTTTGATATTGAACATATGCTAATTCGAACTTTTATATATTAATTTAACGCCACAGATCAATAAATCTAAGTTACTACTGGTACATAAGCAAGGGTGGCGACACTTTGTTGTCTAGGAGGATCAAATGAACCCCTCACTTCAAAAACAAAATTATAATGTTTTTTTATTAGTTTATTTTAGTCTTAATATTTTTGCACACTCTAGTTGAAATCTTGCAAACCTTGATCACATATTATTCCAGCCCAAAACCAAACAACAATTAGACACTTTTTTTTTAGGGGGAACAATTAGACACTTAATGTATTATGTATGTTAAAGAATCAAGAAAAATATAGTAAAGTTAATTATTGTTTTAACATTTAATTAGTTAAGTAAACACTTTTTTTTTTTTTTGAGAAAGAAGCTGATTTATTTTATTAACTTGAAACAATTACATCCAAATCTAAAATTGAAACAATATGCGATGGGACATCTTCCATCTATACTTGAAAATCTGGTACGCGTAATGCATTTTTCGCCAGACTATAAGCAACCCTATTGCCATTTCTCTTAACATGAGAATACAACAATCGTTCAAAACTATTAGCAACCCTTTTCACATCATCTACCAGCAGACCTATTGGAGATAGGCTACACTCTGTTGACTTCAAAGCTTTAATTTGACCGAGAGAATCTCCTTCAAGAGTAGCTCTTCGAAAACCTAATTCACTCGCAAATGTCACTGCCTTCAGAGCAACCAGTGCCTCAACCTCGTCAAGCTTGTAAGCTTGATGAATTTTTTCTAAACAAGAAGCCAGCACAGCTCCATTATTATCCCGAATTACCACTATTGCCGCCACTTGAAATTGATTTCCCTTGGAATATTTTTTCAAGGCATTAATTGGATTAACTCCAATTGTACGTGCTAGTTGGCTGGTAGACTCCAAATCGGGTGTAACAATCCTTGCCAATAATAACTCTTCATTATTATTTATATTTGCCAGAAACGTATCCTCCTGTAATACCTCCACCGAAATAGAAGGTGTATTAATTAAGTTGGACTTATTGCTAATTGGCGTGGACTTTGGCAGCACTAAATCCTTAATAATTGCAGGCATTGAAGCCCAATCCAGCTGCGTGGCTGAGGGCAGCATTAACGAGGGCGTTACTTAAAGAGTTGTAACTGAAGTAACGTTCATGTGCACCACGTCTGCACCGTCTTCCTCCATCGATCTTACTGCGCTCCTCCCTACATTCTTAGTCTCCGCTGTCTTCCTCCCTATTGGGCAATACTGATTTCGCTCATAATACCCAGGTATCAGTGATTTCATCCATATTAGTTGACGTCGAATGAGTAGTAGGCTCCTCACACAAAGAAAAGTGTTTCCCCAACCCCACAACAAAAACACCCCACTAGCTCCATGGATACTCTTGATATCCCTAGAGAGACAAAAGGACAATCCCAAAACTAAACACTCCTTCGTGTAGAAGGGACAAACAACTTCTACTGTTGAAGACAAGGAGGAAAATCCCCCTTTTCTTAGCAACAGAGAGACAAGAAGGAGAATCCCCTCTGAACCTAGTTAAGTAAACACTTAATATAATATTTATGTATGGATAACTGTGGCTATGTAGGTCAATAAATAATATAGTGCTAGTAGGTTGTATCTTTTCATTTAGTTTAATATATTGTATAAAATAATGACAACTACATAAAAATAAAAATAAAATGTTATACAAACTTAACAAAATAAAATGGTCATACTAAGCCACATTGACAATAGATAATGATAACTAATAATGAACTACCATGTAATGATTTCAAGATATAAAAACTTGTAAAAAGACATTGTAAAACTTCACATATATATATATATATATATATTTTGGTGTCAATAACTTGATATATTAAAGTTCACTCTTTTATTAAATTTTATTTAATTTAAGTTTGTTAATGACATTTAAAAAAAAAATCTGCACTGTGTACAAGGAAGAATCAAATCCCTTTCCACCCTCACATAATATCATTACTTGCTTGTTCTCTATTTCTATCATTTTTGTGATTCTCTGAAATTTTCCCTAATTATACTAGCTTGTTCAAGAATCGCTCGTGGGGATCCGCTAGCAGTTGTTGCATCATCTCTCTGCTACTCCAACCTACTGAGAATTTTCTAAATAATTCACTTCTTCGCATTGTATAGAAGGTAGAGGTATGTCCTAGAAAATTTTCCTTCCTTATGATGTCTGTTGAACATCTTTCTTGCCCAAGTTGCTTCTGATATTTTCATCTTAAAGCTCCTGTTTTTGGTTTTTTTTATTACTGCAGTTAAAGCTTCATAGTACTGAACGAATACAGAAGTGCAATATAACAAAGATATGTAACAAAGTGGGCGTCAAGAAAAACAAAAAAAAAAATGTGAGGAAGGTAGAAAAACACAGGAAGGCAGGCCTAATCAGTAATCACTCGGCGACCAAATAATATTTAGCAAGGAATACTGCCATATTTGCATATCCTGCAGCTTAACAGAGGATCTTTTTGTCCGTTGCTTTGATACAACCGGTAATGCTACTTTAATTTGCACATAGTTTCACAATCCTGTTACTTTTCTATTTTTACTGGCTTTGTTAATTAGTTGTGGACTTTTAGTTCTGCGTCTCAAACACACACAACAGAATAAAATAGAAAAATACAACAATAATTTTTTTTTTAAAGAACAAGAAGACAAGAGAAGGGTGAGAATTTGAAAATTTGATACCTTGAGGGACGAGGGTGTTGAAGATTTGGCCATAATGTGTTGTGAATGCTCTAATTCTACACGAACTGTCTTATTGATAAAATGATAGTGAAAATTCCAAATAGACATAATTCATTTGGATTTACGGTTTAAACCGTTAATCTATAAATTATGTCTTTTTGGATCAATCAAAATTTAACTGTTATACAATGTCATTGAATTTGCCAACTCTAAACCTAACAGCATTGACCCAACGTTTTTTTTTTTTTTTTTTTAAGAAGCAGAATCAGCGTTGACCCAAAGTTAAAGGATATAATATGGGTTCTAGCCACCAAAAAAAAAAAAAAAAGGGTTAACACTACCATGCAAACTACTCTTTGAATAATTTTACATGTATGAGCACCCTAACTCCCTAAGGCATGACCCATAAATGCCACCACATTGCCAACTAAATGGTTCTCTTAGGTGTGATTGGTAGTAGGATCATCCTACACATGGTGTTAATTATTTAGACCCCTGGAATTTTGATGTTGCGGAAGCCTAAAGAAAGCATACACGATGCTCTTTTTGATGGAAAGAAACTAAACTGTTAGTTTCTGAATAGTAAACCTCGAATCCATGAGAGGTTTTTTTAATTCACAAAGTGATAAACTGGAACCCACCAAAGAAAGGATTCGACAAAAGTCTGTATTTTATTGATAACAGTCTGATTTACTTTTGACGGCTACAAAAAATATAAATACTAAGAAAGTAAAACCCTAGGAAGATTAGGAAACGTCTAAAACCTTAATTCACACCAATTACGCGATTATGTGACAAAATACCGAAATTTACCAAAAATGGCAAAATTGAGTTAAATACAAAATCATAAACTACTAACCTTAAGGGTCATCCCAAAATAGACGAGACTTTATTCTGAATTTTAAACTAAAAATTATTAAGGAAAAACAAATATTACTATAAATAGCAAAAACACTGTTTTCAGGGCCTTAACAAAGAAATTTGCCTAAATTTAGGCGATGCTTGGGCCTCGAGTCTGGATCAAAATGCCGTTTTTCTTTAACTTGCCAAATTTCATGCAATTCCAACACCGTCACCCCGATGGCCTCTACTGGCACCCCCCTTAATCTTGAGTTGTGACTTCCGGCGCCCTTGCTGCTCCAGGAATGCATTACTTGTTTATTCTACATCAAATTCGGATTGTTTAACCTAATTTAAAGCCAAGTTATTACTTAGTTCAATTGAACAGATCTAGGTTAAACAAATATCAATCATATCACATAAAGCAGAAATGTAAAGAATACAAGCGATATGATGACCCAAGAAAACATATGAAACTGTCCAGTTTTAAGGTAAAAATCCTAGGAAGGATTTAACCTAAAGAATCCACAAGGAAAAAATTTACTAAATACAATGGAAGTGTTCAAAATAAATTAAACCCTAAATCTAATACTATCTCTTGTAGTACTTACTCATGTGACCACACGCAGTTTCGAATCCACGGACTCTTCTATTCTAAATTTATTGCACACAAACACTTCTTTTTATGACTTTGAGATCCCATTCAAATGTTTAGATCATTAGCATTAGTTGATCTTGTTGCAGCAACTTATCTCCACCAGTACTTGTGTTTGGATCTTCTTTCTGGTAGATGCTTGTTGAGTTAGAAGGTTACAGAACCTTACAGATCTCACAGGAGTTACTCACAAGACTTGAAAAATGTGTATCAAGGTTTTACTTTTGTACCTAGCAATGTTGGACTCAAACCCTAAATGTTTTGTGGGCTTTTGGGCCTGATTTAAAATCTGCAGAAGTCGAAGTTCGATCGGTCGAACATCTCTCTCGATCGGTTGAGCTTAGAAGTTTCTGAATTCTTTTTTCTACAGTTTGTATGTTCTTGAATCTTGACTTATATCAACTTGAGCAATGTCTAAAAATATTCTAAGACATAGATATATTATATTAGACATGTTATTGTACTCGGTTTGCCAACATACATAAAATTAGAACTTATATATTTAATCCTTAAATATTTAGAACCTAACAATCTCCCGTTTTGGCAATCCATGACAAAACATACCTACACATGAACTGCTCAAATTCAAGAACTAACCCAATACAAGTTATTGCCTACTACAATTCAATCATAATCTACTATCTATAGGCAGCAACATCATGAAAGAATTAACCTGTAAATTCCTAAAACTCTAAAAACAAACTATAAACGCTTGTGTGCAAAATATAGTAAAAACATAACTTAGTATCACAAATCCAAACTAAAACAAGATATCCAATTTATCAATATCATCAAGTTTGTGAGACGAGTTATATAAAAACATCAAACAAAACATACTAAACAAAATAAAGTTAAACTCAAACTCAATACTCCCCCTAAGTACATACATCATCTCCAACAACTCAAACAAAAACTCCCCCTAAGTACAAAAACACCCCCCAAGTATAGCAACTCTCTCTCACTACTACTCCCCCCTTTTTGTTACGCATTGCCAAAGGCAATCATCTTAATCATTCGATGGTGGAGGTGGTGAAAAAAAGCTCCTATACTCACTAAAATCAAGTCTCAAAGCAGCTAAATCAAATATCAATGAGTCCAAAAGCTGTCCATGAGCCGCCTTAGTTGTCATGAATGTTTCCATTATGGTATGTTGTGATGACTGCGTCTCAAGAACTCTCTTAAGCATGGAACAACGAAGAGAAGGAAAAGCTCTAGAATGACCAGAAGTAGCAGCAACATCTACATCATCATCATCAGCATCAGCAGCAACAATAGTAGTAGGAACAATAGGCACATACTCTTATAAAGGCTCAACTCTTTGTCTCTTTGCAGTTCCTTCACTTGGTTCTGCTGTCTTCTTTTGTGCATTGCATTGCTTTAGAAAAGTAGCTCCTATAGGTGCCATCTAATGAACAAGTTCAAAAGAGGTGAGACACTCAAACTTGAGGTGTTCTAAGATCCTAAGGATAGAAACTGGAAAGTAGAGTCTTTGTTTTTTAGCGTTGTTCCTATGGACCTCAACAATTGTTTGAATGAATAAAGAGGGAAAACACATGGAAGCACCAGTGATAAGAGCATATAAGAATATACACCTATCAATAGGAATTGTAAGCACATGTGAGATAGGAAATAAGTTATGGCACGCAATCTTGAACAAAAACCCCAAATATCTCAAAAATACATGAACTCTAATTTCAAAAAATTTCAAGAATCATGAAAATTTTGAAATTAAAGCATATGAATCATGTTAATCACATGCATAAACAAAAAGCCATTGATCATTTAAACACAAAACACTCAAAATTATCAAAATCCCCAAAATTTCTAAGCCCGAAAATTCTAAGAAAATTTATGATTTATGCATGAATGAATGTAATTTGATAAAAAAGAAAGGGTAAAAGAGTCATACCTAATATTTTAGATGAAAACCCTTGAAACTTTGACTCAGAAAAGACACAAAAGAAAAAAAAAGTGTTCTAAGAGGGATCGAAGAAAAAGTGAGAAAAGGAAAAAACTGATTTGTCAAACCCTTAAAAATTCGAAATTTTCGAATTTCGATCGGTTAAGAGGAATCGAGCAGCGATCGAAAGAGTAAGATTAAAAATTTCCACCGATCGGGGATCGATCGAGTATGAATCGAACCAGACAGAAACTTTTGGCCTAAAAATTGGACATTTTCGATCAGTCGAAGATTAGCTTCGATCGATCGAACCAATGGAAAATTTTGAAAATTTGTAAAATCCTGGAAGTTTTGTAGAAAAACAATTGGAAAGAAATTTTTATGACATGTAATGCACATGAACACTCCCAGAAGATTTTAAAAACTTTTTGCTCTCAAATTTTCAAACTTATCACAAATTGGAAGTAAAAATCACTCGATTTAACAACTTCTAAACATTTTTCTTCAAATTCCACCCTATTCAAGAAAAGTGTATCAAAAATCACTCCATAAGTAATCAAAGATGGCCAGATTAGACAACACACACATTCTCATATACTTGACTTAGCAAAGATTTGCGTGTAGTGTGTGCAACTAGTAAGTATACAAAACAAAAAATAGGTGATAAGTAGATAGAAATTAAACAAATTTTCTATATTATCATTCACATTGGTTTGAAAGTGACTATTTCCTAAAGAGTTAAATCATGTAATTCCCACATCTCCTAGTAAACATGCTTGCAATCATGTAAAAACATTTTGATTTTTTTTTAGCACAATCAAAGATATCATGCATGGGCATATAGGAGATAGAAAAGAAAATACCCTTGTTCCAAACTTTTTCCCTTTTTTTTTATTATTTTTTTTATTTTTAAAATAACACCTCGTTTTATCTTTCTGTGCAAGTGTTACACCTTACCGAGCACAGCTTTTATGATTTGCAAACTGGTGTTCAAGATTGGCGAGTAACAGTGGTGAGATAGTTATTTATACATTTCTCTTAAGATTTTCTAGTCCTTACAACCAAAATATGTGACATTAAAATCAAGATTGTTTGTTTAAAGACTATAAACAAATCACACAATAAAGCATAAAGTAGCACATACTAGTAAAGTGCAAAATCAAGGCTTATCAAAGCTAAATAAGGTACAAAGTCATGAATGCAAAGTTTCATTGGCCAACCTTAATTACACACTAAGTGATGTGCAATACAAAAAAATATTTTTTTGTTTTTGAATTTTGAATTTTTTTTTAATTTTTAAACTTAAAAAAAAAAAAATCCTATTCAACACTAGAATGAATCAAATAGAAATGATTATTTAGAGACCACTTTCACCGGCCCCCAGATATCAGAGTGTACTAAATCCAATATACCCTCTGTCTTGTGCATGACTGTTTTGAATTGCATCCTACACTTCTTTCCCATGACACAGTATTTGCAGAAATCTAACTTACATGACTTAGCTCCAGCCAATAGATTTCTTTTTTGCAATTCCCACATACCACGCTCACTCATATGCCTCAGTCGCATATGCCACAAGAGTGTATCATCCTGCTCAGATTCAGTCACCACAACAGCTCCTCCTACAATGATGTTGCTGAATAACTTGTAGATATTACCCTCTACTTTCTACCCCTTCATCACAACCATAGCGCTCTTTGACTCCTTCATTAACCCATTCTCAGACTTATAGCAATAGCCATTAGAGTCTAGGGTTTCTAATGAAATTAAATTCTTTTTCACCTCTAGAACATGTCGTACTTCTCCTAATGTCCTCACTACATTACCGAACATCTTTATCTTAATTATTCCTATTCCAACAACTTTGCAAGCAACATCGTTGCCCATTAGAACAAAACCACAATTAACCGACTTGTAAGTGTCGAACCAATCTCTGTGAGGAGTCACGTGGAAAGAACATGCTGAATCCAGAATCCAAGAATTGATCAGTCGGTTGGCACTGGATGAAACAGAAAGCATATCTCCATCTGAATCTAAATTTGCTGCTACAATGTTTGCAAATCTTGAGGACCCTTCCTTTTCTTTGTTCTTGCCTCTTTTCCACTCTGGACAATCTCGCTTAATATGCCTCTTCTTTTGGCATTTATAGCACTTCACTGTCTTGCTTTTGGATTTGGATCTGCTATGTCCTCTAGCAAAACTGTGATTTGTCTTTCTTCCTTCCACGATCTTGATTACCCTTTACCATAAGCCTTCACCAGAACTTTCACTCGAATTTTGCTTCCGTTGGTAATGATCCAACAGGGCTCCTGAGATCTCTTCAAATTTCAGAGTCTCTTTCCCCCCAAGTAGAGTTGTAACCAAGTGTTCGTAGGAAGCCAGGAGGGAGGACAAAAGCATCATCGCCTTGTTTTCATCATCGAATTTTATATCGATCTGCAACAAGCCACTAATAATTTTATTAAATGGCCAAATCTGCACCCTCTGCCATCTTAAGCTCGTACAGTTTTCGCTTAAGATTTAGTTTATTTGTGAGGGACTTGGACATATACCGGCTCTCCAACTTCAACCATATAGCCAAAGTAGACATGTCATCTATGACATCATACATAAGCTCATCTGCCAGACATAGTCGAATTGTACTGACTGCCTTCATATCGAGTTCTTCCCATTCGTCATCCATCATTGTCTTTGGTTTCTTTGCTTTCCTGTACAAAGCCTTCACCAAACCTTGTTGTACCAACAGATCTTTCACCCTTCTTTGCCATAACCTGAAGTTACCAGTTCTGTCGAACTTAACTACGTCTACCTTGGCAATAGGAGCATTGATCTCCATTAAATGAATCAACCTGGAGCTTTGATACCAATTGTTGTGAAAAATTGTGAAATACTCTGTTTACACAAGGTTAAAGAAGAGAGAGAAGAAAATATGACACAAGAGATTTACGTGGTTCGGCAATATGTCTATGTCCACGGGAGGCGACTTTATAAAGTTTCACTATAATTTTGGAGATTACAACAATAGCTTGAAGACACTCTCACACAAACCCAAACCCCTAATACACCCTTGGTTCTCTCACAAATAAATAGAGAACACCCAGTTGTATTTAGACAAAAGTTGCAGGATACTCTAGCTTCCTATCTCTGGAGCACACACATAGAAGAAGCTCTTTGCTATCTCTCGTAGGAACTCTCTCTTGCTCCACCTCTATTTATAGCTTAAAGTTCAGCCGAAATATTAATAGTTTCACTTTCAGCACATGAAACTTATCAGGCCAAAAGAAGATGCCTAGCATTTATTGCCAATGGAGTCATTCATTTCGGCTACAAGAAGAAAGCATGAATTTGGTTTGCATGTCAGGTGTTGTTCCTTGCCTTTTTGACAATTCCAACAAGACAACATTTAATGCAAGCTTGTTGTATTTCTTCACACATGATATTTGGTTGAATATCATCCAAACTTTCTGACATGGGAATGCAAGCCTTTTAATGGCTTATTGGCTAATATCAAGCCACTAAGTTTGACAATTCAAGCCATTCCAACATAACTTATTATAATAATCTCCGATGGGAATTTGAATAATAATTTGAAAACTTAAAATTTTAGTTATACTAAAAGAAATTGGGAAAATATCATGCATAATACTAACAATAGTTAGAAGAATATGTACCATTTCAAAAAAGAATAGTAATATCAATAAAAAAAAATTATATATTTGTAAAAATAAAGTGATGAAAATTATTTTTTGAAAATGTTTAATTTTTAGGAAGAACAAACAATAGAATTTAGAGCATAAAGTATACATATTCAGTATAGGTTTGTTATGAGTTTTGGTTATCATAATATTCTTTAAGAGAATGAAGAGTTTGAATAATTTATTTGAAACTTAAAAAGTTTAGTTGAAAAAAAAAAAAAACATAGCATACTATAACACAATTTCGAAGAATACTGACCACATTATACATGAATAATATCAATCAAACACACCCAAAATAATAGAATGATATATTGGTAGAGATAGAAAGATGAAAAATAATTTTAGAAATTGTTTAATTTTTAGGAAGAACAAAATTATCTTCAACAAGTTTTAGAGTACAAATTATACATTATATTATAATTACAATTACAAAATGATTATCTATTTCCAGTTTTTCACGTATTGCGTGGATTTGTGACTAGTCTATATCTATATATTACTAAAAGCTGAAGCGTGGCATTTATTGCTGCTGAACTCCTGTTGTACCATCTCATCGCCACGTCATTTACCACATAATTATTATTTATTATTTATTATTTTATTTTACAAAAAAAAAATATTTAAATAGATTATTGACTTTACATATTCATCTTTGTCGGTTTTAACATTTATAAATATTTCTTTTTTAGTTCCAATTTTCCTATAATTTTTTTTTTACATTCACTTATTTTTTAAATATTTACACTTTCTTCAACCTTTCTTCTTCCCTTATCTTTTCATCTCCCCACTACCCTCTACTTTAATATTGCTATTCATCTTTTCCTTCATCTTCCTTTATTTGTCTCTTCTTATCCCTTCCCTCTTATTATAAATTTGTCACTCTTTTTCATTCTTTGCATAGCTTTCTCTCACAAAAAAGTTCTCTCTCTCTCTCTCTCTCTCAAAATGTTTTGGTGGATTTTTATTTTTTATTGCATCTCCGCTTTAGGTTGATAAGGGGGTGTTTGGTACATGTGTTTAAACACATGTTTTTAGTTTTAAAACAACATTTCACGTATTTTCACACTTTTTCACTCATACGTATTTCCAAAAAAATTGAAAACTGTTGTTTAAACACACGTACCAAACGAGGCCTAAATTTTTGTGTTTTTAAAAACTCTAATTTAGGTTGATACAATTTAATTTTGTGTTTTAAGTTATTATTATTATTATTATTATTTTGCTATTTGATTGTTAAAGTTTATCTGATTACATTATAAAAAATTAAAGATAGTAGATAAAAATAAAATAGTATTCCATTACATAGAATAATTTGGATAATTTAGTGTTTATTGTTATATCTTTTAATTTTTCTTGTTTTTTTTTTCTCTTCTATTTTACTTAATATTGAAATTCAACCACATCCTTCTTATCATTAAATTATTTATATTTTCTCTCTCTTTTTGTTTTAAAAAATAAAAAATGTATTTTTTACATTCACATATTTTTTAAATATTTACACTTTCTTCAACCTTTCTTCTTCTCTTACATTTTCATCTCCCCACTATCCTCTACTTTAATATTGCTATTCATATTTTCCTTCATCTTCCTTTCTTTGTCTCTTTTTATCTTTTCTCTCTTACTATAAATTTGTCACTCTTTCCCATTCTTTGCATAGTTCTCTCTCTCTCTCTCTCTCTCTCTCTCTCTTTCTCTCTCTCTCTCTCTCAATGTTTTGGTGGATTTTTATTTTTAATTGCATCTCCGCTTTAGGTTGATAAATTTTTGTGTTTTTAAGAACACTAATTTAAGTTGATACGATTTAGTTTTGTGTTTAAGTTATTATTATTATTATTTTGCTCTTTGATTGTTAAGTTTTATCCTATTACATTATAAAAAATTAAGGATAGTAGATAAAAATAAAATAGTATTCTTTTACATAGCATAATTTGGATAATTTAGTGTTTATTGTTATATCTTTTAATTTTTTATTTATTTTTTCCTTCTCTTCTATTTTACTCAATATTGAAATTCAACCACATCCTCCTTATCATTAAATTATTTATATTTTCCCTCTCTTTTTGTTTTAAAAAATAAAAAATGTAATATTTACTTAAATTCAAATAAATGAAAATTGTGCTCATCAAATTGTACTCATTTTTTTTAACATTTATAGTTTCTCCAACCTTTCTCCTTCTCTTCATCTTTTCATCTCCCCAAACATTCTACCTTGATATTACTCTTCCTCTTTCCTTTTATCTTCCTTTATTTTTTTTTTTATTATCATCCTCTTAGTATAAATTTGTCATTCACTCTTCCATTCTTTACATAATTTTCTCTCACAAAAAAGTGGTTATTTCCCACTCTTTCTCCCTCAATTTTTTGGTGGATTTTTATTTTTATTTTTCTTTCATCTCTATTTTAGCTTGATAAAGTTTTGTATTCTTTAGAACTCTATTTTGGTTTATGGGATTTAGTTTTGTGTTTTAAGTGTTTTTTTTTTTTAATTTTTTTAAATTTTTTTTTTTTATGACTTTGATTGTTAAATATTATCATATTGCGTTATAGATAATTAAAAATAGTATATAAGAATGTACTATTATTATATTACATAGAATTATTTGGATAAGTTAGTGTTTATTGTTATGTGTTTTATTTTTATTTTTATTTTTGCATATCATTTTATTTAACATTTAAATCCAGCCACATCCCCCATATATATCATTAAATTATTTATATTTCCACTCCTTTTTTATTTTAAAAAATTTAAAATATAATATTTTGCCTAAATTAAATAAATAAAATTGTCCACATTAAGTGGAGTAATGCTAGGGAAACAATCATTCTCACACCCAATGCATCAAAGGAAGAATGAAATACAAAACAAATCAAGTTAGAAACACTAAATTAAAATAAATAAATAAAACTAATAATGCATATTTAATGTCATAGAATCATCATCAAATTTTGGAAAACGATAGGTTGCCAATGGAGAGAGAGAGAGAGAGAGATGGTATAGAAAAAAACTAATATAAAGTAATAAAGAGCAGATAAAGAAAAGAACCAAACGTCAATTAGTAATCGTTGATTGGAAAACAAAGAGGTTGTAAGGAGAAGTAAAAAATAAAATAGAGATTACTGTGTGGAGAACATTAAAAACTCTACAGTGTAGTAACATAAACCGTTAAATTCACTTAAAAAATTAAATTGACAATCAACAATTAAATACAATCGTTGTACTAAATTTAAATTTAAAACTAATCAAACTCTAACTATGGAAACCATATTAATCATAACTAAAAAAGAGATGTTCTCTGATAGTAGTAGAAATTACATAAGAAATAAAGTTAGAAAATTTAAAAATCCATTTTTTGACATTTCATTTAACCTTATTTATAATATATATATATATATATAATTTTCATACACTATTACTTTTGAAAATCTAATTAACAATGCTACATTATCTCATTTATCGTCTTTGTTATGCAAATCATTAGTTAGTAAATATATGATAATGGTAAGAAGCATTACAAATGAGATCACTAAAAAATATATATAAAATTAATTAGCCACTATCATTATGGAGTAGTAGTCTATAATTTTACGCATACAAAAAAATGGAATATATAAAGTTTTCTTAAAGGTATGTGTAAAGATTCACTATATATGTGTGTGTGTGTGTGTGTATAAAGGTAAAAAAAAGTATATTTAAGGTTTTTATTAACTTAAAAACTAATGAAAAACCAATGGTTAATAACTAAAATTATAATATTAATAAAATATTTAATGAGATCATCCTAAAAAAATTATCACGCGCAACGCGCGAGTATGCGACTAGTTATATGTAATGGTATTGTCTCTCTTGATTTTGTTTAGGATTCTAGTCCCAGATATTTCATTTTGCTTGTGGGTTTCTCACGTGTTTTTCATGACATGGTTTTTTTTTTTTTTTTTTTTTTTTTTTTTTTTTTGTTGCTCCTTTGTTGTTGAACTAGAGTTTTTTCCGGAAAAGAAACTTGACATTTTGTTAAGTGATATGTAAACATAAAAATATCAAGTTAAGATGTAATCCCAAATACAAATACAAATACAGAGAAAAATATCATACCTATCAATCAAAAATCGTGTTTCCCATTCCCAAATATCATGAGAAATAAGTTAGATAATTAAAAAAATATTAGCCAAAATTTATGTATTCATTGTAATGATCCATTGAAATAATACTATTCATAAAATAATTTAAACATATTGTAGGCAAATGATCATACGTACAAAAAATATAAAATACAAATAAATTTGTTAACGTGTAATAGGGTAAAACACAAAATTATGAATAAAGATTCTAAATGCACACGGCACCAAACTTACTTATCACGATTCTCAAAAAAAAAAAAAAAAAAAAAAAAAAAAAAAAAAAAACTTGCTTATCACAAGTTTATTGAATTAAAGAACACCAATTTAAAAAGTTACGTGATAATCGCTGCGCTAACAATATTTAATCACTAGGTCCACTTCAGTGCGATCATCGCTACTGACTAGGTTTTTTATAAATGAAAGTTAACTTAAAATTTTGTCTTTTCTGGCAGAGGATCCAGAAGAAGAAAGCAAAGAAATGGATCCTTCATCAATTATAACGACCCTGGGAGTTGTGGAGACAATCAAAGAACATTGTGGCTATCTGTTTCACTACGATGCCAACATCAAGGATCGCATAGATCAAATTCAGAATCTGCGCGCCAAGAGAGATACGTTACTATTACAAAAAGAAGAAGATAAAAGGAATGGCAAGGTAATGGCACCTGATGTTGACAATTGGTTAGAAGATGCAAAAATTCTTCTTAAAGAAGTCGAAGCTCCGAAGAAGTGTCTGGAACTTGAAGGGTGGGGTCCAGATTATTACGTGAGTAGGAAAGCTAAGAAGAAGAGTCTGAAAATTAAAGAGCTTCTAGGGGAAGCAGCCAAATTTCCAACTCAAATGTCCCATTCTTGTTCTCTAACTGTAATTGGATCTTCATCCAGTGAAGGTATTAAGCATTTTGAGTCAAGAACAAAAATGGCGGACAAAGTTTTAGAGGCACTAGCACTAGCAGATGACAAGGTCAACATGGTTTTGATATGCGGTATGGGGGGGATAGGAAAAACAGCAATGGCAGAAGAGGTAGCGAAAAGAGCAAAACATGGTAAGTTAATTGATGAATCTGTGATGGCTGTGGTGTCCCGAACTCCAAACTGGACAAAGATTCAAGAACAAATTGCAGGTCTGAATTTTGATAATGAAGTTGGAAGAGCAAATAAGTTATCTTCAAGGCGAAGGAATAGCGGTAGAGTCCTTGTAATCCTGGATGATGTTTGGCAAGCACTTAATCTAGGGGATATAGGAATTCCTTATGGAGGTGAAGTGAATTGCTGCAAAATCTTGTTGACATCAAGAAGCGAAGAAGTCTTGATAAATAAGAAGAAAGTTCTAAAAATTTTTAAAATTGACGACTTATCTCAAGAAGAAGCGTGGAATCTTTTCAGAGAAGTTGCAGGTAATTGTGTTGATACTCCCGATATAAATTCAATAGCAAAAGAGGTTGTGAAGGAATGCGGACGTCTACCCCAAGCTATTGTAACAGTTGGAGCAGCGCTACAAAACAAAAGCACGGTTGAGTGGCGTGTTGCACTTAGACAACTTCAAAACTCTACCCCAGAATGTATTCACGGTCTAGATCCAACAGTCTATTCCAGCATAGAATTCAGTTACAGTAATTTACAAGATGAAGTGGTCAAGTCATGTTTTTTGCTATGCTGTTTGTTTCCAGAAGACTCTGATATTCCCATTGAATATATAGTCAGATACGGAGTGGGAAAAGGGTTGTTTGAAATGATTGATAATGTGGCAGTAGCAAGAGATAGAGTCCATGCAATAATTAAGAATCTTCAAAGATCCAGTCTACTGTTGGATAGCAAGAAAGAAGAATGTGTCAAGATGCATGATGTTATACGGGATGTTGCAATATCAATTGCTAAAAAAGAAAAAGGTTTTCTGGTAAGATGTACTGATAAAATTGAAGACTGGCCAGAGCAAGATACATATGAGCATTCTGCAATTTCACTAGTATCTCAAGAATTGAAAAAGCATCCTGATAGCTTGGAGTGTCCAAAACTTGAGCTTTTGCAGCTAGCATGTGGTAATAACAGTACAAAGACACAGACGTTCCCATCTAATATGTTTAAAGAGATGAACAAAAAGACACAGACGTTCCCATCTAAAATGTTTAAAGAGATGAACAAACTAAAGGTTTTGTCTATGGAGGGTATGTCCTTTCCATCACTACCAGAGTCAATCCTTGTCCTTCAAAACCTTCGGACATTGCTTCTGGATTATTGTGAGATAGAAGATGTATCAGAAATAGGAGCACTTGGGAAAGTAGAAATATTGAGCTTTCTTGGTTCTAACATCAAGGAATTGCCAAGAGAAATTGGAAATCTAAGTCATTTAAAGTTGTTAGATCTGTCAAATTGCTCTGCTCTTCAAAAAATTCCAGCTGGTCTACTATCGAGATTAAATTACCTAGAAGAGTTGTACATGTTTGGAGTCAATAAAGAGGGAGCAATTGCAAGCCTTGCTGAACTAAAGTCTTTGTCCAAGCGTTTCTCAGCTTTAAAAATTCATATACCAAATATTAAGGTCTTACCAAAAGACTTGCTCTTCAAAAATCCAGAGCTAAAATTTCAGATATTCGCAGGTGAGGAGGGAATTTATCAGGAATTGAGCGGAACCGGTAGTTATTTATTTGAAAATAGTTTGGCACTTGAAAGAAGTAAAGCAAGTGATATTGTGGAGAGTCCGGTGCTTCTTCAACTGTTAAAGAAATCTAAAATCTTATATTTGAAACAAATAGAAGATTTGAAAAACATTTTGTATGGGTTAGACCAAGAGGGTTTTCAATGTTTGAAGATTTTGAGAGTTTTTGCATGTAAAGATGTAGAATATGTAATCAATGCCACATCACATCAGACTTCACACGCTGCCTTCCCGATCCTGGAGTCACTGGAATTTTCTGATTTGTGCAATTTAAAAGAGATATTTCATAGCCAATTCCTAGAGAGATCCTTTAGCAATTCACGGCGTGCTTGTTTTGGCAACCTCAGATCCCTTTTGCTATCGAGATGCAGCTGTTTGAAAAATGTCTTTTCGTTGTCCATAGCGAGAGGTTTGGTTCAACTCCAACAGCTAGCTATAGATTCGTGTGCCGACATGGAAGAAATTTTCCCTAAAGAAGGAGAAGATGAGAAGGCACTTGATGTGATCAGGTTTCCAGAATTAACATCCATAGAGCTATCCATTCTACCAAAACTCATTGGTTTTTGTACAACTGTTTATCCGATTGAGCTTGTCCAACCATCCTCAAATCAGGAGGTATGATTCATTCTCCCTGTAAAACATTATTTTACTAATCATTTGATAGTTATACCACTCAAAAGCTTGTTTCTTATGTTTTTTAAATTAATCTATCTAGTTTTTAACATTTCATGCTCTCGGCTAGGGAAAAAAAAATGTGAAGCAGGTGTATGCAGTGAGCCTACTACATCATGTGTGCTGTGAGGGGCTCACTCCATGCACCTGCCACATGAGAGTCTGGACATGATGCTTCTTACATTAAAACTTGATTCATCAGGTTAAAAGAATCAGCACCGATGAAGTGACTAGTTTTGAAAAGCACAAGATGACAGGCATTCAACAACATACTGACTCAACATCTATCTCTCATAAATTCTTTTCATCCAAGACCATCTTGTGGTCAGATCGAGGCACCACCAAGAATTCCAAACGAAGCTCCTCAGTAAACAAAGAGGTATGCATCCGAAAAATAATGACTTCTTTCATTTTAATGCACTTATCACAATGGCCATCGACAATCATATTGATATCCTAAAAAATATTTTAAGTCATAACCTTCATTCAACAGTGATAAGTTAAAAACAAAATTGATTGCTTTTCTATTTGTTCATTCACTTTGTTTATACCATCTTCTTCTTCAGTAGATAGATATGTTATGTTTTTCTGTAAAGCCCATTAATCCAAACAATTAATGGATCTAATAGAAATGATTATTTTGATTATTCTTCTTTAATAGTACTTGATTTTTGTAGGGTATTTGTTTTCAGTTGAAGAATCCAAGAGCTAGTGGTATAGACAACCCCACTGAGATATGGTCTCTTTTTCCATCCCATATGATTGAGTCCTTAAGGAATCTGGAATCGATTAAATTGCGGTGGTGTGATTCACTGGAAGTTATATTTCAACTTGAGGAATCTGTTTCTCAAAAAAAAAAAAAGGCATCAGTACTTGATCAGTTGAGGGAACTGGAAAAAAGTTATTGACTGAAAAAATTGAAAAAATCCTTGAAAGAGCAAGTGAAGAAGAGGAAGAAAAGAAAATTTCATTCTACAAAGTGAAATCAATCTGGCTCAAGGACTTACCAAATTTGAAGTGTTTTCGTAATGAAGTCAATGCTTTTGAGTGGCCATCGTTGAAGAAAATAACGGTAATTAGATGTCCTGCTTTATGCACATTTGTTCCATCTGATCTAAATACAACACCTAAGCTAGAGGGAGTTTACGGTCAAAATGAATGGGATCAACAAACAATGTTTCCGTGGATGGGAGACCTCAATGCCACCATACAACACATGTTTAAAGGAAAGGTATGGCTCATTCTCACCACATCAAAGAATTTACAAATATTTCAGTTTTATTAATTAGCAAAAATTAGAACCCAATTTTGTTTAAAAAGTCATAAGAAAGGAAAAAATCAATTTGCGTATACCAAGAAAATTTCTTGAGAAACAGTAATTTGTTTCACTCAACGTGGCAACTGTCATTTTTCCACTTCCAAATATGATAACTCAAATGACATATATTTTCTTTTTATTCATACAGGAAAAACAAGTCGATCAAGAGACACGACTTCGAGGCAAAAATATGTCATCTGTAGAAGGTGATGAAGACTTGATGAAAATGGAAATTTGCAAACCGATTACAGAAAAAATTAAAAACTTGTTAGAGCGAATCAGACAACAGATTGGCTATCAGAGTCACCTAAATAGCAACATCAATTATCTCAAAGATCGATTTGAGAAGCTGCACTTACGGTGGAATTAGAAATTGATAAAGCAAAACGGAACGGACAGATGATTGTACCTGTGGTTATAAGATGGGTTGAAAAAGTACACAAGATCAGTGAAGATCTGCAAAGATTCCTTGATGATGTCAAAGCAAATAAGACGTGCTTGGATGAATGGTGTCCCAATCCGAAGACACATTATTCCTTGAGTAGGAAAGCTAAGAAGAAGACTCTGGAAATTGATAGGCTTCTAAGTGATGCAGCCCTATTTGTTACTAAAGTGTCCTATCCTCTTTCGCTGGGAATAGGATCTTCATCCATAGAAAACAAAAGTGAGTTTGAGTGGATTGATGCACCTCAACAGCTTCCAAAAAATATTCCCGGCCTTGATTCAAAGGTGTATTCCAGCATAGAGCTTAGTTATAGTTACTTAAAAAGTGACGAAGCCAAGTTATGCTTTTTGCTATGCTGTTTATTTCCGAAAGATTATAATATTCCCATTGAAGATTTAGTCAGGTATGGGGTGGGACAAAGGTTGTTTGCAAAGATTGATACTGTGTCAGAAGCAAGAAATAGAGTCCATGCAATAGTTAAGAATCTCAAAAGATCATTTCTACTGTTGGATAGTGAGGAAGGAGAACAATTTGTGAAAATGCATGATGTTGTACGTGATGTTGCAATATCAATTGCAGAAAATCATGGTTTTCTGGTACGATGTAATGAAAAAATGGAAGAATGGCCAGAGAAAGATTCATGCGAGCGTTCTACTGCAATTTCGCTTGTATCCAAAGAATTGAAAAGGCATCCCGATGGCTTGGAGTGTCCTAAACTTGAGCTTTTGCAGCTATCATGTGACAAAGACACTTTGCAGACGCTCCCACCCAATCTATTTAAAGGGATGAATGGTTTAAAGGTTTTGTCTCTGATAAATATGTCCTTACCATCACTACCACAATCAATCAATGTCCTTCAAAACCTTCGGACCCTGCAATTTGTTAGTTGTGAGGTAACAGATGTGTCAGCAATTGGAGAACTTAGGAAACTAGAAATTCTTAGCTTTATTGGATCTAAAATCAAGGAGCTGCCAGAAGAAATGAGAAATCTTAGTTGTCTAAAGTTGTTAGAATTGACAAAATGCAGTGATCTTGAGCGAATTCCACCTGATCTCCTATCGAGTTTATCTCACCTAGAAGAGTTGTACATGTTCGGGGTAGATGTGAAGTGGAAACCTATGGAAGAGGAAGAAGAGGAAAAGGGAGCAAACGCAAGCCTTACTGAACTCATGTCTTTGTCCTATTTGGTGGCTTTAAAAATTCAAATACCAAATATTAAGGTCTGGCCAAAAGACTTGCCCTTCAAAAATGAAACGATAAAATTTCAGATATTTGCAGGAAATAATGTGAAAATTGATGAGCATAATTTCACGGAATATTATGATAATTTATTTAAAAATAGTTTGGGAATTGCAAGTTGTGACGTAAGTGATATTGCGGAGAGTCGGATGCTTCTTCAACTTTTCAAGAAATCTGAAATTTTAAAGTTGAAAGAAATAAAAGATATAAAAAACATTGCGTATGAGTTGGACAATGAGGGTTTTCAATGCTTGAAGGTTCTAGAAGTTGGTGGAAGTGATGACGTAGAATATGTAATGGATGCCACATCAGATCAAAATCCTCGTGCTGCCTTCCCTACCCTGGAGTCATTGGAACTGGTGGATTTGCCTAATTTAAAAGAGATATATCATAGCCAATTCCCAGAGAGATCCTTTAGTGGTATCCACTCACAGCTTGCTTGTTTTGGCAAACTAAGAACAATTACGCTCGACTGTTGCAAAAGTTTGAAAATGTGTTTTCATTGTCCATAGCGAGAGGTTTGTTTCAACTCCAAGAGTTAGAAATAGATGACTGTGATGACATGGAAGAATGTTTTCACAAGGAAGGAGAAGATGAGAAGGCACTAATTGATAAGATCATATTTCCGCAATTAACGTCTGTACGGCTGGACTCTCTACCAAGACTCATTGGCTTTTGTACATGCATGGGTCCCGTTGAGCTTGTCCAACCATCCTTGAATCGAGAGGTATGTATGATTCTCTTTCTCTCTCTATAAAATATTACTACTATTTAATAAATTATTGTATAGTTAACTTAAACCATTCAAAGGCTCGTTGTTTTATGTTTATCAAATTGATTTATGATCAATTTTTTAACATTTCGTTTTGGTCTGGATTTGATGCTGATAAAACTGAAAAAGTTGAACGCTAATGCTAATAATAATTTTATGGATTCATCAGGTTGGAAGGATCGGCACTGATGAAGTGACCAATCTTGAAAAGCACAAGATGACAGACATTCAACAACATACTGGCCCCTTTCCTGAATCAACACCCATTATCTCTCATAAACTCTTCTCATCTAACACCTTCTTGTGGCCACCAAATTTAGAAAATCTTGATTTGACGAAAGCTGATTCACTACAAGTGGTTTTTGATCTTGAAGGACTAAAGGTCGACGAAGATCACCAAAGAATTGCAATACTTGCTCAATTGAAAACTTTAGAGGTAAAGTCTTCATCTAAGTTGGGGCACGTGTGGAAGAATGTTCCATGAGGAATTCAAGGCTTTCAAAAACTAATTAACATCCATTAAAGTAAGTGAATGTCATCGTCTAAGATATTTATTCCCAACTTCTATTGCAAAACTGCTTGTGGAACTTCAAAGCATTCGGATAGAAGACTGTGACGCAATCGAAAACATTGTTCAAAGAGATGGAGAAGAAGAGGCAACGGATATCATCCTGTTCCCTAGAGTTAGTTCCCTGAAACTACGATATCTGCCAAATATGATGAGTTTCTGTATCAAAGCTTATTCTTTTGAATGGTCATCCATTAAGGAGATTTATTTGAGAGATTGTCCCAAATTGAAAACAATTGGTTCAGAAATTCAAAGCCCAAGAAAGTCGAAGAAAATCAATAGGGAATTGGATTCAAGACCCAATGAGCATGAACTTGGGTCCCCTGGTTTTCATTGGCAATGCCTTAAGTGTGTACCACGTCGCAAAAATTATGATCTGATGGCTGTGTCAGACCAATGCACCACCAATAAATCCCAAAGAAGCTACTCTGTGAAGGAAGAGGTACGTACAAGTTCTAGATTTATGCACTTATCCCAGTAGACTATTGTCACCAACTGTCATATAGATATCCAATCAATCAATTGTTGGCCATAACCTTAATGCATTCAACACAATTAGATAATAATAAAATGACGTTGATTGCCTTTCTATTTAGTCATCTACTGATCTGTTTATACTTTATACCATCTTTTTCTCTAAAAAAATACAAATAATAATTGAAAAGAAATTACTATTTTACTTGTTTATCAGTACTTGATTTTTTGTAGGGTACTTTGAGTAAACCGAATGATTCAAAAGTTGGTGATAGCAACAACCCCTCAGAGCTATGGTCTCTTTTTCCATCTCATATAATTGAGTGCCTAAAGAATCTAGAATTGATTGAATTGATTGATGTCCCTTCACCAGAAGTTATATTTCAACTTGAGGAACTAAATGTTGAGGAAAGTCACATGGCACCAGTACTTGATCAGTTAAGGGAATTGCATCTAAGTGATTTACCAAAACTGATGCACATATGGAAGAAGGGTCCTGAAAGGATCTTGGGCTTTGGAAACCTGAGATTGTTAACAGTAAGTACATGTAACAGTCTGGCATATTTGTTCTCACCATCCATAGCAAAATTGCTTGTGATGTTAGAGAAAATTGAAGTTAGTCACTGTGAGAAAATTAAAGAAATCCTTGCAAGAGCAGGAGAAGAAGAGGAAGAAAAGTACTTTTTGTTCGACAAAGTGAAATCAATCGTGCTTCATAATTTACCAAATCTAAAGTGTTTTTTCTCTGAAAATAATGCTTTAGATTGGCCATCGCTCGAGAAAATAAGGGTAATTGAATGTCCTAGTTTAAGCATGTTTATTCCATCTGATCTAAACACACCTAAGCTAGGGGGAGTATACGATGAATTACCCTCTCTATGGAAAGAAGGAACATCTCATTGGATGGGAGAGCTGAATGCCACCATAGAGCACATCTTCAAAGGAAAGGTATGGCACATTCTCACCACAAATATCTCACTAATGGGTGAATTTGAATTCTTTTGTATAAACCATCGCACTATATAATTTGCAAAACTTTAAGCTTTTATTAATTAGTAGAAAAATTAGACCCCAGTTTTATTAAAAAGAAAAAATAAAGAAAGAAAGGCAAAACACAATTTACATATACAAAAAATAAATGTCTTGAAGAACAACAACTTTTTCACTTACGATCAAATATAGTTGTAACAATCATTTTTCCAATAGTAAATATTATGATTACTTAAATCACATATATATTTTATTCTTATTGGAAAAGCAGGTGAATCATAAGACACAGCAAGAAGAGCAAATTGAGACTATTGAGGAGGATATGTGATGCTGGGCAAGACATACAGTAGGTGAGCACGTTACATTTTCTTATATTAGTTTAGTATTTAGTCAATATTCAAAAATGCATAAAAATTAAAAACAGATACAACTCTTATATATATAGACACACCATTTGAAACACACTTGTTAAGAACTATTTTCGTGATCAACAATCATCTACAGTTTGGTAAAATTAGAAATCACACATTGTTTAGAAAGATCACCTTTTCTTTTCTTTTATTTAAGAAAGAAAGATGCTAATTAGAAGTAGAACTAGTTGTATTATGTAGGCTTAATGCTAAAGTGATTCTCTATATGATTCAATTGCAATGATTTTCAAAATCTAGGTATGCGGTTTTCTTTTGATCTACTACAATATCATATACCAATGTTTTCATAATTCAATGCATTGGTGGTGTTGTGGTGCACATTGACTATGACTCAAATAAGAGTCACAACGAACACTATATAAGTTGTCTGCAAGCAAGCTTCTGACCTTCCACTCAATCAAAAATTATTCAATTGCCCTTATGTTTATACTTATTATAACCAACTAAATCTCTTAACCATCCTCAGCACACTTGATAAAAAAAAAAAAAAAAGACAATCACAATGCAACTTGACTCTAATTATCAAGTTATTGGACAATTGAAACCAATCTATTTACCATACTCAGTTGGCATTCAAAAAAAGTATTTAATTAACAATGAGTCCAATGCATCTTGTTCAATATAAAGACATGTAGGGAACGTTTATTACAATGCATCTTGTTCAATATAAAGACATGTAGGGAACGTTTGGTAGATTGTAATAGACACTGTAATGTAATAGATATTCCTATGACATAAATATTTGGTTGTTTGGTTATGTTTTTATTACAATGAATAGTTATTCTTTATAAATAGCTATTCTTCAAAATAAGGAATAACTATTCCTTATCAAAACTACTGAATATCTATTCCTTCACCTTATGTTATAACTTTTTTTTAAAAAAAAAAATTCCTAAAAAGCCATTAGTTGCCACATCTTCAAAAGGAAAGAAAATAAATTTTCCTTGTTGTTAATTATTTGCTCTATTTTGAACAACCTAAAATAAGTGTATTTTAGGAAATTTGACTTAAAAATGATTTTATTACATCTTCTTTTTATACTCTACTAAATTGTGAATGCATATTCAGGATTCTTTTCCTAAAAGGCCACCAAACTAATGAATGGTAATACTTATTACATTCCAACTTAATGTATTCATTGTAATACTTACTCTTATTTTCATGTAATAATCATTAAAGTGTACTAAACATGCCCGTATATTGTTAATTATTAGACAATTACTTGTGAGCCAATAGCTTTCATTCTCATGTTTTGGCTTCTCTAAGACCTTTATATCCCCTTTTCGGGAGTATTTTAACTATAGTTCTATAAAATATAAAAAATCATATTTGTTATAACATAATATTGTTAATTTTGCTCTAATTTTATACTTATATTATAAGAACAAAACATCACATTCTAGAAATCAATTAAAATCTTTAAAAGAGTATACTAATCAAAATCATTATAGTTTAAGCTGCCCTTTTCCTCATCATATATAGAAGTATAAAAGTGATGAAAATAGTCTTATTTAACTCACTATAAATCTAATTTCTCAATTACATTAATATAACAGGTTATATCAACTACATGATGTTCAACCTCAAGTTAGTAAGAGAATATGACACTAGGATATATGAAGAAGGAAGCAATTTCACAAAACTTATGAGAAGCACATCTAAAGCTATGCTCATTCCAGGGCCTTATATTGTTTTCTTTTTGTGCCTTTTATTGTTTTCTTTTGTTATATAACTAGCCAGATCTATCTTATGCTATTTGTATGTGTATTCTGAGAGCACCATTGTGTGATAATACTCTCGTGTCTATGTTCAATCTTTTATCCATAAGACGCCAGATTTGAAAAACTTGTGTGTTTATTAGCCCTACGTGTGCTCAAGTAAATGCACTCATATTCATGCTAGTTTATCTTCTTGATAATGTGATAGTTACTAAGTTTCTTTGAACTAAAAACAAGTTATATTTAATAGGATCAATATTTTACGTTCCTCTCTTTTCTTTTTTCTGTTATGCCCAGGGACAGAGCCATTGTTGGACTCTAAATTTTTTTTTTTAAAAATATTATTAAATGTGTGTACTAATTTTAGCAATTTTATTTTATAAAATTACATTTTACTCCCCTTAAACAATATCATTGATTCTTTTAAGAGTAATGTTATACTCACAAACTTTTTTACAAACTGTTTTGGTAGCAAATTCTTATTAGTTCGCATATGGACCTACTATTGACATCATTTATTTACCTACTAATAACCATTTATTATCTCAGTGATTTATAAAAAGTTTGTAACTCTAGCATTTTCCACATTTTAGTGACCATAAAAAAAATATTATATATTTAAAATCTAAAACAAAATATACAAGCCAAAAAAAAAAAAAAATGCTCAATAACAAAAATTATCAATAGTAAAACTAAAAAAATATTAAGTCTAATCAACCAATTTTATCCAAAATAAACAACCATACCCTTTAAAAAATTCTAAACAAAAATAATTTTGTTCTTACCCACACACACACACACCAAAAAAAAAAAAAAAACACCTCAACGATTAAGTGACAACAAAGTTAAATGTTGAAACCGCCGCACACAGCCAATAGTAAAACCATCCCCCTTAACTCAAAGTTCTGGCTCCGTCCTGGTCATGCCTTTCATATATTTCCATGCCCAGACTTTTAGGCTCTCTTTTGTTTTTTTCTTGTTTGACACTGAAAATAATAATATTGTGGGTTTGCATACAAGTCCTTTTTTCTTCTCTAACTAATTTAAGTCAGAATAAAAAAACCAACAGAATGTGGTTGTAAGTTGTAACATAAGCTATTGTACATATCTTTATACAGGAAAGCATTAAATCAATTTGATGAAACCCAACTATAGCCAAACTTCCCCAGCACATTTCAGCATACAAAATTGACTTTCCACTAAAACCAAACGATACAACCAACCTACGAAATTATCATTGCCAATGAAATTGTGCACAACAACATATTTACATGTTGAATATGAATAAAGAAAATCCAAACACCAAAAACAAGGAACTCCTTCACCAATATATAATCTGATTCTGGTATACAAATCGATTACTGTAACCTACATGACAAATACTATCCTATTTTCATCCTGGATCTATTAAACAGCTAACATAATCAGATTATTGGATCTATAGTTTAAACATAAGAAATGAGAATAAACGACCTAGGTAAACATATGTGACACTAGAAGTGTAGATGGAGAGAATATCAACAACAAAGAGATTTGCAATTTCAATTTGATGATCAATGTGACTAATGCATGACAACCCAATCCCAAATGAATTTAGGGTTAAAGATCGGCAGCAAATCCACTGAATGGTGAATCATATGATTGATCCTTTATGAACTCTATGCTTAATGATCATTTGATAGGATGGGTTGAGTCAGTCTTCAAAAGAACTTCATCAGGACAATTTTGTGCTTCTCATTCCCGTGGCCGCGCAAGCCAGAGGGAACTGAGGGCTCGAAGATGAGAGAAATAGTCATTTATTGCAAGAAGCACACGAGCTGATTGCCTGGTTGTCAATATACGGTGCATTTGTTGCAGTGTTTGTTGACGCAAATTATCAGCCTGGTAATTTTCAAAAAAGGGAAAGAAGCCAAAGTTATGTACAAGTTGCATCAAAATTAGCACTAAGCCTTTTAAATGTTTGATTTGCTTCACCTAGCAAGAGTACAGATTTTGCAGAATTTTAAAATAGCAATAATAATAATAGGAAGTTAATGAAAAGTAATCAGTCTCTTATTTTTTGCAGACCCCCCCCCAATCATAAAAATTCCCAAGCAAGATTAAATGCATAATGCTTTGAAGAACATATACAAATACAACATTTACATGAAAGATTTTGTTTAGTCCTCATGTTCCAAATACCTGAAAACATACCAAAAGTATTCAATCATTTAGAAAAGTGCAGAGATTTGGGAACACTAATCCTAATGCTATGGAAACACAAACTGGCTAATTATGGACAAGGAACATAAACTAAAATTTTATAAATGTGCGAGGAAACAATTAGACTTACAGATTTCCTATTATTTTACTGAAAATATCAAAGTAGTTTAAGCATTTTAAAGCAATGCCAAGAAGCAATTTTCTTCCATACGTAAAAATTATCCTACCACTTCAAATCTAGCTTGTTTTAAGATTGAGTTTCATTTCATCATCTTTCCTTCTAGCAATGAGTGCATGAACCATACTGGGAAAAAAATAAGTGGGATCAAACCATAATAGAAAATTACCTGGCGAAGGAAACACTCAAGTGTTCCAAGCTTTCCCATGGCCATGGCCATTTGACCCATATAGTTTGCCACATTCCCAGATGATCCTGATGGGCCAGGTGAGCCATTGGCCAATGTCTCAGCCAGGGATTGTTGCAATGCCTCCATGCCTTGTGACAGAGCATCTTCAGCCTGCTGGGATGACTGTTGCAAGTTGTAGATGCCTACCAATTGTTGCTCAGTTAAAGGCTCCAATTGATTCACAAGAAGCTGCACCATTGGCAATTCAGTCAAAAAAAGTTACAAAATGAATTTTTAAAAATAAAGTAAAAATAAGTGCTGCCAAGATAGAAACAAGGTGTTAAATATTTTTATTTTGACACGTTAAAACAGAATGTCCCAAAAGTGCTTTTTTTTTTTGGTCACATCATCTACAATACATCCTTTCCAAAAATGCACGATGAAGATGAAAGATAATGTTGAAGTCAGAATGGCAAAATGATAAGAAAATCAGAAGAATTACTAGAAACATAAGAAAGTAGATAATATAGTCCTTACTTCCATGTTGAATATCTTGACATGCACATATACACCCATGTAGGTTTCCATGTCGCCAAGTTAACACAATCAAAGAAAAACAAAATGGGTGGAGCAAAACAAAAAAATAGGGTATCTGTAGAAAGATGACGTCAGCTAGGGGGGTCGGCTTCCTCATCAGAGTTCCAGTGCTCCCTTGCTCATACAATAGTTCTGTGAACTAGAGACACAGAAACAGAGAGAGCAATGTTCGATTTGCTTGTAAAGCCTATGCCACTTGAATTGAAGCCCATTAGGCCGCAAATCACGCTGTGGACTAATGAGTAGTTATTAAGGTCCATGCTCTTAATATAAAAGCTTGGGACACTTTTTGAGATTCGGTATTTAGTTCCATGCTCTTATTGAGATCCGGTATTCCATTTAGAATATAAAAGCTTGGGACACTTCTTAATTTTACAACAATTTTAGATGCTCTTACTTCACATGTTTTTTAATATAATTTTTTGTTTTAATGTAATCTAAGTATAGGTGTTGTGACCCATTCGGTTTTGTGATTTAGAATAAAAATTACCTTCATAGGTTCATTACAGTACTTTTTTTATTTATTTTATATTTTAAGTATAATCAAAAAAAGATATTTTATAATGAGGTTGATGCTTGACTTTTCAATAAATGTAATGTTTCAAGTTTTATAATGAGTAAATTATTCTTTTTAGTTTTAAATAAACTTTCTCAAATCCTATTTTCTCTACCCTACAATCCAAAACACCAAAAAATGTATGTAACAAATTAATAAAACTTAATAATGATTATTGGACTGATTAGGAAAATAATTTGTTGTTGATAATTTATTGAGATTATTTTCTTTGCAGAAATTGCAAATTCATCCACCCAAAAAGATGATCAAATAAACAATTATTAGCAAAATCTCATAATGAAGTTTCTATATATGCATCATTATAACATAATAATAATAATAATGAAAATACAATTGCAAAAATTAAAATATGTCACTCATCCAATTATTTTCGTTTGACTAACTTTTACTTTTGTTTAAATAAGTGGCACTATTGAGTACTTCTAATACAACTATTAAGAGTACTTTCTCTACAATAACTACAAATTTGTCCACCTAAAGGATTAAAAAATAAATAAGACTTAGTAAAGTCTTACAGTTTAATATCTAAATGGATTACTAAAAAAAAAAAAAATCAAATTCTAATTTGCAAAACAACTAATTATTAACCAAAATCAAATCAAACCAATGGGATAAAAAAAGAAAAAAGAAAAAAGAGAACTTCTGATCAGGAATTAGAATACCAAAACACCTAAATATGCATAAAAATTGATACAAATTTATGGGAAAAAATAAACAAATGTGATAGGCCAAGAATATATTGACCCATTGTGATGAATTAATTGATTAATTAGCAAAGTTTATTAATTAATCAAATTAACATGTAAGATGTGCAGTAGTGATAGGCCAAAAAAGTATTGACCTCTTGTGATAAATGAATTAATTAATTAGCCAAGTTTAATTAATTAATCAAATTAACATGCAAACGCGTGGTTGCACAAACAAATCACCAATTAAACTAAGTATGCAGTGGAAAAATAAATTGACACGATAATTTGTTTACGAATGGGGAAAACCAATACTGCAAAAACCTCATCGGGTGATTTTAAGGTCACCACTCCCGAAACTCCACTATTATCACAACAAATGGTTACAAGTAAAGGAATCACAGTACCTTATACCAACATACAGTTGAACCCTTACCCCAATACCCAATTGGACTTGTTCTGTAATGACAATTTCTCCTTTTGATGCACGGCTCCTAAGTACGTGACTAACCAATTGCGCAGATCCCAGTATGCGACTTCAATCACCAACTAGAGAAGTTTGTTGGTTGCAAAGTTCTTCAGTTCATCCAGACGATAAAGATCAAGAAGATGCTTGGTCACAAAACCTTACGGCCACTCCCAAAACTCCACTATTATCACAACAAACGGTTACAAGTAAAGGAATCACAGTACCTTATACCAACATACAGTTGAACCCTTACCCCAATACCCAATTGGACTTGTTCTGTAGTGACAATTTCTCCTTTTGATGCACGGCTCCTAAGCATGTGACTAACCAATTGCGCAGATCCCAGTATGCGACTTCAATCACCAACTAAAGAAGTTTGTTGGCTGCAAAGTTCTTCAGTTCATCCAGACGATAAAGATCAAGAAGATGCTTGGTCACAAAACCTTACGGTGCACATACACAACAACTTCTTCAGAAGAGATGAATTAGGGCAAAACTTTGTCTCCAGTCACAATTTGCTTGAACAGACTTTGCTCAATGGTTGTGCAACTTGTGAACTCTTTGACGGCCCTTAAAACAATCCTTTTATATGTCTAAGGTTAGGAGAAAAGAAAGCCCAAAGACACATTCATGGATCCTAAAGAAAATCAGATCAGGATTCTGAAATTCTTTAAACCTCGACAAATAGGAGCTGTTGAGCACATGGGCTTGGAACAGCTTTCTTAAGTTTGATAGATGCAGCTATCGAGCCAATTGTCAATCTTTAATGAATCTGCACTATTCAGCGTGTTTCTTGGACAGACTTGAATGACTTTAACACTTGATTTTGAAACCTTGTTTCTTGAAGCATTAAGAACACCTAGGTCTACCCAAATACAAGTAAAGTGCGTTTTGTCAAAGGATTAGCCAATTGCATAAAAGAATGACATATGTTCTTAACAAGTGAAACTGATATGTCCTAACAATCTCCCCCTTTGGCAATCCGTGACAAAACCACAACAAACAAATGAACATATGAGAGAAGTCATAAATCACTCAACTCATATTCACTTGTTGAATACAATAAAATCTATCCTAACACAAATTCTTGAAAAACTTTACAAGAAGAGAGTTTATGGCAAGTAGACTTTAACAACCTGTATTTCTGAAACACTTTAAACAAAACTCATCAAAACATCTTAGTATGAAACATAAATAATAGATTGCATACAAGTAAAGAAGCATATGCATAAAGAGAGAAAAGAAACAACATATGTAAGGGTAGGTGAAAGAACAACATACATCCACATATAGAGAAAATAAGTACAATGTATGTCAATAAATGGTCACAAGACCCAATGTACAAGAATAAATGTATCTAAAGTAGAGAAAAGAAAAAGATACAAATAATCCTCACTACATTCCTCAAAATATCAACAACACTCCCCTTAACAAAATGGTCCTATACTAACTCTCCCCCTAAGAATGACTACTCTCATAATCAAAACTACTCTCCCTTTTTGTCACGAGTGTTAAGTAGACATCTTATCGATAGAGCTGGTATCTTCATCATCATCATCAGAAGCATCATCACCATCACCATCATCATCATCATCCTCAGCCTCAAAAGCCACAAGAGGTGGTGGAGGAGAAGCCTCAGAAGCAAAACCACCCATGGTCGTCTGCCATCGTGCAATATGACTAACACGAACGTTCACATGATACAACTCAGTAGAAAGTGTATCAAGGCGAGCATCCATGTGCTGCAGCTGCGCCATGATGTCTCCGAAAGTCACATCGCCCATAGAAGAGAAGGGAGCAGATGTGGATGGAGCAGATCGAGATGAAGCCAAACAGGAGGGAGGAGCTGCTGAATCCGACTGCCATGACCTAAACTGCGTCTCGCTACGTTTAACGGTAGCGGCATCTATGGCACACATGACAAAAATGGTCGGATACCAGAAAAAGGACTAAAAAATGGCATAAAATCATCGTGATAGCGAAGGGGAAGATAAACTTATCATGGGACGCTGAATCCTGATGAACATCTATAATGAAAAGAATAAAATGAGAAGGAAAGTCTATACTAAGATGCTCAATGAGGGACAACAAAAAATAAGCACGAGACTCTGTGATAGAGTTATAGTGAGAGAGTGGGTGCAAAACAAAAGTCATCACCATGTTCAAGAATCTAGGACCTTTAGCAAAGGGCTTACATGGTGTAAATTGATGATCACCATAATCAGAAGGGCGCTCACAGAAAGCAGTCATGAGCTCATCCTTGGACATAGTCCTTAGATGCTCACAACTAGGATAGTCAGGAAACTCTACCCTAAGAACCCGAAGCAAATCCGCAACAAGTTGCGGTGTGACAGGAAAGCGCGTACCTCGAACGCGTGTGAAGAAGTGAGGTACTAAACGATCAATTCCATGCATATTGGAGTAAAACTCCTGTAGAAGCACGGAAGGACAGGTGATCAGGACGTCACACAGTGACTCCCATTCTTGACTTTGAATGACATCGGGAAGGTCGGTGTCAGCGAAGTCCGCCAGAATGACTTGGCGTTCAGAATGAATGCCTCATCGAGAAAAGTTCTTCGAGAAAGCCTATCGGGCATCCTCATCACGGAACCGAATATGAGAAGGAGTAGGATTAGATGAAGACAATGCCCTGGAATGAAGAGGATTCCGAGACAGAGCAGACTTATGTTTAGGTGCCATAGACACGACTAACGTAAACAGAAAGAGAGGGAGAGAGAGAGAGAGACAATCAAAAAAGCTCCAAAACAGTTCAAATATGGCAAGTATATTGAAACGAGAGTACGTATGCATGGGAAATGCATGAACATGTGACATGCAAAAGAAATTGCATCATGGGCTCAGCCCAATCCAATCATACTAGCACATATTCAATTGCACATCTAAAATGCATGATAATACTGTTATTATGCTAATGTGATGCAATGCATGAGATTTTAAACTCATTTAAGCAAAAACTCATCCTAAAATTTCACAAAAACCTCTTTGATTTTGAAAGACCCCAAATTTTGCAAAAATCCCAAAACCTAGGCTTCAAAACATGAAATGCATGTAAATGAAGGAGATTAGAAGCTTAACAAGTGAAGAGAAACTTGAGAAAGCTTGAAAAAATTGCTTGGGTAAAGGTTTGGAGTGAGTGAGAGAGGTTTGGGAGGAGAACAGACAGAGGTATCGAGAGAGAGATCGAGAGAAATGAGAATCGGATCGCGTTTTTCCTTTATATAGATCCTTCGTAATTCTCGACAGATAGAGCTGTCGAGGAAGGTGTCAAGAAAAACAACGTCGACAGATGAAGCTGTCGAGAAGGTGTCGAGGAACAAAGCAAAGACACAAAAACAGAAGCTCGATCGATCCACCAATTGTCGAGAAGCTATCGAAGGTCCAAGAACTTTCTTGGTCGATCCACCAGGTGTCGAGAAGCTGTCGAGATTGTGATAAGACAAAGCTGAAAAAGCTCGATAGATAGCTAGGTGTTGAGGAAGTGTCGAGGAGCTGTCGAGCTAGCTTTTAAAAACAGTTTTTCGATAAATGAAAAACACAGACATGAATACAATCAAACATGCAATTCAACCAATGATCCAATCAACCTATTAACCTCTCAAAATCATCTCTTAACAATAATTTTAAGCACATGGATCCCAAGAACACACACACACACACACACACACACTAAATAAGTCTAACCAATTTTATATTTCAAAAATAAGTCAAGACAGTTTAGTGAGCATACATTAACACATGTAAACCTTATGATGGCCAAATCACATTGTACCTGCACATATATCAAGAGTAGCAAAGAATATTGCGTGTTGTGTGTGAAAAACATCGCAAGATTGCATAAGTGTATAGAGGTTATGACGATTTAAGATATGAGAAAATCACTTTAACTTACACACAATCATAACTATTTGATGGGGACTATCACCTTCGAGGTACATCCTATAACTCCCACGTCTCCTAGAATACACGCTTGCAATCATATATAAAGCATTTATTTTTTTTGCTTTTCATTTTTTCTTTGCATATTTTTCTTTTTAAGCATATCATGCATAGGCATATAGAGGAATGAAAAGAAATACCCAATGATATTTGACATTCCAATTTTGCTATGCCGAAGCACACAAATGTCATTAACATTGCACTTTTGTTATGCCGAAGCATACAGATGTCATTTCATGATTGGCAGGCAACAATGGTGAGATGGTTATTTATGCTTTTCTCTTAGAATTTTCTAGTCCTTCCCGTAAAAAAGAGTGATACAATGTTAAGTACAAGAGATTACTTAATCTTACTCATCACAAACACGAGCCACAAAGCTCACTTGCTTAGTTGTGCATAGAGATGCTCATCTAAACTACAAAAGATACAAAGTTTAGAAAACTTTTTTTCAATGGCCATCTAGGGTACACAAGTACCAATGTACACAAAACACACACTGTTTTTGTATTTTCAAAATTTTCAAAAATTTTTATTTTATTTTTATATGAAAAACAAAATAAACAAAACTAAAAAGTAAACAAACAAAAACATGTTAAGCAAAGCAAAGCAACAAAACTAGACTGACTCAAAATAAAAGCAAAACACACATGTTATGCAAAAAAAAAAAAAAAAAAAAGAGAGAGAAGAAAGCGATAGAATCACTTGGAACCCTTTTCCTTCCACACCTTGGAAGAACCTTTCCTTTGATTAAACCCTTGAACCGGGGATGAGGGGGAAGAATTGAAACCGTTCAAGTTCGAAAGGAACATGAGGGCTTTGAGAAGATCTCCAAGAGGAGCAAGAAAGGATTGAAGCTGATTCTGGCTTCTAGATGCTATCATGCCGTTGCTCTGTTGAGTAGCTAACCACTTATAGCAATTTGGTCAAGTATGACCGGCAACTCCACAATGATGACAGAGATGCTACTTCTTTTGTTTAGGCTTTTGAGAGTTAACCTTCTTAGCCCTAGGATTTTTAAAGTCTTTCTTATCCTGTTTAGGGGGTGCTCCTAAAATAGATTTACACTTGTCTAAGTTCTCACTAACTAATTCATTTTTAACAACATTGTTCTCAATTTCAACATTATTAGCAAGAGGAACAAAAACAGTAGTACTAATAGAAAGCAATATTAGAGGAAGAAAGACCATACCCTAAACCTGTTCGATCTGAAGCAAATTTCTGAATGCTGAGCATCTCGTCAAGCTTCGCACTTGAAGTCCTCTCCAATTGAGCTCTAACTTGAAACAGCTTTGCTTCAAGCTTCTTAGTCTTCTAAGCCAAGAAATTGTTTTCAAACCTTAGTGCACCAATTGTCTGATTAGCTTCATCAAACTTTGTGGAAAGCTCTTCTCGATCAAGTTCCATACCATTGAGCTTCTTGGTGACCAGCCTGTAGAGTTTCTCGTGTTTCTCAGAAAGCTTGTACAGTTTCTCATAGGCTGTATGGATGCCATCTTGTTCATCCATCTTCTCAAACTTGGATTCCACCAATTCCTCTTCTTCAACAACCCCCTTAGTAGGATTGACAGTGGCAGTGAAGGCATTCAAGATTCTGTCATCCTCATTTTCGGAATCATCCTCAGGCTTGGTATCACTCAAAGTAGCAGCAAGTGCCTTACTCTTCCCAATGCTCTTGAGATATGTAGGACACTCCTGTTTCATGTGACCGAAGCCTTGACACCCAAAGCACTTAGGTCCTGTGGGAATAGTGTACTGACTGCCATCCCTAGCATCCTTCTTCCCTTTATCTTAGTTCTTGAACTAAGAAGAATTCGATTGCCTACGGTCCTTGTCGAAGCCCTTCCCATTGGCATTCTTCATGAATTTCTTGAATTTCCTTGTAATGTAGGACTTCATCTTAGAATCCTCATCATCTGAAGACTCATTAGTGTCACTACTCTTGGCCTTCAAAGCCATGATCTTGCTCTTACCCGACTTACCAATCCTTGATAATCCTACCTCGTAGGTTTGCAGATTACCAACCAGCTATGTCAAAGGAATTTTGTCAATATCATTTGATTCCTCTATCGCCGTGATCTTGGCATGGAATCTCTCGGGTAGAGATCTAAGCACCTTTCTCACAATCTTGGGTTTATGAATGGTTGCCCTAAGATTGAAGGCTGAGTTCACTATGTCCTTATGCTTGGCATAGAACTCATCAAATGACTCATCCTCCTCTATCTTTATTTCTTCAAAGCTTGTAGTGAGCCTCTGAAGCTTTGAATCCTTGACAGCCTTTGTTCCCTCATAGGTTATTTGGAGGGTGGTCCATGCTTCCTTAGTAGTTCCAGTGGAGGATATCTTCTTGAACTCCTCATAGATGATCGTACTAAATAAAGCATTCAATACCCTGCTGTTAAAGTTTGCCACCTTGATCTTGGCATCATCCCAGTCGACCAACGCTTCCTTTGGCTTGGTCCAGCCAATCTCTATAGCTTGCCACACCTTCTCATCTAAAGATTGCAAGAAAGCTCTCATGTGTACTTTCCAATATGCATAGTTAGTGCTATCAAATAATGGAGGTATAATTAATGATTGTCCTCTATCCATGACAAACAGGGGTCAATGGATCAACACAACAAAGATTAAACCTAATCAGAATGTGCCTGCTCTGATACCACTTGATAGGCCAAAAACGTATTGACTCTTTGTAATGAATTAATTAATTAATTAGTCAAGTTTAATTAATTAATCAAATTAACATGTAAATGCATGGTAGCACAAACAAATCACCAATTAAACTAAGTATGCAGCGGAAAAATAAATTGACACGGTGATTTGTTTACGAATGGAGAAAACTAACACGGCAAAAATCCCACAGGGTGATTTTAAAGTCACCATTCCCGAAACTCCACTATTATCACAACAAACGGTTACAAGTAAAGGAATCTCAGTACCTTATACCAACCTACAATTGAACCCTTACCCCAATACCCAATTAGACTTGTTTTGTAGTGACGATTTCTCATTTTGGTGCACGGCTCCCAAGTACGTGACTAACCAATTGCGCGGATCCCAGTACGCGACTTCAATCACCAACTAGAGAAGTTTGTTAGCTGCAAAGTTCTTCAGTTCATCAAGACGATGAAGATTAAGAAGATGCTTGGTCACAAAAAACTATAGTGCATATACACAACAACTTCTTCAGAAGAGATGAACTAGGGCAAAACTTTGTCTCCGGTCACAATTTGCTTGAACAGACTTTGCTCAATGTTTATGCAACTTGTGAACTCTTTGACGGCCCTTAAAACAATCCTTTTATATGTCTAAGGTTAAGAGAAAAGAAAACTCAAAGACACATTCACGGATCCTAAAGAAAATTAGATTAGGATTCTAAAATTCTTTAAACCTCAACAGATAGGAGTAGTCATGAAGGTGTCGAGCACAGGGGCTTGGAACAGCTTTCTTAAGCTTGATAGATGCAGCTGTCGAGCTTTAATGAATTTGCACTATTTAGCTTGTTTCTTGGACAGACTGGAATGACTTTAACATTTGATCTTGAAATCTTGTTTCTTGAAGCATTAACAACACCTAAATCTACCCAAATACAAGTAAAGTACATTTTGTTAAAGGATTAGACAATTGCATAAAAGAATGACATATGTTCTTAACAAGTGAAACACATATGTCCTAACAAGTAGCACAAACAAATCACCAATTAAACTAAGTATACAACGGAAAATAAATTGAAACAGTGATTTGTTTATGAATAGGGAAAACCTACACGGCAAAAACCTCATCGGGTAATTTTAAGGTCACCACTTTCGAGAATCCACTATTATTAAAACAATCAGTTACAAGTAAAGGAATCCTAGTACCTTATACCAACTTACAGTTGAACTCTTACCCCAATATCCAATTGGACTTGTTCTGTAGTGACAATCTCTCCTTTTAATGCACGGCTTCCAGTACGTAACTAACCAATTACGTGGATCCCAGTACGCGACTTTAATCACCAACTAGAGAAGGTTATTGGCTACAAAGTTCTTTAGTTCATCACATGATGAAGACCGAGAAGCTCCTTGGTTATAAAACCCTACGGTGCACAAACACAGCAGCTTCTTCACAAGAAAGATGAACTAGGGAAAATTATGTCCCCGCTCACAATTTGGTCGAACAAACTTTGCTTAACACTTGTGCAACTTGTGTCTCCTTTGACGACCCTTAAAATAATCCTTTTATATGTCTGTCGGTCGAGCAGCTATCGAGCCACAAGCTGGAACAGCACTTCAAGGCTTGATATATGCTAGCTGTCGAGCTTTAATGAATAGCACTTTTCACACTTGAATCTTGGACAAACTTGCATGGCCTTAACACTTGAACTTGAAACATTGTTTCTTGAAGTATTAAATACATCCTAGATCTACCCAAATACAAGTAAAGTGTGTTTTGTCAAAAAATTAGTTAATTACATAAAATAGTGACATATGTTCCTAACAAGTGAATTACGTATGTCCTAACAAAATGTGACGTGACAATTAAATCAATAATAACAAAAAGAACCTGTAGTGGAAAAAAAAGTGGTTGAAACATTAAGAAAATTCACTAAAAGATAAACAAAATTGGGGAGAGAGAGAGAGAGAGAGAGAGCCTTTTTTTTGTGTGGACAACTTGGAAGGAACATGGGAGGAGGTGGATATAAAGTAATAAGAAATTTATATGAAATTTAGGATGGAAGATGAAGGGTGAAAGTAGATGAAAGATTGAACAAAGTGAAACGGTAGAATTTAAGAAAATTTAAATGAGAAAATTTATAAATTTATAAAGCAAATCAAAAAATATTTAAGAAGACAATGATTGGAGGAGATGAAATATTGAACTAAGAAAACAACGATTAAAGAAGATGAAAAGTTGAACAAAGTAAAAATTGCTAAAAAAAATAAATTAATAAAAAAAACAAAAACAAAAAATAAGAAAGGATGCCAAAGATGTGGTGCAAAACTGCACAGGATGAATTTGCAAAGACAAAGTTATATGTAAAGTTAACTACCCAAGATGAATATGTAAGGTCAATAATCTATTTGTAAATTTTTTGAAAAAAGAATTAGGAATGTAAAATAAATATTAAAAAGAATGATTATATGGTTAATAATGTGGTGGATGAGGTGGCACAATATGAGCTTAGCAACAATAAATATTGTACTTTAGCTTATATATATACACACACACGCACACACACACTTTAGCAACAATATTCTAAATTATTTGTGGAACTATATTTTTCTAAAAAGTGTTGTGTTGTGACCCTACTATATATGATTATATATGAAAAGCGCATCATGTTTAATATTTTCATATAGGGAAATGCATGAATATTTGGCATGGAAAAGACAAGCATCTTTGAATTCCTTTGATAATGGATTTCATAGATTTATGGTATTATTTGAATATACTAGCTTTATCTTAACTTGTATTATTTGGGAAATTTATGCAAAATATTTTTGACAAGAAATGGTGTTAAGGACTTTGAGAATATTGTTGATATTTGGTTATTGAAATATTTTATGAAACTACTTGAAAGTAAACTATGTATTTTGAATGCATTTAACTTGTGAGCTTTTGATGTGGGTTTGCCCTTGTGCTATGATATTGGTGATTACCCCATCTTTGTGATGTATGATTATCCCGTCTTTGTGAGGCTGTCGTCCATAGGGCCAAAAGACTACATGCAAAGGGGGTACTGTGTGATGCATCATTCCCTGCTACCCATGGGGGGAAAAGGTAAATCCTTGAGTGTTTGGATTCTAACCTGTCTGTGGCGGTATGTCTTGGTGACATTTCCATCTTTGCAGCACCTTGTCATGTAACCTTAGGTGAGGTTTTTGGTTTTGAAATAATATTGGATGTTTTTCTATCTTATAGTGAATAATGTGCAATTTCATATTTATTTTGGGAAGCTTGGTGCTACATTATTTCTTTCACTCTTGTCATATTGTTAATGAAATTGATTTTGCAGAAATTAAATGGAAATTCTCAAATTATAGCATGTTTTGTAAAATGCTCATTATCATGAAACTTACATTTCCCCCATCCCATTAATTATGCTACTTATTGGGCTTTAGCTCATCTCACCCTTTATTTTAACACTCCACTTTATATACAACTAACATCAAAAGTTTTAATTTAACATTCAACACATTAAAATAATATAAACAACACAATAAAATAATATGTCCAACATAATAAATAACAATCACAATCACAACCATCAACACATTAAATTACTATTTTTCTAACACCACACATTAAATTTTTTTTTTTTTTTTATAAATTTTTTAGCAGCTCACTGTAGCTAATACTCAAATCTTTTTATATTTCCCTTCTTTGTTGTAGAACACATTTTAAGGTTATTGGTTGCTAAATTGACTTTTTAGTCAATTTAGCAACCTTATTGCAGATGCTCTAACAGTTTTTTTGAGATCAATTAGATATAATTATAACTCGGGTATGGAGCTTATTTTATTTGGTGGTGATTAGAGTGCTATGTTAAATTGGGAGACTTTTGCTGTAAATAGTTGGTGCCTCAATCTTGCTATGTTCAATGAGGTCGTAATTAATTCTATTGAAAGTTGGACACTTGAGGTTTGTTAGCCTTAGGCGTGATAGGCCTAGATTCGATGTTGAGGTTGCTTATTCTTGATAAGATTGCGACTTTGTGTAATCCATTTGAAGTTTTGTAATATATTCATGTACTATATAGAGGCACATAATTTTTAGTTATTGTTAGTAAATGTGTTATAGAGTACTGACTTGTAATGTGGAGATTTCAGTATGATTATATATTTTTATCATGTGGTAAAAAAAAAAAAAAAAAATCTCCTGCAGTTTCTCTCTTGATGGTTATTTTCTCAAACTTTGGACCCTTTTTGGTTCAGGGTGTACGAGCTGCATCAAAACTAGCACTAAGCCCTTTAAATGTTTGATTTGCTTCACCTAGCAAGAGGAAAAATTTATTCATACTGGAAAACAAGTGGATAATAAGACTCAGCAACAAGAGCAAGCTGAGACTAAGAGAAGGATATGTGACGCTGGGGCCTGAGCAAGACATACAGTAGATGAGCATATTACCTTTTCTTATATTAGTTTGAGTATTTGGTTGGTATCCAAAAATGCATAAAAATGAAAAACACATACTTTTATATATATATATATATATATATGTATGTATGTATGTATGTATAGAGAGCACATTATTTGAGACACTAGTTAAGAAATTTTTTCGTTAGCAGCATATCATTAAAGAGAGAATCATGTAGAGTTTGGTAGAATTAGAAATCACACATTTTATAGAATAACATGTTTTTTTAAAGAAAGAAAGAAAGATGCTAATTAGAACTAGTTGTATTATATATGCAGGCTTAATGATAAAGTGATTCTATATATGATTTAATTGCTTCCCCAGTACAGAAAGTCAAATCCTAATGGAAGAGCAATGATTTTCAAAATCTAGGTATGCGGCGATGAAAGTAGTCCAGTTTAGCTCACTGTAAATCTAATGTCTCACTTGCATTTGTATGATATCAGGTGGTGTCAACTATGTACTTTTCAACCTCAAGTTAGTAAGAGAATATGAGAGGCGCATCTAAAGCTTATGCTTATTCTTAACACCATTGTATATGTATCTATCTTATGCTGCATTATATGTGAATTCCAATTTCCAAGGGCACCATTGTGTGATAATATTTTTGTTGTTTTTTCTATGTTCAATCTTTTATCAAAAAATTACAAAATTGAACAAATCGAATGTGTTTATAAGCTCTATGTGTGAACGTCATATCTTTATTTCCTTATTTGAATGCTAAGTAAATACACTCATGTTCATGCTAGTTTATCTTCTTTATAATCTTATAGTTATTATCACCGAACAAGAAACAAGTTATATTTGGTGCAAATCGATCCTTTAGAGTATTACATTCCCTTCTTTCTTTTTTGGTTATGCCACCTAGACTTTTAGGCTCTTCTTTTTTCTTTTCTTTTTTTTCGGATAAATTGGAAAAATTTTACTGATGAAGAGAGCTATACAGAGAGTAAAACAGAAGGATTTACATACAATTCCTTTTTCTTCTTCTACCAATTTAATCCGGAATAGCAAACCAACAGACTGTGGTTGTAACATAAGCTATAGAAGATTTCTTTGTCCAGGAAAGCTTTAAATCATTTTGATGAAACCCAATAATGGCCAAAATTCCCAGCACATGAAATATTTCAGCGTACAAAATTGACCTTGCACTAAAACCGAACAATACAGCCAACCTACGAAATTATCATAGCCAAGGAAATTGTGCATAGAAACATATTTACATGTCGAATATGAATAAAAGAGAAATCCAACACCAAAAAAGGCACTTTCACGAATATAAAATCTGATTTTGGTATACAAATTGATTTCTGTAAGTTTGTAACCAACATTACAAATACTATCCTATTTTCATTCCTAGTTCTATTAAGCATCTAACATAATCAGATTATTGGCATTATAGTTTAAACATAAGAAATGAGAATAAAAAATCCAAGTCAACATATGTGACACTGTAGATTGAGACCACATCAATAACGAAGAGAATTGCAACTTTCATTTTGATCATCAATGTGACTAATGCACAACAGCCTAGTCCCAAAACAAATTTAGGAAAAAAAACGGCAGCAGTCCACTGATCCTTTACAAACTCAATGCTTAATGATCATTTGATTGGATCAGTGGAGTCAAATTTCAAAATAACTTCATCAAGACGATTTTCGTGCTTCTCATTCCCATGGTGGGGAAGGGTAGAGGGAGCTGAGGGCTCAAAGACGAGAAATAGTCATTTATTGCAAGAAGTTAACAAGCTAATTGCCTGATTTTCAATATAAAGTGCATTTGTTGTAGTGTTTGTTGACGCAAATTATCAACCTAGTAATTGTAACATCTACAGTTACAAGAAAACCAAGTTATGAACAAGCTGCATCAAAACTAACACAAAGCGTTTTAAATTCTTGATTTGCTCCACCTAGCTTTTCAATAATTTGGGCAGTGGTAAATTGGTGATTTTTTGTCTACAACAAAATTGCCTTTAGTAAACTGAAAGCTCGAAAACGTGTTAAAAACACAAGAGCTGTTTAGACCCCCAATTAAAATTACGGCTCGATAGATTTTACACAAACTTAATACAAAATGCGGAATAGTGTAAATGCGAGCGGATGAACAAGTAAGCTACTCTAATCCATAAACTAAGCAACACAGCAGTGTAATGGAATATTAAAGAGTAGGGAAGAAGGATGCAAACACAGAAAACACCAAGACGTGTTCTCGAAGAGGAAACCGAAGAACTCGGCGAAAAACCTCTCCGCCGCCCTCCAAGCGGAAATCGATCCACTAGACAATCAGTTGGGATACATGGGTTAGCAAGAGACCCTCCAAGCCTAATCTACCCGATGTACCTAAGCCCTCCAAGCTCCTACTCCAACAAGGCTTCTCGGAACCGTGTCTTGTCTAGCTCTCCGGATCCCGCAACAAGCTCCATGTTGCATCTGCCATCCTTGGCTTCTTCCAATGCTTCCCAGCAACTCCAAAGCACTCTCTACACTCTGAATAGGTGTGGGTTGTGTTTGGGTACAAATCTCCTCTCAAGGTATGATAATGGGAGAGGGATGGAGAAGAGGCTACAATGATTTCTCACTAAGGAGGAGTAGCTCTCTCTCAAAAGAGGGTGTGTGTGTTGTAGAAAACCTATCTAGGGTTTTTCTCTCTGAATAGCCTCTCCTACATTTGTGGGTAATGAGGGTATATATAGTATGGGTGAAGGGTAAGAAAGTCACTCATTAAAATCCTCCAGGCAGAATGTTTCGCGACTGTCTCGCGGGAAGGCCTTACCCGCGAGACACTCGCGAAAACGACAGCCTGGCATGACTCTTCAGCTTCCAGTCATGTGCTTCTCACATGACTCTTTCGCGGCTTAGCTTCCAGCGACACACCCGCGAGATCCACTGATCTTCAATAAAGCTTGAGTCTTCACCAACTTGATACTAAACCCAATACAATTAAATCCCACAAAATACAAGGAAATTAATTAAAGTAATTACAACACATTTTGTCATGGAATAAAGCCAATATAAAACATAGTTGTAAATCACAACTTTACAATCTCCCCCTTTGGCTATTCCGTGACAAAACACCCTATAACAGACTCTAGACTTAAACATGAGTTTGGGAACAATGGCAAAACTCACTCACACCTAAATCTAGAAGCTGTGATGAACTTGGAACATGTATACCTGTAACCTGAAACACTTGCACAAAACACATTAGACCCTCAAGGTAAATCAGGTGATAAAAAGACAAGTATAATGCAACAAGTAAAATGCGATCAAGCAAAATGGAATAAAGCAATAGACCATGGCTAGATCAAACAAGTAATCACTATACACAAGTAATTACTATGCTCATTCACACAAGAAATGAACATCCGGACATGCAAGATGATAGGCTCATTTGAAGAGTATCATTTGCAAATCCAACACTCAACCAATGCTAAATACACGAAGTATTTGCATCTAGGAACAATCCTACAAGGGTACAAGAGTGTTCATCACTCAACCAATGCATAGAACGTATATGCATCTAGGAACAATCCTACACGGGCACAAGAGTGATGTACTGAAGTAAAATGTATGACATTGAACTTCAATAGCACAAGCAAAAAGGCTGCATAAACAATGTACTGAATATGCATGGCACATACCATAGAAGCCTACAAACAAGCAATGAAACAAACCCTTAAAGCTTACAAAAGCAACATGGGTACAAACGTGTTCAACACTAGAACATGATGCAAAGCATAGATACTAAAAGTAACACAAAGCATCGGGAAAACAAGCATAAAGTAAATCAAGGTTTTCTAAAAAACAATGTCTTCTCCCCCTTGGTATATGCATCTCCCCTATGGCTTTCTCCCTCTACGAATGTGCACAAGGTAGAATTTCTCCCCCTAAGAGTGCGCACATGAGTCACATAGAAATGACGAAACACACCGGTATACTCTCCGGAATATTCTCCCCCTTTTTGTCACGAATAGACAAATGAATCAAGAGGAAGGAGGAAAAGAAGAAAATATGAAGATGATGCATGAGGGGTGCAAGATGAATGAGAAAATGAAACTCAAATATTAGACAAAAACATTTTAAAACAATGCTACAAAGCATAAAGAACATGACATGTTAAGGATAATGGAACATGATGTGGACCTAGGCATGACATAGACACAAGAACATGTTAAGTGTGTTAGAAGATCTAAAAAGACTTAACAAGCATGAGTGAATGCAAAAACATGTCAAGTGTTCAAGTGTGTGCAGCAAAGGTGCAACTAGTGTGCATCTAGTGTGCATGTGAGATGCATGACCAATGCATGACAAAGGCACTCAAGGGGCAAAGTGTACAAAACCCACCACCAATGATCAAAACATGATAAACAAGAATAATTATGGTGATCCCCAAAATTTGGTACTCATCGGAGTCCAAAACAACGAGAAAATGCCATTTGGGCATTTTATCAAACACTTGAAGTGCACACACTACACATGTATGATAAACAATGCAAGAACATATGAAAATCTTGCCTAAATACATGATATTTTTTCCACAAGGGGCCACCATCCAAAGCAAATTATCATTTAAAACAAATCCCAATCAAAAAGATTGACAGAAAATAAGTTTTCCAACTCCCATTTGAGAAAATCCCAACTATGAACATAAAACCCCCCAAAAACGTAATCTAAGGATCAAAATCAATGAAAAGAGTTAAAGATTACCTTAGAGATGTTTATGGAATGTAAAACACTTGAAATTAGTTGGGTTTTGATGTAGAAACATTAAAACAGGGGTTTGGGAGAAGATGTGAGAAGTTTAAAACAAAAGACTCACGAAATGCCCTTTAAAAAGCTGATCTGGGAATTTTCGCAGGTATCTCGCTACTTAGAATCCCGCGAAATTTCGCTGGTATCTCGCAGGTATCTCGCAGGTAAGCTTTTACTCGCGAAACAGCCGCGAAACTCTCTGTCCAAAACTGGAAAACTTGAGAATTGGACCCTTTCATTCGTGACTGAACTTAAACATAAAATAGGTCACGAAAACACCCAGAAAACATGTTTTTCACACAAAAACAATTTGAAAACTTTGAAAAACAAGGGTGATACAAATCACTTCCAAAGGCAAACAAAAAGAACAAAAATCTTTTTGGTTTGATCCACATATGGTTGAGCACACACACATCACATTTGAACATGTACAATCACACAAATGAAATAGACATTCATTGAACAAAAGTCTTGTGTGTTGTGTGTGAGGATCAAGTGTGGAATAGTCCTTAGACTAGAGTGAAGCTTCAATGATCAATTCAATCGGGTCATACACAACTGATACGAAATCAAGTGGACAATCTCCATTATAGAAATGAGTATATATGACCTCCCACACATTGAATACAAAACTTAGAAGCTTTTCATTTGGCTTCTGCATAAGGCATAACAATTGGTCCATTTTATTTTGTTTGGACAAAAACATCTCATTTTGAGATTGGTGCTTGAAATTTATGATATTTCAACATTGATGATTAGCCTTTGGCTTTTTGAGCACCATACAAAACATATTAAAAAGAGTCGCTTTCCCTTTTTCCTAGTCAAATACTAGTATGTGCGACAGGCTTTTGCAGCTCAATATCTCTTTTCATTTGGAGATTTACATTTGGTGAGCTCTATTTGCAAAAACAAAAAAAATAAAGTGGGAAGAGATATAGACACAAGTCTATGCAAGTATCAAGACCAACAAGACCATTGACCAATCATTCATGACAAGCTTGAAGATCTATTTACAACAGTCACACATAGTTTTCAAGATTTCTCCCACAAAGAACTAGGTGCATACAAAACAAGCTAAGCTCGTAAATGCACTACGCCATTAGTACGAAGGTACTAGGCCAAACTCACATGAGATATGTGCTCAAACATATACGATCAAACTTTTTGAATTTTTCACTTTTTATGTGGTTTTGGATTTTTTACTCACACAAAACAAAGACATAAAAGTAAGATCAAAACAAAAGCAATGCATACAAATAAATGCAAAATGCACAAATGCATGAAGATATGACATTCAATGCATGAAGGGTCCTACAAAGATCGAAAGAATTAGATCAAGGACCAAAGGAGCAAAAGCTCAACCATAAGAACCCTTCCTCATCCAAACGGAATGATTGCTTGGAATGAGTGTCTCAAGAGAAGTGAGACGAGGGTTGGGAGAATGAGAACCGGAGATGCACATAGTCAAGGAGTTAAGAGCATTAAACATTTTCTTTAACAACATGCTATTTTCACTCAAATCCGATTTATCATGCAAAGCACAACTTCCAAGAAGCTCAAGTTTCTCTTTTCTTTTTATTCTTTTAAGAGCTTGAAACTTAGAGCAATGTGGTCTAAGATGACCAAAGACACCACAATGGTGACAAACAATGTGTTTAGGTCCATTAGGCTTTTTGGGAATGGATCTAGCAACATGGTTTTTTTCTTTCTTCAACTTATGACATTGAGGTCTTATATGACCAATCACACCACAATGGTGACAAGTTGGAACAAATTTAGATCCATCCAAAACCTTAGGTTGAGACCTAAACAGGGGCTGTGGCTTAAGAGCCTTTCTCTCCACTTTTTGGTTTCTTTTGTGTGGAGGAATGTACACCGATTTGTCCTTTGAGGTAAAACACACATTAGGCACAAAATCGGGTACCACAACATGATTGCAACATATATTTTCATCCTTTTTAACAATAGGTTCAGCAATCAAACACTTGGCATGCATCTTAAGAGATTCATTTTCAGATTTAAGATCATCAACAAGTTTGTTAGACAAAACAAGTTTAACATCCAAGTCCATATTCAAACATTTAAACTCTTTTATCTTTTCAAGAGAATTTTCAGCAAGCTTTTTATATTTTTCAACCAATTTATTGGATTCATTGAGCTTAGCAATCAAATCATCCTTTTCACAAATGAACTTGCTCAAATTCTTTTGAAACTTCTTAGTTTCTTTCTTCAAGAGTTTGTCGACAACACCCATGGATTCATATAACATGGCATCACAATCATGAGGATAAACACTCATAGAGGCATTTTCACAAACAGATGGCATGTTACAATCAACAACATCCATACAAGCATGTAAAGCATTATCCATGGCAAAACACACAAGGGGTCAAGGATCACACTTAGGTATTAAAACCACAACAAGTGTACCCGCTCTGATACCAAATGAAAGCTCGAAAACGTGTTGAAAAACACAAGAGCTGTTTAGACCCCCAATTAAAATTACGGCTTGGTTGATTTTACACAAACTTAATACAAAGTGCGGAATAGTGTAAATGCGAGCGGATGAACAAGTAAGCTACTCTAATCCATAAACTAAGCAACACAGCAGTATAATGGAATATAAAAGAGTAGAGAAGAAGGATGCAAACACAGAAAACACCAAGACGTGTTCTCGAAGAGGAAACCGAAGAACTCGGCGAAAAACCTCTCTGCCGCCCTCCAAGCGGAAATCGATCCACTAGACAATCAGTTGAGATACATGGGTTAGCAAGAGACCCTCCAAGCCTAATCTACCCGATGTACCTAAGCCCTCCAAGCTCCTACTCCAACAAGGCTTCTCGGAACCGTGTCTTGTCTTAGTTCTCCGGATCCCGCAACAAGCTCCATGTTGCATCTGCCATCCTTGGCTTCTTCCAATGCTTCCCAGCAACTCCAAAGCACTCTCTACACTCTGAATAGGTGTGGGTTGTGTTTGGGTACAAATTTCCTCTCAAGGTATGATAATGGGAGAGGGATGGAGAAGAGGCTACAATGATTTCTCACTAAGGAGGAGTAGCTCTCTCTCAAAAGAGGGTGTGTGTGTTGTAGAAAACCTATTTAGGGTTTTTCTCTCTGAATAGCCTCTCCTACATTTGTGGGTAATGAGGGTATATATAGTATGGGTGAAGGGTAAGAAAGTCACTCATTAAAATCCTCCAGGCAGAATGTTTCGCGACTGTCTCGCGGGAAGGCCTTACCCGCGAGACACTCGCGAAAACGACAACCTGGCATGACTCTTCAACTTCCAATCATGTGCTTCTCACATGACTCTTTCGCGGCTTAGCTTCCAGCGACACACCCGCGAGATCCACTGATCTTCAATAAAGCTTGAGTCTTCACCAACTTGATACTAAACCCAATACAATTAAATCCCACAAAATACAAGGAAATTAATTAAAGTAATTACAACACATTTTGTCATGGAATAAAGCCAATATAAAACATAGTTGTAAATCACAACTTTACATAAACTATATCCAATAATCGTAACTATAACAACGAAAAGATAGAAGACTTAAAGAGAACTAGAATCAGATTCAATATGATGAGACCTAAGTAAAGTACTTGGCTACAATTCAATCACTTCTAAACCCTACACTTAACCATAATAGGAACCATTGCACAAAAGTTGTTCTCAAAAAATGGTTTTATTGAAATGATAATACCATTATCACCCACCCTAAGCTAGTGTCTTATCTGTTTTGAGAAAAACAAAGAGGGGGGATTGAATTTCATTTAATCTTCTTTCCTTCCTAGCAATGAGTGCATGAACCATACTGGGAAAACAAATAAGTGGGATCAAAACAGAAAATAAAATTACCAGGCGAAGGAATCCCTCTAGCGTTCCAAGCTTTCCCATGGCTGTGGCCATTTGACCCATAGTTTGCCACATATCCAGATGATCCTGATGGGCCAGCTGAGCAATTGGCCAATGTCTCAGCTAGGGATTGCTGCGATGCCTACATGCTTTTTGTCAGAGCATCTTCAGCCTACTGGGATGACTGCTGCAAGTTATAGATGCCTACCGATTGTTGCTCTGATAAAGGCTCAAATTGATTCACAAGATGTCGCACCATTGGCAATTCAGTTAAAAACATTACAAAATGATTTTAAATATAAAGGAAAAATAATAATAATAATCCTGCCATGATAAAAACAAGGTATGAAGAAGAAAATGATTTTTTTTCCCTTCTTTCTGTCACAACATCTACAATACATCCTCTCCCAAAATGTATGATGAAGAAGAAAGACACTACATCAAAATCATAATGGTTAAATGTTAAGAAAACTAGAACTTCCATTACTAGAGATAACTTTATTAGTATCTTTTATACAAATCTTCACTGTTCTACTACCCATAAATCACCATCACCATGATAATCAAAATCAAATTCACCACCTTATCCCCCTCAAAACAAAACCCAAAAATCTTAAACCCCTTCACAATACCAAACTAACCAGGAACTCCAAAATCAGAGACTGCAGTACAGGTATCTTCTCAAGCTAAGTCAAACTACCACTTTCTTCATCACCTCCTATTCCATGCCACAAGAGCAAAGATGCAACATTTACCAAAAAAAATACAAGCTAAAACTAAAACCCCGATCCAAAAAACGAACCAAACAACAGAATCAACCTGCGAACCTTAAAATTCACAAAAACAACATAGTTGTCCGTACACCCCACAAACTAAAAGCACAATGAAAGACCCTCTAAACCCACAAACTTTTGAGACCCCACAATCGGAGCAGATAGGAGAAAGGAGAAAAGAAATTCAAGAGCTCAGTATTAATTCAATAGCTAGGAGTAGGACCTGGCTACTTGAATTCATGTGGTTATATAAATCGTTCATGTTATTGTGTATTTCACAAAGTAATGCTTCAAGATTCATAATACATAGTATTACAAACATGAATGCATCACCAAATAGGAATCGAAGAGACTGGGAAAGCATGGAATGGGTTAGTTTGGGCTTCTTGAGAGTTCCCGTGCTCATACAACGATTCCGTGAACCCTTCAAATTCAGAAACAAAGAAACACAGGCTCCCAGAGAGAGAGAGAGGGAAGTAGACTAGCGTGTTTTGTTACCTATTGAATGACGAAAAAAAATTAATAAATAAAAGATTAATAAAAAATAATAAAAGTTCTTCTAAAGTGGCTAAATTAATTAATAAATAAAACTGGCAATAATTTTTTATTATAAATAACTATAAAAATATTAAACATGTAAGACTGCTAGAAAGTAGAAACTGAGGCCTTTAGTAGTTTTAGATTGTCCATGTTTTTATTAAAAAAAAATTCTAATATTTATTAACTGATTTTTTTTTTCTTTTTTATGGGTTTTTTTTTTTTTTTTTTATATAGAATACTTTTTCTTTTTTAATGTAGTCTAAGTTGTTTGCTGAAATTTTAGTCTAATAGATTTTATTTAATTTTTTAAGAAAACTATTCTACGTCTTACTACCAACCCAATTTTTTAATCAATCAAAAAAAAAAAAAAAAAAAACCAATTTCATTTTATGTTAGCATGGTTAATCGCCAAAGGGCTTGTAGTTGAATTGACACCTCCCTATACACAAAGTGCTTGAGAGTTTAGGGGGGAAAATGTTCGAGCTGTAAGGTTAGCAACATGTTGTAATTATTTTTCAAAAAAAAAAAAAAAAAAAAAAAGCATGGTTAATCGATCTGCTGCTGTTGTACTTTACTTAAATATCGTGAATTAGTCTGAAAAATCTCTTATCAACACTTTTTTTTTTTTTGGCATACCAATCCAACCCCACTTTTTAACACTTTTCTTTTACTCTTTTGTAAAGCATTCCCCAATATTGTTAGGGCAGTGAACAATATATTGTTCAATATTCAAGTATTTCCTCATCAGTCTTCTTGTTCCTTTGTTATCTCTTTTTTCCTTTTATTCGGTTTTTTTTTTTTTTTTTTTTTTTTTCCAAAAGGATAGTGGAACAATTTCTCCGTACCTATTCTAGAAAGTGAATCAGGGCTTGCTTCCATACCCTTGAGATAGATGTTCAAGGAAAGTAGAGATGCCTGTTAAAGATAAATCATCATTGATTCTTTGTCAAAATGACCAAGCAAGAATTGGATACCTTTTCCTTTCTGATGCTTAAGTTAAGGCATTTACACTATATATAATAACACCCACTTGCTTGTTTTCCATCACCCTTTTGATTCTTTCTTAATTACACTTTTTTTTTAATATAACATCTTCCTTAATTACACTTAAATCGGATCACAGTGCTCCGGGATTGTTGGCTACAGTCCCTCTATTGTAACCTGTTAAATTTCTTTATGATACACTTCTTTGCTTTGTATAAGAGAAGGTGGAGGTAAGTACCATAAACTTTTCCTTTTGGTGTTTCATGAACATTTTTCTACCGCAAGTTACTCCTAAATTATTCTAAGTTAATTTTCTATTTATTTTGTTCTTTAGTTATTATTTTATATTAGTTATTAGTTAATAGTTTACAGAAACATAGAGAGAGAGAGAGAGAGAGAGAGAGAGAGAATTTTTTCTTTAAAAGCTATATAAAATTAAGAAGGGTGAAAATGTAAGTACAAGCTTAAAACAAATTAAATATTCAATCTCTTGTGGGTAACGATGGCAATGGATAATTCCACCCATAAATGCAACACAATTTTTGTAGATTAATTTTCAGTATTGATGAGTTTATATAACCTAGTTTAATACGGTTAATAAATAGGTCAATTTCATGTTGACCTCTTTAACTTGTTTATATCAAGGAAAAGTTAACCTAGTTTAATACGGTTAATAAATAGGTCAATTTTATGTTGACCTCTTTAACTTATAATGAACCCAAAATTATCAGGTTCATTATTTGTGTCAAGACGAGTTAATCCATTTTAACATAAATCAATGAAACCCATATAAATACATGACATTTTTTTCCATCATAAGTTTGAATTTTTACTACTTATATTGTAAATCCTTCATTAATCCCATGAGTTCCTCACCCTTTTTTATTAAAAAAATCCAAAATAAAGGAAAAATTATCATGTTTATTGTATTTTGGAATTTATTTGTTTCTAATTGTTAATGCTTGGCTCAGATTTGACCCAACCCATAACCTATGGTCCATGGATCATCCGCATGGGTTATCTATTCACAGGTTATCTGATAAGTGAATTTAAATTCAAGTTTAAATTTAAATTGGTCTAAGTATGAGTTGCCATGATCAATCGTGGAGTGATATACAATGGGTTGAGTGATTATAAGACCACTCATCTTGATAGTAGGTATATTCAAATTTGTATTTAAATACTATTACAACAGTTAAAGGGAAGAAAAAAAAGGGACCAACAAAGAAATTGTGCGAAGAAAAACAACATACAATTCCTAAGTGTTCTCTCAAGCAAGTCCATTCTTTCTAGGGAAACCATCAAGAGTACTCTCTAGAACTTGGAGTGTGAGAATCTCATAAGAAACTTTGGTAGCCTCTCCAATGACAAAAAGGTGCTCAAAGAATTGTAGAGGTTGTGTGGATGAGTATGTAAAGTAAGGAAGAGAAAGATTTGGAAAGTGAGTAATCAGTTCTACAAAGGTATGTAAATATATGGCTCATCTAATATATTCAATATTGATATCAGAGCTATGCATGCTCGTTTTACTTTTTTTTGAATTAATGATTCCATGATTTTTATTGCTTTTAAAAAATCCAATATACATGAATTTTTAGAGGCATGTTATGGCATGAAATTGTATGATTCAATCATATGAATATGTTTCTGGTGACGATAATAGCATGCTTTTTAAAATATGGTAGTGAGATATGACATGTAGAGAGAAATCACTACCAAAAGAGAGCTCATGAATCATGGACCTTATTCATGTTGCACCAAAAGGTCCTACAACACACCTCCACATGCCTATCCAAGCCTTCATGTGTCAGCCACACACTTGCACCGCCACCTCCTTGATCACATATGCCACGTGTGCGTCCTCTTCCACATGCCATTTTCTCCGACTTTGGCACGTGTTTGCTCTCCACTACTAGCCACACATTAAGAAACTCCTACTTTCATGCGGTGGCAGAATAAGGATTTAATTTTAGGGGAACAAAATTCATATATAATGCACACATGTGCACACAAAACAGGATCACTCCTAATAATAAAAAACCATTTGTCTGAATACATAACAATATTTAAATGTAACAAAATTCCATAAACATAGCATATTTGTTGCGATTCAAATAAAAGGATTTATATGTTAAAGGGTTTTTGTTTACACACAAATAAGCCACTTTGTTATTTTTCTTTGAAGTTAAAGTTCTACTTACAATTCATATAAAAGAATTTTTAGTAAGTAAACTTACAAAGCTTTAAGTGCAACTCGTGTGAATTATGATAATTTAGTTAATACTCGTACGTAAAATGATCAAATTGTCACATCTCAAAAATAATATTGTGAACATATATGTACCTAAAACTTTAAAGTTTAATGTAGAAGAAAATTTTGTTTTGTGCTTATAGGAGCTTTAATAGACATCAACAAAATAAGAAATATTTTCTTTTTCTTTTTTAAATGAGGTTTTACACACACACACACACACACACACACACACATATATATATATCAACAACAACAACAACAACAAAAAAACACATAAAGAAAATCATATGAAGGAATAAAATGGAAGGAATAAATAAATTTATGATGGATAGGGTGATTTTTTTTATATAAAATGGATAGGAGGATATGATTATTTCACTCAAGAACGGACTCAGGATTTCAAGTTAGGGAATGCCGGAATATAAGTAAAAAAAAAATCATGAAATTTCAAATAAGCATTTATTTAGTATTAACAAACTATCAACAAAGAAAAATACACAAAATCATTGTTTTGTAAAACATTAGAATGCAATTATTTACTAATAAAGAAAAAAACACAATACATCATTATTTCCTACTTACTTTTTTATTTTATATACTCACTTTTCAAAATACCATACATTAGATTATTTATTTTACACTACACTTTATCAGATGAACAAAACTTAGGTATAGTATCTTAGGTGTTGTTCCACCCCATGAGAAAAAACCCATAACCACCCTCCTCAATCTAAATAAGTTCTAAAACATTCATTTGCATAGCAACAGTAATTGTGTAAATTTTTCCAATCAATCCAAAGTATGCTCACATCAATCTATGTATTATTGTATAAAAATACTTTTGTACTATAGTAATTGTGTAAATTTGCAAAAATACATTTGTGCTATAGTAACTGTGCAAATGTATTGTTGCACAATGGTACATAAACTAATATGGGTGTATTTTGGAATTAATTGAACAAATTTGGGGTCTTATGCTATTTTACAACTAATCCAAATGTTATTACAATAAAATTAATGTTAAATTGTAGTGGAGGGGGGCCAAAAATTTTGAAAGAGGGGGCCTAACATAAAATTGTAGTATATATATATATATATATTTCTTTTCATTAGACGAGGGGGGCTTGGGCCCCCTTGCCCCTTGGGCCTCCACCTAGTTCTGCTCCTTCCCCTTCTTCCTACCTCACATTCATCTTCCTTTTTAGACATGTGCCCAATATAGGTATCTTTTAATAATAATAATAATTACACTATATAAGTTTAGGTCAATTTTCATTTTCGATTTTTAATTTTTTGGGGGGTGTCAATTATCCATAAAGATTACACATATTGCAATTCTGTCCATAGTTATCAAAACCGAATTAAGGAATATTGACCCAACTGAAATAGTGGTTCATTGGTTCAACCAATGATTTAATGGTTGGACTATAGGTTTAATAATAATTAATTATGTATATATAATTATTAAAATTAACTAAAATAAAGTAAAATTAGCTAATAAAATTTTTAGTTTCATTTGTTAAATCCAAGACCATACCAAAATAGATAAAAATAGGGTAAATTCTATAACCATATCATGAGGTTTAGGCTAACACCAACAAGTCCAAAACTTCACAAAACTTACCAATCAAGTCCCTTAAGCTAATATTTCTCCACAAAAAAAAAAAAAAAGTCCCTTAGGCCTCGCTTGGGAGGAGGGAGTGGAATGGAATAGAAATGAATGAAAATAATCATTTTAGAATATTCTTCCATTCCCTTGTTTGGGAGTCTTAATGGAGGGAATGAAAAATTCATTTCCTTGTTTGGGAGTTTAAGTAGGAGGGAATGGAATGGGTAGGAGAGAACACTCATTCCTCTCTATTCCCTTAAAACCTCAAATTTTCATTCCCCCCGAAATTGGGAGGAATGAGAGGGAATGAAATTAAATTTAATGATTTTTTTTTACTAAAACTCCCAAAATACTCCTATATATTCAACTCTTTATTTTAAAATAGGGGTCTAATAGTAATATTGTCATAAAATGATTCCATTCCATTCCCTTCATGCTGCTCCCAAACAAGATTACTTACATTCCATTCATTTTCATTCATTTCCATTCCTTTATTTTAAAACATCCAATTAAGGTTACTTAATTCCATTCCATTCTTTTCCCTTATTTAAATACATTCCATTCCATTCTTTTCTATTCCCTTATGATCATTCCATTCCATTCCATTTTCTTTCCTTATGAACTCCCAAGCGGAGCCTTAAGCTAACAGTCCTAATCGGTTGAATATGCCGTCACTTCTCCCTCTCTTCTCCTCGACAGTCTTCTCTCTCTCAGAAAAAAGAGAGAGGAAAGTAATTCTCATTGAAATAAATCCAAAGAAATATCTCTCTCTCTCTCCAGCAATCCCAAGTCAGTTTCTTAGCCTCTTCCTTTGAAAATTCTTGGGGTTCGGTTCAGGTTTGTAAATTCCTTTTCAATTTTAGAAAAAAAAATTTCTTGTTTGTACTCTTGTTACCCTAAATTTTCAAATTTCTATAAATTTGTGCAGACTGCAGCTTCAATTTCTTCTCTTTAGAACAATTCTGACACGAATTGAATTCCCTGATCTGTCTCTCCCAAATTTGTTGTTTTTACTTCACTGGGTCTCAGATTCTAGGACATTTATTGGATTTTTGTGTATAAAGAAAAAGATCACTGATTTATTTGGTCGAATGCAAAAATCAACTGTGTTCTTGAGAAAAATATTGTATCTAAAAATAAAAAAAAAAAATTTGAAGGGTCTTTTATTCTGGAACATTAATTTGGTTTTTGTGTTTAAATTAAAATCACTGATTTATTGTGTTTGAATGCAAGAATCAATTGAATATCTTGAGAAAATTGAAAAGAAACAATTTTTATTTAAAGGGTGTCCAATTTTTGGTTATAGTGGAAAAAAGAAATTTAAAACCAATGATTTGTGTGTGAGATTTCATGTCTTTGAATGCAAAAACCAACTGGGTATTCTTCAAAATTGGATTTTGATGTGAGGCTTTATGTGTGTGATGATCTGAGACCCAGCGTAGGGGGGAAAAAAAAGCAAAAAAGCCAAGGCAAAGACCAAAAGGCCATGGCAGTTCCAACCACTGCTTTATACGCAAGTCCACCGAGTAAAGGTGTGATCCACTGTCCACATGCTAGAAGCCCTGTAATCGGAATTGAGGTATTGGAGAGAGAGGGATGAGAGAGAAGAGAGTCAGAGAGAGGAGAGTGTGTAACGGCGTGTTTAGCCGTTTAGGTACTAAGTTTGCTAAGGAATTAACTGGTCAGTTTTGAAAAGTTTTGAATCTAGTTGATATTAACCCAAACTTCACGGTAATGAAACCTGCCCATAAAAAATATATATATATATATTTTTTTTTTTTAATTTTTTAAGGAAATGCAGTAACAATTCACTTTTGCACAGGAGTAACAACATGTAAAAAGCTAAGCTAGTTGTTAGGTTTGAGTAATAGACCAAAAACATCCCCAAGGTCAAAAGTGGCTTTATCTATGTCAGAAGTGTGATAGCTTTGTCACCAAATTGATTTTCTATTCCATGTTGAGGTCTTTTGACTGCTGGTAAAAAAATTTGGGGTCTTGTTTACCTTCGGTTTTTAATTAGATATTTTCTTTTGTTTTAAATTTTTAACGAGAAAATAATCACATCACCACTAACTAAACTTTGGAAATTTAAGGGTTGTTTAGCAGTGTATTTTGAATAACAGTTTTTAGTGTTTAAATAACATTACATATATTTTCACACACTTTTTTATTAACACGTATTTAAAAAAAATACAAACAACGTTATTAGAATAACATTATCAAACAGACCCTTAAACTCGCAATCACATTATTCTATCTCATAGAAACTAACTAGAAAATATATTGAAGAAAAGTCCAACCCTTTGGGGCTGTTTGGTAGTGTATGTTAAACAATAGTTTTCAGTGTTTAAACAACATTACACGTATTTTCATACATTTTTTTACCTACACGTATTTCCTAAAAATATAAACAACATTACTAGAATAACATTGCCAAACGAGTCCTTTATAACTTGATTTTTATAGTTTTCCGCGAGTTGATATAGTAGACTTAATAGACTACTTAAACGGTACAACACTTCATATCATTCCGTCTAATGTCAAGGAATACGGTTATTTTGATCTAATTGGTAGTCTGGTACCGAATCAATAAGACTGATTCTATCATTTCATTTAAAAGCCTATATCTAACCTTTAAAAATATTTTCTTTTAAAAAAGTAATAAAAAATACCAATATTTATTTTAAGAGAAAAAAAAATGCAAAATACAAATGACACCATCTTTAACTAAAATTCAAATTAGGCCACTAATCTCACTTTCATTCAATTCACTTATCTAACTTTTGACTCTATTTAACTCAATACTTCAATCTACTCTGCTAGCTATGTCGCCATTAAATAGTTCTATACTAGTCTTTTTGAAATTTTTAAATTTAAAAAAATATTTAAAAAAGTTTTAAAGAATATTTGTGCTGGAAAAAAAATTAAATTGAGAGAATTACAAATAAAAAAAATCTCGCAACTTTCACCGTAACCAAACAAAAAATAATAATAAACGAAGTCCTCCAAATTCCTTTTATGAAAAATCGATCATCTTAAAACTTTCAATCCACAGGACCACAACTCAAAATCATTTGAGTAACACAAAAATATAAAAAAAATAAAAAAAGATCTCACCACCCAGGTCAAATTGGAGAGAGATCCCATTGCGACCCACACCGGACAGCTTGCAACCCAGCTGTCTAGTTCCTCAACTAGGTAATCGTTCTTTCAAGGTGGGAATGAGAAGGTGGTGTGGAATCTCTAATCTAGGAGTGAACAAAAAAGTCTGACTTGTTAAACCAATGGCCACAACATGTTCTAGTGAAGCGAATGGGCAGCCCAATACCATTTCTTTTGCAAATTTGGTTCTTCGGCATCATGCTAGAAGGTCCTTCATTTCATACCCAAATGAAAAAAAAAAAGTTTGCATACAAATTACCTTTATAACTTTATATCGGATGTGAATATTAATAAATCCACCATTACATTGTATTTCTTGTTATATTTTCAATAATTGTAAAAATTGAAAGATTAAAGATCAATAATTATGTCATCAATCAAATATTTAAATTTTAAGTTTTTGTAATCTTAAATTATGCATAAAAATAAGCTCATTGCTTAAATATTAAATAATATCCGATTTGAACGAAATTTGACATGCATACTTAAAACATAAATAACATATAATCCAATAATTAGATTTTTAAAATATATAGCGATGTTAAGTTTTGGTGGGAGTTTATAGCCATTGCCTACAAACTATTTTGTACGCAAAATTTGTCATTTAAATTATTTTAGTAACATTTGAATTTTGTGATTGTCCGACATGAATTATAATATATATATATATATATATATATATATATATATATATATATATTGGCTTACTATTTTAAATATTTCATTGCTGGAGTAAACTTCTTTATTCTTTTTAACATGCACGTTAAATTTCATATTAATCATATAAGATTTATTATTGAATTCATAAAATTATGTTTCGTGTATAGTTTTTAAATGCAAAAAAACTTGAAATTTAAATATTTTATAATGAAATAGTTATTTATTTTTTATTATCCTGGAATCTGGTAAGCATAGCGAATAGAAGAATTATATGCAATTCAATGATAAATTTTCAAAACACACATGTAATAGACATTTATGAAGTATTATTTTCAATGCATCAAACCCTAATTATGAAGTAATAGTATAGATATCCCCAAACAAAGAATCCAAAATGGGCCCAAGCCCCCAATTAGTCATATAGGTTACAAAAAATCGGAGCTAGAAGAAGGGGTAGGTTGAATCTGAAAAGTACTCTGTCGGGGTAACTATGAAAAGTAAATTGCCTATAAAAAAAATGTTATGTGCTCCCGGGAAAAAAAATGGCTACTCTATTCAATAGACCAGGAACAATAAAAAAAAGCCATACCAATACGGTATCTCTTTCAATCCTGAATATGGCGATACCCCCGATTGTACCAACCTACATATGTCTCTCCTCCATCCATCGGTACTAGTTATTGTCATTTGGATTCCTCTTGACTTGATTTGTCCGATGACAAATGCGAAACGAAAGAAGGATCCTCCTGCTGGGAATTAGATCCTGCTCTGTGTCTCCCCTCTTCGCAGAAAATGGAGAGATGAATTGATCGATTCATCGGATCCTAGGTCGGGACTGACGGGGCTCGAACCCGCAGCTTCCGCCTTGACAGGCGCTTTCCAGTCAGGTCGAGTCACAAGCCACTAGAAAAATTAAACACATAAAGTGGTAAATCTCATTGGAAAACTTTAAAAAAAAAAAAAAAATCCTCTGAGCACAAGTACACTTTGATACCAATGAATCAAAAACAAAATAAAAATCTTGAAAAATAAAAACAATTAATATTCACACTCTTATCTATTTCGGTGATTGGCAAATGCTTAAATCTGAATTGGGATAAATGAAAACTTTTGACAAAAAAAGAAGAAGAAGAAGAAGAAGAGAGAGCGAGAGAGAGAGAAGAAGTAAAACCTGCGTAGGGATGATGCTAGTATTTTTGTTCTACACCCAACTTTTTTGTTCACAAAATTCTAAATGCACGTAGCACCAACTTACTTATCACAAATTTATTGGATTACAGAACACCATTCTAAAAACTTCGGTGATAATTGCAGCGCTAAAACTATCTAATCAGTAGGTCCTGTTAGATTCTAAAGGTTTAGGAATTTATGTATTTAGAACTCTAATATGTAATGTTGGCAAACCATGATCAAAACAATGTGTTTAGTCTTGTTTAGGTTTGCTCAAAGTTGATTAAATATTGTAAAGTTGGAATCGAGTGGTTGTAGATGTATTGGAGCATTTCAGCCTTGCTCGATCGATCAAAGGATAGACTCGATCAATCGAATATCGGGCTAGATACGTTTTCTGCAGAATTTCCAACTCAGCCCTGACTCATTAAACGTTTAGGGTTTTATGTTTTTGTTAGGTTCTAAGGTCTTAGGATTTTATGTATTTAGAACTCTAATTTGTAATGTTGGCAAACCATGATCAAAACATTGTATTTAATCTTGTTTAGACTTGCTCAAAGTTGGTTTAATATTGTAAAGTTGGAATCGAGTGGCTGCAGAAGTACTTGGGACTTTTGGCCTGGCTCGATCGATCGAAGATTAGACTCGATCGATCGAAAATCGCACAGGTTGAATTTTCTGCAGAATTTCCAACTCAGCCCTACCTCATTAAACGTTTAGGGTTTTGTGTTTTTACCCTAGGTATATAAACTAAACCCTAGCCACGTTTTTGAAGGTTGTCCATATTGCTTTGTTGCTCATACATTGCTGTTTTGTGTGAATCTCTTGTGAGATCTTTGAGGAGACTTCCTTTACACAAAACTTAGGGTTTTCAAGTTAGAGATGATTTCAACATCTTGAAGATCATTATAGTTGCAACCATTGGAACTTAAAAGAAAAAGCAAGCGGGGAGCTTGTAGCTGATTGAAGAATTCAAGAAAGAAGTAGTCCGTGGATTCGGAGCCTGCGCGTGGTCGTGTCAGGAAGTTCGTACTGGTGGGTAGCATTAGGAAGTCGAGCGGGGAGCTTGTAGTCCTTTTGTAAGAACTTCAATTCTTTCATAGTGAATTCTGGTTTGCCTTGAGGATCGGTGGGTCAAATCCTCCCCAGGTTTTTACCGTGTGGTTTCCTGGGTGATCATATCTTGTGTTATTTATTTTCCGCTGCATTATTATTCTTGATATGATTGTTGAATTGCTTTAACCTAGAAATTGCATAATTTGACTAAGTAACAACTTGGCTAATTAATCTAGGCTACGCAATTTGTGTGTTTAAGGGGTTTAAACAACTTGTCAGTTTTTGCCCTAGGTATATAAGGCAAAACCCTAGCCATGTTTTTAGAGTTGCTCCAGTTGTATTGTTGCTCATACATTGCTGTTTTGTGTAAATCTCTTGTGAGATCTAAAGGAGCTTTCCTTTACACAAAACTTAGGGTTTTCAAGGTAGAGATATTATCTACATCTTGATGATCAACTTGGTTACTACCATTGAAGCTTAAAGAATATCACTTGTAGCTGATTGAAGAATTCAAGAAAGAAGGAGTCCGTGGATTCGGAGCTTGTACGTGGTCTTGATTCAAAGGTGTATTCCAGCATAGAGCTTAGTTATAGTTACTTAAAAAGTGATGAAGCCAAGTCATGCTTTTTGCTATGCTGTTTATTTCCGGAAGATTATGATATTCTCATTGAAGATTTAGTCAGGTATGGTTTGGGCCAAAGGTTGTTTGCTAAGATTGATATTGTGGCAGAAGCAAGAAATAGAGTTCATGCAATGGTTAAGAATCTCAAAAGATCATTTCTACTGTTAGATAGTGAGGAAGGATAAGAACATGTCAAAATGCATGATGTTGTACGGGATGTGGCAATATCAATTATAGAAAATAAAGGTTTTCTGGTTTGATGTAATGAAACAATGGAAGAATGGTCAGAAAAAGATTCATGCGAGCGTTCTACTGCAATTTCACTTGTATCCGAAGAATTGAAAAGGCGTCCCGATGGCTTGGAGTGTCCTAAACTTGACCTTTTGCAGTTATCATGTGACAAAGACACTTTGCAGATGCTCCCACCCAATCTTTTTAAAGGGATGAATGGTTTAAAGGTTTTGTCTCTAATAAATATGTCCTTTCCATCACTACCACAATCAATCAATGTCCTTCAAAACCTTCGGACCCTGCAATTTGTTGATTGTAAGCTAACAGATGTGTCAGCAATTGGAGCACTTACGAAATTAGAAATTCTTAGCTTTTTTGCTTCTAAAATTAAGAAGTTTCCAAGAGAAATAGGAAATCTTAGTTATCTAAAGTTGTTAGATTTGACAGGATGCTCTGATCTTGAGGGAATTCCAGCTGGTCTCCTATCGAGTTTATCTCACCTAGAAGAATTGTACATGATTGGAGTACCCCTTAAAATTTGGGAACCTATGGAAGGCAACAAAGAAGAAATGGAAGGCAACAAAGAAGAAGAGGAAGAGGAAGCAAACACAAGCCTTGCTGAACTTATGTCTTTGTCCCACCATTTGACGGCTTTAAAAATTAATATACCCAATATTAAGGTCTTGCCAAAAGACTTGGCCTTCAAAAATGGAACGATAAAATTTCAGATATTTTCATGGGCTTATCAAAAAGAGAGATGGTGTAATTTCAAGGAATATTTATTTAAAAATTTTTTGGAAATTGCAAGATGTGGCGTAAGTGATATTGTGAAGAGTCAAATGCTTCTTCAACTTTTAAAGAAGTCTGAAATTTTGAAGTTGAAAGAAATAAAAGGTTTAAAAAACATTGTGTATGAGTTAGACAAAGAGGGTTTTCAATGCTTGAAGGTTCTAGAAGTTTGGCGTAGTAATGTAGAATATGTAATGGATGCCACATCAGATCAGACTCCACGTGCTGCCTTCCCTAGCCTGGAGTCATTGGAATTGCGTGGGTTATATAATTTAAAAGAGATATATCATGGCCAATTCCGAGAGAGATCCTTTAGTGGTATCCACTCACAGCTTGCTTGTTTTGGCAAACTAAGTTCAATTACGCTCAACTCTTGCATATATTTGAGAAATGTGTTTTCATTGTCCATAGCTAGAGGTTTGGTTCAACTCCAAAAGTTAGATATTGAATGGTGTGATGACATGGAAGAAATTTTCCCAAAGGAAGGAGAAGATGAGAAGGAACTTAATGATAAGAAGACCATGTTTCCACAATTAACACATATAGAGCTACAAGGTCTACCAAGACTCATTGGTTTTTGTACAGGTGTGGGTCCCATCGAGCTTGTCCAACCATCCTTGAATTAGGAGGTATGTATGTATGTATGATTCTCTCTCTGTGTAAAATATTTAATAAATCGTTGAATAGTTTTACCACTCAAAAAGCTCGTTGTTTATGTTTTTGAAATTGATATTATATTGATTTTTTTTTTTTTTTTAACAATTCAAGCTTTGGTCTCAATTTGATGCTTCTTACAAGAAAACTTGAAAATTGTTGATGATATAATATAATAAATTAGTGGATTCATTAGGTTGGAAGGATTGACACTGATGAACAGACCATTTTTGAAGAGGACAAAATGACTGACATTCAACAAATATGATAAGTTCTGTATCAAAGCTTATTCTTTTGGCTGGTCATCCATTAAGAAGATTTATTTGTATCGTTGTCCCAAATTGAAAATAATTAGTTCAGAGATTCAGAGCCCAAGAAAGTCAAAGAAAATCAGTAGGGATTGGATTCAATACCTAATGAGCATGAATTTGGGTCCCCTGGTTTTCTTTAGCGATGCCTTGAGTGTACCACGTCGCAAAAATTATGGTCTAATGGCTGTGTCAAACCAAGGCACCACCAATAAATCCCAAAGATGCTACTTTGTGAAGAAAGAGGTACGTACAAAGTTCTAGATTTATGCACTTATCCCAGTGGACTATGGTCATTGCCTGTCATATAGATATCCAATCAATCAATTGTTGACCATAACGTTAATACATTCAACACAGCCAGATAAAAAGACATTGATTGCTTATCTATATAGTCATCCACTGATCTGTTTTGATGTCGCGGAAGCCTGAAGAGAAGCACACACGATGCTCTCTTGATGAAATAGAAACTAAACTATTAGTTTCTAGTAGTAAACCTCGAATCCACGAGAGGTTTTCCCTGAATCTACAAGGAGATAAACTGGAATCCACCAAAAGAAAATTTGACAAAATGTCTGTGTTTATTCATAATAGTCTATGAAAAACGTTTACAAACTTAGGAGCCTATTTAAGGGCTCCTTAAAACTTGACAGACAAGAAAATATAATCTAAAATAACTCCTAGTTGATACCAAACCAAAACAGGAATCAAATTTGACCTAAAAAGCATTTTTTTTTTTTTTTTTTTGAAACAGAAGCATATCATTCAATTAAATAAAAAATTAGCATCAAACTCCAAAGCTTCTCTAGCTATTGGAGGAACATCCTCCATCCAATACCTATCCTCAGAAATATTCCTAGCAAATTGAGCTAAGACATGAGCAACCCGGTTCCCCCCTCTCCTAATACAATCAATCCTTACCCAATGCAAATTTCGAATCAAATGTTGGATATCCCCAACCACATTCCCTAGCAATGACTGATCAAGTTTCAGTGTTGAAATAGCTGACATAGCCGAGCTATTATCTCCTTCAATAACAAAAAAGCATTAAATGCACCTAAAAACAAGGAAATAAATCACCTAAACCTAAAATAACGTTTTTTACATAAAAATACCAAAAATAATAAATTACAATAATTAAATAGTAAATTGTGTCCTACATCAGACCCCTCCACTTGAAACAAACTCGTCCTCGAGTTCATCTTTGAAATCTGGAATCTCCCATGCCAAGAGAACAAATACGTTGAATACTTCATCTTCTTTGTCTTCTTGCCAAACTTGAAAGTCATTAATTGGGCATCTTGAACTTCTTCTCCCTTGATCTTCATGTAATTGACAATATTCACCAAATAAGAGTCAATGATCAAATCAAATCTTTCCACCCCAATAAAATCAATAAACTTTGTTTCGGTGTCTTCCAATAAAATAATAGGAGTTTGAATGTTGCAATCATCTAACTTGATTTCATCGAGATCGTTGACAACTTCCTCTATAATTTCTTCTTTAATGGTCTCTACTATCTCAACCTCAAGATCTTTCTCTATAATGGGGTCTTCATTAATCTCCTCCACAATCTTGATTTTAGGTTCTTCTTTTATAACAAGGCCTTCATTAATTTCCTCATAAATCTCTATATTTTCTTCTATATTCAATTCTTCATTTAACGGTGGAATATTTGGCTCTTCAAAATAATTCAAGTATGAACTTCTTGGCCAATAATAATCTTGTATTGTATACGACAAGATTTCTTCACAATCCAAAGGATAAAATTTGATAGCAAGCATCTTTTTCATCTTTGGCCATGAACGAATTTTGTCTTTACCTTGTTGAATTCTATCAGATTGTACTCATTCCCACCAACATAAGGCATACTTACTAAGTTTATACAAAGCAAGTCCAACTTTTTTCTCATAGCAAATATTCTCATAGTCAAATAAATCCTCTAGATCAAGTAACCAATCAAGAAAATCTTCTTTTAAAAAATAACCATTAAAACTTGCAATTCTCTTATAAGGTCTATATGAAATTTGCTTACCAATAGGTTGCCCGTGAGTTATGTCTTCATTGCAGTTATCCCTATTGTTTCCATTCTTCAATGGCGCCATCCTAGCATAGATATTTGTGAGTACTTGTTGTACGTCACGTAATACTTGCTAAGTTATTCGTCGTTGTTGTGGTGGTGGTTACCGTCTCGCCGGTTAGCAATCAGACTAGAGTAAGTCAAGGCTCTAATACCAACTGATGTCACGGAAGCCTGAAGAGAAGCACACACGATGCTCTCTTGATGAAACAAAAACTAAACTGTTAGTTTCTAGTAGTAAACCTCGAATCCACGAGGGGTTTTCCTTGAATCCACAAGGAGATAAACTGGAATCCACCAGAAGAAAATTTGACAAAATGTCTGTGTTTATTCATAATAGTCTATGAAAAACGTTTACAAACTTAGGAGCCTATTTAAGGGCTCCTTAAAACTTGACAGACAAGAAAATATAATCTAAAATAACTCCTAGTTGATACCAAACCAAAACAGGAATCAAATTTGACCTAAAAAGCATTAAATGCACCTAAAAACAAGAAAATAAATCACCTAAACCTAAAATAACGTTTTTTACATAAAAATACCAAAAATAATAAATTACAATAATTAAATAGTAAATTGTGTCCTACATCATGTTTATACTTTATACCATCTTTTTCTCTAAAAAAATACAAAAAATAATTGAAAAGAAAATTCAAATCAAAAAAATAATAATAATAATAATTGAAAAGAAATTATTATTTTACTTGTTTAACAGTACTTGATTTTTTGTAGGGTACTTTCAGTAAGTCGAAGGATCCAAAAGTTGGTGATAGTAACAACCCCTCAGAGATATGGTCTCTTTTTCCATCTTATATGATTGAATGCTTAAAGAATCTAGAATACATTGAATTGAGTGGTTTACATTCGGAAGTTTTATTTCAACTTGAGGAACTAAATGTTGAGGAAAGTCACATGACATCGGTACTTGATCAGTTAAGGAAATTGGCTCTATATAATTTATCAAAACTTATGCACATATGGACAAAGGGCCAAGAAAAGATCATGGGCTTCGGAAACCTGAGATTGTTACAAGTATGGGGATGTAACAGTCTGACATATTTGTTCTCACCATCCATAGCAAAATTGCTTGTGATGTTAGAGAAAATTGAAACATCTTTCTGTGAAAAAATTGAAGAAATCTTTGCAAGAGCAGGAGAAGAAGAGGAAAAGAAGGATATTTTGTTCAACAAAGTGAACTCAATTGTGCTTCGTAATTTACCAAATTTGAAGAGTTTTTGCTCTGAAACTAATGCTTTAGAGTGGCCATTGCTAAAGGAAATAAAGGTAATGGAATGTCCTAGTTTAAGCATGATTATTCCATCTAATCTAAACACACCTAAGCTAGAGGGAGTAGACAATACTTATTTCAATGAAAAAGTAACGTGTCATTGGAAGGGAGACCTGAATGCCACCATAGAGCACATCTTCAAAGGAAAGGTATGGCACATTCTCACCACAAATATTTCACTAATGGGTGAATTTTAACTCTTTTGTATAAACCATCGCACTAAATAATTTGCAAATACTTTAAGCTTTTATTACTTAGTAGAAAAATTAGACCCTAGTTTTATTAAAAAGAAAAAAATAAATAAATAAAGGAAAGGCAAAACACAATTTACATATACGAAAAAAATGTCTTGACAAACAATAATATTTTCACTTACGATGAAATATAGTAGCAACAAACATTTTTCCAATAGCAAATATTATGATTACTTAAATCACATATATTTTATTCAAACAGGAAAAGCAGGCGAATCATGAGACACAACAAGAAGAGCAAATTGATACTATTGAGAATGATATGTGATGCTGGGCAAGACATATAGTAGATAAGCACATTACATTTTCTTATATCAGTTTAGTGTTTAGTCAGTATCCAAAAATGCTTAAAAATTAAAAACAGATACAACTCTTTTATATATATATATATATATATAAGGCACACCATTTGAAACACTTGTTAATAACTATTTTCGTGGTCAACAATCATTTTTAGTTTGGTAAAATCAGAAATCACACACTTTTTAGAAAGATCACTTTTTCTTTTCTTTTATTTAAGAAAGAAAGATGTTAATTAGAAATAGAACTAGTTGTATTATGTAGGCTCCGCTTAATGATAAGGTGATTCTATATATGATTAAATTGCAATGATTTTCAAAATCTAGGTATGTGGCTTTCTTTTGATCTACTACAATATCATATACTAATACCGTGATTTCCTAACCAATGTTTTCATAACACAATGCATTGGTGGTGTTGTGGTGCACATTGACCAAGACTCAAAAAAGAATCACAACGAACAGTACTATATAAGTTGTCTACAAGCAAGCTTCTGACCATCCACTCAATAAAAAATTATTCAATTGCCCTTATGCTTATACTTATTACCAACTAAATCTCTTAACCATCCTCAGCACACTTGAAAAAAAAAAAAAAAGAGACACAATCACATTTATGTGTGAGGAGGGAGTATATACTTATGGTACTCCGGGAGTACTCAACAATTACCCCTTGTTCAATATAAAGACATATATATTGTTAATTATTAGACAATTACTTGTGCACTAACTTCTTGTGAGCTAATAGCTTCATTCTCATATCCCCTTTTCAAAGTATTTTAATGATAGTTCTATCAAATACTACCTCCGTCTCAATTTTTTTGTCCTGTTTGAAAAGTCAAAGTTTTTAAGGGAACATCATTTATTGTTTTGTATATTTTTTAAAAACGTATAAGTTTCCAAAACTACCCTTAAAAAAATTTATTAAAAAATTGAATTAGTAAATTAATAGGGGTATAATAGGAATACTAGTAAATTAATGACTTTTATTTTTAGAAATAGGACAATATTTTGGAACATCTCAAAATGGAATAGAGGATAAAAAAAATGGGACGGAGGGAGTATAAAAAATCATATTTGATATAGCATAATATTGTTAATTTTGCTCTAATTTTATATTTATATTATAAGAACAAAACAACACATTCTAGAAATTAAGTTAGAGCATTCTCATCAAGAATGCTATAAAATATAGCATTTAGCATCTTAAAAAGTTACTTTATTCATTTTAACAACTCACTTTATAAAACACCCAACATCAAAGGTTCTATTATTTTACCACTTCATTTAAATATTCTTTTTTTATTCTTTCTTTATGTTTTTTTTTTTTAATTCTTTCTTTATGTTTTCAATTAACTACCACAACTACCATAACTAACTACCACAAGTACCCTGCAACATTGCTGCAAAGTAGCATTGGAGAGAATTATTCTTAGCTTTTTTTTTTTTTTGGAATTCATTCTCTTAGCATTCAATAATTGATAAGAATCCATAAAACACTAGCATCATTTATCAAAGAAACAATAATAGGATGATCACTTATTAAATGGAACATATCCATTTTCATTTATATTGTTGAAATTTTGCATCAAGTTTGAGATGTCAGAAACTAAAATTTTTTCCTGCCAACTTAATGTGCAACTAAAATTACAGACTTGAGCTACTCTTTTACTATTACACATAAACAAAATTCTGCAGCAACCAAGCCATTTAGCTTTGACAGCATCTTCCACCGTGGCTTCTCGAGTTGCTGCATTAGCTGTTGATGCTCCACTGCTGGCAGCAACTATCCAGTACAGAAATCCAGCAGCTACCCAGTGCAGAAAAACCAGTGCATAGGAAAAAACAGCAGTTAAATTAAACCAGTGCAGAATAAGAAAACAGCAGCCCACACTCCGCAGGCAGCAGCTATCTAGTGTAGAAATCCAGCAGCTACCCAGTGCAGAAAAACCAGTGCAGAGGAAAAAGCAGCAGTTAAATTAAAACCAGTGCAGAGAAAAAAAACAGCAATCAAATTAAAACTAGTGCAGAAAAACTAATGCAGAGGAAAAACAACAGTTAAATTAAAACCAACAAAAACAATATCTAATATAGATGGGAGGAGGTAGTATCACATTATCTTAAATGGAAATAAAATTCTAGCAGTACGTGTGCTACCGGATGGGTTGCATTGGCAAAAGTATTGCCAAATTTTTGCCCAGAATCTTTAATGTTTCAGCTCATTACCATGCATAGCATCAATACTAGTATTGAGTCATGCCGAAACAAGGATATTATCCTCCTCTACACTAAAGTTGGTACCCCGTCTCGGCAGTTTGTTGGAGGCGATGATCTCAACTTCAACTTCAGGGGAAGAAATTAGGTTATTTTGGGATACACTCAACGAAGGAGAGTTAACATCAATTTGCCCTTCTATGATACCAGTGTAAAGCGGCATGTATTGTTGTGAGTCCATAAGTAGATAATGTCTAGTCAACTGAAGTTCAATATAAAATTATAACCAATAAAAAGAGTAAATAATTACAACTAGAGTAAATATTAGTTCTCAACAACCAAGGAAATGAATCTAGATGTCTAAAGGTACAATGCCCTGCTTCTCAATAACCTTTTAAAATTTTCTATAAACATCATGTGTATAAGTATATATGCCACTGAACTCAAACATGATGTATGAAATTTCATACTAGTATAATGTTCATATGTGAGCAAAGTTTGATTTCATGTGTGTAGAGAAAAATGCAAATCTGTCTAAAATCTGTTCAACATATAAAACTCTAAAGATGATACTAGAATTTTAAGGAGGAATTTCAGCAAACACAAACATGTGCTTCACGTTCAATGCTGTTATCCTGAGGAGTGAAGCAAGATTGCTAGTATCGCTCTAGTGTTTTTGGTTATACTGCAAAAAAAGAATTGAATTAGATAAAATTATAGGAATAGAATTAGAAACCAAAAAAAAAAAAAAGTAAGGTGTACCTGACAAGAGAGAATTAGAGATGAGCTGAGGACTTGTCCGCCAAAGCTCAAAACGGCTTTGTGCGCTGGTCAACGGTGGTTTTGGAGTGCGAAATTTGGGTAAAGCTTTTAGCTCTAAGATCAGATCGGGAAGAACTGAGCAGCAATACAAGACCCACAAAATCCCTAACCCAAAACAAAACCTAAATGGAAGCCTGACCCATGGAGCTTCAATCTGACCCAAATGGAAGCCTAATCCTCTCCTTTGAATCTTCGGTTTTGACTCTTTTGAGATGAGAATATAGGTTTCAAGACTGGGTTTTTGGGTTTGGTCAAGGAGAAAAGAGTGGGTTTGGTATGGGTTCACTCAGAGGAAGAAGAACAGAGGCTGTGTTTGTGATGGTGGTTCGGTCAGAGGGAGTAGTGAAGCGGAGATGAATTGGCGGCGTGGGTTGAGGGAAGGGAAGAGCGGCTTGGGTTGAGGGAGAATGAAGAAAACAAAAAGAAGAAGAGAGGAGGCAGAGGCGTAGGCATGGGAGAAAGAGAGAACTAGAAAAAAAAAAGAGAGGGAAATCTAGCGGAGATAGGCGCGAAAAGAATGAGGGAAAACCAGAGGAGATAGGCGCGAAGAGGAGATAGGCGCAAAAAAGGGAAGCGGGGTTTTATTAAACAAATACTTTTTTTTTTTTTTTACAATCTTGCTACAGTGGGCTGCTAGAGATAGCAGTCCACTGTAGTAGGATTGCAAAATAAATAAGATTTAGCAGCATTGATGGAGTATGTTTTTTGGTACTTATAGCATTTGGCATGCTAAATTTTAGCATTTATAGCATTTACCCATCTTAATGAGAATGCTCTTAAAATCTTTAAATGAGTATACTAAATAAAATCATTATAGTTTAAGCTTCTCTTTTTCTCATCATATATAGTATTGAGTTTTGTTATAGGATATCAGTGTTTGTATTAAAGCATTGTAGTTTGTAAATATAGAGTTAAACTACAGTAGCTTAGTTAAGAATAGTTTAGATAGCTATAAACGACTCCCGTTTGTATATACAAGTTAATGAGTCTGTTATCTCTTATTCCACATGTAAGTTTTGGATTGGTTAGGCAGTTAGTTATTTCTGTTTCATCTTTCCCGCCTCTGTTCTCACTATATAAAGAACAGAGCATTGTAAACTTATTCAATGAATTCATTTTACAAGTTTCACATCATTCTTTTCTCTCTCTGAGTTTTCATTCCACCATTGATATATCTTCGAAGCTTGTATGGAATTCAATATGGTATCAGAGCGAACTAGATCAGAGATTATTCAAGTATGGTATTCTGAAATTTCCTAGTTCAATTACGTTCTTTCTTGATTTCTTAGTGCTTCTTTCAGATCAACTAGAAATTTACTTGTTGCATTTCTGTTGATTCTTGCATTAAGTTCATCATCCTCAAGGTTTTAATTCCTTTAGTGTGTTGAAACCTTGATTTTTGTTCTTCTGTTCATAATTGAATTGAAATCTTCAATCTTGGGTTTCAATTCAATTTTTCTCGATTCTAGGGTTATTCCATTTCGAATTCACTATTTTCTGTTGCAATCGCATCAAGATTGTGAATTACATCTTGATTGTCACACAGAATCCAATTCTTGTTTCTTAGAGAATTCTTGAGAAAATCAATTCTTGTTTTCTTTTCCAATTCTTGGTTTTAGTTACTTGAGACCTTGAATCTTCATCTTTTCTCTTTGATACGCATGACTGAGAGTACCTCTAGTGCTAACACTACTCCTACTATCCAACCTACACATCTAGCCCCTATTTTCTATCCAGTGGTGATAATCCAGGAGTTTCTTTGGTGGTTCAACACCTCACTGAAGACAACTATAACACCTGGAGTAGGGCGATACTTATTTCTTTGGATGCCAAAACCAAATTGGGCTTCATTGATGGCTCTATCCCTAAGCCTCAATCTATTGATCATCCACATTACACAGCTTGGAATAAATGCAATAGCACAATCCTAGCTTGGCTGTTTAATTCTATTTCCAAGGAGTTGCAGTCAAGTATAGTTTATTTCAAGACTGCCAGAGATGTATGGATTGATTTGCAAAACAGGTTTGGGCAAGGAAATGGACCTACAATTTTTGACTTGAGAAAGGAGATTAGTTCTTTGGTTCAAGAGGATTTAACCATCAATGCGTACTATGCCAAGTTTAAAGGTCTTTGGGATGAATTTTCCAATTATAGGACATGTACATGTGGTCATCAAGTTGAGGAGTGTACCATGTCTTTCTTGATGGGGCTGAATGAGACATATGCAGCTGTCAGGAGCCAAATTATGCTTATGGAGCCTGTGCCTCCATTAAGCAAAGTGTTCTCTCTTCTACTGCAAGATGAGAAACAGAGAAAAGTAGGTGCTGGGAAGAAGGTTTAAGCAAAGTGTTCTCTCTTCTCTTCCAGTGTCAATACCTCTCATATTAGTTCATATGACTGGATTCTTGATAGTGGTGCAACAGACCACATGGTACATCCCATTCATTTCTTCACTTCTGTCACTTCTTCTGTTCAAATTTCAGTTACCCTAATGGTGAAATGGTTAAGGTGACTCATGTTGGAACTGTTAAAATCTCAGCCACATTGATTCTAGAAAATGTTCTTTGCATTCCTACCTTTTCTTTCAATCTTATTTCCATAAGCAAGCTAACCCAAAACCCTTCCTGTTGCTACATCTTTCTTTCCCATTACTGTTTTCTCCAGGACTTACTGCATTGGAAGATAATTGGGTTGGGTAAGAGACATGGAGGGCTGTATACCTTGCAGTGCACTGATTCCATCACCTTACCACCTTCTGTTTCAGAGGTTCTATCCAAATTACCCTCTTTCCTTTGCAATAAAAGTGTCAATGTCTGTAATCTTGATTCTTTTCCTGTTGTTGATACTTCAAATGATGTTGTTAGATTGTGGCATTATAGATTAGGTCATCCCTCTTCACAAAGACTAGCTTTGTGGGAATCTATTGTACCTGATTTGACTTCTTGTAATAACAACAATTCCTTTGATTGTCATATCTGTCCTTTAACTAAACAACACAAATTACCTTTTTCTAAATCCACAAGTGTTTCTTTAGCTTGTTTTGATTTAATCCATGCTAATATTTGGGGACCCTATTCTACTTCTTCCTTCAATGGCTCAAAATACTTTCTTACTTTGGTTGATGACCATAGTAGGTGCACTTGGGTTTATTTAATGAAGTACAAATCTGATGCTTCTTCTTTAATTCAAACCTTCTTTCAAATGATTCTTAATTAGTTCAAAGTATCCATTAAGGTCATTAGGAGTGATAAAGGTCCTGAATTTGCTCTTTCTTCATTTTATGCTTCCAAAGGTGTTTTACATCAACTATCTTGTGTTGAAACTTCACAGCAAAATGCTGTTGTTGAAAGAAAACACCAGCATCTATTGAATGTTGCTAGTGCCTTGAGATTTCATGCCAACTTACCTTTAAAATTCTGGGGAGATTGTGTTCTTACAGCCACATATTTCATCAACAGGCTTCCTAGTCCTCTTCTAGGCAATCTTACTCCATACCAGAAACTTTTAGGTCATTCCCCTTCATATCAGCACCTTAAATCATTTGGTTGTCTATGTTATGCCTCAACTTTAACTAGGAACAAATCAAAATTTGACCCTAGAGCAAAGGCATGCATATTTCTTGGTTATCCTTTTGGGACTAAAAGGTATAAGTTGTATGATTTGTCCACTAGAACTATGTTTCTGTCAAGGGATGTTATCTTCAAAGAGACTGTTTTTCCTTTTAAACACTGGCAGTCTAAAACCATTCCTAGTTCTCCTTCCACTTCTCACAATGTTTTTCCATCTCAGTCACAAATTCCAGATCCTATTGCTTCTATTTCTGCTGAATTTTCTCTTCCCTTTAGCTCTGTTGATATTGCTATGCCCCCTGATGAATTTCCAGATCTTGTCCACCCTAATCTAGACTCTTCTCATCATCATGATCCTTCCATTCAACCTGCCTTACCTACTATTCAGCCTGACTTACCCATTGTTCAACCTGATTTTCCCATTGTTCAACCTGACTTACCTCTTGTTAGAAAGTCCACTAGGTCTCATAAAACTCCTTCATATCTTCATGATTACCACTGTAGTTTAGCTTCCACTGTCATTCCTCATCATCATTGCAACTTGGCTTCCACTTCTCTACCTTCCCATGATTCAATATCCATTGACAGTCCAGGTATCCTTTATCCACTTTCATCAACTCTTTCTTATTCTAAGTTGTCTAATGCACATAGAGTCTTCTCTATTGCCTTGTCTATTGCCAAGGAACCCACTTCCTATGCTGAAGCTTTACCTAATCCATTGTGGCAAGCTGCCATAAAGGCTGAGATTGATGCACTTCAGGCTAACAAGACTTCGGTCATGACCAAACTGCCTCCTGGTAAAGTGCCTACTGGGTGCAAATGGGTCTACAAAATCAAGCTTAAAGCTTATGGCTCTATAGAGAGGTACAAGGCTAGATTGGTTGCTAAAGGTTTTACTCAGACTAGGGGAGTTGATTACTATGAGACCTTCTCTCCTGTAGTGAAATTTGTTACTGTTAGGACCCTTTTGGCTATGGCTACTGTGTATGGTTGGCATTTGTCCCAATTAGATGTCAACAATGCCTTCTTACATGGGGAATTGAATGAGGAAGTGAATATGATCCCTCCTCCTGGATTTGGCAGCAAGGGGGAAGTGTGTAAACTCATTAAATCCCTTTATGGATTGAAGCAGTCCAGTAGACAGTGGTTTGCTAAGCTCTCATCCACTCTCCTTGATCATGGTTTCATTCAATCCAAATCAGATTACTCTGTCTTCACTAAGGTCAACAAGGGTTCAATTCTCATCTTGCTAGTCTATGTGGACGACATCTTGATAGCTAGCAACAATGTGGAGGCAGTTAATACTTTCAAGGTTTTCCTAGATGCCAAGTTCAAGCTCAAGGATCTTGGTACTTTGAAGTATTTCTTAGGCCTTGAGGTTGCAAGGACTGAAAAAGGTATTAGTTTGTGTCAAAGGAAGTTTGTTTTAGAGCTGCTATCTGATACAAGTCTGCTAGCAAGTAAGCCTGCTAATGTGCCTATGGATCAATCAGCCAAATTTAGGAGTTCAATGGGAGAGGCTGCACCAGATCCATCTTTGTATAGAAGAATTATAGGCAAACTACTTTACCTGACTCTAACCAGACCTGACATTTGTTACTTAGTGCACAAACTGAGTCAGTTTATGAGTTCACCTCAGATTCCTCATTTACAAGCAGCTTATAAGGTACTTAAGTATCTTAAGAAGACACCAGGGCAAGGTTTATTCCTATCTACAAGCTTTGAATTGAAGCTCAAAGCCTACTCTGATGCTGATTGGGCAGCCTGCCTAGACACCAGAAGATCAGTTTCAGGATTTTGTGTTTTTCTTGGTAATTCCCTCATATCTTGGAAATGTAAGAAGCAACAAGTAGTGTCCAGATCATCGGCAGAATCTGAATATTGTGCAATGGCTACTGTCACAAGTGAGCTTGTCTGGTTGTTGGCATTACTTGGAACTTTTGGTTTAGATCACAATTATCCAGCCTCTTTGTACTGTGATAGCAAGGCAGCTCTCTATATTGCTGCAAATCCAGTATTTCACGAACGTAAAAAGCACATAGAGGTTGACTGTCACTATATTAGAAGTAAGATTCAAAATTGGGTGATTAAGACTTTCCATGTGCCTACCAAACACCAGGTTGCTGACTTCTTCACCAAGGCCCTTGGATATAAGCAATTCTACTTTCTTCTGTCCAAGGTGAACCTGATCAACATCTATGGTTCATCTTAAGGGGAAGTATTGAGTTTTGTTATAGGATATCAGTGTTTGTATTAAAGCATTGTAGTTTGTAAATATAGAGCTAAACTACAGTAGCTTAGTTAAGAATAGTTTAGATAGCTATAAACGACTGTTGTTTGTATATACAAGTTAATGAGTCTGTTATCTCTTATTCCACGTGTACGTTTTGGATTGGTTAGGCAGTTAGTTATTTCTGTTTCATCTTTCCCCCTCTGTTCTCACTATATAAAGAACAGAGCATTGTAAACTTATTCAATGAATTCATTTTACAAGTTTCACATCATTCTTTTCTCTCTCTGAGTTTTCATTCCACCATTGATGTATCTTCGGAGCTTGTATGGAATTCAATATATAGAAGTATAAAAGTGATGAAAATAGTCTCATTTAATTCACTATAAATCTAATTTCTCAATTACATTTACATAATAATAGGTTATATCAACTACATGATGTTCAACCTCAAGTTAGTAAGAGAATATGACGCTAGGATATACTCGTTGTTTTTGTCTATGTTCAATCTTTTATCCATAAGACTCCAGATTTGAAAAACTTCTGTGTTCATTAGCTCTACGTATGCTCAAGTATATACACTCATATTCATTATCTTCTCGATAATTTGATAGTTTCTTTGAAGTTTGAACTAGAAACAAGTTATATTTAATAGGATCAATATTTTACATTCCTCTTTTAGGCTCTTTAATAGGATCAATGTTATGCCTTTCATATATTTCCATGCCCAGACTTTTAGGCTCTTTTTTTCTTCTTTTTTTTGACACATTGAAAAAAAATATTATTACAAATCGATTACCGTTAACATAACCTGATTATTGGATCTATAGTTTAAACATAAAAAATGAGAATAAACGACATACAATACTTCCTGCAAGACGATCAAGTTTTTGCAGATGACGTCAGCTAGGGGGGCTCGACATACTATAGTTTTTGCTCCCGTGCTCAGACAATAGTTCTGTGAACCCTTCAAATTCAGAAACAAAGAAACAAAGAAAGAACAATGTTTGATTTGCTTGTTAACAAATAGGAGTCTAAAAAAGGCCCATTAAAGCCTATGCTACGTGAATTGAAGCCCATAGGCCGCAAATCACGATGTTCGACTAATGAGTAGTTATTAAGGTCCAAGCTCTTAATTTTGTCAGATTGAGATCCGGTATTCCATTTAGAATAAAAACTTGGGACACCTTTTTTTATTTTTTTTTATGTTTATTTATTTATTTATTTTACAACTATTTTATATGCTCTTAATTCTATATATTTATTAACTGATTCTTTTCAAGTTTTTTTAATATAATTCTTTGTTTTAATGTAATCTAAGTATAGTTGTTGTGACCCATTCGGTTTTGTGATTTAGAATAAAATTTACCTTTATAGGTTCATTACAGTACTTTTATATTTTAAGTATAATAAAAAAAAATATTTTATAATGAGGTTAATACTTGACTTTTCAATAAATATAGAGCTTCAAGTTTTAGCTTAGATCATAATCCATCGGATTAGGCCAACTAGTGAGATTGCAATATGCATAGAATGTGACTTTGAAATTTAAGATACAGTTTTATTACTAAAATTTTAAGAAATATAATGCAATAAGATTTTATTTAACAAAGGCATAGCTACAATTTTATGATATCCTTTTATTTTATAGTAACTAGTGTTGTTACTTGTGAAACCTTGAATTTTTATTATATTAATTGCCTTGCTTTTTAGACTTTATTTTAATTGATAATTTATGCATGCCTATTTTTTTTTTATTATCAATTTTCATATTTATTTCATAACTTCTCAAACGTATTTTTATAACTTGTTTAATTTTTATTTTATAACTATGCGGTGCAACCGGTGACCCACTCGTTGAACCAATGAGCAATTGATCCGGCTCTTAGACTAGATTAACATATGGTCCGAGTTTAATAACTACTAATCGGAAACCTGCGCATTATGTGAGGTAATTTCTTAGGATGATCTCATTAAATTAAAATTTTCTTTTTCAATTTGAACTAATCTAATAAAGAGTAATGTATTTCATAATCATATTTTCATTATTATAGAACAATCTCATAATGATATAAATAAAATTTAATTTTTGTCATACCAAAATGAAAATAATACAATTTTTTCAAGAATTTAAAAGGCAAGTTAGTTAAAATATTCATTTTTTAATAGAAGTCATTTATAATATATTGTGTATCATTAAAAAGTATATAAAATTTGGAAATTATTTCTTTCGTTTCAAACAAACTTTCTCAAACCCTATTTTTTCTACCTTACAATCCAAAACACCCAAAAACATATCTAAAAATTTCATAAAACTTAACAATGATTAATTGGACTGATTTGGGACACAATTTGTTATTGATAATCTATTGAGACTATTTTCTTTGCAGAAATTGCAAATTCATCTACCCAAAAAGATTATGAAAGAAACCATTATTAGCAAAATCTCATAATTAAGTTTCTATATATGGATCGTTATAAAATAATAATAATATTGAAAAAAATACAACTTGTTACTGAAATTATGGTAATTTCTTTTAAAAATCTATTACGTTTTTACCAGCCAAATTCCTTTATCTGTTAGCATGCATCGTTTCGATCTGATGTAGTACTTGACTAAAATATCCTGAGTTAGTCTGAAAAATCTCTTAACACACATTTTTTTGGGGCATACCAATTTAACCCGGTATTTAGACCCTATTCTCGAAAGTGCATCTGGACTTGCTACCATACCCTTGAGAATTAAGACAACCTATAATGGTGTTGAATTTTGCGAGCCAAGATTGAGGTGTTTCCTTAAATCTGTATAATAGGACACGACGAAACCAACAGCATGTTGGAAAACAATGAAACAAACAAATGAAAGTTTAGTGAATAATCAAGAAACTTTAATGGCTTGGAGGTATGATTAAATTGTTTTCTTCAAGACAATATTTGCTCTGACACAAAGTTGTTAGGGTTATAGAAAATTTGTCTCTGGGATATGACTAAGCCAAGAATTCTTCAAGTAGCAACCAGAGAATTCTTATGAAATTTTTGTAATGGTGGAAAAATTCAATAAAAATCAAATGTGAAAGCACTTTTTATAGGCAATGGGGTGTGGCCCTTCATAGGCACCTTTGGAGACTAACATTGGTTGGTTCAAACTTCAAACCCAACAAACGTCACCAGACCTTTACTAGCTATTTGACACTTTTTTTTTTTTTTTTGTGTGGTTAAAATATAAAATTAGACCTTTAAATTTGACTGAAATTTATTTAAGTAATTTAATTTTACTTTTATTTAATTGAGTCTCCTAAATTTCAAATATATTCAATTTAGGCTTTTAGTCCAATTTCATTTAAAATTTGTTGTTAAGTATACAACTAACTAATGAAAACATAAATTGAAAAGAAAATCGTCACATAAAAATTAAATCTATAAATTATTTTATTAATTTTGTAGATTATATTCATGTGAAAAAAAATATTTTTTTATGAAATTGGATGAAAAAATTGAATTGAATAAATTTGAAACCTGGAGGACTGAATTGAATGAAAGTAAAGTTAGATAATTGAAATGAATTTTATTCAAACTTGAAGGGTACAATTTGCATTTTATTTATTTATTATTATTTTATTTTTTTTCCTTCTTTTTTGTCAGATGGAGTGGACCTCACAGTCACCATCTTCTTCAAGATACGTAACAAATGTGATCCATTCCCTTTTGTTATCAGCTGGTCGACATCTTCACCTATTCTCATCATCTGCTACGTTGGTTCCATGATCTTAAATCTCAACTCAAGTTGGGTTTCTGCAACACATCTGAAGTTTGAAGGGGGCTATTTGTCATTTGAGCACGCATTTAGGTTGTAAAGCCATATATATTGTCTAGGCCTATTGCATACACTCAATTCAAGTGATCACTTGTACTGCACTCATAAAGTGTGTCTATACATAAGCATCTCTTACTCATATTTACATACAACTGAATAATATACCATTGTTCTAACATTGAGAGGAAGAAAAGTACATAATGTTCTTACTTGCTTTCATATTCTTGACCTTGAAAGTTAAGGAAAGAAGAATTGAAACGTCATTTGACAAAAATGTGTAGAATAGCTGTGCAAAGGCTTTGTATACAGTTAGTTAGGCAACGTTTGAAACTATAAGGGAAACTAGACATCTCGAGTTTTAGAAACTCGAGATCCATATTCATAAATCTCAAGTTTTAGAAACTCGAGTTCCATGCAAAAAAAATTTTAGTTTTATCGCCCCTATAGTGACGTTTTTAAGTCCTATAGTAACGTTTTAAAGCCCTATAGCGGCGTTTTCCTGCAAAATTTTTACCAGGTTCAGGGAGCCCTATAGTGGCGTTTTTAAGTCCTATAGTGACGTTTTAAAGCCTTATAGCGGCGTTTTTCTGCTAAATTTTTTATAACTCCATTTTTAAACCCTATAGTGACGTTTTTAAGTCCCTATAGCGGCGTTTCTCGAAACTCGTGTCTTTAAAACTCGATTTTTACTTGAATTTTTTTCCACCTCAGAGCAATCCGCTTACAAAGCGAGACTTAAAAACTCGAGTTTTATCGTGGAACTCGAGTTTTAGACACTCGAGACACTACTTTTTAACATTGTTTTGAAACGTGACAACTATCTAAATTTTTTTATATTTATTGTTAAATGGAAATAAAATTCGGTTTACAACGTTTGCAAATATGAATCTGCTAGCTATTTCATGCCCAGAGCTTGATTGGAATGCTTGTCAATTGGAGTTACACATTTTGTAAATAATGAATATTCCTTTTCCCGTTAATGAGGCATACTTGTCTCTACATTTTCACATTTTTTGCTTTTGGCTTTAACTTTAACTTTAATTAAGGGTGTGCAGCCAACTTGCTGACCTGCCCAAACTGACCCAACCCAACCCAATCCGCTAAGTTGGATTAGATTTTAGGGCTTGGTGGGTTGAGTTGGGTTACAATTTTTTTTTTTTTTTAGCTAGTCAGGTTAGGTTGGGGTCATAAAATTTCAAACCGGCCAAACCCAACCCGATCCACCCATATATTTAATATATATTTAAAATATATTATATAATTAATAAATTTTTTTAAATAACTAGCTCTTCCTCCTATCTTATATAAAAGTCAATATTAATGTATATTAGTTTATATATTAATGTATAACTGAATTGGAATATTAGTTCATATATTAATGTATATTTTGTTTATCAACTCAAGTGACAGGTGTGATAATTATTTTTCTACTCAATTTAATAGTAATAGTAATAAAAAAAAATTGTCCAACCCATGGATTCAACCCAACCCATGTGGGCTGGGTTGGGTTGGGTTAGACTTATTTGATGGGTTGGGTTGAATTAAATTTTTTTTATCCCACCATGATGGGTTGGATCAAAATATCTCCTTAACCCGACTCAACCCAACCCAAGCACACCCCTAGTCTTTAATAAACTTCACTTCTTTATTCTCTCACTCTACCATATGTGTTTTAATTTCTCAAATGTCAGGATGGCCATAGAATTGATTTGTCAATGACCAATAAGGGGATTTCAATCAATAAAGGAAAAAACAATGAGAGGATTCTTTTAGTGTTTTTTTTTTTTTTTTTAATTGCTCGTTGCCCCCCTAAAGCAATAGAAGGATTCCTAATATTCTCTCTAAACTTTAAAATTTAATAATCTTCTTCTAAAGTTACACTCTCAAAGCAAATAGCCTCAGACTATTCAAAATTGATAAATTTGATGATTTAGGTATGTGGTTGCTCATTTTGGTTAAAGTTGATGCATTTTCAAATTTGGTGCAAGTCACGCGACACTCGTGTTAAAAAAGTCTATTTTCACACCAATTTTAAATTGCAGAGGTGGTTATATGTATTTTTTGCATAATTTTGAATGTTGAATGTTAATTGTTGGATTTTATTTAGGCTATGTTAATCAAATAACCTAAACCTAATAGTATAGGGTGGAAATACAGAATCTATCTCTTCCCTTTTTATCTGAACCTGTGTTTTAAAGAATAAAAAAAGGTTTTGAGTGGCTAAATTAATAAACGACTGCTCACTATGAACTGATATTTTAATTTTAAGGCCAAATTTAGACAGTCCTATTTATTTTTAATTCTATATTTATTAACTGATTTTGTTCTTTTTAATGCAGTCGAAGTTGTTTACTGAAACTTAGTTTGACTGATTTTTTGTTTTATTAAAAATATTCTACGTTTTACCAGCCCAGTTCATTCCCGTTAGTACTTGACTTAAAAATAGGGGTGACAATTCGTGTTCGCGTGTCGGGTTCATGTCGTGTTAAGTCATGAGTATTCGACTACATAGGTCAACACTAACCCGACATGTTTATTAAACGGGTCAAGATTTCTCAACCCTAACACGACCCATTTATTAAACGGGTTAGTCATATCGACCTGTTTATCAAATTTTATCAAAATGAAAAAACAAAACAAATAAATATTTTTAATATAAAATTCAAAATTAACAAGTAGCTGCATCACAAATAATCATTCAAAACTAAAACATATCTCAATATCACAAATAATCAATCACAATATGTCAACGAAAATAAATCACAACAACTAATAAGTTTACATACCTAAAGTTTGAAACGTATATTAGTAAAATATCATTTAATTAAACGGGTCAGATGGGTCAAATAGATTCTATGTGTTCAACACTAATCCAACCCGTTTATTAAACGAGTCAACCGTGTCAACCCGAATATGACACGAACCCTTTGACCCTCAACCCATAACCTGCTAATTTCATGTCGTGTCGTGTCAAGTTCGCGGGTAGTGTCAAATTTTGCCACCCCTACTTAAAATGTCATGAGTTAGCTTAAAATTCTCAAATCAACACTTTTTTGCATGCCAATCCATCTAGCCCACCTTTAAGTTTAGCACTCTTGTTTTTTCTCTTTTGTAAAGCATTCGCCGCTATAGTTAGGCCAATAAACAATATATGCTCAATTTAATAATAAACACAGTTAGTTATCTCTTTCTTTCTCTATTCCCAAAAATTAGCTTAACAAAATGATAGTGGAAAAATTCATATCCCTGTTCTGGAAAGTGTATCTGGACTTGCTTAAGACAGACGTTCAAGGAAAGTAGGGATTCCTGCTAATAAATAAGTCAACCCTTTTTTTTTATTATAGATAAATTATCACTGATTCATTATCGAAATAGCTAAGCAAGAATTAGATGCCTGTTAATAAATATATAAAAATCATCACGAAAGGCATTTACACTCATATAATAACATCCACTTGCTCGTTCTCCATCACCCTTTTGATTCTTCCTTAATTACACTTAAAATCGATCACGGTGCTTTGCAAGTTTTCGCTAACATCTCTCTGCTGCAACCTGCTAGATTTCCCTGCTGCACTGTACACTTCTTTGCTTCGTATAGGAGGCAGACTCGCAGAGGTAAGTACCAGAAACGTTTCTGTCCTTAATGGTACTCACTTGAATATCTTTCCACCCCAAGTTACTTCTAAATTCTTCTATGGTAATGCTTCTTTGATTTACACTTTGGTTTCACATTTCTGTTACTTTTCTATTTATTTAATATTTGTTATTATTTTGTTGTTTAGTTATTGGTTGCATTCACGAAAAGAACATAGAATGAATATATAAGAAGGGTGAGATTGTAAGTGCAAACTTCAAACAATTTAAATATGGCGAAAATACCATTTTGGTCATGATATTTTGAGGTAGTTGTCAATTTGATTAATGTTATTTTCAACTAATAGTCAATTTCGGTTAGTGAATTGTTGATAGAGACCAAATTACTACAAATTAAAAATAACAGGGACCAAATTAATTACTACAAAAATGTAGGGATCAAATTGTCAATAACCCCCAAAATGTAGGGACTAGAAAATTATTTTTGTCTTTAAATACTCAATCTCTTGTGGCCACATGGATTGCAATGGATAACTCGACCCAAAATTGTGACAATTTTTTCGAGATTAATGTTTAGTATAAATGAATTCATATCAAATTATGGTCAACCCAGTTTAATGCACATAACAAATAGGTCAAATTTGTCTTAATCTCTTTAACTCATATTCAACCCAAAATTATCTAGCTCATCATTTATTTCAAGATGAGTTAACCCAATTTAACAAATCAATTGAACCCATATAATAGTACATCTCATTTTTTTCCAACACAAGTTTGAATTTTTAATGGTTATATAATTAATTCTTCATTTGAAACCCTAGAATTACTAATCTTATTTTAATTTTTTTAAACACCAAAATAAAGCTAAAGCTATCATGTTCATTGTATTATTCTTAGATTTTTTATTTCTATATCTGGATTGAGTTTGGTTTGATTGAAATCAAAACTTTTAGATTGTATTCTCTTTGTATTTTAATTGATGTTATCGTGGAATAAATTTTTTTTGGAATTTATTTGTTTATAATTGTTAATACTTGGCCTGGATTTGACCCAGCCCATAACCCATGGATCATAGATCATCCACATGGGTATCTATCCATGGACTATCTGATAAGTGGATTTAAAATTGAGTTTAAATTTAAACTGATTTGGATATGAGTTGTCAAGATCAGTAGTGGAGTGGTATACAATGGGTTAAGTGATTATAAGATCACTTATCTTGATAATGGGTTTATTCCTATTTGTATTTAAATATTCCTACAAAAATTAAGGAAAAAAAAGGGGACCAACTAAGAAATTGTGAGAAGAAAAATGAACGTATAATTCCTAAGTGTTCTCTCAAGCATGCCATTTCTTTCTAGGAACACCATCAAGAGTACTTTGGAGCTTGGAGTGTGGGTATCTTGGAAGAGAATCGGAAGAGACTTTGGTAGCCTCTCCAATGACAAGAAAGTAATCCAAAAGCTGTACAGGTCATGCGGAGGAGAGTTTGTAAAGCAAGGAGGACAACAATCTGGGAAGTGATTAATCGGTTCTAAAAAGGTATGTGAATATATGGCCTGTTTAATATATTCAACATTGATATCAGAGCTATGCATGCTCATTTTCCCTTTTGGATTAAAAATTCCATGATCTTTGTTTCTTTTTTAAAAAATACAATATGCATGAATATTTAGAGGCATGTTATGGCATGAAAATGAATGATTCAATCATATGAAAATGTTTCTAATGATGATGATAGCATGCTTGTAAAATATGGTAGCGAGTTACGGCATGCGGAGAGAGAAATCCAAAACCTAGTTTTGAAAGTTGGTAAAAAACCCCGAAATTGCAAGCCAATTTTGAATCACTAAAACTCATTTTCTGTTAAAGTTTGTATACATGGATTGATAATATATTTCATAAGCTTCAAAACAATAGTTTACAAGTTTAATTTGGACTTCAAATGAGTAAGTTATGGTCTTTTAAAGATTAGGGTCAAATTAAATGATATTAGGAAAAATTATGGTTGAAGGTTGAAGATGATGAACAGTGTTCATCAAATCCCACTCTTGAAAGTGGAGTGTGGGATCTACTCTAGTGGCTTAGTGCCAAGGAAAGTACATGGCTTGAACCATGGCGGAGAAATGACTACTTTTATGGTGGTCTAGCTAGTAAGAATGACTTATAAGAGTGCTTTTAGTACTAATTCACCTATCAGTATGACAAATACCAGTTGTACCAGTTGGTTTGGTGCAGTATTGACTCCCTTTCATCTAATACTCCCTCTATATTAATAAATGGGTCAAATTTGTCATGTCTATGTCAATCCAAGACAACATATTTATTAAGCATGTTTTGTGGGTTGGGTTGTTTGTGTCAACTAGCTTAATAAATGGGTCATGTTAGTGTTAAGTGGTTTTGAGACATGATTATTAAAATAAATCATGTTTGGGTTGACCCATATAGTTGAGTACCCCTTACTACCACACATCTACCTTTCTTTTTTAGTCCTTTGTCCAATTTAGGTATCTTTCATAATAATAATAATAAGACTAAAATCCATATTACATTGTATAAGTTTAGGTCAATTTTCATTTTCTACCTTTAATTTATTTTATTAATTATCTTTCAAGGTTACATTCATTATAATTCAGTCCTTCTATTTAAGAGTCTATTTTAACCATTAAAATATATTTTTTTAATATACATATATATATATATATATATGTATAATTATAATTGTCAATATTGTACTATAAAACATGTATATCATATGAATCATATCGTATCGTAAAATCGCATGTATCGTACGATACATGAAAAGTGCTTTAAAATAAGTTTTTTTGGTTAATATTTGTATTTTTATTTGAATCTAACAAGTTGTTAGACTTCTTACTTGTTAGACTTGTTTTTAACACAAAATTATTAGGTTACTTAATTTAGCATAAGAAAATAACATGTCCATAAGGTTTTTTCTTTTTTTCTTTTTTTCTTTCTCCTACAAAATTTGAACTACTCACTTGCACTTCACTTCTATATTTACAAATTACTTTTACACACTATGAATAAGGTATTATCTGATAATAAAATTATTTTTTATTTTTGTGATTATTGTTATAAGTCTAAGAAACTTAATTGCTAAGTTTATTAGCTAGTTTATCAAAATGCACCGCGCATCATGTGGGATATTAGCTAGTTTATTAATAAAAGATTGTCCATTTGGAGCAACCACAATGTATGGGATATAATTTTTATAATATGGTATATAATATGATATAATTTGGATATGAATTCATATAATATATAATTTTATTCTAAAATTTTGGTGACAATAAATAAATGACTAATTATTATATAATTTCACAACTCTTATTTATAAGGACAAAACTTAGATACAATACCTTAGATGTTGTTCCTTAGGTTCCTCACTTAAAATTGAACCATGTAGCTACTTAACTAAAAAATACACTTCCATCCCATGAAGAAAAATTTACATGACAGAATCTTAAAAGGAGAACTTAAAGAATAACACCTTAGTACCGTACCTAAAATTTGCCCTGTCTATAATATATCAAAGGTATTATAATTTCATATTGGACAATTTTTGTGTTTAGATAGGTTTAGTTACAATTTGTGCAAATTTTTGTTTGTTTTTTTATTTAATAGTAAGTTAGTAACAAAGTGAGACACTAATTGAAATGATTTAAAAATTATATGATTTTAATTGAAAATTTAAAAAAAAAAATTAGGATTTAATTTGAAATCACCCGAGATTTTATGGGAATTATATAAATTTACTCCCCTCCACTCTCATTCAATCCAAACTAGCCCTTAATAGCGGGTAAGGGATTGAGTAGATTATATAGTAGTATATGATTTTTCTTTTCTTTTATTTTTGAGATAAAAGATAAATATTTTATTGAAGAAAATTACGTATAACAAAAGTACCACTGGGAACAACACACCCCAAAGAGCAGGAAATAAATCCTACAAGCTGGACAATAACAACAAAACAAAACGACTATAACATCACCGGAGAAAGAAAAACAAAACAAATCTACCAACTCAATAAGAGCTAGTTTCTATTCTGTAAAGCACACAGTCTCTGATACTCTTCTAAAAAACCAATAGCCCCATCTAGGATGATTTTTGGATGCTGCTGGACTCTTTCAAAGTAGAATTTATTCCTTGCGTTCCATATTGCCCAAGACACCATTGCCCATCGTATTAACTCTAGCTATGGGAGCTTCTCAACCAACAATTGGAATAAATGAAAGAACTCACGAGCCTCATTTGAGCACTTCTGAAGCAATTGGAATATATGTTTTTTTTCTAATGTTTAGAACTCTTGATTCTAAAAGAACAAAAAATTGATCACGCAAATATAAATGAAAGTCAAAATTTAAAACTCCGTATTTTCTTACAGAGAATCCAAAAGAATAAAGCCAAGAAATGAAGATTATTTCACTTATCGTTGACATTGGAGGACACTTGGTGGCGCCAATCAAAAAACATTTTTGCTATCTTAGTTGCTACAATAGCTACATCAAGAATCTCAAAGATCAATTTCAGAAGCTGGGTGACAAGAGAGCTGGGGTGCAAATAGAAATTGACGCAGCAAAACAGAATGAAGAGGTAATTGCACCTGAGGTTGGGAGCTAGGTAGAAAAGGTAGACAACATCAGTGAAGGTCTGCAGAGATTCCTTGAAGAAGATGTCAAAGCGAATGTGATGTGCTTGGATGGATGGTGTCCCAATCTGAAGTCACGTTATTTCTTGAGTAGGAAAGCTAAGAAGAAGACTTTGGAAATTGATGGGCTTTTAAGGGATGGACGATTTGATAAAGTGTCCTATCCTCCTCCTCCACCACCGGGAATAGCAACTTCATCCAAGGAAGGTTTTAAGGTTTTTGAATCAAGAATACCAGTCATGAAAGAAGTTTTGAATGCTTTAAGGGATGACAAGATCAACATGATTGCCATATGCGGGATTGAGGGGATTGGAAAGACAACAATGGCAAAAGAGGTAGCAAAAAGAGCCAAATATGATAACTTATTTGATGAAGTTGTGATGGTAGTAGTGTCCCGTAAAAAAGACTTGAGCAAGATTGAAGATCAAATTGCTATGATGCGACGTAGGGAAATTAACTTTGAGAATGTCCTTGTAATATTAGACAATGTTTTGGAAGAACTTAATCTAAAGGACGTAGAAATTCCTTATGAAGTTGAATTCAATAGTTGCAAAATCTTGTTAACATCAAGAAGCGAAGAAGTCTGCAATCAAATAAAATCTCATAAGATTGTTAGAATTGAAGCCTTAACTGAAGAAGAAGCATGGAGCTTTTTCAAAGAGATGGCAAGTAATTGTATAGATACTCCCAATCTACGTCCAATAGCAGAAAAGGTTGCGAAGGAATGTAAAGGCATACCCATTGCTATAGTTACTGTTGGAAGAGCTCTAGAAAACAAGAGAGAGAATGAGTGGGTTGCTGCACTTCAACAGCTTAGAAAGTCTATCTTAAAAAATAATTTAGGTTTGGATTCAACTGTCTATTCCAGCATAGAGCTCAGTTACAATTTTCTAGCAAGTGATGAAGCCAAGTCATGCTTTTTGCTATGCTGTTTATTTCCAGAAGATTATGATATTCCCATTGAATATTTAGTCAGATTTGGAGTGGGACAAAGGTTGTTTGCAAAGATTGATAAGGTGGCAGAAGCAAGAAATAGAGTCCATGCAATGGTTGACAATCTTAGAAGATCATCTCTTTTGTTGGATAGCGATGAAGAAGAATTTGTGAAAATGCATGATGTTGTACGAGGTGTTGCCATATCAATTGCTAATGAACATGTTTGTTAGGAAGAATGGACAGAGAAAGATACATATAAACATTATGTTGCGATTTCGATTGTATCTCGAGAATTGAAAAATCATCTTGATGGCTTGGAGTGTCCAAAATTGAGCTTCTACAACTATCATGTGGCAAAGACACTACTAGACAAAAGCTCCCAACCAATCTATTTAAAGGGATGATTGGATTAAAGGTATTGGCTATGCAAGGTATGTCTTTTTCATCACTACCACAATCCATACAGGTCCTTCAGAACCTTCAGACATTGCTTCTGGAGTATTGTGAGATAAAAGATGTGTCAGCAATTGGAGCACTTGGGAAACTAGAAATGCTTAGCTTTCTTGGTTCTGAAATCAAGGAGTTGCCAGGAGAAACAGGAAATTTGAGTCATTTAAAATTGTTAGACATGTCACAATGCTCTGCTCTTCAGCACATTCCACCTGGTCTACTATCAAGTTTATCTAGACTAGAAGAGTTGTACATGGGAAATGTCTCTGTGAATTGGGAACCAACGGAAGGCAATAGAGAGGGAACCAACACAAGCCTTGCTGAACTAAGGTCATTCTCTGATTCTTTGATGGTTTTACGTCTTCATATTATAAACATCAAGTTATTGCCAAAAGATTTGCACTTCAAAAATCAAATGATAAAATTTCAGATATATGCATTTAAGGAGCCATTTATGCATTGGAGTTTTACCATCGATTCTACTTTCTGGAACAGAACTCAGTATATATTTAAAAACAGTTTGGCACTTCATGGATTTGTTGCAAGTGATATTGCGGAGAGTCGGATACCTCGTCTACTGTTACAGAAATCTGAAATTATATTGTTGAGAGAAATAAAAGATTTCAAAAACACTCTTTGAGTTAGACGGAGAGGGTTTTCCATGCTTGGAGGTTCTAAGCATTTCATACAATGAGGATGTAGAATACTTAATTGATGCCACCTCATATCAGACTCCTCATGTCGCCTTCCCTATCTTGGAGTCATTGGAACTATGGGAATTGCCTAATTTAAAAGAGATATATCATAGCCAAATCTCACAGAGATCCTTTAGTGGTACACACAGCTTGCTTGTTTTGGCAAACTAAGATCAATTAGGCTCTTCGCTTGCAAATGTTTGAAAAATGTCTTTTCATTGTCCATAGCGAGAGGTTTGGTTCAACTCCAGAAGTTACATATAAGTTTTTGTGATGACATGGAAGAAATACTTCACAAGGAAGGAGAAGATGAGAAGGCACTAATTGATAAGATCATGCTTCCGCAATTAACGTCTATAGAGCTGGGCTCTCTACCAAGACTCATTGGCTTTTTTGCAAACGTGGATCCTGTTGAGCTTGTCCAACCATCGTTGTTGAATCAGAAGGTATAATTCTTTCCCTTGCTCTTTAACATATTAATTTTATAAATCCTTCCTTTCAGAAGCTCTGTTTTATGCTTTTCAAATTGATTTATCAATTTTTTAATGTTCAAAAGTTTTGCCTGGATTTGATGCTTCTTACATAAATAGTTGAAAATTGTTGATGGTATAACAATAATAAGTCAATGGATTCATCAGGTTAGAAGGATAGACACTTTTGGAAGTGACAAGATGACAAACATTCAGCAAACAGCTGGAACCTTTCCTAACTCAACACCCATCTCTCATAAATTCATTTCATCCAAGACCATTTTGTGGCAACCTAATTTAAAAGAACTTTCATTTATGGGTTCAATTGAATATTTTGAAAGACTAGAAGTGGTATTTGATCTTGAAGGACAGAAGGACAACAATGACCATCAGAGAATCACAGTACTTGCTGAATTGAAAACTATAGAAGTAAGTGATTTATCTAATTTGAGGTATGTGTGGAAGAATGTTCCACAAGGAATTCAGGGCTTTCAAAACCTAACATCAATTGATGTATATAGATGTCATAAACTAAGATATTTATTCCCACCTACTGTTGCAAAACTACTTGTGGAACTTCAAAGCATTGACATATGGCGGTGTGACATGATCGAAAACATTGTTCAAAGAGATGGAGAAGAAGAGGCAAAGGATATCATCTTGTTACCTAAACTTACTTCCTTCGATTTAAGTTCTCTGCCAAATCTCATGAGTTTCTGTATTGAACCTTATTCTTTTGAATGGTCATCCATGGAGAAGATCTATCTGCATAAGTGTTCCAAATTCAAAAAATATGGTAAGCTACAAAAAATTAACTGGGAATTGGATTCAATACCCCAAGACCAAGAGCCACGCCTTGAGTGCATACCACGTGGAAGGAATGATAGTCCAATGGTTGGGTCAGACCAAGTCACCACCAAGAAATTCCGAGAAAGCTCATCTGTGAATAAAGAGGTACGTATCTCACAAATAACAATCCCTGCCACCTTTTCTTTTAATAATAAGAAAACAACACAATGAAATTTCTAGATTTATGCACCTGTGCCAATGGAGCATGGTCATAACCTTAAGTCGATCAACAGAGTGATATTATAAATAGACATCAGCATTTTATTGCTTTTCTATTTGTTCATCCACTCTGTTTATGCTATCTTCTTTTGTAGATGGATAAATATATATATATATATATATATATGTTTGTTTTTGGCTGTTGGGTCTATGGATCCAAATAATTTTGATTGATAATACGAAATGATTATGTAGTTCTTTAAAAGTAATTGATTATCTTTGTTTGTAGGGTATTTTGACTGAGGATCCAAGAGCTAATGATATCGACAACAACTCCAAGACATGGCCTTTTTTCCATCCCATTTGATTGTGTGCTTAAAGAATCTAAAAACGATGGAATTGAGTAACTGTGATTCACTGGAAGTTATATTTCAACTTGAGGAACTAAAAGTTGAGGAAAGTCACATGGCACCAGTACTTGATCAGTTAAGGAAATTGGATCTAAGTTATTTACCAAAATTGTTGCACATATGGAAGAAGGGTCCAGAAAAGATGTTGGGCTTCGAAAACCTGAGATTGTTAGAAGTAAATGGATGTAACAGTTTGACATATTTGTTCTCACCATCCGTAGCAAAATTGCTTGTGATGTTAGAGAAAATTGAAGTTACTCGCTGTGAGAAAATTGAAGAAATCCTTGCAAGAGCAGGAGAAGAAGAGGAAGAAAAGGACGTTTTGTTCTTCAAAGTGAACTCAATCGTGCTTCATCATTTACCAAATTTGAAGTGTTTTTGCTCTGAAACTAATGCTTTAGAGTGGCCATAGCTGAAGGAAATAAGGGTAATTAAATGTCCTAATTTAAGCACGTTTATTCCATCTAATCTAAACACACCTAAGCTAGAGGGAGTATACAATAGTTATTGGAAAGAAGAAAAAATGTGTCATTGGAAGGGAGACCTGAATGCCACCATAGAGTACATATTCAAAGGAAAGGCATGTCACATTCACACCACAAATATCCCACTAATAGGAGAATTTTAACACTTCTGTATAAACCATCACTATATATAATTTGCAAATATTTTTAGCTTTTATTAATTACTAGAAATTAGAACCTAGTTTTATTAAAATGAAAAATTAAATATTTTGACACAATTGCATGCACCAAGAAAATATTGACAAACAATAATTTTTTCACTCACAATCAATTATAGTAGCAGCAATAGCAATTACATAGCACTGTTGTTTTTCCATTGAAAATATTATGGTTGCTTAAATCACTCATAATTTTTATATAGGAAAAGCCAGTGGATCATCAGACACATTAACAAGAGCAAACTGAGATCAGTGAGACGAAGTGTGATGCTGGGTAAGACATACAAGTGGTGAGCACATTACCTTTTCTTATATTAGTTTAGTATTTGGTCAGTATCCAAAAATGCATAAACATCATAAATAAATAAAATAAAATTGAATGATCATTAATTATAAGTTTCCTAGTTCTATAAAATCTAGAAAATCATATTTGGTAAAGCATAATATTGTCTTCTATCCATCCCCATCATTTTGCTATAATTTTATATTTATATTATAAGAACAAAAACATCATATTCTAGTAATTAAGTTGAAATCTTTAAAATATGATACTAATCAAATTCATTAAACAATAAGTGTCCTTTTCCTCATCATATATAGATGTATGAAAGCAGTGAAAGTAATCCCATTTAACTCACTGTAAATCTAATGTCTCACTTGTATGTATATGGTAACAGGTGGTATCAATTACATGCTTTTCAGCCTCAAGTTGCTAAAGAGGATATGATGCTGGCATATACATGTAGAAGGAAGCATTGTCATAAAGCTTACGAGAAACACATCTAAAGCTTATGCTCATTCCAAACAGGGCCTTATATTGTTTCTTTTAGTGGTGTAGCTAGCTGGATCTATCTTATGCTATTTTTGCATGTGTGTGTGTATATATATATTCCAAGAAGACCATAGTGTGATTATATTCTTGTTTTCATATATGTTCAATCTTGTATCCATAAGACTCCAAAATTGAAAAAATTGAGTGTGTTTATGAGCCCTATATGTGAATGCCATGCATTTATCTATTTGAATGCTAAGTAAATATACTCATGTTCATACTAATTTATCTACTTGATAATCTTGTAGTTATTAAGTTTCTTTAAACTAGAACCAAGTTAATGTATGTTTCTTTGCACAAGAGAGCAGTAAATCATTTTGATGAAACCCAACAATAGCCAAACTTCCCTAGCACATGATATATTTCCACATACAAAATTGACTTTCCACTAAAACCAAATGATACAGCCAGCCTACGGAATTCTCATAGCCAATGAAATTGTGCATTAAAACATATTACATGTTGAATATGAATTAAAGAAAATCCAAACACCAAAAATGAATTCTTTCACCAATATATAATCTAATTTTGGTATACAAACTGATTACTGTAACCTACATTACAAATACTATCCTATTGTCCTTCCTGGTTCTATTAAACATCTAACATAATCAGATTATTAGAACTATAGTTTAAACATAAGAAATGGAGAATAAACGACATAGGTAAACATATGTGACACTAGAAGTGCATATGGAGGCCAAATCAACAACATAAGAAATGAAAATAAATGACCTAGGTAAACATATGTGACACTAGAAGTGCAGATGGAGACCAAATCAACAACAAAGAGATTTGCAACTTTCAATTTCATCATCAATATGACTAATGCATGACAACCCAATCCCCAAAGGAATTTGGGGTTAAAGATCGACAGCAATCCACTGAATGGTGAATCATGACTGATCCAGTACGAACTCAATGCTTAGCGATCCTTTGATAGGATGGGTTGAGTCAATCTTCAAAAGAACTTCATCAAGAAAATTTTTGTGCTTCTCATTTCCGTGCATGCACAAGCCAGAGGAGATTAAGGGCTCGAAGACAAGAGGAATAGTCATTTGTTGCAAGAAGTGCACGAGCTTATTGCCTGGGTATCAATATATGGTGCATTGTTATAGTGTTTTTTTATGCACATTGTCAACCTAGTAATTGCAAGAAAAGAAAAGAAAAAGTGACATAAAATGGCCTCATCAACAGTTACAAGAAGACCAAGTTATGTACAAGTTGCATCAAAACTAGCACCAAGCCTTTTAAATGCATGATTTATTTCACCTAGAAAGAGGACCAAGTTTTTACAGACTCTTTTCTAAAAAAACAAATAAATACATAATGGGAAGTTAATGAAAAGTAACCAAACTCTGTTTTTTGTAGACCCACCCCACCCCCCATAAAAATTCCCAAGCAAGATTAAATGCATAATGCTTTGAAGAACATATAAAAAGACAACAATCACATGTAGGATTTGGTTTATTCCTCGTGTTCCAAATACCTGAAAACATACCAAAAGTGCATTTAATCTTAAAGCTATGGTAACACAAATTGGCTAATTATGGACAAAGAATATGAATTAAAATTTTATACTTATAAATTTCCTACTATTTTACTGACAATATCAAAGTAGCTAAAGAATTTTAAAGCAATCCCAAGAAGCAATATTCTACCATGTGTAAGGTTTATCCAATCTAGCCTGTTTCAAAATTGAGTTTCATTTCATCATCATTCGTTCCTAGCAATGAGTGCTTGAACGATAGTGGGAAAACAAATAAGTGGGATCAAACCAGAATAGAAAATTACCTGGCGAAAGAATCCCTCAAGTGTTCCAAGCTTTCCTATGTAGTTTGCTACATTCCCAGATGATCCTAACCGGCCAGGTGAGCCATTGGCCAATGTCTTAGCCAGGGATTGTTGCAATGCCTCCATGCCTAGTAACAGAGCATCTTAGTTAAAGGCTCCAATTGATTGGCAATTCAGTAAAAAACGTTACAAAATCATTTTTAAAAATAAAGAGTAAAGAAGTGCTGCCAACATAGAAACAAGGTATAAAAGATTTTAATTTTTGACACATAAAGTGCCCTTTTTTTTTGTCACAACATGTAAAATACATCCATTCCAAAAATGGGTGACGAATAAGAAAGCACAATGTAGAAATCAGAACGGCTAATCAGAACTTCCTTTACGGTTAAGAAAACCAAAACTTCCATTACTCAAAACGTAAGAAGAAGATAATATAGTCCTTACATTCATGTACATAAACTCCAATGTAGGAATCAAGGAAAAACAAAAAATGGTGGGGCAAAAGAGGAGGGGGGGGGGGGGGGGTGTTTCATTTTATACAGACATCTTTCATTAAATATGCATGTGTGTGTGGTGCATCTTCCCCTACTAATGCCATACATGTGTTAGAAAAATGGTTAAGTAACTAAATTCATCATTACTTAATAGTTTAAACTTTTGGGACCAGTGGTAGTATGTCATATTATCAGAACAGGTGGCCTTGTGAGTTCAAGCTTTTGTTTTCTTGATTACAAAAGCCACAATTTTAACAAGGGTAAATTCTAATCATGCCACAATTAAAAAAAAATTAATAATGTAGGGAATTTTTTTTAAAACCTACGGCCAACTACCCTGCCTAGCAAAACTAGTTGCCAAGTAATCTAGGGGCATTCACCCATGACATACTAAGAAACAAAATCGCAATAAAGGCCAAATTCCAAAAAAAAAAAAAGTGGTTCGAAATTCAAAAATAAAATCAGAAATAATAAATTCTGAATTAATTTTGGTGCTCCTTGCATCAAAAGACACACAATGACATTGAGATACATGTTAAGAAAATTTCCATGTGACATAATTAGTTTTCCAACTTTAGGCATTTGGAGCGTACCCCAGTTAGGTCAAACAATATATAAGTGAATCTACATGTTAAGTTGATTTCAAATAGGTAAGCCAGCAACCGGTTTTGAGAATTTTTGTAAAAAAAAAAAGTAAAGCCGCAATGCAGGTTAGAGTTCATCTCATGTAGTTTAGCAAAGAAACCTGAATGAGCTACAGAAACACCTTGGCATGATTAAAACCCTCTAAGGTGTCCATATCAAATTGTATGTTGAGCTTGCCTGCGGTTTATCATGCCACACAACTATGAATATAAAATAATTTGATCATAACCTCAGTAACTTGCATATTTAAGCTACAACCATGTGGTTACATTATTAAGGACCTTAACACAAGATACTAAGAAATATGATTCTAAAGATTTTAGAGATATTAATTCCGTGAACAATTTTAAAAATCCAGGCATACAATCATTAAAGAATCAAAAGGAAAAGAAGTTTAAATACCATTTCCGCTCATTAAATGGGATTAAGCTCCTGAGCTTGAGATAAATATGCCCTAGAAGAAAAAGGATTAACAGAAACATAATAACAATGTCCTAAGCCCTCACATTGAAAAGGCAAAAAGGATAAAACGAGTACTGCACTTAATTGAGGATAACATTGTCAAACCTGCTGGCGGCCTCACTGGAGCTCTTGTTCTAGTTGATTTAGCTTTAGGCGGCTACTCTCAAGTTGTTGCACATATGCCTAAAATATGAAGTAAAAACAAGTTGTTGCATCTTATCCACAAACTATTATAAGATGGAGCAGCTTGCATTCCAGCATATGCAGCAATTATATATTGAAAGCACAGCAAAATAATAATGACAACAATGTTCATGAGGAGAAAAGAACTAAAAACACAGAAGGGCCTACTTTTTTCCTTAATCAGCTTTTTCTGGCAGCTTCACGATTTTGTAAGCTGGTGTAACATCCGTGAAATTTTGATTTGAAAGTTTTTGAATGTATATTATTTAAATCATATTGATCTGAAATTATCTGAATATACATTGTTTAAATCATATTACCCTTTGATCCCCTAATTTCTCTTTTGATTTATCACTGGAATCAGAAGCCACAACAGCAGTCAATTGAAACCTTTCATGCTGCACAAAGACAAGGAAAGCACAAACTTAAAGTCACAGGTAAAGAGCAGCCAAGCTTTCCAATGAAACAGAAAGTCTTCTTACGTACGTACATGCAATATTACTCTCACATGGCAATACCAAAAGCAAAGATAGTTCTCATTAAAGAATTATCATATGGAATTAATGGAAGGGCATTATATATTAATTTTTAGCATCAAATTACTAGGTAGCAGCATTACTACACACGAGATATTTATAGATGACATAATCCCTAGAAAGCTGAAAAAGATGCATAAACAATGCGAGAGACATCACCCTTTGAATACTAACCATAAGAATTTTAAAGATTAAGTATTCTCAATGACTAAAGGAGACTATTTAGGAATTGTGTGTGTGCTTCTTCTTTTTTTTTTTTTCTTTTTTTTTTTTTTTTGTAATTAAATTGCATTTTTTCACCCTAAATTTTTAAATGTATAAATATAAAAGAATTGTTACAACAAGTCTGAACGATGGATTTGAATTCTCCTTGTAAAAACACCCATTAAATATCATTGAGCCACAAATTTCACAATAATATAATTTCATTTTTTTGTTGGCAATATTCATTAGGTGCTGAACAATCCAATCCACCTTTATTTTCCTCTTGTTTTTCTCTCCAGCCCAAATGATTCATTTTACATTTTACTCCCGTTACATTTGAGATAATACTGACTACTGAGTTACACAGATTGACAGCACCACAAAACACATGCATAATGTGAAAAAAGCAGTGAAACTCTCAATGTCATAGACTTTTCGTTTGATCTTTTAGCAATATTACATTATTGTTAGGGAAATGAATAATGTAGGTTCACTGAATGCAGCTAAATGCCATCACGAGTCACGACATCACCACTAACTTTATTTCTGAACCCTTAAATCAAATATATATATATATATATATATTTTTTTTTTTATAGAAAATCAAATCTAATTTCAAATGTTAATCTTCTACTAACTTTTTACTCTCTTTTTTATATCTTTTTTTTTTTTTTCTTAAATTTCCTAAATTAAATGGGGTTATGATACGTTGGATCCAAATCTCCTCTTGGGCAGTTCCACTTTGTTTTTTTGAGTAAGTAAGAAAATGAGATGAGTAAATAAAGGCCTTACAGTGGCATTTCCGAATTTAATATCAAGATTACTCCATTAATTCATTTAGGTCATTGTGGTCTTTTTATTCTTGCCAAACTAGACACAAATGAAACATGTCCACACTGAATATTCCATATTTAGTAGTGGATCATAGCACCATATTTATCATTTGGACAAGTCCAACTAGAGATTAATATTCTCTAGCTACGTCACGATGCATGAAGGGTAGGTCTATATCCTCTCCTTGAACTTGTAAGACACCAATTTGAAATTGTAATTTGTAAGGCCCATTATGTTTAGACAATCAGAAGTTAGAATCTTTGCTTTCACGGTAAACAAAACAACATGAGAGGGACACTATCATGCCACACCGCTTGCTAGGGAAATTATTGATCCCCAAGTACCCAACTCCTCAAAATTTTGTGATAAATAGTCAATTATAAATTTGTAAATCCTCTAAATCTGAAAGAAGTCCAAATCATCCTATACTACTCTACGACTACGAGGGCGAATCTTACTATATTGCTGGCAAAATACAATTCCTTCGATCGGGAAGGAGTAATTCTTGGAAGAAACTCTACAAATAATTGAGAAGAAACATTTTGAAAAGAAACCACTCTTCAAAAGAAAAATAATAGTAAAAAAAATAAAAATCTATTACCATTAGCATTAGAATTTAGGAGCAGGCGAAACATAACAATTAGGAGCAATTAATGTTAAATGCAAGTTTTTCATTCTTTATTGTTTGAGTTTTGTTTTGTTTTTTCTTTTATTTAGTTTGAATAATCTAAGCCCACTTGAATTTTTTTTTTTTTTAAAATCCATAAATTCTTTGAGTTTATGTTAGGCCAAATCATAATTATTATATATATATATATATTTGGTAAACTACATATTTGGTCTCTATTCTTTACACTATATTTCAATTTAGTCATTAATTTTTTAATTGTGTCAATTTGGTCTCTAACCTTTTAGTGCCGTGTCAATTTAGTTTTTTTTTTTTTTTTGATAGGATGTCAATTTAGTCTTTATCATTATTTTTTTTATAAAAATTACTGACATGTTAAATGACTAAAATAAAATGCTGATGTAGCATAGTCCATGTCAACTAGTAAAAAAATAGATTAACATGTAGGATTTAGGATTTTAAGTTTAAACTATCATTTAAAAAAAAAAAACACTCTTAAAACACAAAAACTATTAAAAACAAAACCCCCAATTCTTTAAAGTCAGTCTCCCCCTCTCCTCTTTGCATTCATCGCCGGAGTAAGCTTGAATTTGTTCTCTCCAGTGACTACTAAAGACCAGCCACACCGTTCAAGCCTCCGTCCAACGAAGCTCTTCGCCCCCAACTTTCACTATTAGCTCTTCGTTTAACTTCCTTCTCTCTCTCTTTCCCTCCGACCCCAAAAGCCAATGCCCTTTCCATTTCATTTCTTCTTCCATTTTTCTCAGCTTTCACTATCGGTAACTATAGCCTCCCAGATTTTTGCCTTAGAGTATTTCACGATTCATGAGTTTTGGAACTTGGGTTTAAAATTGGAATGGGAATTTCTTCAGTTGCAGAAGCAGAAATCTGATTTCCCATGTTCTTTTGGATAAAAAAGGTATTTCAGTTTGGATGAAAATTTTGAGAGTTATTATTGTTACTGAGCTTTGAGCTTTTTGAGGTTTTAAGCTTTGAATCTTTGAATATGAGATCCCTCTATCTAAGGATTTGCTTTTCCTGGTAAAATTTCACAGTGAAATGGGAATAGGCGGTTGGGGGTTTAATTGCTTGGATTAAATGTGAATAGGCAGTTGACTGGCTTTGTATTGGAACACTGAAGCCAATTCTTGAAGCCCTTGTTTGTGATTGGCAAAAAGGATTTAAAAATATGTCTTAGTGGAACACAATGGGTTATTGAATTTCTTATTTAGAGTTTGATCGGTTCATAAAAATGAGCCAGATTTCCAGTTTTTTACTTTTTTCCTCAGTGGTGAAAAGCGGGCTTGGACTGCTTAAGAGTGTGGCTGGTCGTTAGTAGTCACCGGAGAGAGTAAATTCAAGCTTACTCCAACAATGAATGTAAAGAGGAGAGGAGGAGATAGACTCTAAAGAAATTGGGGTTCTTGTTTTTAATAGTTTTTGTGTTTTTAAATTTTTTTTCAGATGTGATAATTTCTTAAAAGTTAAAATCCTACGCGTTAATATATTTTTTTTAATAGTTGATATGGACTATGCCACGTCAGTATTTTATTTTGGTCATTTGCCACGTCAGTAAATTTTATCTAAAAGATGATAGCATGGACTAAATCGACATGATGTTAAAAGGTTAAGGACTAAATTGACATAATTGAAAATTTAGAGACCAAATTGAAATATGATGTAAAGAATAGGGACTAAATATGTAATTTACCCTTATTTTTTGTGTGAATAGAAGACGTGATCAAGTTTTACCCCCACCACATACACACAATCAAAAAAGAAAAACAAGTGAGTTCCAAGTAGCTTAATTGGTAAAGTCTTTGATGGTTAAATAAGAGATCTGGAGTTCAATTTCCGCATACGCCAAAAACCAATTGGTATCTTGATCTGATAATAAAAAACTATTATCAGGAGTGGACGCCATATGTTGAAAGTCTCTCTAAAAAAAACCACACAAAAAAAGAGATAAAAAAATTATAGTTTATAATAGTTCAGCAATAATATATATATAGGACAAAATTACTAAATGCCCTTTTTGGGCAAACTAAGCAGCGTTTTGCCATCTTTCTCAAACTAATTAGGGAAATGTCTCTCTTTTGAAAATCGAGTTTTTTAAAATTGATTTAGGCCCTATAACGACGTTTTTAAGGAGCCTATAGTGACGTTTTGTAACTCGATTTATATGAAATTGAGTTATAGGTAAAAAAAATTAAAAAAATTGCCTATAACTCGATTTAATGGAAGTTCAGTTACAAAACGTCACTATAGGTCCTGAAAACGTCACTATAGGTCCTTAAAAACGCCTCTATAGGGCTTCAAATTTTTTTTTTTTTATAACTCGATTTTGAGAAAATCGAGTTTCAAAAGAGGGGCATTTCCCTAATTAGTTTGAAAAATAGGGTAAAACGCTGCTTAGTTTGTCCAAAAAGGGCATTTAGCAATTTTGTCATATATATATATATATATATATATATGTTGCTTTATAAACCAACTCTACCAAACATGCAAGGATTAGGTTGGGTTGGGCTGGTAGGTCATGATGATTTTTGTGACCTAATAAAAAATTTAGGTATTCATTTAAATATTTAATCTCACTATTCAATAAATTATTATAAATTAGACAACTGGATCTAATGTTTCGTTTTCATCAATACCAAATCTCAAAATAAATCAAACTAGCTAATTTAAACTAATTTTTAAAATTTAAAATTAATAAATCAAACTTACAAATCTAGAATACATATTTTATAAAATATTAATAGTGAGAGTTGGGTCAAGTAATTTTTGTTATGCCAGCTTGAACCCAAACCACACCTAAGCTTTATATATATTTTTAAAAAAAAATTATAATCCAACTCATCAATCCATGAAAAACAAACCAAGGAGATCAGTCTAGATCAAATCTGATCGAGTTTGATTTATCGAGCTGATGGGTTAAATTCACACGACCAACTATGGATAGACATGTTGCTTTGAGCTTGACTTGTACCATTTGGCGATGAAATCACCTACAATCAAGGTTACAATATGATCAATTGCTCTATAAAAGAAATGCCACATCAATTAATAAAAATTACAAGTCAGCAAACACAGAAAACCTCCTCATCACTCTGTTAAGTGTTTTAATCTTTTCACTATGGGCAGCATTCCCACATATATATATATATATATATAATGGAAAATTATTGAATACTCCGGAAGTACCATAAATGCGTACTCCTTCCTCTCACATGAATTGTGGGTTCTACCATAAATTTAATTAGTAGAACCCGTAGTTATGTGAGAGGGAGGAGCAATGGCGACGCCACGTTCAGGCCAAGGTGTTCCTGGGAACACCCTGACTTGAAAAAAAAAAAAATTTTATATAATAATTTTAAATTTTTTTTATTTATCTACCCTTAAAAAATAATTAGGAACACCCTCAAAAAAATTAGGAATACCCTCAAGAAAATTTTATCCCAATAAAATTAAATTTTGGTGGATTATTTGTTCTACTTTCAAGCAAAAAGAAAAAGTTTAAAAAAAATTTTTGAACTAAAATCTAAAAAAAAAAAAAAATTGTAACATAGAATCTGAAAAAAAAAAAAAAAAAAAAAATGTAACGGAGCAAGCCCACCAGGAGGGACAGACCCAGGTGGGGGCCTAAAGGGGCCCGGGCCTCCCTGACCTTTAGAAAAAAAAAAATTTAGTAGGAATATATGCATCAAGTTAGATACTCACATACAACTTCAGCCCCCCCTCTCTCCAAAATCTAGTCCCCCATCATCAAAATTTCATCAAATCAGCCCAAAGAGATCACAATAGTCAACAACCCGTAACAAGAAAAACCTTCAAATAGAACAAAATTTCGGTCTAAACAAAAAAAATACATAATATAATCATAACACAAATCTAAAATAACAAAACAGAAATCACAAATTCCCAATTTTACCCATTTAAATTTCTCTCCCTCAATTTCACTCTCTCAACTCTTATTCTTCCTCCAACAACTGTCATTTTTTACTTGAATCCTTTATGCTTCTTCAGTTCTTCTTGCTTGGACTGTCATACTGTTATGGTTGATGTTGTCTGCTGTTTGTACAACAAAAATCCTCCTCTATTTTTTTTCGTCTTCTTTGACTTAGATTTCTCCACCAGTTTGCTGAAATCCTCCTCTGTTATTTTCTTTTTTCTACTTCGATTTCTCCACCAGACCACTGTCTCTTTGTTTTCTCAAGAGTTTTTTTTACTTTCCTATATTTACTTTTAAGCTTTTGGTCAAAAATGTCAGACACACATGTGGTTTTTACTATTGTATTTTGTCCAAGAGTCCATCTACTCTACACGTGGGATTCACTTCTGCACATCTTTCTTTTTCCTACCTTTTATCTATTTTGTTTTTCATATTAATGAGTTGTGATAGTAATCTAAATGTATCTTGTGCAATATATTATTAAGTTTGATGATTTGTTTGGGATCCGCTTATTCTGTCGAAATTTAAAACTTTTTATTAAAAGTACTGTAGATAAAAGTAAAAATTAGTTGAAATAGTACAATAGGACCCATGAATAATACCAAAAAGTATAGGAAGACTCATAAATAGTAGCAAAAATAAGCTAAATAGTAAAATAAGCTGGCAAAATTAAGTCATGCCAAACACACACTACATATATGAATTTATGGCTTAAAAATAGATTATACGAATTCACATTTTTTAAAAGCTCTTAAAAAAAAAAAAAAAAAAAGAGAGGCGGGGTTCTAATTTATAAACAAATTAAATATAATATATATAAAGTGATAACTCTAAAAGGTACATTAGGATTGATTGGTACTCAAATATGTCATTTTTTTTTCTTCTTAACTAAACTTAAATGATCTTAGTATGAAATTGACCATTTTGCTTCGGGCCCCCCTTAAGTTCAAATCCTGGGTCTGTCCCTGCCAGGAACACCCTGAGAAACATTCCTAGAGTCGCCACTAGGGAGGAGTACGCATTTATGAGACTCTAAGAATACCCAATAATTACCCACATATGATAGGGAAGCTTCAAGTCAATTAAATACAAATCATAGTGCATGAAACGACAATGACCGGACCCATATCCTAAAATTAATCCTCAGATGAGAATGAGAGAGAGAATCATAGTTTCAACCTAAGGCAATGTCAGTGACAAGTCGTTGGTGTTCAATAATAATGAGAGAGTCTAGTACTAAACGACATGCCGTGTTAGACTATCTGTTGTTGACTACTTGTTATTTTCTATTGAAGAATTGACAGACTTGTAATTTAGAGTTATTAGTTAGCAACGACTGTAGTTTTGTTTAACATTATTCCATATTCATTGGTCAAGTTAGTTATTTATGCTGTTGATTAGTTGAGGAATGCAGGCCCAATCAGTGGACCAAATGAGACACAGAAAGGAAGATGCCACCATATTTGCATATCTTGCAGCTTAACAGAGGATCCATTTGTACGTTTTACTGATACGGCCGGTAATGCTACTTTAATTTGCACATAGATGCCTGGGATGCACAGACGCAGAGCCAGAGGAACCGCACCCGCGTCTGACGCGGCGTGACGCGCGAGGGATGCCGCTGACCGTGCGTCGACACTGCGTCGGGCCGCGTCCTACCATGTGTTTTTTTTTTCCCCGACTCGTGCCAAAGCTGCTCAGACTCAGGCCGATTCGCACCGAACCGGGCCGATTCGCGCCGATTCGGATCGTATTGGCAGAATATCGGTGTGTTTCGGTTGAAAAAAGGAAATCGGCCGGTAAGAAAAAAAAAAAAACATAAAACCGAAAATACCAATGGATTTGATACGCCGCTGTCACCGTCTTCACCGACTTAACCTCTTTCTTCTTTTTTGCTTCTTCGTCTTCTTCTTCCTTTTTTTTTGCGAGCCCAGCGTTGCTGACTTACCGTTCTATTCTGTTTCTTTTTTTTTTTTTTTAAATTTTGTTTTGTTTTGTTTTGTTTTTTTTTAAGGATTGTTAAATGCGTTGGGTCAGATAGGCTTTATTTTGTTTTTTGTGCCTCTCATGTGAGCCACATCCCCCCCCCCCCCCCCCCCCCCCCCCTCCCCACCCCCTCTCTTTTTTTTTTGTACATTGAGCCACTGAACCACTAAGCCTTTGGTACGTGAGCCACTGAGCCACTAAGCCTTTGGTCAGAGAGGCTTTATTTTGTACATTATTATTATTATTATTATTATATGAGTTTTTTGTTATTATTATATAAAAAAGCATGCTTAGCAATATATAAAATATATAAATAAAAATATTTTTAATAATTTTTTAATCGCCGAGCCTCACCGCACCCGCACCCGAGTCCTGAAACGCACCCGTGCTTCATAGATAGTTTCACAAACTTTTATATTTTTTCTGTTTAAATTAAGTGATTGTGGACTTGAAGTTCTACAACTTAAACAAGAAGCTTTATTCACAAAAATACACACACAAGAATAAAATAGAGAAATACAACAATAAAATTTTTATAAAATAAAATAAAAGAACAAGAAGACAAAAGAAAGGTGAGAATGTAAGTGCAAGCATAAAATGATTTGAAAATTCGATACCTTGTGGATGTTGAGGATTTGGCAATAATGTGTTGTGAACGCACTAATTCTACACCAATTTTCCTATTGATAAAATTAATATTGAAGGTGAAAAATTTAAATGGACATAGATTATGGCTTATCGGTTTAAACCCTCAATCGGCATCCTTCCAAATTTTAGTTGATTTGAACAATTGTTGATGGTGGTTTTTAAATAAATAAAAAAAAAAAAAAAAAAAAAAAAAAAAAACAAACAAACAAACAAACTTTTTTTACCCTAGTGACAGATAGTGAATAAGAGATTCAAAGTTATTGTAATAAGCACATGTTAGTTGTGTAGCTATTGTAATTAGCACATGCTAATTGTAAATATACTATTAAGGCAGTTAGTTAGAGATCAGGGGGATATATACGAATGTTACATGTATAAAAAGGGGGCAAGCAATAAGACTGAAGTTAGTTCTTTTTCCATCTTCTTCTAGTTTCTCTTCTCAACCTCTTAAATTCTTCTTCTATTGGAGACCTGGCTATCTCGAATCAGCCACTCAAAAACTTTATATAGATTAGGGTCTTAACAATTGGTATCAGAGCTAGTGTGTTTGTCACCATGATAGAAACACGATCCAATACCCAATTCAATGAAAAGCTAGCAATTCTTGCTAGAACAACCGAGAACCATGATCATGAAATTCATGAAATCAACCAAAAACTTGATGCGATGACTATGATTCTGTGACGACTCAACGAAGCTGAAGATTGAAGGAAGAGGCCATAATGGTGCCAAAATCTCTGAAGTTGGAATTTCCAAGATTCAGGGGTGAGGATCTTGTGTGTTGGGTGTACAAAGCAAACCAATATTTCCAACTATATAACACTCCATTGAATCAGCGTATTCTCTTAGCATCATACCACGTGGAAGATGAAGCTCTTGTGTGGTTTCAAGATGCTGAAGAATCTAGAATCTGTACGAGTTGGGATTCATTTGTGAAGGCTCTACATACAAGATTTGGTAGCTCAACTTATGATGATCCAATGGAAGCGTTGACCAAGTTAAGACAAACTAGTTATGTTCTTGTTTACAAAGGACAATTTGAGTTGCTGACCAATCGCATTATAGGGTTATCTGATAAACACAAATTGAGCTGCTTTCTCAGTGGCCTCAAGGATGCAATACTTCCTCCTATTAAGATGTTGAATCCAAAAAATCCCAATTCTGCATTTGGGTTGGCAAAAATTCAAGAAGAATATCTGCTCACCAGTAAAAAAAGCTCAAAGATTGGATGGGATAACAGATCCTCCATTTTGGGTCTAGTACCAAATATCATAGCTAAGGGTAAGCCTAAATTTAAGGATAAACTACGTGTACAAAGGTTGTCTACAACACAAGTGGAAGATAGGAAAAAGAAGGGATTATGTTTTCATTGTGATGAAAAATGGCAACCAAGGCATAACTGCAAGACTCCTCCAAAGCTATACATCATGGTGAGTTTGTTTCTAAACTCTTATTCCAAACCTACATGTCAGATAGAAGATCTTTTCGATCTAAAGACCATTAAAGCAACACCAAAACCACAAATTTCAGATTCTTTGTCTGCTGTAGGAGCAAAGATAACATTGTATGCATTAGTTGGCACCCCTACCTCAGGCACGATGAGGTTGAAAGGCAAAATTAATGGGCATTGGGTCATTATTTTGATTGATACTGGCAACACCCACAATTTTGTAGACTCATCTGTAATTCTAATCTTGCAACTACTAGTGACATCAACAAAGAGATTTGAAGTTAAGGTGGCTAATGGGGAGGCTCTTGTGACTGAAGGCTCATGTTCTGTGTTAGGTCACACTTCGAATGACCCCTTGTGATAAACCCTAATTAATTAATTAATTAGCCAAGTTGTTTAATTAATCAATTAAGCATGCAATTGCGTGGAAGCACAAACAAATCACCAAATACTAAATATGCAGCGGAAAATAAATAACACGGTGATTTGTTTACGAATGGGGAAAACCCTAACGGCAAAAACCCCACCGGGTGATTTTCAGGTCACCACTCCCGAAACTCCACTATTATCAAATCAAGCGGTTACAAGAAAGGAATCCCAAGTACCTTACCAACCTACAGTTGAACCCTTACCCCAATACCCAATTGGACTTGATCTGTAGTGACAATTTCCACCTTTGATGCACGGCTCCCAAGTACGTGACTAACCAATGCGCGGATCCCAGTACGCGACTTCAGAACACCAACTTGAGGAAGAATGGTTGGCTGCAAAGTTCTTCAGTTCATCCACGTGATGAATAGCAGGAAGATGCTTGGTTACAAAACCCTATGATGCAAAGACACAGCAACTTCTTGATGAAGGATGAACTAGGTCAAGAACTTCGTCTGTTGAGCACAATTTGCATAAACAGAGATTGCTCAATGATAATACAACTTGTGTCTACCAAAACGGCTCTTAAAATAATCCTTTTATATGTTTAGGGTTAGAAGAAAAGAAGCCCCAAAAACATATTCACGGATCCCAAGAAAATCAGATTTGGAATTCTGACTTTTTAAATCTCGACAGATAGCAGGTGTCGAGGTAGCTATCGAGAGGTGTCGAGCTTTAAAAATTCTGCACTTCAACTTGCTTTTTCTTGGACAGACTTGATGGCTTCAACACTTGATCTTGAAACATGGTTTCTTGAAGTATTAAAAACACCTAGATCTACCCAATTACAAGTAAAGTGCGTTTTGTCAAAGGATTAGCCAATTTACATAAATAAGTAAGACATATGTTCTTAGCATGTGAAACACATATGTCCTAACAATCTCCCCCTTTGGCAATCCGTGACAAAACCACAACAAACAAATGAGCATATGAGAGAAGTCATAAATCACTCAACTCATATTCACTTGTTGAATACAATAAAATCTATCCTAACACAAACTCTTGAAAAACTTTGCAAGAAGAGAGTTTATGGCAAGTAGACTTTAACAACCTGTATTTCTGAAACACTTTAAACAAAACTCATCAAGGCATCTTGTGTGAAACAGAAATTAATAGATTGCATACAATAAAAGAACATGTGTATAAAGATAGAAAAGAAACAACACATGAAGAGAGAGGTGAAAGAAACATACATCCACATATATAAGAGAATAAGTATCATGTATGTAAAACTGGTCACAAGACCTCATATACAAGAACAATGTATCTAAAAAGATAAGAAAAGAAAAGATACATATAGCCTCACTACATCCCTCAAAAGTATCAACACTCCCCCTATCAAAAATGTCCTATACTAACTCTCCCCCTAAGATGACTACTCTCATAACCCAAAACTACTCCCCCTTTTTGTCACGAGTGACAAAGGGTAGAGTGTCATGTAGACATCTCATCGGCAGAGCTAGCATCTCCATCATCATCATCATCCTCATCATCATCCTCATCCGCAGAATCTGAAGCTACTGGAGTAGGTGGTGAAGGAGTAGCCTCTGGAGCAAAACCGCCCATGGTCGCCTGCCGTCGTGCAATACGACCCACACGAACATTCACTTGATACAACTCAGCAGAGAGTGTATCAAGACGAGTGTCCATGCGCTGCAGCTGCGCCATAATATCACCAAGGGATACATCGCTCGAAGAGGAAGAAGGAGCAGATGTAGATGGAGCAGATCTGGATGGTGCTGAACGGGAGGGAGGAGTGGCACCAGGCTGTCTCGACCTCAACTGTGCCTCACTACGTTTTACGGTAGCGGCATCTATGGCAGATATGTGTGTGAAGTGGTCGGACACAGGAAAGGGAACAGAAAAATGCCGTAGAATCCGCGTGATAGCAGAAGGAAAGATGAGCTTATCACGAGACGCCGAATCAAGATACACATCTATGATAGACCGGATGAAGTGAGAAGGGAAATCTATGGTCAAGTGCTCAAGAAGAGAAAGCAAAAATCGAGCACGAGGCTCTGTGATAGAGTTATAGTGAGAAAGAGGATGGAGAACAAAAGTCATCACCATGTTCATGAATCTAGGACCTTTAGCAAAAGGCCTACATGAAGTGAACTGATGCTCACCCCAATCAGCAGGACGCTGACAGAAGGCAGAGATGAGCTCATCTTGGGACACAGTCCTCAGACGCTCACAAGAGGGATAATCAGGAAACTCTATCCTAGGTACCCTAAGCACATCCGCAACAAGTTGCGGTGTGACAGGAATGCGCATACCTCGAACGCGAGTGGAAAAATGAGGTACTGAAAGATCAATCCCGTGGATATTGGAGTAGAACTCCTGTATCAGCACGAGAGGGCAAGTGACCGGGATGTCACACAGTGACCCCCATCCCCTACTGTGAATGACAGAAGGAAGGTCAGTATCGGCGAAGTCCGCCAGAATGACTTGGCGTTCCGAATGAACACCTCGTCTAGAAAAGTTCTCAGTAAATGCCTTTGAGGCAGCTTCATCACGGAACCGAATGTTAAAAGGAGCAGAATCAGAAGATGAAGATGCTCTAGAACGCAGAGGGTTCCGAGCAGGAGTAGATTTACGTTTGGGTGCCATAGACACTACTAACGTAAAAGAATGAGAAAGAGATAGAGAGGGAGACAAGCAGAAAAGTCCCAAATCAGTTCAAATATGACAAATATATGAACAAGGAGTACGTATGCATGGGAATGCATGAACATATGACATGCAAAGCAGAAATATCATCATGGGCTCAGCCCAATCCATTCCTAACAGCATATAAACAAAGTACTCACATCTAAATGCATGAAAATATCATTATAATGCACATGAAATGCAATGTATGACATTTTGAAATCATTTAAGTCCAAACTCAACCCAAAATTTCAATAAAAACTTAGCAATTTTGAAAAACCCCAAATTTTTATGAAAAAATCCCAAAACTAGGTTTTCAAAACATGAAATGCATGAAAATGAAAGGGAAAAGGTGATCTTACCAAGAGATTGAAGCAAGAATGAGCAAGATCCAAGTGAGATTGAAGATTTGAGTGAGAAAAGCAGTTGGAGAAGTTGAAACGCCTCGGACAGATCGAGTGAGATCGAGAGAAATGAGAGAAAAATCGCGATCAGCCTTTAAATAGGCACCTCAGTAATTCTCGACAGCTGAGGTGTCGAGAGGTATCGAGTATGCTGTCGAGGAAGGTATCGAGGAATAAGCCGTCGACAGATGAAGGTATCGAGAGGTATCGAGGAATAAGACAAATTTCAGAAACATGAATCTCGATCGATCGACAAGGTATCGAGAAGCTGTCGAGAGGACAGAAACTTTCTCGATCGATCGACCAAGTGTCGAGGATGTGTCGAGATTGCGATAAGAAACAACTTGAGAATCTCGACAGATGACCAGGTATCGAGGAGGTGTCGAGGAAGGTGTCGAGACTCAGAAAAAGAGCAGTTTTTCGAGAAGGGAAAAACACAGACATGAATGCAATCCAACACACATCTCTAACAAGGATCCACTCAACATATGAACCTCTCAAAACATCTCTCAACAAGAAATTAAGCACATAGATCATGCAAAACACACACACACACTAAACAAGTCTAACCAATTTTATATTTCAAAAACAAGTTATGACAGTTTAGTGAGCATACACTTGCATATGTAAACACTTGTGATGGCCAAATCACATTGTACCTGCACATGTATCAAAAGTAGCAAAGAATATTGCGTGTTGTGTGTGAAAAACATCGCAAGATTGCATATGTGTATACATGTTATGACGATCTGAGATATGAGTAAATAACTTTTAACTCACACACAATCATAACTGTTTGATGGGGACTATCACCTTCAAGGTACATCCTATAACTCCCACATCTCCTAGAAAACACGCTTGCAATCATATTTAAAGCATCTTTAATCTTTTTGCTTTATATTTTCTTTGCATATTTTTTCTTTTATTTTAGCATATCATGCATGGGCATAAAAAGAGAGAAAAGAAATACCCAAGATGTTAAGCATTTGACATCGCAATTTTGCTATGCCGAAGCATACGAATGTCTTTGACACTGCACTTTTGCTATGCCGAAGCATACAGGTGTCATACTATGATTGGCGGGTAACAGTGGTGAGATGGTTATTAATGCCTTTCTCTTAGGATTTTCTAGTCCTACCCGTCAAAAAGAGTGATATGAGTGTTAAGTTTTAAGAGATAACCTAATCTTACTCATCACAAACAAGAGCCACAAAGCTCACTTGCTTAGTTGTGCATAGAGATGCTCATCTAAGCTACAATTGATACAAATTTTATAAACTTTGTTTCAATGGCCATCCAAGGTACACAAATACCAAAGTACACATAACACACACTGTTTTTGTATTTTTCTGATTTTTCAATTTTTTTTTTTTTTTTTTTTTTTATATCAAAAACAAAATAAACAAAACTGAAAATAAACAAACAAAAACATGTTAAACAAAGCAAAGCAAAAACTAGACTGACTCAGCAGAAAAATAAAACACACAAGCAATGCAACTAACAGAAAAACAAGAAGGGAAAAGAAAGTGATGAAATCACTTAGAGTCCTTTTTCTTCCATGCCTTGGAAGAGCCTTTCCTTTGATTGAATCCTTGAACAGGTGGTGAGGGGGAAGAATTTAGACCGTTCAAGTTCGAAAGGAACATGAGGGCTTTCAGAAGATCTCCAAGAGGAGCAAGAGAGGATTGAAGCTGAGATTGGCTTCCAGATGCTATCATGCCATTGCTCTGTTGAGTGGCTAGCCACTTATAGCAATTTGGTCGAGTGTGACCGGCAGCTCCACAATAATGACAAAGATGCTGCTTCTTTTGTTTAGGCTTATGAGAGTTTGCCTTCTTAGCCCTAGGGTTATTAGCATCTTTCTTGTCTAGCTTAGGGGGTGCTCCTAGGATGGATTTTCCCTTGTCTAAGTTCTCACTAGCTAATTCAGTTTTAACATTAGTGTTCTCAATTTCAATGTTATTAGCAGCAGGAACAAAAACAGTATTGCTAGTAGAGGCAGTATTAGAGAAAGAAATACCATACCCCAAACCAGTTCGATCCGAAGCAGGTTTTTGATTGCTAAGCATCTCATCGAGCTTTGCACTTGAGGTCCTCTCCAGTTGAGCTCTGACTTGAAACAGCTCCAGTTCAAGCTTCTTGGTCTTTTCAGCCAAAAAGTTGTTCTCAAATCTCAATGCTCCAATAGTTTGATTCGCCTCATCAAACTTTGTGGACAACTCTTCACGATCGAGTTCCACTTCACTGAGCTTCTTGGTGGCCAGCCTATATAATTTCTCGTGCTTTTCAGATAGCTTGTATAGCTTCTCATAGGCTGAATGGATGTCATCTTGATCATCCATCTTTTCAAATTTTGACTCCACCAGCTCTTCTTCATCCACTTCTTCAACAATCCCTTCAGTAGGATTGACTGTGGCAGTGAAGGCATTTAAGATTCCGTCATCCTCAGTGTCGGAATCATCTTCAGGCTCAGTGTCACTCAGGGTTGCAGCAAGGGCCTTGCTTTTCCCAATGCTCTTCAGATATGTAGGACACTCATGTTTCATGTGTCCGAACCCATGACAACCAAAGCACTTTGGTCCTGCTGGAACAGTATACTGACCGGCCTCCCTAGCATCCTTCTTCCCTTTGTCTTGGCTTTTGAACTGAGAAGAACTGAACTGCCTGCGGTCCTTGTCGAAGCTCCTTCCATTGGCATTCTTCATGAACTTTTTGAACTGCCGAGTAATGTAGGACTTCATCTTAGAATCTTCATCATCGGAAGATTCATCTGTATCACTGCTCTTCGCCTTCAAGGCCATGCTTTTGCCTTTATTGGTCTTGCCAATCCTAGATAAACCTATCTCATAGGTCTGCAAGTTTCCAACCAGCTCAGTCAAAGGAATCTTGTCTATATCCTTTGATTCCTCAATCGCCGTAATCTTGGCATGAAATCTCTCAGGTAGAGATCAGAGCACCTTCCTTACAATCTTGGGTTCAGGGATGGTTTCCCCAAGATTGAAGGCTGAGTTCACTATGTCCTTGAGCTTGGCATAGAACTCATCAAACGACTCATCCTCTTCCATCTTTATTTCTTCAAAGCTTGTTGTCAGCCTTTGAAGCTTTGAGTCTTTGACAGCCTTTGTGCCTTCATAGGTTGTCTGGAGAATGGTCCAAGCCTCCTTAGCAGTTTCAGTTGAGGATATCTTCTTGAACTCCTCATTGGTGACTGCGCTAAAAAGAGCATTCAGCGCTCTGCTGTTGAAGTTGGCCGCCTTGATCTTAGCATCATCCCACTCGGCCGGTTGTTCTGTTGGCTTAGTCCAGCCAATCTCTACAGCTTGCCACACTTTTTCATCTAAAGACTGCAAGAAAGCTCTCATGCGTACTTTCCAGTATGCATAGTTAGTGCCATCAAATAAAGGAGGTATAATTAAGGATTGTCCTCTATCCATGACAAACAGGGGTCAATGGATCAACACAGCAAAGATTAAATCCTAATCAGAGTGTGCCTGCTCTGATACCACTTGTTAGGTCACACTTCGAATGACCCCTTGTGATAAACCCTAATTAATTAATTAATTAGCCAAGTTGTTTAATTAATCAATTAAGCATGCAATTGCGTGGAAGCACAAACAAATCACCAAATACTAAATATGCAGCGGAAAATAAATAATACGGTGATTTGTTTACGAATGGGGAAAACCCTAACGGCAAAAACCCCACCGGGTGATTTTCAGGTCACCACTCCCGAAACTCCACTATTATCAAATCAAGCGGTTACAAGAAAGGAATCCCAAGTACCTTACCAACCTACAGTTGAACCCTTACCCCAATACCCAATTGGACTTGATCTGTAGTGACAATTTCCACCTTTGATGCACGGCTCCCAAGTACGTGACTAACCAATGCGCGGATCCCAGTACGCGACTTCAGAACACCAACTTGAGGAAGAATGGTTGGCTGCAAAGTTCTTCAGTTCATCCACGTGATGAATAGCAGGAAGATGCTTGGTTACAAAACCCTATGATGCAAAGACACAGCAACTTCTTGATGAAGGATGAACTAGGTCAAGAACTTCGTCTGTTGAGCACAATTTGCATAAACAGAGATTGCTCAATGATAATACAACTTGTGTCTACCAAAACGGCTCTTAAAATAATCCTTTTATATGTTTAGGGTTAGAAGAAAAGAAGGCCCAAAAACATATTCATGGATCCCAAGAAAATCAGATTGGAAATCTGACTTTTTAAATCTCGACAGATAGCAGGTGTCGAGGTAGCTATCGAGAGGTGTCGAGCTTTAAAAACTGTGCACTTCAACTTGCTTTCTCTTGGACAGACTTGATGACTTCAACACTTGGCCTTGAAACATTGTTTCTTGAAGTATTAAAAACACCTAGAACTACCCAATTACAAGCAGAGTGCGTTTTGTCAAAGGATTAGCCAATTTACATAACTAAGTGACATATGTTCTTAAACAAGTTAAAACATATATGTCCTAACATAGACATTCCCAAAACAGCATTTAGAACTCATAAAGGTCATTATGAGTTTCTTGTTATGCCCTTTGGTTTAACTACTGCTCCATCCACATTTCAGTCCTTAATGAATGATGTGTTCAGACAATTTTTAAGAAAATTTGTCTTGGTTTTCTTTGATGATACCTTCGTTTATAGGAGAACTCTCCAAGACCATTTACTACATTTCAAGTTAGTGTTAGAATTCTTACAATAGCATCACTTGTTTGCCAAGATGTCTAAATGTAAGTTTGGGTGTAAGGAGATAGAGTACTTAAGGCACTTGATCTCTGGCCATGGGGTTAGAATTGACCCTAATAAGACTGAATCTATGCTTCAGTGGCCTGTGCCTAAGACTATGAAGGCCCTCAGAGGTTTTCTTGGCCTCACAGGGTATTAGAAAATTCATCAAAGGGTATGGTCAGATTGCTGCTCCACTTACAACTCTTCTTCAAAAGGATGCTTTTCTTTGGAATGATTCTGCTCAACAAGCCTTTGAACAATTAAAGGCTGCAATCAGCAACCCTCCTATCTTGGCTTTACCAGATTTTTCTCAACCTTTCCTTATAGAATGTGATGCCTCAAGAAATGGTTTAAGAGCTGTGCTAATGCAGAAGGCCAGACTTATTGCCTTTCACAGTCAAGTTTTGAAGGGTAAAGCTTACATCTGTCTACTTATGAGAAGGAACCCTTAGCTCTAGTGACTGCTGTTAAGAAATGGAGGTCATACCTTGTAGGCATGCCTTTATTTTCAAGACTAATCAACAAAGCCTTAAATTTTTGTTGGAACGGAGAGTTGGCACTCCAGCACAACAAAAATGGATTACTAAACTATTGGGCTATGGGTTTATGGTTTGTGGTTGAATATAAAAAAAGGGGTGGAGAATAAGGTAGCAAATGCTCTTTCTAGGAGGGATAAAGATCATGTGCCTTTGCATGATAATGGTGGCTATCTGTTCTTAATTTCTTTTCCTAACTTAGATTGGATAGAGGATCTAAAGGCAAGCTATCATGAGGATTCTAATCTACAATCACATTTTCATGATTTGCATCACCAAACTTGCAGCAAGCTAGGCTTTTCTCTACAAAATGGTATAATTCTGTACAAAGGGAAAGTGTATCTTAGTGCTACTTTGTCCTTCAAGGCAATGGGTTCTCAATCATGTTCACAATAGTCCTTTAGCTGGCTACTTTGGCTATCTAAAATCTTTACATAGAGCTAAACAAAATTGGCATCGGTAGGGCATGAAGTCTGATCTTAAAAGACATATTAAGGAGTGTGAAGTGTGTCAGAGGGTTAAAAGTGAGACTACTACTCCTACCGGGTTGCTACAACCTTTGTCAATCCCTTCTAAACCATGGGAGGAGGTAAGTATGGATTTTGAGGTTAGGCTACCTAAGTCTCAAGGGTATGATCTGATTATGGTGGTAATGGATAGATTAACCAAATATGTTCACTTTGTTCCCCTCTTTTATCCTTATACAGCAGCTAAGGTGGCACTTCTTTTTTCTTTTCTTTTTCAAAATGTATTCAAACTACATGGTATGCCTACTGTCATAGTCAATGATAGGGATGCTATCTTTACTTCCAATTTTTTGTCAGAATTGTTTCGATTGTAGGGCACAGAACTAGCTATGTCCACTGCCTATCATCCCTAGATTGATGGCCAAACTGAGGTGGTTAACAGAAGTTTGGAGCAATATTTGAGAGCGTTCTCTTGTGATAAGCCAACCAAATGGGCTGCATGGTTGACTATGGCTGAATTTTGGTTCAATACTAAGTTGCATACTGCCACTAAGTTTATCCCTTTTGAGGCTCTATATGGATTTCCACCTCCTAGAATGGCTGATTACATTCTTGGAACTACAAGGGTTGAGGCTGTGGATACTTATCTCAGTCATAGAGTTGAAGTTCTCAAGCTCCTTAAGCAGAATTTGCATGTTGATCAAGAAAGAATGAAGCTGCAAGTTGATAAGCACAGGGTAGAGAGGTCATTTGCAGTGGGAGGTTGGGTTTATCTGAGGTTGCAGCCTTATAAGCAAAATTCCTTGGGTTTAAAGGGTTTTTGGAAACTGTCACCCAAATTTTACGGCCCTTTTAGGGTCATCCAACAAGTAGGAACTGTGGCTTATAAGTTAGAGTTACCACCAAAAGCTAAGATGCATCCTATTTTTCATTTCTCATGTCTTAAGTTGAAGTTGGGGCATAATATCACTCCTATTCCTACACTACCTCCTGCTAATTGTGAAGGCCAATTGTCACCTAAACTAGAGGCTATTCTGCAGAAAAAGGACTAAGCAACTGCGGACTTAAGCAATTACTAAAGTGTTAGTTCAACGGCATGGTTCTTCTCCAGAAAATGCAACTTGGGAGTCTCTTTATAATCTTCAATTACAATTTCCTCACCTTGTGGGTAAGGTGCTTTGAGGGGAAGGCAATGATAGATAGTGAATAAGAGATTCAAAGCTATTGTAATTAGCACAAGCTAATTGTAAATATACTGTTAAGGTAGTTAGTTAGTTAGAACCAACTTGTGAGCTATATCAGGGGGGTATGTAGGAATGTTACATGTATGAAAAGGAGGCAAGCAATAAGACTAAAGTTAGTTCTTTTCCATCTTCATCTGGTTTCTCTTCTCAACCTTTTAAATTCTTCTTTTATTGGAGACCTGGTTATCTCGAATCAACCACTCAAAAACCTTATATAGATTAAGACCTTAAAACCTAGACACGTGTCTTGATAGTATTAAACATTTTCTAGTTCGGGTGTTTTCTAGGAAGGAAGTCGGGTTTGAAGCCATCGCGGAATGGGCTCCAAGGTCCCATTCTGCTTCTGCAAGTATATGCACAAACATTGAATCCAAAGTCTAGGGGACATTGCTACAAATTGGACTTATTCTCCTCTTCCACCATAGAAAGAGCCTTTCTCCATCTCTTGCTGCAGAATGGATCATTCTTAACTTCCTACTATGCGATAAGGCTTTCTCCACATTTTACAAAAGGAACATCACTTTCTGCTGAGACATACATATATTCATATATATGATTATACGTATTCACATATAAATATATAAAATATACTCTACAGAATATGGATTGAAATGTATATATATATACGTATGGCAGAATAATGATTAATTTGTATTAAAAATAATGCACGTAATAACAAAGAAATAATGAAAACTTTTGTAGAAATAATCATGGGTAAAGAGTATTCATAGTAGGATGTTGACTAAAAAGATCTCAATCCTAACTCATACAACCAAATTACCAAATAAGGTTATAAAGTTATGTGGGTTGGAACATGAGTCAAAAGGAGGGAAATGATTCCTAGTGATGCATGCTATTCTCTCCTAGCATATAAACTCTACTTTCTCTCTTCTCTCAAATGTCACTTTCTTTCTCTTTTTTCTCTTTTTTCACTTTCAACTCACTATTCAAATTGCATTGGTTATTGTGTTGTTGTTTTTACCATATTCATGGGCACTGTTCCTATTTATACCACAACTTAATCCATGCTCTTTTCCCTTTTTACCCTTATTTTCACCAACCATTTTGTTTGTTGTAGGCATTCATTCATTCAACATATTTCCCACTATCTTCTGACCGTGTTCAGTTCGACACAATCCCACCAAAGAGTTTCAATCTATGCCTTATGACAAACGACCCTCCCATTTTGGATAAAGATCAGTCTGCCGCGAAGCCACCACCTCTCTCTCTCCCAAAAATGGCAAAAACTCCCATTTTTCTTTGTCTTCACTCTCTAGCACGCATCAGATGGTTCTCACCTACCTTTCTTCCCATTTTTGGTAAAGATACCTTCCCAACAAGGCAGATTCCCAAAAGTGGGCTCGGTAGGATACCAACTATTGGTCTTCCCCCCTCCCCCTCCACCAACCACACCCTCTACACCTAGTTGGTTGTGGGTCCTACTCCCTTACATGGCTGGGATGTAGAAGGGCAAAGCCTAGACATTACCTTACTCACCTGCCTTGCTACTTTTGTCTTTTCTTTGATTTTGGTTTCTTTCTCTTTCATGCATTGACTGTCGTTGCTGCTTTTGTTTGCTTTCCTCACATCTCTTTGCTAGGGCTATGTTTGGCTTCTTTTGCTATTATCCTTATATACAAAAGGACATGGACCTTTATGGGTCAAATACTCTTTATTCGATCAAAAGGGTCTATGACCAAATTTGCCCCAATCTGCTGAAGTCTTTCTACAGAAGAAATGCGATGAGCTTTTCATCTTTAACTATTTTTCTATCCGTAGAAGTACCCAAGGAAGTCTTGACTTTTCTCCATTCTTCTATTCCTTTTATACAGAAAGGCTTGGAATTAGTGGAATTTAGTGGGTGTGACACTTTGGCTCATGTGTCCATGTGTCTTGATTTAATTGCCGATAGGGTGTGAGTGTAATTACCAAATTGCCTTCCCTTAATGTCATTATGTACATTGAGCTTAATTCTCTACTCCTAAAGGCCCGAATTCATTGGGTCTTGGGATTTACTTCTTGACCCAAGATGTTTGCAATTTTGGGCATCAACACTTTTCATAAAAAAAATTCCGTGATATTCCATTCTTTTACTATTCTATGTACTTGCTGTTCAGGCTTCTTTCAGAAAGATATGTATTGTGCATGCATCTATAATCTTTAATAATATCAAATATAAAGTTGATGACTTTACCCGATCAGTTTATACACTGGAGGATTGTATAGAAAAACTAACAACTTTTGATTTTTTAAAGGATTGATGTATTTATTGATGTGGATAGATTTATATGTTAATATAACTTACATAAACTGATAAACGTGGTTTAGAATATCCAAAATCTTATACCCATACACACGTTTTGAAATTCATACTTTGAAAAAACTGACTTTAAAAAAATCGGAATAAAAGTATTTTTTTTTTTAATTTTATTATACTTTTTATACTCTCTTTTGTTAATACGTAATAATAGGGAGGAGAGGGAGGAAGGGTTTGAACCAAAGGCATGTAGTACCATAAATAATGTCATTACCATTACATCAATGGCGGCTCCAGGGATTTTGTTTAGAGGGGTCACTACAAAATTTTAATAAAAAGAGAACTTGAATATATTGAATTATTGAAAAAAAAAAATAATACATAAAGTTTTACAATTTTATTCTACAAGTTTTCAAATTTTGAATATTACATGATAGTTCATTATGAATATCTATTGCTAATATGGGTAGCTATGAATCTATGATCATTTTATTTTGTTAAGTTTGTCTAACATTTTTATCTTTATGCAGTTGTTATTATCTATTTGACTTTGTTTTTATAAAAATATTTTAGACTAAATGACTAATTTCAACTCATTGGCTCCGTATTAATTATTAAAGCACACAATCACACTTATTTATACATAAACTAGTCGCAGACCCGCGCGTTGCGCGTGATAATTTTTAGGTAAAATACTATTTTAGTCTCTAAACTTTGTAAAGAACTTAAAAAATAAAGTTTTATCATATTTTTTATAATCTTGTTTATAATGTTTCTTACCATTATCATATATTTATTGGTTGATGATTTGCATAACATAGACATTAAATAAGAGATAGGATTGTTCATTAGATTTTTTTTAAGTCATGGTATATAATTTCCAATTAAATTTTGTATTATTATATTTAATTTTTGATTATTGATTTAATTAAGTGAATGTAATTAATGGTCGATTTTATTGCACTATAAAGTTTTCAATGGCATCTGTATAGTCATTTCTATTTTATTTCTTACTCCTCTTGGCCACTTTTTTATTTTCCAAATAATGGTTACTATTGACGTTTGATTTCATTTCATTTTTTCTTGATTACTTTGTATGTTCCCTCGCTAGTTGTAGTTTTTATAGTTATCAATAAAAAATAGATATCATGAATGACTTAAATAGTTATAGATATAGTTACGTTAGTGGTATATCAAAGGTTTTTTTTTTTTTCAAGGAAATATGAAAGACATTTCTCTAGTTTGGTCTCAATCAATTAAGACATCCATAATATCTTAACAGAAGTAATAATGAACATTAAATTTTTTAATGTATGAAGCAGTTAGGTTAGTGGTATGTCAAAGTTAAAAAAATAAAAAAATAAAAAATTCCAAGGAAATGCAAAAGGCCTTTTTTTGAAAAAATAAATGGGAACTTTTGAATTGTAGAGATATGATTGTTTTAATTACCTTATTTATAGACTTCATTATTAAGTTATAATCATCTAAATTATAGTAGACCACACAAGATAAATATGTATAGATGATTTTTTTTATTCATGAATCATTATTTCATTGTTTACTTATAAATATCTAAATGAAAGTTTTAAAAAAAAAATATAAATTAAAATAGATGAATATGTAGAGGTAAAATTATATGAAAAGTTAAAACTACCCAAGATGAACGTTTAACCACTGGTAGATATGTGTTTTTTAAAGACTAAAAGTTTGTTTGATTGCTTTACCTGGAACTATATAGCTATGCAAATATTGTTGCAAATGGTTCCATTATTTGCAAAATATCAAGTTTGGTGGCCTTACATGAACTCCTATTTTGTGACAACCTTTTTTTTTTTAATTTTTTTTCTTTTTGCCAAAACAACTTAAAAATATTAAAACTTAAATGATCACATGTTGTAACTATAAAATACATCAGTGATATGAAAAATAGAAAGGTTTAAATTCTTAAAAAAACATTTTTAATAGATGTAATATAAAACATTTTTTTCTCAATATTTTATGTAACTTTTCGCATAAGATCAATATTGTTGGAATGCTTTAAAGATGATACATAATATTTTTGAGAAGAAGAAGAAGAAGTAGAAATGATGCTAACACATAATATAAAATTATTAAATTTGCGTGATTTAAATTTGTGGCAAAAAAATTAATATATCTATGACAAAGGTTTTTATCTAAATGATATATAGTATTCCATATATGTTTAGTCTTGATTCAAAAAGTCCATTCTCAATAGCCTTATAAGACTACAAATTGCTCAATCCGTAGGCCTAGACACATTCAATGAGTGCTATCTAAATTATAAATTATATGACCCTTTATCACACAAATATTTTGATTCTCCTAATGTATGGTAGAAGAAGGCAAGTGTGTGTCTAGCTATTTTCTTGATTTGTGCTGCATAAGTATGAAGGATGTGACTGAATTTAAATGTTGAATAAAATAAGCTAAGAAGAAAAAAGAGTAAAAATAAAATATATAACAATAAACATCAAATTATCCAAGTCATTCTATGTAATATAATAACATTATATTATTATATACTATATGTATAATGTAGTAGGATAATATTTAATAATAAAAGAGAATATAAAATATACCAACTTAAAACATAAAACTAAATCGCATCAACTCAAAATAGAATTCTAATTAACACAAAAATTCATCAACCTAAGTATGGATGCAATAAAAAAATGAAAAACAAATTGAGAGAGAGAGAGAGAGAGAGAGAGAGAGAGAACCTTTGTTTTATGAGGGAAAACTATGCATAGAATAGAAGAGATAGTGACGAATTTATAGTAAGAGAGTGTGAATAAAAAGAGACAAAAATGAAGGAAGATGAAGGAGAAAAGGAAGAATGATATTAATGTAGAAGGTAGTGGAGAGATGAAAAGGTAAGGAGGGAAGAAATGTTGGAGAAGTAGTGGGGAGATGAAAAGGTAAGGGAAGGAGAAAGGTTGGAGAAGTTTAAATATTAAAAAAATAAATGTTAAAAATAATTATAGGAAAATTGAAAAGAAAAAAGATATTTATAATAAAAATAATGATTAAAAGATATTTTAATTTTTAAATAATGGAATTTTTAAGTCCCCTTATTAAATGAGAAAATGATTTTAAAATATTTAGGAAAAATTAGAAACAAAAAAGGATAATGACGTGGCTGCATAGGTGGCTTAATCAGAGCGTAGCAACAATAAATGCTACGCTTCAGCTTTTAGATATATATAGAATATAGATAAATTATACACTACGTGTCTACTTAACCATTTTTTTTTTTTGAGACAAGTCTACTTAACCAATTAAATGTTTGAATAATCATTTTTTTTTTAATACAAGACAAAAATTCTACTCTAGCATAATCTAAGTGTATATGTGTGTGAAACTTCCTCCTAGAGACTTGAACCCCGACCCTTGCCCCCTACACGTCATAAGCACTTATACTTGTGGAGTGACCATCGCACAAAGGGTGTGCGGTGGTAATGCTTGAACAATTATTAACTTTACAATTGTTTTCTTGAATTTTACTAACTTTATTACAAAAAGTTATTATAATATGATAACAATACACACACTTGTAAAAAAAAAAAAAAAAAACCTCTCTATTTCTTAATTATTAAATTATATAAAGTTATATTATATTTATATTGTACATACAAACATCCACACACATCATAATTTACACAAATACATAATATTATAACAAAAATTAATGTACACAATTAATATTAAATACACTCACACACATATAATATAAATTTATTAAAAAAAAAAATTACACTTATAATTCACAAACACTTACTCTTTATCCGGTTTCTCACCAAAAAAAAAAAAAAAACTTACTCTTTATTCTTAAAGTTGAAAATACTTGTAATAAAGATGTGTAAAATTTTTTTTCAAAAAAAAAAAAAAAAAAGATGTGTAAAATTTAAGTTAGAGTGTGCAAAAAAAATATGGTAAAAAATAAATTAAAGTATTAAGCTAAATTTATATATATATATATATATATAGCTTTTTATTTTGAAGTCAGGGGGTTCATTTGAACCCCCTGAATTTGCTTTGGCGCCGCCCCTGCATTACATTGTTTGAAAAAAAAAAGAAAAAAAAGAATAAAAACTTGATTGGTAAAGTTAGACACTATTGAAAAAATGGATTATACTTATGGCATTCAAGCTTCATCACACACGTACGCCACAGCATGCTCATGGTGTTTTTTTTTTTTTTTTATTAATGTCAAAAATTTATGTTCATACAAGTTCGAGGTTATACGTTTGTCTAATGAGATTTTTGTGTTTGCCAATTACAACTACTAGCTGTGAACCCCCGCGTTGCGCATGGTAATAATTTTTATGGTGATTTTTTTTTTTTTTTACAATTTAAAATAATTTAATAAAGAATAATGTATTTCATAATCATATTTTTATTTATTATAGAAACAATCATAAAAGTAATATAAGAACAATCATAAATATAAATTTTGTCGTACCAAAATGAAAACAATACAATTTTTCTCAAAAATTTAAAAGGCAAGTTAACGAAAATATTCATTTTTTTTAATAAAAGTTATTTATAACATTTTGTAAATCATTAAAAAAATATAAAATTTGGAAATTATTCTTTTAGTTTTAAACAAACTTTCTCAAACCTTATTTTTTTTTGCTTACAATCCAAAACACCGAAAAATGTAACTAAAAAAATTAATAAACTTAGGGTTCATTTGGATACAGCTTATTTTGCTGAAAACTGAAAATTGAAAACATTGTAACAAAATAATTTTTAAATGTGTAAATAGTACCGTGTGACCCATTTTTAATATTTTTTTTCTTGAATAAAGTGGTTGTGGGTCCTGTGAATAGTATATAAACAATGCATGAACAATGCACAATGTCTCCTGCACAGTGTAATCCGCATGCATGAACAGTGCAGGTTACTGTTCATAAGCCTAAATGCACTGTTCATGTCCCATGAACAGTGCAAGAGGTGCTGAAAAAAAAAAAAAAAAAAAAAAAGAGAGCCAAAAAACGCAAATGCGAAATCATCCATATCCAAACCACACCTTAACAATGATTAATTGGACCAATTAGTAAAAAAAATTTGTTGTTGGTAATCTATTAAGGTTATTTTCTTTATAGAAATTGTAATTTCATCCACCCAAAACATATTATCAAATAAACAATTACTAGCAAAATCTAAGAACTAAATTCTATATACGCATTGTTATAAAATAATAATAATAATAACAATTAAAGTAAAATTGCAAAAGCTAAAATTTGTCACCTATCTAATTATTTTCGTTTGGCTAACCTTTTCTTTTCTCTAAATAAATAGCATTATAGAGTATTTCTAATACAACTATTAAGAGTACTTTGTCCACCACAAAGGATTAAAAAATAAACAAAAATTAGTAAAGTCTCATAGTTTAACATCTAAATTGAGCACTATAAAAAAATAATGTTGTGTAATAGAATAAATACTAAATTATCCAAATCATGCTATGTAATAGAATAATATTATATTTTTATATGTTATATTTAATTCTTTATAACACAATAGGATAAAATTTAACAACCAAAGAGAACCAAAAATTAAAAATTAAAAAACAATAAATATCAAATTATCCAAATCATACTATGTAATAGAATAATATTATATTTGTATATGTTATATTTAATTCTTTATAAAGTAATAGGGTAAATTTTAACAATCAAAGAGAACAAAAAAAAAAAAAAAAAAAAAACAATTTAAAAAAAAACTAAATTACATTAACCTAAAGTAGAGTTTTAAAGAATAAAAAAAATTATCAATCTAAAGCAAAGATACAAGAAAAATAAAAAAATCCACCGACCAAAAAATTGAGAGAGAGAGTCTTTTTTTTGTGAGGGAAAACTATGCATAAAATGGAAAAAATAGTGATAAATTTATAGTAAGAGGGTGTGAATAAGAAGAGAAAAAAAAATAAAGGAAGATGAAGGAAAAGAGGAAGAATGATATTAATGTAAAGGGTAGTGGGGAGATGAAAAGATAAAGGAGGGAGAAGGGTTAGAGAAGTAGTGAGGAGATGAAATGGTAAGAGGGGAGGGGGGGAGAAAGGTTGGAGAAATGTAAATATTAAAAAATAAATGATAAAAACAATCATAGGAAAATTGAAAAGAAAAAAGATAATGACGTAAATAATGATGTGGCTCAACTGGAGCGTAGTAATAATAAATGCTACGCTTTAACTTTTAGATATATATAGATTTTTATATACTATATTTAATTCTTTATAACGTAATAGGATAAAATTTAACAATCAAAGAGAACAAAAACAAAATTTAAAAAAAAATACAATAAATACCAAATTATACAAATATACTATGTAATAGAATAATGTTATATTTTTATATGCTATATTTAATTCTTTATAAAGTAATAGGATAAATTTAACAATCAAAGAAAAAAAAATTTTAAAAAAAAACAATTTAAAAAAAAAAAAAAAAAAACTAAATCACATTAACCTAAAGTAGAGTTTTAAAGAATTAAAAAATATCAATTTAAAGCAAAGATACAAGAAAAATAAAAAGTCCACCTACCAAAAAATTGAGAGAGAGAGACTTTTTTGTGTGAGGGAAAACTATTCATAGAATGGAAGAAATTGTGATAAATTTATAGTAAGAGAGTGTGAATAAGAAGAGACAAAAATAAAGGAAGATGAAGGGAAAGAGGAAGAATGATATTAATGTAAAGGGTAGAGGGGAGATAAAAAGATAAAGGAGGGAGAAGGGTTGGAGAAGCAGTGGGGAGATGAAAATGTAAGGAAGGGAGAAAAGTTGGAGAAGTGTAAATATTAAAAACAATTATAGGAAAATAGAAAAGAAAAAAGATAATGACGTAAATAATAATGTGACTCAACTAGATCGTAGTAATAACAAATGCTACGCTTTAACTTTTAGATATATATAGATTTTTATATGCTATATTTAATTTTTTATAACGCAATAGGATAAAATTTAACAATTAAAGAGAACCAAAAAAAAAAAAAACAATTTAAAAAACAAGAAAAACAATAAATACCAAAATATCCAAATCATACTATGTAATAGAATGATATTATATTTTTATATGCTATATTTAATTCTTTATAAAGTAATAGGATAAAATTTAACAATTAAAGAGAACAAAAAAAAAAAAAAAAACTAAATTACATTAACCTAAAGTAGAGTTTTAAAGAATAAAAAAAATTATCAATCTAAAGCAAAGATACAAGAAAAATAAAAAATCCACCTACCAAAAAATTGTAAGAGAGAGAGAGAGAGAGAGAGAGAGAGAGAGAACCTTTTTTGTGAGGGAAAACTATGCATAAAATGGAAGAAATAGTGATAAATTTATAATAAGAGGGTGTGAATAAGAAGAGAAAAAAATAAAGGAAGATGAAGGAAAAGAGGAAGAATGATATTAATGTAAAGGGTAGTGGGGAGATGAAAAGATAAAAGAGGGAGAAGGGTTGGAGAAGTAATGGGAAGATGAAAATGTAAGGGAGGGATAAAGGTTAGAGAAGTGTAAATATTAAGAAAATAAATGTTAAAAATGATTATAGAAAAATTGAAAAGAAAAAAAAATAATGATGTAGATAATGATGTGGCTCAATTGGAACGTAGCAACAATAAATACTCCGCTTCAACTTTTAGATATATATAAATATAAATAAGTAGAATGAGACCAAAACCCAAGAAATGAACACTGAAATAGCATTGAAGTCATTTTTTGGGACAATGTCGCATCCCACTCTTGTTTATTTCAGTAATTAGTAAACACATAAAGTTTACTGGAAAATTTGAAAAAAAAAAAAAAAAATCCTATGAGCACAAGTACGCTTTGATACCAATGAATAAAAAAAATAAAAAAATAAATAAAACTCTAGAAAAATAAAACAATTTATATTCACACTCCTATCTATTTTGGTGATTGGCAAATGCTTTTGACATTTAAAAAAAAAAAGAAAAAGAAAAAGAAAAAAGCCTGCGTAGGGATGAGTCAAAGCTGTTCAAGGCAGCGGATTAATTCTAGGAATGAGTCAAAACTTCCATGTTCATCTACCTGGAAAGGTTTGAGAAAAGGCGTAGATGTTTTCAAAAGAGGGGTTAAATGGGTTCCAGGATATGAGAGTAATCTTAATTTCTGGTCGGATTGTTGGTTAAATAGTGGTCCTATCAGATCTAGCATTCAAGGCCCCCTCCCTCAAGATTCGGCCAGCCTCACTTTGAGAGACCTTCGTGCTCCTTTTGGTTGGAACTGGGCTGCTATTCCTTTTGAAATCCCCTCAGAAATTAAAGCTGAGATGCAAGCGGTCCCTTTGCCGGTAGCAGCTAGAAGTGTTGATAAGCTGGCTTGGAAGTTTTCTGCTAAGGGAAGTTTTGATATGAAGAGTGCTTACCTCTTAGCCACAAATCATATGGGAGCTAACTCTTTCTCGGGTTCATGGATTTGGAAGCTTCAGACCTTGCCTAGAATCCAAATGTTCATCTGGAGGTGCATGCACAATAGCATTGGTGTCAAGGAGTGCTTAGCTAAAAGAGGTATTCCTTTAGACACTTCTTGCCCCTTGTGCCTCGAACAACCTGAGTCAATTTCCCATGCCCTTCGTGACTGTCGCCTAGTCAAACCGGTTTGGTATCAGCTGGGTGCTCATAACTTCAACACTAATTTTTTTTCTCAAGACTTTAAGGCTTGGCTGACTTCTAATGCTAGTTCAAAGTCTTCTTACAATGTCAAAGGTGTTCCTTGGCACTCCCTTTTTTCTTTTGCCATCTGGTCTCTATGGAAGCAAAGGAATCAGGTTATCTTCAGTAACAAAGGAGTCAATCTGAACCTTACCAATTTGATAATCGGGCAAGCAATGGAGTATGTGCTTTGTGTTACTCAACCAAGGTGCAGCAACCGTATGGCAATCAGACAAGTCAGATGGGAAAAGCCAAGCACGGGTTGGGTTAAGCTCAATACTGATGGGTCTGCAAATGCTTCCTCTGGGTCTGCTGGAGGTGGAGGGCTGATTAGAGATGAACAGGGTAAGTGGCTCATGGGCTTCACCAGAAAAATCGGTAAAACTAATAGCTTCCTAGCTGAAACTTGGGCACTGCGTGATGGCCTCCTCTTGTGTAACCAGCTAAACTTGAACGCTGTGATGGTTGAACTTGATGCCAAAGCTCTAGTTGATGCTCTCAACAATCCTGCATATGCAAATACCGTTGTATCTTCGCTTTTTGAAGACTGTAGACGGCTGGCTGCTCAGATTCCTCACCTAACCATCAAGCATATCTATCGTGAAGCAAATAGGTGTGCTGATTGGTTAGCTAACTTAGGCAATTGTCAATCCTTAGATTTTATTGTTCACTCTTGTCCGCCTGTGGACTTGGTGCCTCTTGTTGAGGCTGATAGGCAGGGCATGTTTTTCAACAGGCTTTGTCCTGAGTTGTTGCTTTTCCGTTAGTTCTTTTTAATGATAATTCCTTTTTACCAAAAAAAAAAAAAAAAAAGTATTTTATAAACCAAATACCTAAGTGTTACAAATCGTAGCCTTTGAGCTTGACATTGAGAATGTCCCCAGCGGACCCATAGCTGCTGGCTCAAGTTCTGTTTAAAAAGTGATATAAAATCTCATAGAAGGATGGCAAGGCGATCAGCCAAAGAGATCTTATAGAAATCGTACGCAACAAGGAACATAAAGGGGGCTTTAGAAAAAGGTTCACATAGTGATGCCCCTGATTTGATTGGATATGATTAATTGTGTATAGGTGTGTAAAAAAAAAAAAAAAAAAAAAAAAAAAAAAAAAAAAAAAAAAAAAAAAAATTTATTACCTCTTTGTTTTGTGTGTCAACTGCCCACCCACGTGAAAGTTACTTTCAAACCTTCAATTTCAGATTTAAACTTTTGAGCACCATATATCAATGACATGATGTCATTAATATGCCATTGGACCAAAAAAAAATAATTTATATTATTATTTTGATTATTAATTTTAGTGTTATTATTAGTATTTGAACGTAGCCTATTTAAATTTTTGATTTGTATTATAAATATTTTATGTATATTATTGTATTAATTTGAGTGTTAATTTATTTATTTGTAATTCTTACATAATTTAAATTCTAGACATAAATGTATTTTATGTCTAAAAATATTAAAAAATATGCCTAAATATAAAATTTAATTAATTATTTAACCGCCGTGTCCCCGCCGTGTCGTGTCCTTATTTTTTAAAAATTGCCGTATCCCTGTGTCCGTGTCCGTATCGTGTCCGTGTCCGTGTCCGTGTCAGTGTCAGTGTCCGTGCAACATAGCTCATATGTATCTTTCTCTGGCCATTCTTCCATTTTATCATTACATTCTATAAGAAAACCTGCTGTTTTTGCAATTGATATTACAACATCCCTTACAGCATCATGCATTTTGACACATTTTCATCCTTTCTCGCTATCCAACAGTAGAAATAATCTTTTGAGATTCTTAACCATTGTGTTGACTCCATTTCTTGCTTCTACCACATTACCAATATTTTCAAACAACCTTCATCCCAGTCCATATTTGACTAAATGTTCAATGGGAATATCATAATCTTCTGGAAATAAACAGCATAGCAAAAAACATTGCTTGGCTTCCTTGCTTTCAAAATAATTGTAACTGAGCATTATACTGGAATAGGCATTTGATTCCAGATTAGGAATATTTTTTGGGCTAGCCTTTTTTAGCCATTGAAGTGCAGCAGTCCACTCAACCTTTCTTTTGTTTGCTAGCGCTTTTCCAACTATTACAATAGCAACAGGTAGACCTCCACATTCATTTGCAACCTCTTTTGCTATTGGATGTAGATCGGGAGTATCGATACAATTACCTGCCTTCTCCTCCTTGATATCTTTCACGGGCAAAGGTTTCATTCTTGATGGAGGAGGAGGATGGGACACTTTAGCAAATTCTCCATCGTTTAGCAGACCATCAATTTCCAGAGTCTTCTTCATAGCTTTCCTACTCAAGGAATAACGTGGACACCATCCATCCAAGCTCATCTTATTCGCTTCAACATCTTCATCAAGGATGTTGTGTACCTTTTTAATCCACGTCTTAACCTCAGGTGCTATTTCCTGTCTGTTCCTTTCCGCTGCGCCAATTTCTAATTGCACCCCATCTCTTTTGTCACGCAACTTCTGAATCTTGACTTCGAGATCCTTGATTTTGCTATTATAGTGAATCAGATAGCCACAATGTTTTTTGATTGGGTCCACAAAGTATCCTCCAATGGTTACTATAACTGAGACAGGATTCATTTCTTTGCCTTATTCTTCTGGATTCTCTGTAAGAAAAGAAGAAATTTAAAGTTTTAACTTTCATTTATTCAAAACCAAAAAGACGAAATTTTAAGTATTATAACTTTCATTTATTCAAAACCAAGTCAGAAGTGATGGTCACATTAAAGTAGACCAACTGATTAGATAGTTTTAGCGCTGCAATTATCACCGAAGTTTTTAGAATGGTGTTCTTTGATTCAATAAACTTGTGATAAGTAAGTTGGTGCTTGGTGCATTTAGAATTTTGTGAACAAAAAAGTTGGGTGTACAACCATTGGAATTGTCAACTGTTTTATATTAAGCAGAAAAATACGTTATATCCAAAAAGAATAGTTTTACAATTGAGATTAACCCGGTATATGCTTAACGCGTATGAACTCATCACACACCTATACACAAAGAGGTAATAAATAAAAAAAGTATTATAAAAGTTTAAATGAAGAGAAGAAGACATAAGGCAGCTGGTTCTGCGAAGAAAAGGAAAACGAAAAAGAAGCAGAAGAAGAAGAAGAAGAAGGAGAGAGGAGGAGCTTGCCGATCGGAAGAGACAGGGCACGCCGGCACAGCGTCGACGTCTATGGAGTTCTCCGATCGGCCAGATCTAGCTCCGGCGAGGGACAGTGGGCAGCGGCAGCGGGCAGAGGGTGGAATCTGTGATTTTTTTTTTTTTTTTTTCACTGCTGGCGTGTCGGACGCATCGGATCCGCGTTGGCGCCGTGTCAGAGCCGCGTCGGCGCCGTGTCGGAGCCGTGTCGGAGAAGCACAAAAAAAAAAAAAAAGAGGACACCGCCGGACACCGGAATCTGGCGCGTTGTGGCCGTTCCGGTGTCCGATACGTGTCGGACACCGACACGACGCCAAAAATGGCGTGTCCGTGCAACCTAGCATATGAGCATTATGTTGCAATTTCACTTGTATCTCGAGAATTGAAAAGACATCCTGATGGCATGGAGTGTCCGAAACTTGAGCTTTTGCAGCTATCACATGGTCAACAGACTCAACGCACTTCACTGGCACTTCCAGGCAATTTGTTTCAAGTGATGAAAGGATTAAAGGTTTTGTCTCTGCAAGGTATGTCCTTTCCGTCATTACCACAATCAATCCATGTCTTTCAAAACCTTCGAACACTGCTTATGGAGTTTTGTAAGTTAGAAGATGTGTCGGCACTTGGAGCACTTGGGAAACTAGAAATTCTTAGCTTTGTTTGTTCTGAAATCAAGGAGCTGCCAGGAGAAATAGGAAATCTTAGTCATTTGAAATTGTTAGATCTAACGGAATGCAAATTTCTTAAGCGAATTCCAGCTGGTCTCCTATCGAGTTTCTCAGGCCTAGAAGAGTTGTACATGTATAGAATCCATCGTAATTGGAAACCTCTGGAAAACACAATCCTTGCTGAACTGATGTCTTTGTCCCACCGTTTTATGGCTTTAATAATTGATATACCAGATTTTGAGGTCTTACCAAAAGACATCCTCTTCAGAAATCAAATGATAAAATTTCAGATTTCTGTAGGTGAGGTATATCATAACTACTATTTTTGGAAAAATGAATATTTATTTGAAAACAAATTGGTACTTGGAAAATGTGTCGTAAGTGATATTGCAAAGAGTCGTTTGCTTCTTCAGCTGCTACCGAAATCTGAAATTTTACATTTGGAAAAAATAAAAGACTTAAAAAACATTGTGTATGAGTTAGACAAAGAGGGTTTTCAATGCTTGAAGGTTCTAGAAGTTTGTTATAGTGATGATGTAGAATATGTAATGGATGCCACATCAGATCAAAATCCTCGTGCTGCCTTCCCTACCCTGGAGTCATTGGAATTGCATGGTTTATATCATTTGAAAGAGATATATCATAGCCAATTTCTAGAGAGATCCTTTAGTGGTATCAACTCAGAGCTTGCTTGTTTTGGCAAACTAAGATCAATTTCGCTTTACTTTTGCAGATGTTTGAAAATTGTGTTTTCATTGTCCATAGCCAGAGTTTTGGTTCAACTCCAGAAATTACAAATAAGTTGGTGTTATGACATGGAAGAATGTTTTCACAAGGAAGGAGAAGATGAGAAGGAACTAAATGATAACATCATGTTTCCGCAATTAACGTCTATTGAGCTGGGCTCTCTACCAAGACTCATTGGCTTTTGTACAGGCATGGGTCTGGTTGAGCTTGTCCAACCATCCTTGAATCAAGAGGTATGTATGATTCTCTTTCTCTCTTTGTAAAATATTACTATTATTTAATAAATTGTTGTATAGTAAACTTAAATCATTCAAAAGCTCGTTGTTTAATGTTTATCAAATTGATTTATCAATTTTTTAACATTTCGTTCTGGTCTGGATTTGATGCTAATAAAACTGAAAAAGTTGAACGCTGATGCTAATAATAATTTGATGGATTCATCAGGTTGGAAGGATCGGCACTGATGAAGTGACCAATCTTGAAAAGCACAAGATGACAGACATTCAACAACATACTGGCCCCTTTCTTGAATCAACACCCATTATCTCTCATAAACTCTTCTCATCCAACACATCTTGTGGGCACCGAATTTAGAAAATCTTGAATTGAAGGAAGTTGATTCACTAGAAGTGGTATTTGATCTTGAAGGACTAAACATCAACAATAATTGCCAGAGAATCATTGTGCTTGCTCAATTGAAAACTTTAGTGGTAAAAGGTTTATCTAAGTTGACATACGTGTGGAAGAATGTTCCACTAGGAATTCAAGGCTTTCAAAAACTAACATCCATTGAAGTAAGTAAATGTCATCGTCTAAGATATTTATTCCCAACTTCTATTGCAAAACTGCTTATGAACTTCAAAGCATTAAAATAGAAGAATGTGATGCAATTGAAAACATTGTTCAAAGAGATGGAGACGAAGAGGCAATAGATTTCATCCTGTTCAATGCTTATTCTTTTGAATGGTCATCCATTGAGGAGATTTATTTGAGAGATTGTACCAAATTGAAAACGATTGGTTCAGAAATTTAGAGCCCAAGAAAGTCGAAGGAAATCAGTAGGGAATTGGATTCAAGACCCAATGAGCAAGAACTTGGGTCCCATGGTTTTCTTTGGCGATGCCTTGAGTTTGTACCACATCGCAAAAATTATGGTCTGATGGCTGTGTCAGACCAAGGCACCACCAATAAATCCCAAAGAAGCTACTCTGTGAAGGAAGAGGTACGTACAAGTTCTAGATTTACGCACTTATCCCGGTGGACTAAGGTCACCGACTGTCATATAGATATCCAATCAATCTATTGTTGGCCATAACCTTAATGCATTCAACGTAGTTAGCTAAAAAAAGACATTGATTGCTTTTTATTTAGTCATCCACTGATCTGTTTATACTTTATACCATCTTTTTCTCTAAAAAAATACAAATAATAATTGAAAAGAAATTATTATTTTACTTGTTTATCAGTACTTGATTTTTTGTAGGGTACTTTGAGTAAACCGAATGATCCAAAAGTTGGTGATAGCAACAACCCCTCAGAGATATGGTCTCTTTTTCCATCTCATATAATTGAGTGCCTAAAGAATCTAGAATCAATTGAATTGATTGACGTCCCTTCACCGGAAATTATATTTCAACTTGAGAAACTAAATGTTGAGGAAAGTCACATGGCAAAAGTACTTGATCAGTTAAGTAAATTGATTCTATATGGGTTAGATAATCTGATGCACATATGGAAGAAGGGTCCGGAAAGGATCTTGGGCTTTGGGAACTTGAGATTGTTAGAAGTATCTAAATGTGACAGTCTGACATATTTGTTCTCACTATCCATAGCAAAATTGCTTGTGGTGTTAGAGGAAATAAGAGTTGTTAACGGTATAAAAATTGAAGAAATCCTTGCAAGAACGGGAGAAGAAGAGGAAGAAAAGGACGTTTTGTTCTACAAAGTGAACTCAATCTTGCCTCGTTATTTACCAAATCTGAAGTGTTTTTGCTCTGAAACTAATGCTTTAGAGTGGCCATCGCTAAAGGAAATAAGGGTAATCGAATGTCCTAGTTTAAGCACATTTATTCCATCTAATCTAAACACACCTAAGCTAAGAAAAATTATTGAATACTTCGGGAGTACTATAAATGCGTACTCCCCTTTCTCACATGAATTGTGGGCCCCACCATAAATTTAATTAGTGGGACCCACAGTTATGTGAAAGAAGGAAGTATGTATTTATGCTATTCCGAGAGTACCCAATAATTATCCCCTAAGCTGGAGGGAGTATCAGTATACAATAGTTATTTCAATGAAAAAGAAATGTGTCATTGAACGGGAGACCTGAATGCCACCATAGAAAACATCTTCAAAGGAAAGGTATGGCACATTCTCGCCACAAATATCTCACTAATGGGTGAATTTTAACTCATTTGTAAAAACTATCACACTATATAATTTGTAAATACTTTAAGCTTTTGTTACTTAGTATAAAAATTAGACCCACAATTTACATATATGAAATAAAAAAAATGTCTTGAAAAACAATAATATTTTCACTTACGATCAAATATAGTAGCAACAATCATTTTTCCAATAGCAAATATTATGATTACTTAAATCACATATATATTTTATTCTTACAGGAAAAGCAGACGAATCATGAGACACAGCAAGAAGAGCAAATTGAGACTATTGAGAATGATATGTGATGCTGGGCAAGACATACAGTAGGTGAGCACATTACATTTTCTTATATCAGTTTAGTATTTAGTCAATATCCAAAAATGCATAAAAATTAAAAACAAATACAACTCTTTTATATATATGTGTGTGTGTGTACACACACACCATTTGAAACACTTGTTAAGAACTAATTTCTTGGTCAACAATCATCTACAATTTGGTAGAATTAGAAATCACACATTGTTTAGAAAGATCACTTTTTCTTTTCTTTTATTTAAGAAAGAAAGATGCTAATTAGAAGTAGAACTAGTTGTATTATGTAGGCTTAATGATAAAGTGATTCTATATATGATTCAATTGCAATGATTTTCAAAATCTAGGTATGTGGCTTTCTTTTGATCTACTACAATATCATATACTAATACCGTGATTTCCTAACCAATGTTTTCATAACTCAATGCATTGGTGGTGTTGTGGTGCACATTGAATAAGACTCAAATAAGAATCACAACGAACACTATATAAGTTGTCTGCAAGCAAGCTTTTGACCATCCACAAAATCAAAAATTATTCAATTTCTCATATGTTTATACTTATTACCAACTAAAATCTCTTAGCCATCCTCAGCACACTTAAAAAAAAAAAAAAAAGACACAATCACAATGCAACTTGACTCTAATTATCAAGTTATTGGACAATTGAAACCAATCTATTTACCATACTCAGTTGGCATTCAAAAAAAGTATTTAATGATCAATGAGTCCAATACATCTTGTTCAATATAAAGACATATATATTGTTAATTATTAGACAATTACTTGTGCACTAACTTCTTGTGAGCTAATAGTTTTCATTCTCATGATTTTGGCTTCTCTAAGACCTTTATATCCCCATTTTCAGAGTATTTTAATAATAGTTCTATAAAATATAAAAAAACATATTTGGTATAGCATAATATTGTTAATTTTGCTCTAATTTTTATATTTATATTATAAGAACAAAACATCACATTCTAGAAATTAAGTTAAAATCTTTAAAAGAGTATACTAATCAAAATCACTATAGTTTAAGCTTCCCTTGTCCTCATCATCTATAGAAGTATAAAAGTGATGAAAATAGTCTCATTTAACTCACTATGAATCTAATTTCTCAATTACATTTATATGATAACAAGTTATATCAACTACATGATGTTCAACCTCAAGTTAGTAAGAGAATATGACGCTAGGAAATATGAAGAAAGAAGCAGTTTCACAAAACATATGAGAAGCACATCTAAAGCTATGCTCATTAATCCAACAAGGCCTTATATTGTTTTCTTTTTGTGCCTTTTATTGTTTTCTTTTTGTTATATATAACTAGCCGGATCTATCTTCTGCTATTTGCATATGTATTCTGAGAGCACCATTGTGTGATAATACTATTGTTGTTTTTGTCTATGTTCAATCTTTTATTCATAAGACTGCAGATTTGAAAAACTTGTGTCTGTTTATTAGCTCTATGTATGCTCAAGTAAATACACTCATATTCATACTAGTTTATCTTCTTGATAATTTGATAGTTACTAAGTTTCTTTGAACTAGAAATAAGTTATATTTAATAGGATCAATATTTTACATTCCTCTCTTTTTCTTTTTTCTGTTATGCCTTTCATATATTTCCATGCCCCAACTTTTAGGCTCCCCTTTATTCTTCTTTTTTTGACACGTTCAAAAAATATTATTACAAATAAATTACTGTTAATATAATCTGATTATTGGATCTATAGTTTAAACATAAGAAATGAGAATAAACGACATACAATAGTTCCTGCAAGACGACCAAGTTTTTGCAGATGACGTCAGCTTGGGAGCTCGGCTTCCTCATCAGAGTTCCAGTGCTCCCGTGCTCATACAATAGTTTGTGAACCCTTCAAATTCAGAAACAAAGAAACAGAGAAAGAACATTGTTTGATTTGCTTGTTAACAAATTGGAGTCTAAAAAGGGCCCATTAAAGCCTATGCCACTTGAATTGAAGCCCATTAGGCCGCAAATCACGCTGTTGGACTAATGAGTAATTTTCAAGGTCCATGCTCATAATTTTGTCAGATTGAGATCCGGTATTCCATTTAATAAAAGCTTGGGACACTTTTTTTTTTTTTTTTTTTTTACAACTATTTTATATGCTCTTAATTCTATATATTTATTAACTGATTCTTTTCATGTTTTTTTAATATAATTTTTTTGTTTTAATGTAATCTAAGTATACTGCTCGATAGCTACCTCGACACCTGCTATCTGTCGAGATTTAAAATTTCAGATTTCCAATATGATTTTCTTAGGATCCGTGAATATGATTTTGGGCCTTCTTTTCTTCTAACCCTAAACATATAAAAGGATTGTTTTAAGAGCCGTCAAGTGAGACGCAAGTTGCAAAAGCATTGAGCAATCTCTGTTCAAGCAAATTGTGATCAAAAGACGAAGTTCTTGACCTAGTTCATCTTCCTTCAAGAAGTTGCTGTGTATTTGCACCATAGAGTTTTGTAACCAAGCATCTTCGTGTTATTCATCATAAAGGATGAACTAAAGAACTTTGCAGCCAACCTTTCTTCCTTAGTTGGTGTTTTGAAGTCGCGTACTGGGATCCGCGCATTGGTTAGTCACATACTTGGGAGCCGTGCATCAAAGGTGGGAACTGTCGCTACAGATCAAGTCCAATTGGGTATTGGGGTAAGGATTCAACTGTAGGTTGGTAAGGTACTTGGGATTCCTTTACTTGTAACCGCTTGATTTGATAATAGTGGGGTTTCGGGAGTGGTGACTTGAAAATCACCTGGTGGGGTTTTTGCCGTTAGGGTTTTCCCCATTCGTAAACAAATCACCGTGTTATTTAACTTCCGCTGCATATTTAGTTTTTGGTGATTTGTTTATGCTTCCACAAAATTGCATGATTAATTGATTAATAACAACTTTGGCTAATTAATTATTTAGGGTTTATCACAAGGGGTTATTCAGATTGTGGCCTATCAAGTGGTATCAGAGTAGACACACTCTAATTAGGTTTAATCTTTGCTGTGTTGATCCATTGACCCCTGTTTGTCATGGATAGAGGACAATCATTAATCATACCTCATTTATTTGATGGCACTAACTATGCATACTGAAAAGTACGCATGAGAGCTTTCTTGCAGTCTTTAGATGAGAAGGTGTGGCAAGCTGTAGAGATTGGCTGGACTAAACCAAAAGAAGAACCGGCCAATTGGGATGATGCAACGATCAAGGCGGCTAACTTCAATAGCAGAGCGTTAAATGCCCTACTTAGCACAGTCACCAATGAGGAGTTCAAGAAGATATCCTCAACTGAAACTGCTAAGGAGGCTTGGACCATCCTCCAAACAACCTATGAAGGAATAAAGGCTGTCAAAGATTCAAAACTTTAGAGGCTCACCACTAGCTTTGAAGAAATTAAGATGGAGGAGGATGAGTCATTTGATGAGTTCTATACCAAGCTCAAGGACATAGTGAACTCAGCCTTCAATCTTGGGAAAACCATTCCTGAACCCAAGGTTGTAAGGAATGTGCTCAGATCTCTACCTGAGAGATTCCATGCCAAAATTACAGTAATAGAAGAATCAAAGGATATTGACAAGATTCCTTTGATTGAGCTGGTTGGAAACTTGCAGACCTATGAGCTAGGACTATCCAGGATTGGCAAAACTAGTAAAAGCAAGAGCATGGCTTTGAAGGTGAAGAGCAGTGATACAGATGAGTCTTCCGATGATGAAGATTCCAAGATGAAGTCCTACATTACAAGGCAGTTCAAGAAGTTTATGAAGAATGCCAATGGGAGGAACTTCGACAAGGACCGCAGACAATCTAGTTCTTCTCAGTTCAAGAGTCAAGACAAAGGGAAGAAGGATGCTAAGGATGGCGGTCAGTACACTGTTCCTGCAGGACCAAAGTGTTTTGGATGTCATGGATTTGGTCACATGAAGCATGAATGCCCTACATATCTTAAGAGCATTGGGAAGAGTAAGGCACTTGCTGCAACCTTGAGTGACACTGAGCTTGAAGATGATTCTGACAACAAGGATGACGAAATCTTAAATGCCTTCACTGCCACGGTTAATCCTACTGAAGGGATTGTTGAAGAAGTGGATGAAGAAGAAGAACTGGTGGAGTCTAAATTTGAAAAGATGGATGATCAAGATGATATCCATTCAGCCTATGAGAAGCTTTACAAGCTCTCTGAGAAGCATGAGAAATTGTACAGGTTGGCCACCAAGAAGCTTAGTGATGTGGAACTTGATCGTGAAGAGTTGTCCACAAAGTTTGATGAGGTGAATCAAACTATTGGAGCATTGAGATTTGAGAATAACTTTTTGGCTGAAAAGACTAAGAAGCTTGAAGCAGAGCTGTCATAAGTCAGAGCTCAATTGGAGAGGACTTCAAGCGCAAAGCTTGATGAGATGCTTAGCAATCAGAAATCTGCTTCAGATCGAACTGGCTTGGGGTATGGTCTTTCTTTCTTTAATACTGCTTCTACTAGCAATACTGTTTTTGTTTCTCCTGCTAATAACACTGAAATTGAGAACACTAATGTCAAAACTGAATTAGCTAGTGAGAACTTAGACAAGGATAAGTTTATCTTAGGAGCACCCCCTAAACAAGATAAGAAAGATGCTAAAAACCCTAGAGCTAGGAAGGCTAACTCTCAAAAGCCGAAACAAAAGACGCAGCATCTTTGTCATCATTGTGGAGCTGCTGGTCATACTAGACCAAATTGCTATAAGTGGCTAGCCACTCAACAGAGCAACGGCATGATAGCATCCGGAAGCCAAAATCAGCTTCAGTCCTCTTTTGCTCCTCTTGGAGATATTCTAAAAGCCCTCATGTTTCTTTCTAACCTGAACGGTTTCAATTCTCCCCCCTCACCACCGGTTCAAGGATTCAATCAAAGGAAAGGTTCTTCCAAGATGTGGAAGAAAAAAGACTCTAAGTGATTTCATCACTTTCTTCTCTCCTTCTTGTTTTTTTTGTTTGTTGCATTATTTGTGTGTTTTGCATTTTTGTTGAGTCAGTCTAGTTTTATGCTTTGTTTTGTTTAATATGTTTTGTGTGTTTACTTTCAGTTTTGTTTGTTTTGTTTTTAAATATAAAAAAAAAAAAAATTGAAAAATCAGAAAAATACAAAAACAGTGTGTGATTTGTGTACTTTGGTACTTGTGTACCTTGGATGGCCATTGAAACAAAGTTTCTAAACTTTGTATCCTTTGTAGCTTAGATGAGCATCTCTATGCACAACTAAGCAAATGAGCTTTGTGGCTCTTGTTTGTGATGAGTAAGATTAAGTTATCTCTTAAAGCTTAACACTCATATCACTCTTTTTGACGGGTAGGATTAGAAAATTCTAAGAGAAAGACATAAATAACCATCTCACCACTGTTGCCCACCAATCATAATATGACACTTGTATGCTTCGGCATAGCAAAAGTGCAGTGTCAAAGACAGTCGTATGCTTCGGCATAGCAAAAGTGCGATGTCAAAAGCTTAACATCTTGGGTATTTCTTTTCTCTCTTTTATATGCCCATGTATGATATGCTTAAAAGAAAATATGCAAAAAAAAACAAAAAAAAAACAAAAAGATCAAAAATGCTTTAAATATGGTTGCAAGCGTGTATTCTAGGAGATGTGGGAGTTATAGGATGTACCTCGAAGGTGATAGTCCCCATCAAACAGTTATGATTGTGTGTGAGTTAAAGTTATTTTCTCATATCTCAGATCGTCATAACATGCATACACATATGCAATCTTGCGATGTTTTTCACACACAACACGCAATATTCTTTGCTACTTTTGATACATGTGCAGGACAATGTGATTTGGCCATCACAAAGGTTTTACATGTGCTAAATGTATGCTCACTAAACTGTCTTAACTTGTTTTTGAAAAATAAAATTGGTTAGACTTGTTTAGTGTGTGTGTGTGTTTTGGAGGATCCATGTGCTTAAATTTTTGTTGAGAGATGATTTTGAGAGCTTTATATGTTGAGTGGATCTTTGGTTGAGGTGTGTGTTGGATTGCATTCATGTCTGTGTTTTTCTCTTCTCGAAAAACTGCTTTTTACTGCTGGCTCGACACATCCTCGACACCTCCTTGATACCTGGTCATCTGTCGAGCTTCTCAAGCCTTTTCTTATCGCAATCTCGACACCTGTCTCGACACCTGATGGATCGATCAAGAAATCTTCTGTCTCGATAGATTCTCGACACCTGGTGGATCGATCGAGATTCACTTGTTGTGGTTGATGTCTTCTTTCTCGACACCTGTCTCGACACCATGTGGATCGATCGAGAAATCTCCTGTCTCCTCGACACCTACTCGACACCTTGTCGATCGATCGAGAATCTTTTATCTGAAAATGGTCTTGCATCTCGACACCTCTCGATACCTCACTCGACACCTTCCTCGATACCTCTCGACACCTCAGCTGTCGAGAATTACTGAGGTGTCTATTTAAGGTCTGATCGCGATTTTCTCTCATTTCTCACTCAATCTCTTTCGATCTCTCCGGGGCTTTTCATCTCCCTTTCACACTTTTCTCACTCAAAGCTTCAAATCTTCATCTTTTTTGGTCTTCCCTTGGTTTTCATCACTTGGTATGTTCATTTTCCCTTCCTTTTTCATGCATTGCACGTTTTGAAACCTAGGTTTTGGGATTTTTTTGAAATTTTTGGGGTTTTTCAAAATTGATGAGTTTTTCTTGAAATTTTGGGTTGGGTTTTCACTTAAATGCTTTTAAAATGTCATACATTGCATTCCATGTGCATTAGAATGATATTTACATGCATTTAGATGTGTGCTCTATGTTGTGTGCTGATAGGATTGGATTGGGCTGAGCCCATGATGCAATTTTTGTTTTGCATGTCACATGCTCATGCATTCCCATGCATACGTACTTATTGTTCAATATATTTGTCATATATGAACTATTTTGGGAACTTTTCTGAGTGTCTTCCTCTCTATCTCTTTCTCATTCTTTTACGTTAGTAGTGTCTATGGCACCCAAACGTAAATCCACTCCTGCTCGGAACCCTCTGCGTTCTGGAGCTTGCTCTTCTTCTGATTCTACTCCCCTTAACCTCCGGTTCCATGATGGAGATGCCCATAAGGCATTTTCGGAGAACTTTTCTCGACGAGGTGTTCATTCGGAACGCCAAGTCATTCTGGCGGACTTTGCCGACACTGACCTTCCCTCTGTCATTCACAGTAGGGGATGGGGGTCACTGTGTGACATCCCGGTCACTTGCCCTCTCGTGCTAATACAGGAGTTTTACTCCAACATGCACGGGATCGATCGTTCAGTACCTCTCTTCTTCACTCGCGTTCGAGGTACGCGCATTCTTGTCACACCGCAGCTAGTTGCGGATGTGCTTAGGGTACCTAAGATAGAGTTTCCTGACTATCCTTCTTGTGAGCGTCTGAGGACTGTGTCCAAAGATGAGCTCATCTCTGCCTTCTGTGAGCGCCCCACTGATTGGGGTGAACATCAGTATACATCATGTAGGCCTTTTGCTAAAGGTCCTAGATTTCTTAACATGGTGATGACTTTTGTACTCCATCCTCTTTCTCACTACAACTCCATCACTGAGCCTCGTGCTCGATTTTTGTTATCTTTATTAGAGCATCTTACTATAGATTTTCCTTCTTACTTCATTCTGTCTATCATAGATGTTCATCTTGATTCGGCGTCCCGTGATAAGCTCATCTTTCCTTCTGCTATCACGAGGATCTTACGTCATTTTTCCATTCCCTTTCCTGTGTCCGACCACTTCACACACATATCTGCCATAGATGCCGCTACCGTAAAACGTAGTGAGGCGCAGTTTAGGTCGAGACAAACGGATGCCACTCCTCCCTCCCGTTCGGCTCCATCCAGATCAGCTCCATCTACATCTGCTCTTTCTTCCTCTACGGGCGATGTATCTCTAGGAGACATTATGGCGTAGCTGCAGCGCATGGACACTCGCCTTGATACACTCTCTGCTGAGTTGTATCAGGTGAATGTTCATGTTGGTCGTATTGCACGACGGCAGGCGACCATGGGTGGTTTTACTCCAGAGGCTACTCCTTCACCACCTACTCCAGCAGCTTCAGATTCTGAGGATGATAAGGATGATGATGATGATGATGATGATGGGGATGCTAGCTCTACCGATGAGATGTCTACATGACATTCTACCCTTTGTCACTCGTGACAAAAAGGGGGAGTAGTTTTGGGTTATGAGAGTAGTCATCTTAGGGGGAGAGTTAGTATAGGACATTTTGATAGGGGGAGTGTTGATATCTGAGGGATGTAGTGAAGCTATATATGTATCTTTTCTTTTCTTACTTTTTAGATACATTGTTCTTGTATATGAGGTCTTTTGACCATTTTTACATACATTGTACTTATACTTCTTTATATATGTGGATATATGTTTCTTTCACCTCTCTCTTCATGTGTTGTTTCTTCTCTACCTTTATACACATGTTCTTTATACTTGTATGCAATCTATTATTTCTGTTTCACACAAGATGCCTTGATGAGTTTTGTTTAAAGTGTTTCAGAAATACAGGTTGTCAAAGTCTGCTTGCCATAAACTCTCTTCTTGCAAAGTTTTTCAAGAGTTTGTGTTAGGATAGATTTTATTGTATAGGACAAGTGAATATGAGTTGAGTGATTTATGACTTCTCTCATATGTTCATTTGTTTGTTGTGGTTTTGTCACGGATTGCCAAAGGGGGAGATTGTTAGGACATATATATTTTAAAGTGTTTAAGAACATATGTCACTTATTTATGCAAATTGGCTAATCTTTTGACAAAATGCACTCTACTTGTAATTGGGTAGTTCTAGGTGTTTTTAATACTTCAAGAAACAATATTTCAAGGTCAAGTGTTAAAGTCATCAAGTCTGTCCAAGAAAAAGCAAGCTGAAGTGCAATTTCATTAAAGCTCGACACCTGCTCGATAGCTACCTCGACACCTGCTATCTGTCGAGATTTAAAATTTCAGATTTCCAATCTGATTTTCTTGGGATCCGTGAATATGATTTTGGGCCTTCTTTTCTTCTAACCCTAAACATATGAAAGGATTGTTTTAAGAGCCGTCAAGTGAGACGCAAGTTGCAAAAGTATTGAGCAATCTCTGTTCAAGCAAATTGTGATCAAAAGACGAAGTTCTTGACCTAGTTCATCTTCCTTCAAGAAGTTGCTGTGTATTTGCACCATAGGGTTTTGTAACTAAGCATCTTCGTGTTATTCATCATAAAGGATGAACTGAAGAACTTTGCAGCCAACCTTTCTTCCTTAGTTGGTGTTTTGAAGTCGCGTACTGGGATCCGCGCATTGGTTAGTCACATACTTGGGAGCCGTGCATCAAAGGTGGGAACTGTCGCTACAGATCAAGTCCAATTGGGTATTGGGGTAAGGGTTCAACTGTAGGTTGGTAAGGTACTTGAGATTCTTTTACTTGTAATCGCTTGATTTGATAATAATGGAGTTTCGGGAGTGGTGACCTGAAAATCACCCGGTGGGGTTTTTGCCGTTAGGGTTTTCCCCATTCGTAAACAAATCACCGTGTTATTTAATTTCCGCTGCATATTTAGTTTTTGGTGATTTGTTTGTGTTTCTACAAAATTGTATGATTAATTGATTAATTAACAACTTTGGCTAATTAATTAATTAGGGTTTATCACAAAGGGTCATTCAGATTGTGGCCTATCAAACTCAAATTCCTCCACCTCCAATCGTACCAGCAACTCTTCAAAATGCTGAATGACATGTCCCACCACAAACTTCTGTAGCTAAATCCCCGATTCCTGATCAGACTTGCAAAGCTCACAGGTATTATCAGTCATTATTTTGCACCTACACAGATTATCTCGTGTTGTTAAAATATTCAGACTAGCCCTCCACGCAAACTCCTTTATTTTATTTGGAATCCTAAGCTTCCATATTCTTTCCCATACATTATTGCTCGGTGGATTGCAAGAGCTTTCTACGCAATTCTTCTCAATCTTTAATATTTCAGATGCAACATGGTAGCTTGATTTTACTGTATATGTCCCATCCTGAGTATGTAGCCATATTACTGAGTCTTGAATGTGCCTACGGCTCAAAAGGATTCTTAAAATTGCCTCCGTATCTTCTTTATGAAAATTTAGCAATACACTTTCTCTATCCCAACACCTCAAGAAAGGGTCAATGAGATCTGACACCCTCCATTCCTATTGTTCCTTAGTTGGTGGAAAAAGAACCATATGTGAAGGGTGGTTAGGAATCCATTTATCCCACAAAGGACGTATGGAAGCTCCATCACCCACCCTCCAACGAATACCTTTTTTTAGGACAGGTTGGCCAGCCAATATACTCTTCCACACATATGAGCTGTTTGGTGAGTCAGCCGCATCCATAAAAGAGCAACGCGGAAAATATCGAGCTTTAAAGCACCTATAGACAAGCGACTCCTAGTTGTGTAAGAACCTCCACCCTTGTTTGACTAACATAGTAAGGTTAAAGGGTCGCAAGTCTCTAAACCCCATGCCTCCCACTCTTTTGGCTTGAGTTAACACACTCCAACTCTTCCAATGAATCTTTCTCTCCTCTCCAATCTGCCCCCACCAGAACTTCGCACATAATGCATTAAGCTCATCACATAGTTTTTGTTGGCAAAAGGAAGACCCCCATTGTGTAAGTGGGAATTGATTGAGCCACCGCTTTGATCAAGACTTCTTTCCCGGCTCTAGAAAGTAGCTTGCCCTTCCATCCTTGTAGTTTTTTCCACACCCTATCTTTTAGATAAGAGAAGGATTGGTATTTTGCTCTACCAATCAAAGTGGACAAATCCAAATATTTTTCGAAGCACTCCACCTCTTCTATCCCCAAAATCTCTTTAGTCCATTCCTTCATCTGCCTTGGAGTGTTACTACTATAAAACACCGATAACTTTTCCATATTAATGCATTGGCCCGAGGCATTTGCATATCCCCTCAGTACCTCATTTATCACTTGCACTTCATTCTTTGATGCTTTGCAAAATAGTAATGAGTTGTCGGCAAAGAGCAAATGAGAGATTGAGGGTGCTCTCCTGCATATAGATACTCCATGGACTTTTCCATCATGTTCAACCTTTGCAAGTAGGGATGTGAAACCTTCTGCACATAAAAGGAACAAATAAGGTGATAGAGGGTCCCCTTGACGAAGACCTCTAGAGGGATTAATCATACCAAAATGTTTGCCATTAATCAAAACAGAAAAGGAAGATGTGGAGATACATGTCATCACCCGGTCAATCCAAATAGTTGGGAAGCCCATTTTAAGCATGATGCCTTGGAGGAAAGCCCATTCAACTCGGTCATAGGCTTTACTAACATCTAATTTCAGAGCTAGAGAGCTTGTTTTGCCCTTTTTTATGCAATGCATAGTATGTAGAGTTTCATATGCAACTAAAACATTGTCTATGATTAACCGACCAGGTACAAAGGCACTCTGAGAATGTGAGATTAACTGGGGCAAGATCTGCTTCAGTTTGTTAGCTAGAACTTTGGAGGTAATTTTGTATATGACATTACAAAGACTAATAGGACAGAAGTTTGCCATCTTTTCACGGGACTTGACTTTTGGAATAAGAACAATATGGGTATAATTAATTTTAGGTACCATATAGCCAGAGTTTAAAAAATCTAATACAACAGCAATAACATTATTACCAACAATGTGCCAAAATTTTCTATAAAAGAGAGCATTCATACCATCAGGGCCAGGAACCTTCGTTGGTCCCATTTGGAATAAAGCCGATTTGATTTCGTCAGCATTGTAATCACTAGTCAGAAGTTGTTGCATCTCTGTTGTGATCTTGTAAGGCACCACATTTAAACACTCCTCTGTGAAGCTTTGGAATGGAAGAATTTAGTATTCCTATCTCCGTGTTTTAGCCATTGAATACGAGATCTTTGCGCCCAGTAAATTTCTTGCCTACGTAGTAGCTCATCCAACTTCTTGCTAGTCTCTAAAAATTCTGTCTTCTTCTCTTCTGTATAGTCTACACAATTCAGCTCCTCAACCATGTTTTGAAGCCTTTTGACCTCCTCTATATCCGGGTGGGTTTTGGATGCTCCCCACGCAAATAACTCAGCCCCACAAGCTGTAATTTTCTCCTGTGCTACTCCCAAAGCCGTTGCCTCGTTGTACCCTTTCTCCCAAGCCGCTTTAATCACCTCCTCACAATCATCCCAAAGTAACCATGACTCTTCGAACTTGAAACCATAGCATCCTTTTGCTCACCACTCAGCACATTTTATATGGAGAAGAATTGGGATGTCATCAGAGGTATGGGTTGACAGGTGTGTTACCGTTGAGAGCAGAAACTTGTCTCGCCAAGCCGTATTGCTTACTGCCCTATCAAGTCTCTGCTTAGTGTTTGCTGCCCCTGGTCTTCTATTATTCCAGGTATATGGATATCCTTTAAAACCCAAATCCATTAAGTTGGCTAACTCCAGAGCTTCGCAAAATTCATCCATCATCTGCTGTTGCGGTGGGGTTCGACTAAGCTTTTCCGTCGAGCTTAAGATGGCATTAAAGTCATCCACACATACCCATGGCCCATCCACAAATGATTTCAGATTATTGAGTAAAGCCCAAGACTTACCACGTTGGCTAGCTTCAGGCCAACCGTAAAAACCAGTGAGAAACCATTCTTGTCCATCCTCCTCTTTAACCTTCATCAAAATGTGGTTTGCCGTGAAGTTTATTAGCTCCATTCGCACCGCTCCCTTCCATATCAGAGCTAAGCCACCACCTGAGTTAGGTTGCTTGACTACAATCTTGTTAGGAAAAGGTAAATCTCCACAAAATTTTTCCAAACCCTCCTTGTCCAATCTAGTTTCCATCAAAAAGCACACCATGGGAGCTTGATCCTCTATAAGCTTGCGGAGGTTTCGAACTGTCCAAGGGTTCCCAAGCCCTTGGTAGTTCCAGCTCAATATTTTCATTGTTGCTTCATCGTTACTCTCATCCCTTAGCACTGCATCCACCTTCAACTTGTGTTGTTTTACTGGCTTTTCGTTAATATCCTCATCTCTATCACCTGAAGGAGCCCTTCTTTTACCATGTTGCGTCAAAGGGCTTGCAGAGTCATCAGTAGATGGGCCATTGTCCATACGGACAATCCTACTCCACTTGGGCTTTGCTTTTGTTGTGATAAGCCCATCACTTTCTTGCACATAATCAGAATAAGAAAGCACGTGATCAGGTCCGATTTTTAACTTTGAAAGATTAGTAACGTTCCCCACATCGTTTTGAGTCCACTTTCCTTGCAGAGCATCATATCTCTGAGAATAAAGGATGGGTTTTGCTGGATATCCGCGATAGTCCCTGAAATCTCACTGCTAGCATTATTACCTTCATTCAATACGTTTCCTTGGTTTCCTTCTGCCACCGCCAGTGCTGATTTCCATCCTTGTGCTGCACCAATATCTCCACTGTTAGGTCACAATCTGAATGACCCCTTGTGATTAAACCAATTAATTAATTAGCCAAGTTGTTAATTAATCAATTAATCATGCAATTTTGTGGAAGCACAAACAAATCACCAAAAACTAAATATGCAGCGGAAATTAAATAACATGGTGATTTGTTTACGAATGGGGAAAACCCTAATGGCAAAAACCCCACCGGGTGATTTTCAGGTCACCACTCCCGAAACTCCACTATTATCAAATCAAGCGGTTACAAGTAAAGGAATCCCAAGTACCTTACCAACCTACAGTTGAACCCTTACCCCAATACCCAATTGGACTTGATCTGTAGTGACAGTTCCCCCTTTTGATGCACGGCTCCCAAGTACGTGACTAACCAGTTTGATGCGCGGATCTCAGTACGCGGCTTACTCCTTTGCACGAATCCCAGTACGTGACTAACTCCACAGCAACCCTTTGATTGTTGTAGTTGATTTGCAGCAGCTTCACATAGAAACACCAATAAGATCTTCAATGTTGGTGCAAGAGACTTTGCTTGGTTACAAAACCCAAAGGCGTACAAGAAACGCAGCAAGAACTCTTTCTTCTGTAGGAGGAGGCTAGGGTTTCAAAAAGAAAACCTTATGAAGCTCTCTAGGGTTAGGTTTTTCTTTTTCCCACCTCCTTTAAATAGGAGCTTAATGGGCTCTCCTATTCTAAATAGGTTTACACAAACCTTAGGTTTTTCCTTGTCCAATAAGGATTATACAAACCCATAAACAAATAGCCTTTTAGAATAAAACATGCTGGCTATAATCTGAAAATCCGTAAGCTCGATCGATCGACCAGCTGTCGAGATTTAATGAACCTCGACAGATCGAGCTTCTATCGAGCAGGTATCGAGACCTGCAAATTTGCACTTTTCTTTAGCAGTTCTTGAGTATTCTTCATGTCTTCAATTTAACCACTTGTAATGATCATCTTGAACCTACTTAGATTTACCCAAATACAAGTAAAGTGCGTTTTGTCAAAGGATATGCCAATTACATAAAAATATGTCCCCAACAATCTCCCCCTTTGGCAATCCGTGACAAAACCACAAGAGTACATTGAATGTCCTAGAATACATTCTACTCAAGATTACAGAATAAATAAGCCTAGTCTAAAAGATCTGAACCTTGGAAGTTGCTGCAAGAAGAAGGTTCGGAATCTTGACTTGGCTTTAACTTGTCTTTCCTGAAAGGCACTAAACAAAACACATCAAGGTACCATGTGGAAAATAATGACAAGTTAAATAAACAAGAAACATGTGTATAAAGAGAGAAAAGAAACAACACATGTGAGATAAGGAGTGAAACACATACATCATCATCAAATATAGAACCAACACATGATGTATGTAAATGGTTACAAAACCAAAAGATACACAACACAAAGATAATGTCAAGATTAATGTGTATCAAACTAACTCTTCCCCTAAGTTAGTTACATCAAAAACATTCTTCCCTTTAGCATGAAGTTCTCCCCCTAAATCTATTACTCCCCCTGAGGAATGACATTCAATTCTCAAATTTCTCCCCCTTTTTGACACGATTGTCAAAGGGCATAAAAAGCCAAAAGACATGACAGGAGACAGACAGAAAACTGACAAGGAGGGAAACGAGGAGAACAAGGAACCATAGACCTACAAGAAAAAGAATAACAAGATGCTATGGACAAAAAAAATGCAAAACAAAAAAATGAAATGCATGCAAGGGAATCTCGATCGATCGAGAGGTGTCGAGAATCTATCGAGAGGACAGAGACTTTCTCGATCGATCCACCAAGTGTCGAGGGAAGTGTCGAGATTGCGATAAGAAAAGCTTGAGAAGCTCGACAGATGACCAGGTGTCGAGGAGGTGTCGAGGAGGTGTCGAGCCTTCAGTGAAAAGCAGTTTTCCGAGAAGAGAAAAACGCAGACATGAATGCAATTCAACTTACACCTCAACCATAGATCCAAACAACATATTAAGCTCTCAAAATCATCTCTCAAAAGAAGTTAAAAGCACATGGATCCTCAGAAACACACACACACACTAAACAAGTCTAACCAATTTTATATTTCAAAAACAAGTCAAGACAGTTTAGTGAGCATACATTAGCATATGTAAACACTTGTGATGGCCAAATCACATTGTACCTGCACATGTATCAAAAGTAGCAAAGAATGTTGCGTGTTGTGTGTGAAAAACATCGCAAGATTGCATATGTGTATACATGTTATGACGATCTGAGATATGAGTAAATAACTTTTAACTCACACACAATCATAACTGTTTGATGGGGACTATCACCTTCAAGGTACATCCTATAACTCCCACATCTCCTAGAAAACACGCTTGCAATCATATTTAAAGCATCTTTAATATTTTTGCTTTATATTTTCTTTGCATATTTTTCTTTTAAGCATATCATGCATGGGCGTAAAAAGAGAGAAAAGAAATACCCAAGATGTTAAGCATTTGACATCGCATTTTTGCTATGCCGAAGCATACGAATGTCTTTGACACTGCACTTTTGCTATGCCGAAGCATACAGGTGTCATACTATGATTGGCGGGTAACAGTGGTGAGATAGTTATTTATGCCTTTCTCTTAGGATTTTCTAGTCCTACCCGTCAAAAAGAGTGATATGAGTGTTAAGTTTAAGAGATAACTTAATCTTACTCATCACAAACAAGAGCCACAAAGCTCACTTGCTTAGTTGTGCATAGAGATGCTCATCTAAGCTACAAGAGATACAAAGTTTAGAAACTTTGTTTCAATGGCCATCCAAGGTACACAAATACCAAAGTACACATAACACACACTGTTTTTGTATTTTTTTTTTTTTTTTTCAATTTTCCAAAATTTTTATTTTTATTTTATTTTTATGAAAAAAAAAATAAACAAAACTGAAAACAAACAAACAAAAACATGTTAAAAAAAATGAGAGCATGAAAGAAAGATGCAAATGCATGAAAGCATGATTTCAAAAGCAGATAAGAAATCAAGCAAAGAGAGTCCTACTTTAGATAGAAAGAATTAAAGTAGAGGACAAACAGAAAAGACAATTAAGTCTTAGGATCCTTTATCACCCACACAGCACGAGTCTTTGGCCGTGAAGATGAAAAGACACGTGTCCTAGTATGATTACTAAAGGACATAGAGGAATTAGAATTCCCCTGAAATTGAGTCAAAAAGCTCAAAACTTTTAATAACTCACTAAGAATAGGTACAGAGCCTTTAGACAAAGGATGAGACCTATTGGACACTTGCTTATGAGGAAACAACTTGAAACAATTAGGGCGAGTGTGACCAGAATCACCACAATGGTGACAAACATGAGTAGTTTTAGAGCTACTCGGCTTCCTAGAAGGAGGTCTAACCTTAGAGGTTGACAACTTAGGACAATTTGGCCTAATATGACCAACAATATGACAATGATGACAAGTGGGGACAAATTCAGAATTTTTATTCAACCTAGGAGGAGTTTTAGACATAGGTTTAGAAACTTCAGCGTTAACATCAGAAATTTTACCTTTGTCTATCCTAGCAATATTAGCCTTCAACTCTTCATTATTCCTTTTAAATGGGGGAATATAAAAATCTTTTTCTTTTGAGTTAGGCTCAACAACAAATTTGGCACTAGTTAATTTTTCAACTTTAGTTTTAAATTCAACTAGTTGCTCTTCCAAACTCTTAATTTTGTCCACCTGAGATGAAATTTGATTTTTAAAATTCTCATTCAAATTATTGGCTTCATCCAATTTTGCAATCAAATCATCTTTTTCAAGCTTGGCCTTTTTAAATTTAGCTTTTAATTTTTCAGAATATTCAAGAGATTTCATACAAAAATTATAAAGCTTGCAATAGGCATCTTGAATATCATCATCATCATTTAACATAAGATCATGCAAATCAAAACAATCAAGAGTTTCCATGACAACAGGGGTCAATGGATCAACACAGCAAAGATTAAACCTAATCAGAGTGTGCCTGCTCTGATACCACTTGTTAGGTCACAATCTGAATGACCCCTTGTGATTAAACCAATTAATTAATTAGCCAAGTTGTTAATTAATCAATTAATCATGCAATTTTGTGGAAGCACAAACAAATCACCAAAAACTAAATATGCAGCGGAAATTAAATAACATGGTGATTTGTTTACGAATGGGGAAAACCCTAACGGCAAAAACCCCACCGGGTGATTTTCAGGTCACCACTCCCGAAACTCCACTATTATCAAATCAAGCGGTTACAAGTAAAGGAATCCCAAGTACCTTACCAACCTACAGTTGAACCCTTACCCCAATACCCAATTGGACTTGATCTGTAGTGACAGTCTCCACCTTTGATGCACGGCTCCCAAGTACGTGACTAACCAGTTTGATGCGCGGATCCCAGTACGCGGCTTACTCCTTTGCACGAATCCCAGTACGTGACTAACTCCACAGCAACCCTTTGATTGTTGTAGTTAATTTGCAGCAGTTTCACATAGAAACACCAATAAGATCTTCAATGTTGGTGCAAGAGACTTTGCTTGGTTACAAAACCCAAAGGCGTACAAGAAACGCAGCAAGAACTCTTTCTTCTGTAGGAGGAGGCTAGGGTTTCAAAAAGAAAACCTTATGAAGCTCTCTAGGGTTAGGTTTTTCTTTTTCCCACCTCCTTTAAATAGGAGCTTAATGGGCTCTCCTATTCCAAATAGGTTTACACAAACCTTGGGCTTTTCCTTGTCCAATAAGGATTATACAAACCCATAAACAAATAGCCTTTTAGAATAAAACATGCTGGCTATAATCTGAAAATCCGTAAGCTCGATCGATCGACCAGCTGTCGAGATTTAATGAACCTCGACAGATCGAGCTTCTATCGAGCAGGTATCGAGACCTGCAAATTTGCACTTTTCTTAAGCAGTTCTTGAGTAGTCTTCATGTCTTCAATTTAACCACTTGTAATGATCATCTTGAACCTACTTAGATTTACCCAAATACAAGTAAAGTGCGTTTTGTCAAAGGATATGCCAATTACATAAAAATATGTCCCCAACATCCACCATCTACTTTCTCAACATTACTCCCCCCATTAGTTGTTCTTGGTGGTCCTTCCTTATCACTTCTAGGGGGTGAGTGTGAACGCCCTCCCGGAGCGCGCATCCAATCCCCATACTGGCACTGCACTTTGCCATCTTTTTTAACCGCCGCAAAATGGGTTGCACAGTGGCATATCATGCCCAATAATGGCGACTCTAGGAATGTTTCTCAGGGTGTTCCTGGCAGGGACAGACCCAGGATTTGAACTTAAGGGGGGCCCGAAGCAAAAGGGTCAATTTCATACTAAGATCATTTAAGTTTAGTTAAGAAGAAAAAAAATGACATATTTGAGTACCAATCAATCCTAATGTACCTTTTAGAGTTATCACTTTATATATATTATATTTAATTTGTTTATAAATTAGAACCCCGCCTTTTTTTTTTTTTTTTTTAAGAGCTTTTAAAAAATGTAAATTCGTATAATCTATTTTTAAGACATAAATTCATATATGTAGTGTGTGTTTGGCATGACTTAATTTTGCCAGCTTATTTTACTATTTAGCTTATTTTTGCTACTATTTATGAGTCTTCCTATACTTTTTGGTATTATTCATGGGTCCTACTGTACTATTTCAACTAATTTTTACTTTTATCTACAGTACTTTTAATAAAAAGTTTTAAATTTCAACAGAATAAGCGGATCCCAAACAAATCATCAAACTTAATAATATATTGCACAAGATACATTTAGATTACTATCACAACTCATTAATATGAAAAACAAAATAGATAAAAGGTAGGAAAAAGAAAGATGTGCAGAAGTGAATCCCACGTGTAGAGTAGATGGACTCTTGGACAAAATACAATAGTAAAAACCACATGTGTGTCTGACATTTTTGACCAAAAGCTTAAAAGTAAATATAGGAAAGTAAAAAATCTCTTGAGAAAACAAAGAGACAGTGGTCTGGTGGAGAAATCGAAGTAGAAGAAAGAAAATAACAGAGGAGGATTTCAGCAAACTGGTGGAGAAATCTAAGTCAAAGAAAACGAAAAAAAATAGAGGAGGATTTTTGTTGTACAAACAGCAGACAACATCAACCATAACAGTATGACAGTCCAAGCAAGAAGAACTGAAGAAGCATAAAGGATTCAAGTAAAAAATGACAGTTGTTGGAGGAAGAATAAGAGTTGAGAGAGTGAAATTGAGGGAGAGAAATTTAAATGGGTAAAATTGGGAATTTGTGATTTCTGTTTTGTTATTTTAGATTTGTGTTATGATTATATTATGTATTTTTTTTGTTTAGACTGAAATTTTGTTCTATTTGAAGGCTTTTCTTGTTACGGGTTGTTGACTATTGTGATCTCTTTGGGCTGATTTGATGAAATTTTGATGATGGGGGACTAGATTTTGGAGAGAGGGGGGGCTGAAGTTGTATGTGAGTATCTAACTTGATGCATATATTCCTACTAAATTTTTTTTTTCTAAAGGTCAGGGAGGCCCGGGCCCCTTTAGGCCCCCACCTGGGTCTGTCCCTCCTAGTGGGCTTGCTCCATTACAATTTTTTTTTTTTTTCCAAGATTCTATGTTACAAATTTTTTTTTTTTTTTTTAAGATTTTAGTTCAAAATTTTTTTTTAAACTTTTTCTTTTTGCTTGAAAGTAGAACAAATAATCCACCAAAATTTAATTTTATTGGGATAAAATTTTCTTGAGGGTATTCCTAATTTTTTTGAGGGTGTTCCTAATTATTTTTTAAGGGTAGATAAATAAAAAAAATTTAAAATTATTATATATAAATTTTTTTTTTTCAAGTCAGGGTGTTCCCAGGAACACCCTGGCCTGAACGTGGTGTCGCCATTGATGCCCAAGGATACCACAGAAATGGCAAAACAACGGTAGTCTCTCATACTTAAAACTATGCCACGTACGATGGCCTTCTGAGCTAGCCAAAAAAGCCCCCCATCGAATCGGTTTAGAGATGGGTAAGGCTACGCGAACACACATAAACAAATTCTGATTCTCTTGATTCTTCATTTTCTCCACTTCTTCTACTATACCCAGCCGGCTTCTTATCTCTGCAGCCACTACAGGCGAAACCATGTCGAAAAGAGCGTCCCAAATCTGCACCCATAAGGACACATGCTCCATACGGACATTCTTTGATGTCATTCCTTTGCTCCATCGCTTAAGCATGAGAAGTTGATTATCAAAAGTCCAAGGTCCGCTACGTAGGACTCATTCCATAACAAATTCAGAAGCGAACTTGAATTGGAATAAATTAGCACCAACATCCAAAATCTGCACTCCATCATTCAAACCCCACACCCTTCTCAATGTATTTTTCGCTGCCCTCTTGTTGAATGGTTTACAAGTGAGAAACTGTCCAATTAAACTTAGATTGCTGCCCTCAATTTCTGTTAGTCTTCCTTCTTCTGAGATCTCAATGACGTCTTCTTCCTCTGTTGTCAACTTCATATGTTCCAAACTGTCAATAATCTCCTCCACCATAGCACTGACTAGAGGGACCAGTTACAAGATTAACAGAATCAAAGAGAAAAATTAATACCCTAGAGGAAACCCTAGGGAGGGACGGCTTGTCTAAGCGAGAGAGAGAGCTCCTATGTGAGAAGAGAGCAAAATTCATTCAAAATAGTTTTTTGTGTATCATTAAAAATATATATAATTTGGAAATTATTTCTTTCATTTCAAACAAACATTCTCAAACCCTATTTTTTTTCTACCCTACAATCCAAAACACCAAAAAACATATCTAAAAAATTAATAAAACTTAATAATGATTGATTGGTCCAATTTGGAAAACAATTTGTTATTGATAATCTATTGAAGTTATTTTCTTTACAAAAATTGCAAATTCATCCACCCAATAAGATTATCAAATAAATCATTATTAGCAAAATCTCATAATTAAATTTCTATATATGCATTGTTATAAAATAATAAAAATAAAGAAAAAAAATACAATTTGTTACAGAAATTATGGTAATTTCTTTAAAAATCTATTACGTTTTTACCAGCCAAATTTCATTATTTGTTAGCATGGTTTTGATCTAATGTAGTACTTGACTTAAATATCCTGAGTTAGTCTGAAAAATCTCTTAACACATTTTTTTTTTTGGGGCATACCAATTTAATCCAGTATTTAGACCCTATTCTCGAAAGTGCATCTGGACTTGCTACCATACCCTTGAGAATTAAGACAACCTATAATGGTGTTGAATTTTGCAAGCCAAGCTTGAGGTTTTTCCTTAAATCTGTATAATAGGACACGACGAAACCAACAGCATGTTGGAAAACAATGAAATAAATAAATGAAAGTTTAGTGAATAAGCAAGAAACTTTAATGGCTTGGAGGTATGATTAAATTGTTATCTTCAAGACAATATTTGCTCTGACACAAAGTTGTTAAAGGGTTATAGAAAATTTGTCTCTGGGATATGACTAAGCCAAGAATTCTTCAAGCAGCAACCAGAGAATTCTTATGAAATGTTTGTAATGGTGAAAAAATACAATAAAAATCAAATGTGAAAGCACTTTTTATAGGCAATGGGATGTGGCCCTTCATACGCACCTTTAGAGACTAAGTGTGCGTTTTGATGCACTATCCTGCGTCTACTTCCTTCTTCTTCTTCTCCTTTTTTTTAGAAGCGCATTTTAGCAAAGCCAATGCACTTCTAGTGGGTCCTCTGTATTGTTCACGAGACCCACAAATCTCATTTTTCATCAAAACTTTCATTAAAAATGGGTCATATGGCAATATTCACACAGTTAAAAATTATTTTGCTACAGTGCTTTTAATTTTCAGTAAAATAAGTGGTATTCAAACACACCTTAACATTTGTTGGTTCAAACTTCATACCCAACAAACGTCACCAGACCTTTACTAGCTATTTGACACAATATATATATATATATATATATATATATAGAGAGAGAGAGAGAGAGAGAGATGAGTTCAAGTTACACCAGGTATAACTCTAAGTAATGTTACATCACTCAATATTTTTTAATTGGATGCTAATATTGACAAATCCACTGTTAGATTACATAATCTTCGTATATTCTTCATGCTTGCAAAATTTATAGGTAATCAAAGATTAATAGACATATCATCAATCAATTGTTAAAATTGAAATTTTTGTAGTTTAAAATAATGCATAAAAAATGAGTTTATAGATCAAATCGTAAATAGCATCCAATTGATATAAAAATTGGCATGCATGTTAAGAACATATAGAACATGTAATTCAACGGTTAGATTTTCAAAATATTAATTCAATAACAAGTTATTGGGTAGTGTAACATTGCTTAGAGTTATACCAAGTGTAACTTGAACCCAGCCCATATATATATATATATATATATATATATATATATATTTTTGTTAACATGCAAAATTTGACCTTTTAAATTTGACTGAAAATGCCTAATTTGTAAGATACCTAACAAAAAAAAGGTCTAATTTTAGAAGGTCTAATTTTGCATGAAAATGTATCTTGCATGAAAAGGTCTAATTTTAAATTTGACTGAAAAGGTCTAATTTTTTTGTTTAATTGAGTCCCCTAAATTTTAAATTTATTCAATTTAGGCTTTTAGTCCAATTTCGTTTAAAATTTGTTGTTAAGTATACAACTAACTAATGAAAAAATAAATTGAAAAGCAAAATCGTCACATAAAAAAATCTATAAATTATTTTTATTAGTTTTGTAGATTATTATCATGTGAATTTTTTTTTTTTTTTTTTTTTTATGAAATTGGATGAAAAAATTGAATTGAATAAATTTGAAACTTGGAGGACTGAATTGAACAAAAGTAAAGTTAGATAATTGAAATGAATTTTTTTCAAACTTGAAGGGTGCAATTTGCATTTTAGCCTTTTTCTTTTTTTTTTCTTCTTCTTCTTTTTGGTCAAATTGAGTGGACCTTACAGTCACCATCTTCTTCAAGATACCTAACAAATGTGATCCATTCCCTCTTGTTATCAGCTAGTCGACATCTTCACCTATTCTCATCATCTGCTACATCGGTTCCATGATCTTAAATCTCAACTCAAGTTGGGTTTCTGCAACACATCTGAAGTTTGAAGGGGGTTATTTGTCATTTGAGCACGCATTTAGGTTGTAAACCCATATATATTGTCTAGGCCTATTGCATACACTCAATTCAAGTGATCACTTATACTGCACTCATAAAGTGTGTCTATACATAAGCATCTCTTATTCATATTTACATACAATTGAATAATATACCATTTTTCTAACATTGAGAGGAAGAAAAGTACATAATGTTCTTACTTGCTTTCATATTCTTGACCTTGAAAGTTGAGGAAAGAAGAATTGAAACGTCATTTGACAAAAATAAGTCAATAAGGTTTATGATGTTTGCAAATAATGAATCTGCTAGCTATTTAATGCATGGTCAAGAATTTTGGCCAATACATCGGTATGAAGTTATGATCAGATCTAGAAGAAATGAAAAAGAAATGAAAGAACACGAAGAAGAACAAAGATTGGAAGGAGATCTGATAATTTTTGGAGGTGCTTAAGCTTCACTGATTCATAATCTTCAAATCTGCTGCAGAGAGTGACAGAAAGCTCAACACAGAAGAAAAAAGAGGTGAGTGATTGAATAATGAATTATGGCTTCAGCGGCCAAAAGTAAAGAAAGAGAAGTGGTAGTAGGTGGAGAAGGTGGGAGAATTTATTGAAGTTGCCACGTTTTGCTTTGCTAGTGGTTGAAGTTTTTAACTTTTTATGTTTTGCTTTTTATTTTAAAGAAAATAATTGATTCTTATATGAGAAAACATTAGGTCCAGGCGTGGCATAAAACCAGCGTTTTACGCCACGCCAATAAGAGCTCGACACGTCAAAAATGAAATTAAAACCCACTCCAAACAGCCAAAGCTCACGCTATTCACAAAACAGAAAACAGAGAAAAGCAAACCCACACCAAAAGCTCTGCTTCCTTCATCACGCCGAACCTCCACCACCGCACAGCCTGATCGCCGGAGCAGAACGAAGAAAGAAGACTAAGTTCACACTTAAAACCCCTCTCCAAACAGACTCCAAACAGAATTAAGAAAGAAACCCAGCCCTCAGAAAAAAGCTCCTCGCCGCTCCGGTTTGTTTCCAAGCTCCGGCGAACTCTTCCTCTTCGAAATCATTTTGCTCCGGCGATCTGTGTGGCGGTGGTGGAGTTTCGGTGTGTGAAGGAAGAGAGGAAGCAGAGAAAATGGCCTGAACCGGTGAGCGTGCGAGCCGGTTGTGGAGGTTCGGCGTGAAGGCTTTTTGTGAGCGTGAAGGAGGTTGAAGGAAGCTGTGTGCGTGGGAGCCTTTTTTTTCTTTTTTTTTTGCTGTGTGGAGGTTCTGCGTGAAGGCTTTTGTGTTATTCTTTTTTTTTTTTGATGTGTCAAGCTCTCGTTGGCGTGGCGTAAAACACAGGTTTTACGCCACGCCCGGACCTAATGTTTTCTCTTCTTATATTCCTAGTGGGCCACTTTGTAGACATGCAATGGAATGCAAATATCATCCATCCATTCATCACTTTAAAAAAGAAAAAATTAATGCATTCGTAATTTTATAAGTGCCACGTTGCAGACATGCAACACAATTATACAAATACCATTATATATATATATATATATATATATATATTTATTCTAATTATTATATTATTAGATATTATCACAAATTTAACTAATCAACATAAAAAATACTAGGATTTAATATTTCTTAAAGTTATGATATAGAAAATACATTGAAGGATAGATCTCTTTGTTTCTATAAAGGAATAATAGATCTCTATATTTAATTGCACTATTTTAGTTAAGTTTTTTAATATTTGTACTAATTTAATATAATTATTTATATTTTAAATAATTATTAAATTAATTATGATGTCATTACGGTTCGACTCCGGTTCAACTTCGGTTCGATCTTAAAAACCTTGAACATCTCCCTTTTACTGTTCAATAAACAGTTCGGGTTTCAAAACCATAATTTAATGCCCAGAGCTTGATAGGAATGCTTTTCAATTGGAGTTAAATTATTTGCAAATAATGAATATACCTTTTCTTGTTAATGAGCCATACTTGTCTCTACATTTTCACATTCTTTGCTTTTGGCTTTAACTTTAACTTTAACTTTAAGAGACTTCAGTTCTTTATTCTCTCACTCTACCATATGTGTTTTAATTACTCAAATGTCAGGATAGCCATAGAATTGATTTGTCAATGACCAAAAAGGGGATTTCAATCAATAAAGGGGGAAAAAACAATGACGGGATTCTTTTATATATATTGCAATAGAACGATTTCTAATATTCTCTCTAAACTTTAAAATTTAATAATCTTCTTCTAAAGTTACACTCTCAAAGCAAATAGCCTCAGACTATTCAAAATTGATAAATTTGATGATTTAGGTATGTGGTTGCTCATTTTGGTTAAAGTTGATGCATTTTCAAATTTGGTGCAAGTCACGCGACACTCGTGTTAAAAAAGTCTATTTTCACACCAATTTTAAATTGCAGAGGTGGTTATATGTATTTTTTGCATAATTTTGAATGTTGAATGTTAATTGTTGGATTTTATTTAGGCTATGTTAATCAAATAACCTAAACGTAATAGTATGGGTGGAAATACGGAATCTATCTCTTCTCTTTTGATCTGAACCTGTGTTTTAAAGAATAAAAAAAGGTTGGGTAAACTACATATTTGGTCCTTAACCTTTATACCATATTTCAATTTAGTCCCTAACCTTTTAATTGTGTCAATTTAATCCCTAATCTTTCAATGTTGTGTCAATTTAGTCCCTAATGTTATATCTTAGATGAAAATTGCTAACATGACAAAAGGCCAAAATAAAATTTAAGTTTATTATCTCATCAACATAAGCTAATTTTTTGTTTTGACCATTAGGCATGTCATAAATTTTCATTCAAAAGATAATGGTATGGACTAAATTGATACGATACTAAAAGGTTAGGGACCAAATTGACACAATTAAAAGGTTAAGGATCAAATTGAAATATAGTGTATAAAATAGGGACTAATTACGTAGTTTACCCAAAAAGGTTTTGAGTGGCAAATTAATAAACGACTGCTCACTATGAACCGATAGTTTTAATTTTGAGGCCAAATTTAAACAGTCCTATTTATTTTTAATTCAGTATTTATTAATTGATTTTGTTCTTTTTAATGTAGTCGAAGTTGTTTACTGAAACTTATTCTAATTGATTTTTTATTTTAAAAATAAAACTATTCTACGTTTGACCAGCCCAATTCATTCCCGTTAGTAGTTGACTTAAAATGTCATGAGTTAGCTTGAAATCCTCAAATAAACACTTTTTTGCATACCAATCCATCCAGCCCACCTTAAGTTTAGCACTCTTCCTTTTTCTCTTTTGTAAAGCATTCGCCACTATAGTTAGGCCAATAAACAATATATGCTCAATTTAATAATAATCATAGTTAGTTATCTCTTTTTTTCTCTTTTCCCAAATTTAGCTTCACAAAATGAAAGTTTCATACCCCTATTCTGGAAAGTGCATCTGGACTTGCCTTGAGATAGATGTTCAAGGAAAGTAGGGATGCCTGTTAAAAAATAAATCATCACTTTTTCTTTTCTCTTTTTTCAATGATAGATAAATCATCACTGATTCATTGTCGAAATGGTTAAGCAAGAATTAGATGCGTGTTAATAAATAAATCATCACGAAAGGCATTTACACTCATATATAAACACCCAGTTGCTCTTTTATCCATTACTCTTTTGATTCTGCCTTAATTACACTTAAAATCAATCACGTTGCTCTGCGAGTGTTTGCTAACATATCTCTCTGCTGCAACCTGCGAAATTTCTCTGAGGGATACACTTCTTTGCTTTGTATAGCAGGCAGAGGTAAGTACCTGAAACTTTTCTGTCCTTAAAGGTATTCACTTGAATATCTTTCCACCCCAAGATACTTCTAAATTCTTCTATGGTAATGCTTCTTTGATTTAAACTTTGGTTTCACATTTCTGTTACTTTTCTATTTATTATTTTATTTTTGTTATTATTTTGTTCTTGTTCTTAGTTATTGATTGCATTCACAAAAAGAACATAGAATGAATATATGAGAAGGGTGAGATTGTAAGTGCAAGTTTCAAACAATTTAAATATGGTGAAAATACCATTTTGGTCATGATATTTTGAGATCACTATCAATTTGATCGATGTTATTTTCAACTTACAGTCAATTTTGGTTAATGAGTTAATAATAGGGACCAAATTGCTGCAAATTAAAAATAACATGGACTAAATTAATTGCTACAAAAATGTAAGGATCGAATTGACGATAACCCCCAAAATGTAGGGACCAAAAAATTATTTTGTCTTTAAATACTCAATCTCTTGTGGCTGTACAAAATGCAATGGATAACTCGACCCAAAATTGCGACACAATTTTTTTGAGATTAATGTTTAGTATAAATGAATTCATATCGAATTATGGTCAACCTAGTTTAATGCAGGTAACAAATAGGTCAAATTTTTCTTAATCTCTTTAACTCATAATCAACCAAAAATTATCTAGCTCATCATTTATTTCAAGATGAGTTAACCCAATTTAACAAATCAATTTAACCCATATAAATACATCTCATTTTTTTTTTCCAACATAAGTTTGAAATTTTAATGGTTATACAATTAATTCTTCATTTGAAACCCTAGAATTTATAATCTTATTTTTATTTTTTTTAAACACCAAAATAAAGCTAAAGCTATCATGTTCATTGTATTATTCTTAGATTTTTTTTTATTTTTTTTTTATTTTTTTATCTCTATATCCCGATTGAGTTTGGTTTGATTGAAATCAAACTTTTAGATTGTATATTTCTTTGTACTTTAATTGATGTTATTATGGAATAAAAATTTTGGGAATTTATTTCTTTATAATTGTTAATAATTGGGCTGGATTTGATCCGACTCATAACCCATGGCCGATGGATCATCCACATGGTTATCTATCAATGGGTTATCTAATAAGTGGATTTAAATTTGAATTTAAATTTAAACTGATCTAAATATAAGTTGTCAAGATCAGTAGTGGAGTGATATGCAATGGGTTAAGTGGTTATAAGACCACTTATCTTGATAGTGGGTTTATTCCTGTTTGTATTTAAATAATCCTAGAAAAATTAAGGAAAAAAAGGGACCAATTGAGAAATTGTGAGAAGAAAAATGAATGTATAATTCCTAAGTGTTCTCTCAAGCATGCCATTTCTCTCTAGGAACACCATCAAGAGTACTTTGGAGCTTGGAGTGTGGGAATCTTGGAAGAGAATCGGAAGAGACTTTGGTAGCCTCTCCAATGACAAGAAAGTAATCCAAAAACTATAGAGGTTGTGTGGACGAATTTGTAAAGCAAGGAGGACAACAATTTGGGAAGTGGTTAATCGGTTCTAAAAAGGTTTGTGACTATATGGCCTGTTTAATATATTCAACACTATATCAGAGCTATGCATGCTCGTTTTCCCTTTTGGATTAAAAATTCCATCATCTTTGTTTCTTTTTAAAAAATCCAATATGCATGAATTTTTAGAGGCATGTTATGGCATGAAATTGAATGATTAAATCATATGAACATGTTTCTAATGATGATAATAGCATGCTTTTTAAAATATGGTAGCAAGTTACGGCATGTAAAGAGAAATACAAAACCTAGTTTTGAAAGTCGGTAAAAGAACCTAAAATTGCAGGCCAATTTTGAGTCAATAAAGCTCATTTTCTATTATAATTTATATACATGATTGATAATATATTACATAAGCTTCAAAACAATAGTTTACAAGTTTAATTTGGACTTCAAATGAGTAAGTTATGGTTTTTAAAAATTAGGGTAAAATTAAATGATATTAGGAAAAATTATGGTTGAAGGTTGAAGATGATGAACAGTGTTCATCAAATCACACTCTTGAAAGTGGAGTGTGGGATCTATTCTAGTGGCTTAGTGCGAAGGAAAGTACATGGCCTGAACCTGGCAGAGAAATGACCACTTTTATGGTGGTCTAGCTAGTAAGAATGACTTGTAGAGTGTTTTTGTACTGATTCAGTTATCAGTATGAAATATACCAGTTGTACTAGTTGGTTTGGTGTGGTATTGACTCCCTTTCATCTAATACTCCCTCTATAATAAATGGGTCAAATTTTTCATGTCTATGTCAATCCAAGGCAACATATTTATTAAGCATGTTATGTGGGTTGGGTTGTTTTGTGTCAACTAGCTTAATAAATGGGCTATGTTAGTGTTAAGTGGTTTTAAGACATGATTATTAAAATAAATCATGTTTGAGTTGACCCATATAATTGAATACCCCCCACTAAACATGACATGAACACAACCCAAATAATACGAATTGCCATCAAAATTGCACATAATTTTCTATGAAGGTTTTAGTGTTACACCCAATACTCCTATTCACATATTAATATTTCACTTTTCTTTTTTGAATGAGATTTACATAAAAATATATATTAGTTGAAAGGGAATATACAACAAAATTCCCAGATCTATGACATGTAAAAAATAGAGAAAAATATGCATCGAAGAAAACAATTACATAAGATATTATTTACATGGTTCGGCAATTTATCTATGTCCACGGAATTGCAGGGATTTCATTATTCTCTGGAAAAAATACAAGATGCGGCAGTGTAGTTTTTTCTCTAAAACAATCTCAAACCCTAATCTTCAAAACAATAGTTTTCTATCTTGGGCACAAGGCCTATTGGCCCAAGCCTTCACTCCATGGACTAAGTCTTAGAAAATCTCCCATTAAAAATTGTAAAAATATTATTTCAATTTAGGTCATAATCTGGCTCAAACACAACTAGGTTCCACAAAACCCGACAATCTCCCACTTAGAGACTAGTTCAATCTCTAACATCAACTGCAATCCTCTAAAGACAATCCCTCATCACTGCAACTCATCCTCCTATCCTTTGGCTAGAAGATCAACTAAAGTTGCACATAGTTTCAGCTTCTCAATAGTGACACCTTTAGTCAACATATCTATCGGATTCTTAGATCCACAAATCTTCTCAAGTATTAACAGCTTATCTTCAACAAGGTAATGGATAAAAAGGTATCTCATTTGTATATGCTTCGACTTTAAATGAGAAAGCCGAATGTTTATCAAGAAAAATTGCACTATGACTGTCACTGTGTAGAATGCCCATCTCTTGCTTCTTACGCAATTCATCCAAGAAGCTACGTAGCCAAATAATCTCCTTTGCAGCTTCAATCGCTGCAACATACTCAGCTACTGTAGTAGACAAAGCAACAATCTTTTGTATATGTGAAGACCAAGATATAGTTGTACCCCCCAGAGTAAATACAAACTAAGTATTACTGTTTCTACTATCAATATTACCTGCAAAATCAGCATCTACATAACCCTGCAGTTCCAAACTTGCACCTGTGAAGCAAAGACATGTATCTGTTAAACCTTTCAAATTCCTCAAAAGCCACTTGACTGCCTACCAATGTTGCCCTCCTGGGCTAATTATGTATCTACTCACAACTCCCATTACATGTGCAATGTCTGGCCATATACACATCATAGCATACATTAGGCTGCCGGTACCTTGCTCATATGGTCCCTTTCTTCTTTTGTCTTCGGCGACTGTTTTTACTTAGTCTGAAATGACTATCCAAGGGTGTGCTCACCGATTTATCTTTATTCATGTTAAACCTGCTAAGAATCTTCTTCACATACTTTGTTTGTGAAAGCTTCAATATACCATAAGCCTTGTCTCTAGTGATTCTCATACCGAGGATTTGTTTTGCAGCTCTCAAATCCTTCATTGCAAACTGTTTTGACAATTGTTTCCTTAAGATTATTAATCTCCTTTGTGCTAGACCCCGTAATAAGCATATCATCCACACACAACAATAAAATGATATAAGAGTTGTCAAAGAACTTAATATGGCAACAGTGATCAACTTCACATCTCTTGAACCCAGTTCTATACAAAAAAAAAATTGTCAAATTTCTTATACCACTATCTTGGAGCTTGTTTTAGGCCATACAAGCTCTTTCTCAGTTTGTAGACTAGACTCTGTTGTTCTTGAACAAGAAACCCTTATGGCTGACTCATGTAAATGTCTTCCTCCAAGTCACCATGAAGGAATGCCGTATTCACATTTAACTGCTCAAGATGTAGAATCTTTATAGCCACCATTCCCAGTACCAGTCTAATTTTTGACATCTTCACAACTGTGAAAAATATTTCTGAGTAGTCGATGCCCTTCTTCTGCTGGAACCCTTTGACAACAACTAATCTAGCCTTGTAGCGCTTGCTACCATCATGCTCATTCTTTATCTGTATAACCACTTATTGTGCAAAGCCTTCTTTCCTTCTAGCATTTCAGTCAGTTCCAATGTCTGATTTCCCAACAAAGAATCCATTTAATCCTTCATGGCTAACTCCCACTTGCTTAAATTTTCTTCTTGCAAGGCTTCATCATAACATTCTGGCCCACCACCATTAGTCAACAATATATAATTTAGAGTGGGTGAATAACACTGTGGAGGTCTAGTGATTCTAGAAGATCTACAGACTTCAATTATAAGTGTACTCTAATCTACCTATGAATTTGCATTCTCCTTATCTTCTTCACCCTTTTTTTTTGGACAGTATTCTTAGTCAATTCATCTAAGTTGACAAACTTAGATTTCTTTTGATCTATATCTGTAACATCTAGCACTACAGTTGATCTATCCTTGTACAGTAGCTATTCGTTAAATGTCACATTTCTGCTTCTGATGATTTTTCGATTTTGTTCATCCCAAAACTGGAAGCCAAATTTCTCATCACCATAGCCAATAAAAATACATATTTTAGACTTTGCATCAAGTTTACTACAAGCATCAGAATCAATATTAACATAAGAAACACAACTAAAAACTTTTAAATGGGAAAACTTTACCTCTTTACTACTCCAAACTTCTTCAGAAATTCTAAACTCCATGGGAACTGATGGTCCTTAGTTTATCAGGTAAGCTGTAGTATTAGTAGCATCAGCCTAAAACATTTTTGGTAATCTAGCATGCAACCTCATACTCCTACCACGCTCATTGAGACTTATATTCATTCGCTCAGCCAAACCATCCCAAGAATGGTATTCTTCATTCTAATTCCATGTGTAGCACAATACTCATTGAACCTACCATCTATGTACTCTCCTCCATTGTCTGACCTCAGACATTTTACTTTCAAATATGTTTCTATCTCAACCATGGCCTTCCACTTCTTAAAAGTCTTAAATACATCATATTTATTTTTCAGAAAATAAACCCATACTTTTCTGCTTGAGTCATCAATGAAAGTAATGTAATATCTTAAACCTCCAAGGGATACAATTGGAGAAGGCTCCCACAAATCAGTGTGTACTAACTTTAATTTTCCAGCCTTCAGTGTCCTGCCCGTTTTCAAGAAGTTCGCCTTATTTTGCTTTCCTAAGATGCAGCTTTCACACATGTCAAATTTAGTAGACTTCAGTTCTGGCAATTTCCTTTTGACATGAGCATCTTCATCCCTTTCTCACTCATGTGTCCAAGTTTGCAATGCCATAGGCTTGCATCAATACTTGCTTTGGCAACTGTAATTGTGTCTCTTGGACTTGAGGTCATATACAGAGTTACAATTTTCTTTCCACGAGCCAATACCATGGCTCCCTTTGTAACCTTGCATGCCCTTCATCATCAAGTTGTCCTACATAAATCGGATTCCTCTTCAGGTCAGGAATAATATGACAAACCTTCTGCAATAACCATACAAACCCATTAGGCAGTAGAATCTAGACATCTCCCATACCCACAACATCCAAGGTTTCTCCATTAGTCATATACACCTTACCAAAATTACCTCCAACATAATTCTGTATAATTTCTTGGTGTGGAGTGGTATGAAATGAAGCTCCTCAATCCAAAACTCAATCATCAAGTGGACTATCTACAACGAGAGGTAGTGCATCTTGTACCTCATTTTTTTACAGCATTAGAAGAATCATCATCATTCTTCTTCTTAGGGCTTTCGCAGTGCCTCCTAATGTGGCCAACCTTGCCACAGTTCCAACATTGGACTTGTTGGCCAGATCTACCAATTGAAAATTCTAGATTTTGATCTAAACTCGATTTGAATTTCTATAATTAACTCTACCTCTTGTCTCAAAGTTTAGGGCAAAACTAGATCCTGAGGTTTCACCTGTATCTCTTCTATGGATCTCCTCAGCTAGAACTAAATCTTATATGTCATTGTACTTCAATTTTTCTTTTCTAGTAGATTTGCTTACTACTATTCTCAGAGCCTTCCCAACTATTTGGTAAAGAGGCCAAAAAGATTAATGCATGGATCTCATCATCAAAATTAATTTTTACAGAAGATAATTGGGTTATGAGGGTGTTGAATTCGTTCAAATGTTGTGCTATTAATGCATTCCCTTCCATTTTCCAATTGAATAGTTTCTTCATCAGATGCACCTTGTTGTTTGCTGACAGCTTTTCATACATACCAGACAAAGCCTTCATCAGATCTACTGTGGTCTTCTCCTTCACAACGTTGTATGCAACAAACCTTGATAGAGTTAATTTGATAACTCCTAGTACCATTCTGTCAAGAAGAGTCCATTCATCATCTTCCATATCAGTGGCGATGCCACGTTTGGTTCAGGGTGTTCCCAGGAAAACCCTGACCTGAAAAAAAAAAATTATATATAAAAATTTTAAATTTTTTATTTATCTACCCTTAAAAAAAATTAGGAACACCCTCAAACTTTTTTTATGCCAAACAAATTTTGAACTAAAATCTAAAAAAAAAAAAAAAAAATTGTAACAAAGAATATGTGAGAATATGTGAGAAAATGTTTATGAAATAAGAAATATCTCTTAATTTGGGCGAGGAGCGGAGCTAGGCTTTGGAGGAAACAGAGAAAGAGAGGAAATTGCAGCTCTGCCGCAGCTTCTTCTTAAGAGTGAGAGAAAGAGAGAGAGAGAGTGAGCAATTTGTTTAGACTTTTTAGATAAGGAGAGGAGAGGACAATCTTTTTAAAAAGTTTGGTATAAATGTGGGTGGATATCCTTTGGCCATGTTGATGGTCAGGTGGGAGAGCTAGACCACTTTATTTATTTATTTTTTGATGAGAAATATGTTTGTGATATGGCTTATGTGGGTTTGAGTGGTAAAGAATCTGAATTATTTGCACTTCGTACACCGGTAAGGTTATTGCAATATTCAAGACAAGCATAAAATATTTTTATAATAAATACAATTTTTTTTGGAAGAAATATTTAGATGTGAAATTATATTAACATAGATAAATATTTTTAAATTAAATGATGGTTTTGCTAAAAATACTGAAAATTATATATGATTATAAAACTTTAAAACCATAACCTTTTTTTTTGGTAGTTTGTTTAGGTTAACTTCTTTTTCTTCCTCTAAAAAATGATAATTTATTTTTCTTTTAATTTGAGTTAAATTTAACATGAAATTTTATATCTTTTTTTAGTAAATATCAATAGCTATATTCTTATTTATTTAATTTTATCATTTTTATAACTTTTTATTTATTAATTAAATTATTTATGACATTACCGGTTTGACCATCTGTTTAACCACTGGTCGGACCAGAAAATTGGTAACAAGTCCTTTTTTCGATTCTTTCACCGTACTGGTTTTTCAAACCATGGTGGGGGGTGGATGGGGGCATGGGGCCGGGGTGGGATATTTGAATTGGGAGAAGTAAATGCACATGGGGTGTGTGAGTGCAACTAATAAACAATAATTTAATTAACCAATAATTAATGGGAGGAAGCAATTAATAAACAATAATTAATAATTTAATTAACTAATACATTATAAAAGACAAACAAATTAAATTATGTTATGCTAAACAAAAATTAATAATTTTATAATTAATGAAATAATAATATAACAAATTATAGTTTATAAAAGACAAACAAATTCATGAAACAACTAAACAACAATAATTAATAATTTTATTAATATTTCAAATGAACTTATAGTTTATAGTTTATTCTTTTGCTAGAATTATGGACAAATATTTGATAAGAAAACCACGTACCCAAGAAACACCTTGGCAAAAATTCTTGGAGCCGGCACTGTTCATAATTGCAGGTTTTCTCCCCCAAAAGCGGTAGATGCAACTTCTTCCCATAGAGGTAGTCCTCGATTTGCATCCTCCAGAATCCAAAGTCTGTTCCATTGAATTTTTCTATTTCAGATGCCTTTCCTATTTCATCTGCCATTGCTCTCACTCGAACCTAACTCTAGGCTTTAATACCAGTTGAAGGGGAATATACAACTAAATTCCCAGATCTATGAGATGTAAAAAACAAAGAAAAATATACGTTAAAGAAAACAATCACACGAGACAATATTTACGTGATTTGGCAATTTGCCTACATCCACGGACTTGTAGGGATTTCATTATTCTCATGGAAAAAAAAACAAGATGCGACAGTACAAGTTTCTCTCTCTAAAACAATCTCAAATCCTAATCTCCAAAATAACAGTTTTTCTATCGTGCGCATAGGGCCTATTGGCCCAAGCCTCCACTCATTGACTAAATCTCAAAAAATCTCCCATTAAAAACCGTATAATATTATTTCGAGTCAGGTCATAATCTGACTCAAACACAACTAGACTCCACAAAGCTCAACATTAGTATGATATAAATGAACAAAAAAAGATAAAGAAAATCATAAAAAGGAAGAAAATACAAATAAAAAATTATTTTATGATGGATAGGGGGGATTTAATTATTACACTCCCTTTCTTACTACCACACATCTACCTTCCTTTTTTAGTTGTGTGTCCAATTTAGGTATCTTTCATAATAATAATAATAATAATAAGATTAAAATCCATATTACACTGTATAAGTTTAGGTCAATTTTCAGTTTCTATCTTTAATTTATTTTATCAATTATCTTTAAAGTTTACATTCATTGTAATTCAGTCCTTCTATTTAAGAGCCTATATTTAACCATTAAAATGTATATTTTTAATATATAGAAATATATATAACCATAATTGTCAGTATTATACTATACAGCGTACATATCGTATGAATCATATCGTATCATAAAATCGGATGTATCGTATGATACATAAAAAAATGCCTTAAAATGAGTTTTTTTTTTTTTTTTTTTTTTTTAATTTGTACTTTTATTTGAATCTAACAAGTTATTAGACTTGTTTATAACACAAAATTATTAGGTTACTTAATTTAGCCTAATAAAATAACATGTCCATAAATTTTTTTTCTTACTCCTACAAAATTTGAACCGCACACTTTTACTTCACTTTTATATTTACAAATTACTTTTATACACTATGAATAAGGTATTATCTGATAATATAATTATTTTTTATTTTTGTCATTATTGTTGTAAGTCTAAGAAAGTTGATTGCCAAGAAGAATTTTTTTTTAATTATTAAAATAAAAGAACAAGAAGAAATGGTAAATGTTGAAAATGATAAAGAAAATTTTATGAAGAAATAAGTTTGCAAAATGATGAAATTGATGATAGTATAAGTATTGACTTAGATGGAGTTAATTAGAAAATATGATGAAAATAAATTATTATTTTGGGTCATTTGTAATGTATTCTCACTTTTAATTTAGAGGGACCAATAGAGGAATTTTGAGAACAAAAATGAACGTACAATTCCTAAGAGTTCTCTCAAGCATGCCATTTCTTTCTAGGAACACCATCAAGAGTACTTTGGAGCTTAGAGTGTGGGAATCTCGGAAGAGACTCAAAAGACACTTTGGTAGCCCCTTTTGTGACAAGAAGGTACTCCAAAAATTGTAGAGGTCATGTGGAGGAGTTTGTAAAGCAACCAAGAGAAAAATCTGAGAAGTGGGTAATCGATTCTACAAAGGTATGTGAATATATGGCCCGTTTAATATATTCAACATTGATATCAAAGCTATGCAGGCTCGTTCTCCCTTTTGGATTAAAAATTCCATGATCTTTGTTTCATTTTAAGAAATCCAATATGCATGAATATTTAGAGGTATGTTAAGGCATGAAAATGAATGATTCAATCATATGAAAATGTTTCAAATGATGGTGATAGCATGCTTGTAAAATATGGTAGCGAGTTATGGCATGTAGAGAGAGAAATCCAAAACCTAGTTTGGAAAGTTGGTGAAAAAAAAAACCCAAAATTGCAGGCCAATTTTGAATCACTAAAACTCATTTTCCGTTAAAGTTTGTATACATGGATTGATAATATATTTCATAAGCTTCAAAACAATAGTTTATAAGTTTAATTTGGACTTAAAATAAGTAAATTATGGTATTTTAAATATTAGGGTCAAATTAAATGATATTAGGAAAAATCACGGTTGAAGGTCCCCCTCTTGAGGGTGGAGTGTGGGATCCACCCTAGTGGCTTAGTTCCAAGGAAAGTACATGGCTTGAACCCTGAAGGAGAAATGACCATTTTTATGGTGGTCTAGCTAGTAAGAATGACTTATAGAGTGTTTTTGTACTAATTCACCTATCAGTATGGCAAATACCAGTTGTACCAGTTGGTTGGGTACAGTATTGTCTCCCTTTCATCTAATACTCCCTCTATATTAATAAATGGGTCAAATTGGTCATGTATATGTCAATCCAAGACAACATATTTAATAAGGAGGTTATGTGGGTTGGGTCGTTTTGTGTGAACTAGCGTAATAAATGGGCCATGTTAGTGTTAAGTGGTTTTGAGACATGATTATTAAAATAAATCATGTTTGGGTTGACCCATATAGTTGAGTACCCCTCACTAAACACCAAATGAACACAACCCAAATAATACGAATTGCCATCAAAATTGCACATAATTTTCTATGAAGGCTTTAGTGTTACACCCAATACTCCTATTCACATATTAATATTTTACTTTTCTTTTCTGAATGAGATTTACATATTAAAAATATATTAGTATGATATAAATGAACAAAAGAAATAAAGAAAATCATAAAAAGGAAGAAAATAAAAATAAAAAATATAATTTGTGATGGATAGGGGGGATTGGAATCTAACAAGTTGTTAGGCTTGTTTTTAACACAAAATTATTAGGCTACTTAATTTAGTCTAATAAAATAACATGTCCATAAGTTTTTCTTTTCTTTCTCCTACAAAATTTGAATTACACACTTGCACTTCACTTTTATTTGCAAATTACTTTTATACACTATGAATAAGGTATTATCTGATAATATAATTATTTTTTATTTTTGTCATTATTGTTATAAGTCTAAGAAACTTGATTGCCAGGAAGATTTTTTTTTTTAATTATTAAAAAAAAGAACAAGAAGAAATAGTAAAAATGTTGAAGATGATGAAGAAATTTTCAATGAAGAAATAAGTTTGCAAAATGATGAACATGATGATAGCATAGACTTAGATGGAGTTAATTAAAAAATATGATGAAAATAAATTATTATTTTGGGTCGTTTAATCAATTTGAATGAGTATGTTATAAACACATACTAGTTTGATTTATTTGATTAGCTTGTTAAATATTATTACATAAGTAGTAAATAAATATTAGTCATTAGTTGAATATATTCACACAAAAAAAAATTATAATAAATATACACTTTATATATGAATATTTATAATTTTTTATAAATTTTACCAAGTGTTTGTGCATCTTACAATACACAAAATGATATGGTACAAAAAAATAAAAAATCAATTCACAATACGATTTACATTTTGACAACTATGTATAAAACTACAAAAATTTATTTTAAGTTAAAAAAAAAAATCATCAACTAATTAAAATGACCACACATTGTCAAGATCACCGTGAACCACCACGGCCAATACGGCAATACTACACACAAGCCCTCAAAATCAACTACCCAACTCCTATTCAACCACCAAGAACAAAATTAGCAACGTAGGGTAGGGAAAGTTCAATTTGCATTACTTTTAAGAAACCAGAATTTGGAAAAATGACTAAGATTTCATATGTGAACACAAAAATCTTGCAAAAATTAAGGAGAAGAACCTGAACCTTTAAACATCCCCATACAAATATATCAGTCATTCTCATACCAATATTCATATAAAAAAAATCTTGCAAAAAATTTAATACCATGGCTCCGTTTGGTGATGAATATAGAAATCAAACCATTGTCATTGTTTATGTCAACAAGTGCAAGTAGGCAGTGATATCAAGAACCCAAAAGTCGCCACTATAAAACCCAACCACCATCACCATTGTACTCATAACAACAACTCAAAGCCATATCCACAAACCCATTCACCATACTCACCAGAATACCCAACCACCACTGAAAGGTCACGTTGACAACAATTCAAAAGTTTATGTTTTAAATTGTATGTTTTGAAGCTAGAGCTAACAAATTGTATACTATTTTGTTTTAAATTATTTATGTAACATGTAAATTTTGAGATTGCCCAACATGAGTTGCAAAAAATACTTTTTTTTGGACTGATATTTTAAATATTCTACCGTTGGATTAAACTTCTTTGTTCTTCTTAACATATACCAAATTCATATTAATCATATAAGATTTACCATTCATACACTCATGTTTTGTGTATAGTTTTTAAATACAAAAAACTTGAAATTTAAACATTCTCTAATGAAATAGTTACCGACTTTTTTATCATCTTGAAATCTTGTAAGCATGGAAGGTAAAAAGAGTAAATGTAATTTAATAATAAATTTGTCAAAATGAAATTTAAACATTCTCTCTTTTCTTTTCTTTTCTTTTTTCTTTTTCTTTTTTTTTTTGTAATATTCTTTAGCAAAATCCATATCAATAAATTTAATTTTTCTATTAATAATTTTTTTTTGAACTTTCTATTAATAAATTTAAATCTGAGAAATTAAAGGCACTTTAATTATAATGGATGCATATAATATTTGTAATCCTTGAGTATTTATTACAACAAATATTTAAGTAATCCAACACATGCTAACCATTAAAAATAAAATCTAATCTCTCTCTAATTATTAAAAGTAATCTGATGGCCGCCAATAAAAAGAAAAGGAAAGTAATCTAATCAATGTACTTCTACTGAACAAAAAAAATCTAATAATAGTTCTTGAACTTGAAACGGGACTACAAAACTAGTTTAAAAAGTAATCTAGAGTAATTCTACAGTTATAAACTATTTTACAATATTTTTATAAATTATTGACGTAGCAAATTTTTATTAGTTATAATATGGATCCACTATTAACATCACATTTATGTTTACCAATAATTATTTAAAAATTATTAAAATCACATCAACAATTTATAAAAATATTACAAAATAGTGTATTTATAGCATTACTCTTAGTTTAATGTGTACTCCTTATTGTAACTGGTAAGTGTGACAATTGGATACTCGTGGCCACGTGGGTGTTGAAGAATAAGTCAAAATCGATCACTATGCGTTGATTACTTGTGAAGCAACTTTTCCAATTGAATTATTTTTTTTCCTCTTTTTGAGAAACTTTCTAATAGAAATTATAAATGCACATTGGATTAAAGGACATCATTCTCAAAAGTGGGGTGATAATGGCTGCGCTAAAACTTTCTAATACGTAGGTTCACTTCAGTTAGATCATCACTATTAGCTTGGGCTTTTTTTTTTCTTCTTTGGTTTCTTCTTAGGTTTTTTGAAAGGACACTACTAATTTCGTTTTAACTTTTAAGCATATTAGGTTATAACCCGTACATATACATATAATACATGAATAGTGATTTTTTCTTAGAGAAGTGTTATATTTATAACATTTTCACAATACTTTTATAACAAATCTCAGGTGATAGGTTATTACTAGTTTTAATATGAATACATCACTTAAATTACTTTTTTGTCCACACATAATAACTAATAACAACCTACCATTTAGAATTTGTTATGAAAGTATTTTGAAAATATTGTAGAAATAGCATTTTTTTTTTTTTTGAAGTTTATTAATTAGATTCTTTGGTTTACTCACTTAATAACTCATTTAGAAGAAAAATATTAAGAAAATTATGTTGGACTCCTTAATTTTTGTAGTATAGTAAATAGTCGCACCAAAATTAAGAAAATTGAATGGGATACATGGCATAAAATTAGGCTCTATTTTAAAATATAATTATATTTTTTCTCATTTTTCGCTTTATATATATATATATATATATACGATGATGATGATGATGAAAGATAATACTTAAAATTTGGAATTTTCTTACAGATAATCCAAAAGAAGAAATGGGAGAAATTTTAATGGAATTTATCAAACCAATTATAGAAAAAATTGAAGCAAACCTGTTGAAGCGAATAGGACAACAGATTGGCTACCTGGTTCACCTAAATAGCAACATTAGGAATCTCAAAGATCAATTTCAGAAGCTGGATGAGAAAAGACGTGGGCTGCAATTAGGAATTGACGAAGACAAAAGGAACGGAAAGCTGATCGCACCTGAGATTGAGAATTGGGTACGTAAGGTAGACAACATCAATCCAGATCTGCAGAGATTCCTTGAAGAAGATGTCAAAGCAAATACGATGTGCTTGGATGGATGGTGTCCCAATCCAAAATCACGATATTCCTGGAGTAGGAATGCTAAGAAGAAGACTCTGGAAATTGATGGGCTTCTAAGGGATGCAGCCGCATTTGTTACTAAAGCTTCCTATTCTCCTCCTCCACTGGGAATAGGATATTTATTCATAGAAGGTATTATGGATTTAGAGTCAAGAACAAAAATGAGGAAAGAAGTTTTAGAGGCACTAAGAGCTGACAAGGACAACATGATCGCGATATGCGGTATGGGGGGGATAGGAAAAACAACAATGGCAAAAGAGGTAGCGAAAAGAGCAAAAGATGATAAGTTATTTGATGAAGTTGCAATGGCAGTGGTGTCCCAGAATCAAGACTTGAGAAAGATTCAAGGTCAAATTGCGGAGATGCTAGGTTTGAAACTTGTTGAAGAGAATTCACTTGTAAGAAAAGAAAGATTAAAAAAAAGACTAATGGATAACAAGAGTATCCTTGTAATATTGGATGACGTTTGGAATGTACTTGATCTAGAGGCAGTAGGAATTCCTTATGGAGGACAGCATAATAGATGCAAAATCTTGTTGACATCACGAAGTGAAGAAGCCTGCATTCAAATGAAAGCTAAGATTTTTCCAATCAAAGTCTTAACAGAAGAAGAAGCGTGGAGTCTTTTGGGAGATAAGGCAGGTAATTGTATTGATACTCCCAATCTACGTCCAGTAGCAAAGGAGGTTGCGAAGGAATGTGGAGGTCTACCTGTTACTATTATAACTGTTGGAAGAGCGCTAGAAAACAAAAGCAAGGTAGAGTGGAATGCTGCTCTTCAGCAGCTTAAAAAGTCTATCCCGAAAAATATTCCTGGTCTAGATTCAAAGGTCTATTCCAGCATGGAGCTCAGTTACAATTATTTAGGAAGTGATGAAGCTAAGTCATGCCTTTTGCTATGCTGTTTATTTCCAGAAGATCATGATATTCCCATTGAATATTTGGTCAGATATGGAGTAGGACGAAGATTGTTTGAAAGGATTGATAATGTGGCAAAAGCAAGATATAGAGTTCATGCAATCGTTAAAAATCTTAAAAGATTGTCTCTACTGTTGGATAGTGAGAAGGTAGAATGTGTCAAAATGCATGATGTTGTAAGGGATTTTGCTATATCAAAGGCAGATGAACTTGGTTTTCTAGTAGAAAGTGATAATAAAATGGGAGAATGGCTAGAGAAATATAAATATGGACATTATAAAGCAATTTCCCTAATGTCTCGAGAAATGAAAACTCATCCTGAAGACATAGAGTGTCCGAAACTTGAGCTTTTGCAGCTATCATGTAGCAAACTTACTACACAGATGTTCCCAACCAATCTTTTTAAAGGGATGAAGGAACTGAAGGTATTGTCTATGCAAGGTATGTCCTTTCTGTCACTACCACAATCAATCCAAGTCCTTGAGAACCTTCGGACACTGCATTTAGATTATTGTAAGTTCGAAGATGTATCTGCAATTGGAGCACTTAAGAAACTAGAAATGCTTAGTTTTTTTGGTTCTAGAATCAGGGAGTTGCCAAGAGAAACCAAAAATCTAAGTCGTTTAAATTTGCTAGATCTGTCAAAATGCTTTGATCTTCAACGAATTCCACCTAGTCTCCTATCGAGTTTATCTCGACTAGAAGAGTTGTATATGGGAGAAATCCTTATGGAATGGGAACCTACTGGAGGCAACAGAGAGGGAGAGGGATCCAACGCAAGCCTTGCTGAACTAATGTCTTTCTCCCATCATTTAATGGCTTTAGAAATTTGTATACCAAACCCCAAGTCATTCCCAAAAGACTCTCTCTTCAAAAATCATATGACAAGATTTCATATATTTACTGGCAATCTAATAAGGGGTGGGTTTTATAGGCCCCCACTTACTGATCAATTCAAATATCAGTCAAATGATTATTTGTTTGGAAACAGTTTGGTACTTTGGGGAGTTGACATGCATGAGATTCCAGAGAGTCCGATGCTCCATCAACTCTTACAGAAATCTGAAATTTTAGAATTGAGGGAAGTAAAAAATTTAAAAAATATTATGTATGACTTAGACCAAAAGGGTTTTCAATGTTTGAAGGTTCTAAGAGTTCGTCATAGTAAGGATGTAGAATATGTAATTGATACCACATCAGATCAGACTCCACAATTTGCGTTGCCTATCCTGGAGTCACTGGAACTGGCTTATTTGGTTGAATTAAAAGAAATATGTCATGGGCTATCAAAAAGCAGCAGTTTGAAAAATGTCAGATCAAACTCACAGCTTGCTTTTTTTGGCAACCTCAAATCTCTTTGGCTATCAAAATGCAGCCGTTTGAAAAATGTCTTTTCATTGTCCATAGCGAGAGGTTTGGTTAAACTCCAAGAGTTAGAAATAGAACGGTGTGATTACATGGAAGAAATTTTCCTCAAGGAAGGAGAAGAAGATGAAATGGCATTTGATAGGATCAAGTTTCCACAATTAACATCAATACGCATATCCTGTCTACCAAAACTCATTGGTTTTTGTACAGCTGGGGATCCTGCAGTTAACATTTCTAATAAATTGTTTTCATCCAAGACAATCCTGTGGTTATTGAATTTAGAAAATCTTAAATTAAATGAGGCTGATTCACTAAGAGTGATATTTGATCTTGAAGGACTAAAGGTTGACCATGACCACCGAAGAATGGCAGTACTTGCTCAATTGAAAACTTTAGGCTTATGGAGTTTATCTAAGTTGACAGAAGTGTGGAAAAATGTTCCACGAGGTGTTAAGGGTTTTCAAAACCTAATATCTATTATAGTATATAGGTGTCACTGTTTAAGTTACTTATTCCCATCTTCTGTTGCAAAACTACTTGTGGAACTTCAAAGCATTACGGTAGATAAGTGTGTTGCAATTGAAAACACTGTTCAAAGAGATGGAGAGGAAGAGGAAGCAGATATCAGTGTGTTCCATAAAGTTACTTCCTTTGACTTAATAGGACTGCCACATCTAGTGAGTCTTTCTACTGGAGCTTATTCTTTTGCATGGCTATCCATGAAGAAGATCGACATGAAAAGTTGTCCCAAATTGAAAACATTTGGTTCAGAAATTTGGAGCCCAAGAAGGCAGAAGAAAACCAATGGGGATCGAAGCACCACCAAAAAATCCCGAGGAAGCTCCTCAGTGAACAAAGAGGTACGTATCTGACTAAATAATAGTAATTTCTTTCTCTTAACGTTAAAAGTTCTAGATTTAAGCACATATCCCAATGGTGCATTGTTGTTCTATTTGTTCATCTGCTCTATTCTTCATGCACCTAATATTGATTGCTTTTCTTAATTTGTCTATTCTTTATGCACCTAAAATTGATTGCCTTTTAATTTGTGCATCCACTCTGTTTATACCATCTTATTCCATAGATGGATATATTCATGTTTTGCTGTCAAGCCCATGGCTCCAAATAATTTTGATAGATCTAAAAGAAATGATTATTTTGATTATAATACTTCTTATAACAGTTCTTAATTATTTGTAGCCTACTTTGACTAAGCTAAAGGATCCAAGAGTTAGTGATATCAACAATCCCTCAAAGATGCAGTCACTTTTTCCATCACATATAATTGAGCGCTTAAAGAATCTAGAATCGATTGTATTAGAGGATTGCCAGTTGCTGGAAGTTATATTTCAACTTGAAGAACTAAATCTTGAGGAAAGTCAAGTAGCATCAGTTCTTGATCAGTTAAGAGAATTGAATCTATATAATTTATCAAAACTGATGCACATATGGAAGAAGGGTCCAAAAAGGATCAGAGGTTTTGGAAACTTGAGATTGTTAGTAGTATGGGAATGTAACAGTCTGACATATTTGTTCCACCATCCATAGCAAAATTGCTTGTGATGTTTGAGGAGATACAAGTTACTAAATGTATAAAAATTGAAGAAATCCTTATAAGAGCTAGAGAAGAAGAAAAAGAAGAAAAAAATTTGTTCCACAAAGTGAACTCAATCTTGCTCAGGGACTTACCAAATCTGAAGTGTTTTTGCAATGAAGCCAATGCTTTTGAGTGGCCATCCCTAAAGAGAATGATGGTAATTAGATGTCCCAATTTAAGGATGCTTGTTCCATCCAATCTAAAGACACCTGAGCTGGAAGGAGTATATGAAGACATCGAATTCAAAACAAGTCAGTGGAAGGGAGACCTTAATGCCACCATAGAGCACATATTCAAACGAAAGGTATGGCACATTCTCACTGCAATTATCTCACTAATGGAAGAATTTAACACTTGTGTGTAGACCATAGAAGTATATAAATATGCCAATATTTCTGTTTAATTAATTAGCAGAAATTAGACTACAGTTTTATTAAAGAGAAAAAGGAAAGAAAGGAAAAACACAATTCTCGAATACCAAAGAAATGTTTTGAAAGCAGTAATTTCTTCACTTACGACCAGTTATAGCATCACCAATAGTAAGAACATAGTTACTTTCATTTTTGTAGTTGCAAATATTATGATTACTTAAATCACATAAATACTTCTATTCATACAGGGAAAACAGCTGGATCAGGAGACGTAGCAAAAAGTGTAAACCGAAACCACTAAATCAGAGAAGGATATGAGATGTTGAGCAAGGCATACCGGAGGTGAGCATATTACCTTTTTATTTTTATTTTATTTTATTTTATATCAATTTAGTATATTTGGTCAGAATCCAAAAATGCATAAAAATGAAAAACGCATACAATTTTTTTTTTTTTTTTCATATATATTTAAGGCACACCATTTGAAATACTTTAAGCAAACGAAAGACCCAAGAACTATTTTTGAAAGAAGCAGATCATGAAATAGAAAATCATGTAGTGTCTGGTCCACTTTTTTCCTCTCAAGAAAGAAGATGCCAATTAGAACTACAACCTGTATTATGGGGGCTGAATGATAAAGAGGTTATATTAGATATATTATTCAATTGCTTCTGTACAACTTAGCCCCCAAAAAAGTTGCTATAGAGTTGCCAATTAAACAAATTTTTTTTTTCCCTTGCAAGAGAATGTGGTAATACATATATTACCTCAACAGTACATTGATTTCACTCATAAAATTGCAATCAATCAGGTCCTTTTGTTAATCCAAGCATGCTGGGAACATTATTAATTGACCATGGCATTCAGGTACTTGTCTGTGTTTTTCTATGCTTAATCAATCATTTCATTTTGTGAAAACTATCTAATTAGTGCGTCCACTTTAATGAAATCATCACTTCTAACTCGGTTTTATAAAACTGGAAGTTTATAATAAACTTAATCTTTCCTTGCAGAGAATTGGAAAGAAGAAAGGAAAGAAATGGAAAGTGTTATTTCAATTGTATCAAAAATTGGAGAATACTTGGTGGTGCCAATCAGACAACAGCTTGGTTGTAGGAATTCCTTATGGAGGCCAAATTATATACATGTGTAATTGATGGAAACCATAAAATGTCTCCAAGATATTGAATATACATTTTCTTGTTAATGAGGATTACTCATGTATGCATTTTCATTTTCTCTATTTGGCTTTAACTTTTTCTTTATGATACTTCACTTTTTATTCTTTGACATTTATTATCACTAGTCGCAGACCCACGTGATGCGTGGAAATATACAACTATTTTGTAACATGGTATAATGTATGATTTATGTAAAGTTGTTATTTACAACTATGTGTTTTGTTGGCTTATATTCCGTGCCAAATTTGATTGTAATTTTATTCAATCTTTTGTACCCTGTATTTATTGTGGAATTTGATTGTAAGGGTTGTGTGATAGAGAGAAAGTGTGAAGACTCAAGCAAATTGAAGACTGAAGAGTTTTCGTGGGTAGCTCGCTACTAAGCATCCCGCGAAGTGACTCATGTGCCTTGCACATGCTGGAATGCGAAGAGTCAAGCCAGGATGGAGACAGCTGTGTTTCGCGAGTATCTTGCGGGTAAGGCCTTCCTGCGAGACACTCGCGAGACATTCTGTTCTGCCAGACTGTCCTTTCTAATACACGCTTTCTGTGCATACACTATTTATACCCACATTACCCACAAATGCTAAGGAGTGCTTCTGAGAGAAAACTCTAGCCAAACACCTTGAGAGTTAGAGATTGTTATACCCATAATCCTCTACACATTTGCTTGTAGAATTTCCTTAACTCCTACCTCTCCATTTTCATACCATTGAGAGGTTGATAGCCCAAACACTTACCACACCCTTTCAGAGTGTCAAGTGAAGTTTTGGTGCTGCTGGGAAGCATTAGAAGAAGCCAAGGATGGTAAATGCAACATGAAACTAGACAAGACACGGTTCCGAGAAGCCTTGTTGGAGTAGGACCTTGGAGGGCTTAGGTACATCGGGTAGATTAGTCTTGGAGGGTCTCTTGCTAACCCATGTATCCCAACTGATTGTCTAGTGGATAATTTTCGCTTAAAGGGTGGCGGAGAGGTTTTTCGCCGAGTTCTTCGGTTTCCTCTTCGATAACACATCGGCGTGTTATCTTGCGTTTGCATCTTTGTTCCCTACTCTTTTACATTCCGTTTTACTGCTGTGTTGCTTTGATTATGGATTAGAGTAGCTTGTTTGTTTGTCTGCTCGCATTTACACTATTCTGCACTTAGTATTAAGTTAGTGTAAAATCAATCGAGTCGTAACTTTAATTTGTGGGTCTAAACAGCTCTTGTGTTTCAACACATTTTCTTGCATTCAATTGGTATTAGAGCAGGTACACTCGCTATGGTTTTAATGCCTGAGTGTGATCCTAAACCCCTTGATTTGCCATGAAAAGCGATTTGGCAAAAGCCAACATGAAGCATAGTAAAGATGTTTGTGAAAATGACTCTATGAGCATATTCAAAGATTGTTCTAGTAATGAACATTTAGAGTTATTTAAATCAAAGAAACATGCTAGAATATTTATACACATGCTGAAATCTTTAGTTCATAGGAATCATGATATTCATAACAGCTTGTGTGAGTCAAAATCCTTAATTGATGAATATAAGAGAAGAAATAGACATTTGTGTGATAAACTTGATTGTCTGAAAAAGAAACTACACTCATCTATGAATGAAGTAAAGAAAGATGAGTATTGCTTTGATGGTCAAGAATGTCTATCTCATGCTTGTCTTTTTGTTCATACGGCATTGAAAGTGTTTAATTCATGTTTGTGGTATCTTGACAGTAGTTGTTCAAAGCATATGACTGGAGATAAATCCTTGTTCAAAACTCTTAAAGAAAAGGAAGATGGCTTTGTGACATTTGGAGATGGTAGTTACTCACAAGTTCTTGGAAAGGGAACCGTGGATATTCCAGGACTGCCCTTGTTAACTAATGTGTTGTACATTAAGGGATTGAAAGTGAATTTGCTGAGTATCACTCAGATTTGTGATGAAGACTTCTTAGTCCAATTTTCAAAGAAAGGATTTCTAATCATGAATGAAGAAGGTGTTCAAGTTCTGAAGGAACTTAGGACCACCGACAATTGTTATGGGGTCATTCCCAAACCAAGCATAGCGTGTAGGAGTGCTCGAGTGAATCTTTTGGAGTTGTGGCATCAACAACTTGGATATGCTAACTATAAACAAGTTGCAAAGTCTCAAAGCTTGAAGCTATGGTTGGTTTACCAAAATTTGGAAAAATTGAGAAGAATGTTTGTGGTCCATGTCAATTGAGAAAACAAACAAAGACAAGCCATCCTAAAGTAAATGTAGTTGCTACCTTTCGACCTTTGGAGTTGCTTCATGTGGATTTAATGGGTCCAACTAGAACAGAAAGCATGGGTGGAAAGCACTATATAATGGTGGTTGTTGACGATTTCTCAAGATATTCTTGGGTGGACTTTCTTAGAGAGAAATCGGAAGCATGTGATAAGATGGAAAGGCTATGCAAGAGGCTGCAGAATGAGAAGGGAGTTCTCATAGTTAAAATCAAAAGTGATCATGGGAAGGAGTTCGAAAATGCAAAGTTTGAAGCATTCTGCAATGAACACGGCATTAAGAAGGAATTTTCAGCTCCAAAAACACCACAACAGAATGGGGTGGTTGAAAGAAAGAACCGTGTGATCCAAGAAATGGCAAGAGTAATGTTACTCAACAAGAACATTCCACAGAAGTTTTGGGTTGAAGTAGTGAATACATCGTGTCACATTGGGAATAGAATTTATTTCCGAGCAGGGACAAAGAAGACGTCATATGAAATTTGGAGAGAAAGGAAACCGAAGGTGAAATATTTCAGAATATTTGGAAGTGTTACATTCTAAATGACAGGGAAAATCCTGGTAAATTTGATGCTAAAAGTGATGAATGGATATTCCTAGGATACTCCACAAATAGCCGAGCATATAGAGTGTACAACAAGCGCACTAAGATGGTGATGGAGTCAATAAATGTGGTCATAGATGACACCATCTCAAAAAAAGACATTGATGATGATAGTAAGGGGATAAATCTTAAGAAGAATGAGGATGATGATGATATGTCCCCAAGTGATGGTGCTGAGAAAGAATCACCAGAAAAGGAGTCTACACCCCCTATATCAAGAAGAGGGCCAAGATATAGTGCGAACCATGTGATGTACAATTGTTATCTTGCTCAATTTGAACCCAAGAAGGTAGAAGAAGCTTTTAAAGACAAGAATTGGATAGAGCCTATGCATCAAGAGCTACATCAATTTGTCAGAAATGATATATGGGAGTAGGTTCCAAGGCCCAAAGATACACATGTGATCGGCACCAAGTGGATTTTTAAGAACAAAACTGATGAAGATGGTGAAGTTTTCTGAAACAAGTCTAGATTGGTGGCTCAAGAGTATACTCAAGTGGAAGGCATAGATTTCGATGAATAATTTGCACCTGTTGCAAGACTAGAGTCAATTCGAATTCTTCTGTCCATAGCATGTATTATGGATTTCAAGTTGTACCAAATGGATGTGAAGAACGCCTTCTTGAATGGTTTTCTAAATGAAGAAGTATTTGTTGAGCAACCAAAGGGGTTTCAAGATCCTCACTTTCCGGATCATGTGTTAAGGTTGAAGAAAGCATTGTATAGGTTGAAGCAAGCACAAAGAGCATGGTATGATTGTCTCACCACATACTTATTGGATCGTGGTTTCAAGATAGGCCAAGCCGATCGAACATTGTTTGTTAAAAGAGATGAGAAATCTCTCCTTGTCGCTCAAGTATATGTGGATGATATTGTTTTTGGATCCACAATTGATCAACTGGCTCATGAAATTTTCAAAGAAATGAAAAGGGAATTTGAGATGAGCATGGTGGGGGAGCTGAACTACTTCCTAAGGCTTCAAGTGAAACAACGGAAAGATGGAATATTCATCTCTCAAGAGAAATATGCCAAAAATCTTGTTAAAAGATTTGGTTTAGACTCTAAGAAGCATACTGCCACTCCAATGAGTTCCTTATCAAAACTGAGTCATGATGCAACAGGTGTAGAAGTGGATCCAACACTCTATCGAAGCATGATAGGTAATCTTTTATATCTCACTACTAGCAGACTAGACATCGCTTTTAGTGTAGGAGTATGTGCTCGATTTCAGGCAGCACCTAAAGAGTCACACTTAACAGCAATCAAACGAATTATCCGCTACATAAATGGCACATCTAATTATGGAATTTGGTATTCAAGAGACTCAAATGAATGCCTAGCTGGATATTTTGATGCTGATTGGGCCGGTTGCATTGATGATAGGAAAAGCACTCCCGGTGGTTGCTTTTATCTTGGTAATAACTTGGTGTCATGGATGAGCAAAAAGCAAAATTCAATTTCTCTATCAATAGCTGAAGCTGAGTACATTGCTGCAGCGAGTTGCTGTACACAATTATTATGGATGAAGAAGCTTCTTCATGATTATGGAATTACTCAAGACACTATGTGTGTATACTGTGATAATACAAGTGCCATAAATTTGTCAAAAAATCCAGTTCAACACTCAAAATCAAAACATATCGAGATCCGGTACCACTTCATTCGAGATTTGGTGGAGGAAAGGACTGTGTATTTGGAGTTCATCAACACTGACAATCAGAAGGCAGACATATTTACTAAACCTCTCGATGGCCCAAGGCTTGAGTCTTTGCGTAAGACCATCGGTGTCGGTATCATTCCTTGAACTCTAACTCATCTGTGAACCTACCTTGATCTTTGTTGCATACCTGTTGTATTGGTCTCACATGTTTAGTTTGATGTTTTTTTACTTGTTTGATTTGTACCTGTTTTGTTGATCTTACTTTACTTGTTTTGTTTTTGGATGTGTTCAAAAAATTCAAAAACCCACAAAAAATTGAAAAATCTTTAAAAGTTTGATCGCTTGTGTTGTGCATATATCATATGAGTTTGGCCTAGTACCTTCGTACTTATGGCATAGTGCATTTGCGAGCTTGGCTTGTTCTGTATGCACCTATTTCTGTGTGGAAGAAATCTTGAAAACTAAGTGTGATTGTTGTAAATAGATCTTCAAGCTTGTCATGAATGATTGGTCAATAGTCTTATTGGTCTTGATACTTGCGTAGACTTGTGCCTATATCTCTTCCCACCTTTATTTTTTGTTTTTGCAATTGAGCTCACCAAATGTAAATCTCCAAATGAAAAGAGATATTGAGCTGCAAAAGCCTATCGCACATACTAGTATTTGACTAGGAAAAAGGGAAAGCGACTTTTGTTTTGAAATGTATGGTGCTCAAAAAGCCAAAGGCTAAGTCTAAATGTTGAAATATCAAAAATTTCAAGCGCTGATCTCAAAATGAGATGTATTATCCAAAATGGATCAAATGTTATGTTTTATGTAGAAGCCAAATGAAAAGCTTCTAAGGTATGTAATCATTCTCATGTGGGAGGTCATATATGCTCTTTTCTATAATTGAAATAGTCCATTTGACTTAGTGCTAGTTGTGTATGACTTGATTGAATTGATTATTGAAGCTTCACTTTGGTCTAAGGACTATTCCACATTTGATACTCACACACAACTCGCAAGACTTTGATTCAATTAATGCTTATCTCATTTGTGTAATTGTATATGTTCAAATGTGATGTGTATGCTCAAGTACTTGCTGATCAAATCCAAAAAGATTTTTGAGTGTTTTATTTGTTTTTGAAAGTGTTTTTATACTTTCGTGTTTTTAGTTTTTGCTCAAAATGCATTTTTGTGTTTTTCCTCAAAAACTGGTTCAAAGGTTGTTTCGCGAGAAGCTCGCGACTTATAGCTTCCTTCGAAAAGTGCTTAAGGGAAATAAATTTTTTGTCATTTCACACAAAGACTCTCGCTATTGTCTCGCGAAATGTTTTTAGGCAAAAAACTGGAATTTTTTAAAATTCAGACAGAAGCTATCGCGACTGTCTCACGACTTATTCGCGACTAAAAGCTTCTCGCGAAAGCTTTTGTTCTTCAGTGGCCATTCTCACAACTGTATCACGACTGTCTCGCTACTACCTAACCCGCGAAAAACGCGTGTTTTCAGTTTTTATGTAGCAGATGTGACAGTTTTTCAAACACTTAGACTTTCCCTCGCTAAGCATCTCTCGAACCATTCTCAACCCAAAATCAAGTTTTACTTAAACCCCATCAATTTCAAGTTTCTATTTTCAAAATCTCTTCAAGGTATGAGTTTTTGATACTCTCTCTTATCATTTTACTAAGATTATGCAGATTTTAGCTTAGGGTTTTGTAAATTGGGGATTTTTCGAAAAAGGGTAGGGTTTCTCAATTTTTGTGAAATTTTTCCAAAATTTTTGATTGGGATGTGATCCATCTGCTATTTATGTATCTGTGTTGGCCCCTTGTGGCATTTGAGCTTGTACTGAGGCAAATTTTCAATATGTTCATGCATTCTTCATAACTGTTGTGCATTGTTGCATGTCAAGTGCTTGACAAAATGTCCTAGTGACATTTTTGTGATAAATTGGATTCAAGTGAATTCCAATCTCTGAGTTTACACTTGTTTGACCTTGTTTCACTTGATTTGGTCACTAATTATGTTTTACACACTGTGCCATGTCATGCACACACTAGGCATACACCTAGACCCTCTGCGCACCCCCCATGCATCTCATGTTGCATTCTCATGCATCAACACATGCACACATATGCACACACATGCACAATTAACTAAATTCATGCATTATTTTTCTGTTTACATGTTTTATATGTTTTAGCATGTTGTTTTGAGTTATTTTGCTCAGTTTTAGGTTGTTTTACCTTTATTTTGGGACTAACTTGAATCTAATCAAGTTTTGTGTTTTGTTTCGTGTTTTTGCACATATTTTTCTTTCTCTATTATCTGTGTAACTGTGCAAATGTCTCCATTCAAGACCTCGGCCGTGAAAGGGGGAAACAACAAAGGAAAGGAGCCTGTGATTGATGTTGATAACCTTTCACCAAGGCCAAAAAAGACTCGATCACCAATAGAGACTTTTGATCCGAACTACTTCAGATCCTATGCTGCATTTCAGAACTTTTAGAAATATTTTATGGAAGCTCCTTTATTGGTGGAAATGGTTGTGGATCAACCATCTCTCCTTGACACAAATATCCCCATATGGTTTGCCACCAAGGATTGGAACTTTCTTCTCTCAAATCTAGAGGATGCATACGAAAACTTAGTGAAAGAGTTCTATGCAAATGCTATTGTTGACGGAGAGGATCTAAAATGTTGGGTTAGAGGAAAGAGTTTCTCCGTAACACCGGTTTACTTCACGGAAATTCTACACATTAACCGGCCAATTCTTCCCATACCACCGGTATATGATGAGCTAAATCCAAATGAAGAGGTTCTTAGAGAAGCTTTAGGAGCTAATTTGGAATTCTCCTCAAATAGGAAGTCAATTAGTGTGGCATCCCTTTCTCCCGAATTGAGACTACTCACAATGATCATGTGTAGTAATCTCTATCCTTTGTCAAGCACCGGATATATGAATCTTGGTCGAGCATTATTCTTGCATGATCTGATCACTGACAAAGAGATTGATGTGTGCTCTCATATTTTCCACATCTTGGCAAAAATGGTTGATCGAACTGCTTCAAGGAATTGTATTCCTTTTTGTTGCCTTATCTCAAGGATTTTAAAGCTCAAAGGTGTGCATCCCTCGGAAGATGAACGCCTATACCCAAGGCCAAGTCCGATTAACATTCGTACCCTCTATGCAAGTACGAGTCACACCAAGAAGAATGCCAAGCAAGAGAGTCATGCAACTTCGGGAAGCTCAAGCTCTGCCCCCCATGCCTATGATGAAAAGTTCGACAACATCATGGCTCCACTTCAAGAGATTAGTACCAAGATATCCGGACTAGCTACTATCATGCACTCCCAGCACATTCGTTTTGAAAAAATGTTCACATCTCTCGAAACTCAAATGGACGAAATTCAAATGAAGCTAGAAGCAAATGGAGACTAGCTATTCCATGACAAAAAGGGGGAGATGGTGTCATTGATAGGGGGAGGAGAAGCTAGAAGTTTACTGCTGGTTTAATTGTTTTACTGCTTTTATTTAAAGCTTTAGTACTTTGTTTTAAGTTCAGTTTATTTTCAGTAATTTGTGTTTATCTCTATGCTTTGTAGCATCTTTTTGTACTTTTAAGATATTGCTAATATGTCTTAAGTACCTCACTCTTGTGCCCTAGTAGGATTTTGTACCCTAGATGCAAATACTTCGCGTATCTTGCATTGGTTGAGTGTTGGACATGCAATTGATCCTTGGGATTGTTCTTAATTGCATTGCGCGTCCGGATGAGCATTTACTTGCTAAATGTTCATTGTAGTCATTCTTTAATGACTGTTTTTGTATAATCAAGATATGCTTACATGTTTTATATTGTTTACAAACTTGATCGCACTTTACTTGTTCATGTACGTACCTTGTGTTCAACTTGTCATAAGCTTAATGAAAGTTTTTGTTTATGTGAAAATGTTTCAGGTTACAGGTATACACGTGCAAGTGCTTCACAGCTTCTAGATTAGGTGTGAGTGAGTTTACCACTATTCCCAAACTCACGTTTAAGTCTAGAGTCTGTCTTAGTGGTTTTGTCACGAAATAGCCAAAGGGGGAGATTGTAAAGTTGTTATTTACGACTATGTGTTTTGTTGGCTTATATTCCGTGCCAAATTTGATTGTAATTTTATTCAATCTTTTGTACCCTGTATTTATTGTGGGATTTGACTGTAAGGGTTGTGTGTTAGAGAGAGAGAGTGTGAAGACTCAAGCAATTGAAGACTGAAGAGTTTTCGTGGGTAGCTCACGACTAAGCATCCCGCGAAGTGACTTATGTGCCTTACACATGCTAGAATGCAAAGAGTTAGGCCAGGATGGAGACAACTGTGTTTCGCGAGTATCTCGCGGGTAAGGCCTTCCCGCGAGACACCCGCGAGACATTTGGTTCTGCTAGACTATCCATTCTAATCCACACCTTCTGTGCCCATACTATATATACCCACATTACGCACAAATGTTGAGGAGAGCTTATGAGAGAAAACCCTAGCCAAACATCTTGAGAGTTAGAGATTGTTATACCCGCAATTCTCTACACATTTGCTTGTGGAATTTCCTCAACTCCTACCTCTCCATTTCCATACCATTGTGAGGTTGATAGCCCAAACACTTACCACACCCTTTCAAAGTGTCAAGTGAAGTTTTTGTGTTGCTGGAAAGCATTGGAAGAAGCCAAGGATGGCAGATGCAACATGGAGCTTGTTGCGGGATCCGAAGAACTAGACAAGACACGATTTCGAGAAGCCTTGTTGGAGTAGGAGCTTGGAGGGCTTAGGTACATAAGATAGATTAGGCTTGGAGGGTCTCTTGCTAACCCATGTATCCCAGCTGATTGTCTAGTGGATCGATTTCTACTTGGAGGGCGGCGGAGAGGTTTTTTGTTGAGTTTTTCAGTTTCATCTTTGATAACACATCGGCGTGTTATCTTGTGTTTGCATCTTTCTTCCCTACTCTTTTACATTCCATTTTACTGCTGTGTTGCTTTGATTTTGGATTAGAGTAGCTTGTTTGTTTACCAGCTCGCTTTTACATTATTCCACACTTAGTATTAAGTTAGTGTAAAATCTATTGTGCCGTAACTTTAATTTGGGGGTCTAAATAGCTCTTGTGTTTTCAACACATTTTCGAGCATTCAATTTATTCTCTAAAACTACTGAAGATATTATTTCTAAAATTATTTTTCATCTCTTCATCTCTACAAATATATCATTCTATTATTTTGAGTTTTTTTTTTTTTTTTTGAAAAACTTAGATGCATTTGATTGATATTATTCCATTATTGTTTTTGAGATAAAAGATAGAAATACTATTTTTTTTTTCAAGTGATCTATATTATTCAAACTTTTGTATAGTGTGTTATATTAATATATGGTTCTTTTTTTCTACAACTAAAATTTTTAGTTCCAAATTCTCATTCTCTTTAGAAGATTATCATGATAACCAAACCTCATCACCAATTTATGATTGATATTACTTAAATAATTTATATAGAGACATTCGAATACATAATCATTTCACTTCTAAAAATCTAAAAATTAACTCAAACCAAAACTATAAGAGGGATAGAGAGTACATGTGATAAATAACTCAAAAAACACACCACCAAAGTGTACTATCCAAAAGTAGAGAAAAAAAAATCATCAATCTAAAATAGAGTTGCAAGAAAGAATTAAAGAGAGAGAGAGAGAGAGAGAACCATCACCTATTTTGGAAGAGAATGTGACAAATAACAAGATTATATAAAAGAAGATGAGTAGAAGAATATTCAAAAGAAAATGTATAGTTGTAAATACCAAATTATCCAAGTCATGCTATGTAATAGAATAACATTAAATCATTCTGTAATTTCATAGGATAATATGTAACAAACAAAAAAAAAAATTAAAAAGATAAAAAAATTTAAATATAACCAAATCATATCAACCTAAAGTAGAGTTAAACATAAAAATTCATCAGTCTAAAGAATTAAACATCCACCAAAAGAAAGAATATATATATATATATAGAGAGAGAGAGAGAGAGAGAGAGAGAGAGAGAGAGAGAGAGAGAGAGAGAGAGAGTATTCACCTTTTTGTGTGAGCAAAATATGGATTGAATAGAAGAGAAAATAACAAATTCTTATAATAAAAAAAATGGGAAAAAGAAGAGTCAAAATAATAGGAAGATGAAGAAATGGAGAAATAGTAAGGTTAAGGTATAGAGTAGTAGGGATATAAAAAGGAAAAAGTAAGTAAATGTTGGAGAATGTGGAATTGTAAAGTGGCAAATTAATGAGGAAAAAAAATTAAAAAGGAGATAAAATATTGAAAATAGGTTAATGATGTGGCGCTGATGTGGCTCAACAAGAGCGCAACAACATTAAACACTACGCTTTAGCTTTTAGATATATATAGAATATAGACATAGATGTGTGTGTGTATTTTTTTATGGGTATCTATTACTATTACCTTGTATGTTTTAATTACACAAATGTTAGATTGAACACAATAAAGACTACATATGCTCAAGATGCATTGTTGATGCTTCTTGTCCTTTGTGTGTTGAGCAAACCGAATCATTGATGCACTGTTTGTGGCTGTGTGATCATGCTCAAGATGTATGGAAATCTGACATTTGTTTTGCCAGGTATTACAGGAAGCAGCATCGGGATTTTACTGAGTTATTAGGCAAGGTGATGCGAACGGGGTCAGTGTTTCATATTGCTTTATTTTCTACCATTTCCTGGTGTCTGTGGCAGAGGCGTAATCGTCTGAGAGTTAATCAACCAATCTGGCCATTGAAGGAAATTGGAGATCGAGCTCGAGCTTTGGTGCAGGAGTATTTTGATGCTTGCCAATCTGCTTTAGGTCCGAGTGTTCCTATAGCCCTTGTGCGTTGGACTCGTCCTCCGGATGGCTTGTATAAGGTGAATTTTGACGCTGCTTTGTTTGAAGGTTCGGGCTGTGCAGGTATTGGGGTGGCAATACGAGACTCAAGTGGAGCGATTATTGGCACTTTATCTCAGAAAATCCCTCTCCCTCACTCTGGTTAAGGGAGATTATCTAAGGGTGGTCTCGGCTTTGAGGGATCCAGTTGCTTGTCACACTTTTTATGGGCATATTGTTGAGGACACTCACCGTTTGGCTAGTCAATTTTAGTCTTATAGTCATGTGCGAAGGCGTGGGAAATTGTTAGCTCAAGCCCTTGCAAGAAGAGCAGTTTCATCTGCAGATTTCGATGTTTGGGTAGAAGAACTACTTGCGGAGTTGGAAAGTGTATTCCAAACTGATTTAAATTAATATTATGATCTTACCTTTATCTCAAAAAAAAAAAAAGACTACATATGCTCAATTTGTCAATGACTCAACCAACCAAGAGGCTTTTCTAAATTTTTTTTCCCCTAGTAAATTTCGCCTTTTAACCCCAAGCAATAGGATGGGTTTCTGTTTCCCTCTCTAATCTTCAAAATTTAGTAATCATCTTCTAAAGTTACACTCTAGATTGCAAATAGCTTCATAATATTCAAAAATTGACATATATGATGTTTTAAATATGTGGCTGTTAAGAGAAATGTACACATTTTAGTTAGGATAAAGTTTGGCTATAACTCCATTACATATCTTATTATTTGATATGAATTTCAAAAAATCCACCATTAGAATATATTTTCTTTTTATATCCTTCATATTTGCAAAATTTCTAGATGATCAAAGATCAATAGGCATGTCATCAATCAAATGTTTATATTTCAAGTTTTTGTAGTATAAAATCATGCGTAAAAAAATAAGTTTATGGATCAAATAGTAAATAACATCCGATTAATACGAAATTTAACATTCATGTTAAGAAAATAAAGAACATGTAATCTAACGATTAGATTTTCAAAATATGTAGTCATGTTATTATTATTATTTTTTGGGAGTTGTGAGTATTGACAACAACTAAGTTTGTACCTAAATTTTGTCCTTTTATTTAAGTTAATACATTTTAAATTATTACAAGTTACGTGATACTAAGTGTTAGAAAAGGATCCATTGTTCAAATTTCCTTTCCTCCATTTTACAATTGAAATATTAAAAAAAAAATGTTAAAAAAGTAAAATTTTGAACCAATTTTAACTAGTAGGATTTTTTTTGGTTTCCAAGATAATTATTAGGAGTTATATGTAGTAAGTGCATAGTTTTGGATGGTCATTGTTTGGATTTTAAAATAGAGGCTATGCATTACAAATAACCTAATAGATTAGGAACAAATGACCTACTGGCTTCCTGTAGACACCCAATTTTACAAATTACATTTAACCAACCGGTAGATCTTTAGATTTGTGATGCAAAACAAATCTTGATGTTCTAACGATCATAATGGTATGTCATGGGTTTTGATCGGATCACCTGATCAAAAGTTATCATACAAACAATTTTCAATGATCATGGTTCACCTACAAGATGGGTCTGATCACGTCCTATTTTAAAACACTTAATTTTGATTGGTTCTCACAAGAATTAAGTTAAAATTAATTAAGTGTAATTTTTGATTGGATCTCAATCTTATTTCATTTTTAAAATAATAATAAAAAAAAAGTTTTTTTACGGCATCTTATCTGCTTTTTTTAAAAAAAAAAATTGGAGAAAGGATCCATGAAAAATTCAAAAAAAAAAAAGAAAAAAGCTCAAAAAACGTCATTATCTTCAGCAGCAACTTGAATCGCATTTTTGGCCCAGAAAAAGTTGAAATTTGGTTTTCTCTATTTCTATAAAAATTGTAGAGAATTAAATTTCCTTTCCAAAAACATCAATTCCGAATCAATTGGAATTTTGAGAATAAAGTTATGGCCAAAATACGAAACAGGGGCAGATGATAATACAAATTCAGTATCATCTTCAATCATCTTTCGAAATCTCAAATGGGAATCAAACTCAAATCTGTTCAGGCTTATCTAATAGGCTTATCCCTTCCCTTAGTTCCAGAAGAAAGTTTTTTGAAAAATAAAGTGGATAAAGAAACAGATACATCCTGTGAAAAATTTCAAAAATGCTCAAAAGACGTTACTTTTTTTCAGCAGCAATTTGAAATGAATTTTTGGTCTGGAAAACGTTGGAATTTGGTTTTATCTATTTCTGAAAAAGTTGTAGATAATTGAATTTCCTTTCAAAAAACACGAATCTTGAATCGATTGGAATTTTGAACGGAAAGTTAGAGACAAAATACGAAACAGGTGCAGCAGCATCTTCAACTTCCTTTCAAAATTCAAAAGGGGATCAACATCAAATCCGTCCCAGCTCATTTAAACAGGCTATCTTCCTCCTTAGCTTCAGAAGAAAGCTAAAAACTTACTAAGCCATCCCTTCCCCTATAAATAGAGAAGGTCTCTTCCATTCTCTGGACCCCGAATTCCCTCTAGAGAGCTAGTGAGAAAGCAGAAAAGAAAAGCTGTTGTGCAGTCAGTGTTCCTACTTTGGTTGTAGTTTAGTAATTCCTTGCTTCCTCCCTAGCCCTTTAAGTGATCACTTCTTTTTTTTTTAATTTATGTTCTATGCTGGTAAGTAGTTAATTATATTCTTAACTTTCTACACATGCTTGAATAAATGTTTAACAAGTCATTATTTGTTTCTTTTATGGTAAGCTTGGATGAACATGCCTATATGTCTCATTGTTATTCTTTTTACATGCTTAGATGAACACTTCTAGGCTAATACACAATTTTTCTCTTGAATGCTTAGATGAGCACTTCTAGGCTAAAACACAACTTTCTCTTCAATACTTAGATGAACATGTCTAGGTAATTGTTTACTTTTTTTAAAAATGCTTGAATGAACATGTCTAAGTATTTTGAGTTTCTCTAGATAAACATGTCTAGGGATTTTCCTTTACTTCTTTTCATAATTGTTTGGATGATCAAATATGCTCAAATGTTTTATTTTTATTTGGTTCTCTCTGCAATTATGTTGATAGCAAATAACATGACAACATTGTTTTCTTTTTCTCACATGCTTAGATAAACATGTCTAGGCTAGGAATTCTTTGCTTCCATTGATTTCTTGGATGAACACGCCATTACTTTAATGTTTTCTTTACATTAAAATTGTTATCTAACAAGTTTCATTTTTTGTGTCTTTTTTATGTCTGATTCTCTTAACACATATTTGTTTACAATTCCTACAAATTACCATGTTTATATGACATATTGTTTGTATTTGTTTGACATGACATGACATTGGCCACCTTAACCTAGGAGACTGGTTTTACCGGGCGAGATGGGTGCTTAATCCCTTCTCATCTCGTAAATTAGCCTCCGAACCAAGATCAAGGGTTATAGACTATGCTCTTGTAATTTTACATTTTTGAGATTGTAACTAGGAAATAAAGCAATGTAATTTACTTTTCTTAGATTGTATCTAGGACAAAAAAGCATTGTAAATTTTTGGTACAAATTTGATGTAAATTGCAATATACATTAATACAAAAGAAGTATTATTTTTTATTGAAGGTTTTCTTATTTTCCCTTTTAAATTAAATAAGTGGCGACTCCATGTAAAACCCTCGATCTAGGGGGGAGTACATTTTTACACTTCCTCTCTTTTTTCTTAACCTGTGCTTTGAGAGACACTCAAAATCCTCCCCAACCCTAAATTAAAAAGAAAAAAAAAAAAAAAAAGGTCCAGAGTGGCTAAATTAATACAATAATTGGACTATGAACTATAAATAATATCATAAAATTGTGGCCTAATTTAGACTGTAAATTTTTTTTTTTTGGTGACAGATAGAATAGAATTTCACTCTACGACATCCGTTCTATTATGATTGTTTTTTATCATCAGGTGAAAAAACCAATTGGTTAACTGATTTTTAATTCATTCTTAAAAAAAAACAAAAAAAACAAAAGCAAAAAAAAAAAAAAAAAAAAACTAATTATTGAATCTATATTATTAACAGATATTTTTCTTTTAAATATAATCTAAGTTGTTTACTGGAACTTTGGTAATTTTTTTTAAAGAAAATATTCTACGTTTTACTAACCCAATTTCATTTCTATTAGCATGGTTAATCGATCTATTATAGTACTTTTTTTTTGCATACAATCCAACCAACCTTTATCACTCTTCTTTTTGTCTTTTGTAAAGCATTCACCACTTTATTAGGCAATGGACAATATAGGCTCAATTCAACTGTAATCCTTCAGCACTATTGTTGTTCCTTTAGTTATCTATTTTTCCTTTTATTCTTTTTCTAGGTTTATTTGTGTTTAAATTATAAATTACACTCTATAAGTTTAATGAAAATTTATTTCGTGCCTTTAACGTCATTTTTATTCAATTAAGTCTTTTAACTTCCAAATTTTTTAATTAATACCTCCTATTTGTCTTCGTTAGTAATACTCTGCTAAGCACCCCAAAATGACCCTGTTTCAATTTTTAGCTGGTTTTCTGAATATTTAATATCCAGCAAATTTTTTTTCTCAAAAAAAAAAAAAAAAAAAAAAAACCCAAAAATTTTTTATTAATATTATTTGAAAAAATATAGTGAATAAAAAATGGAAAGCATTGCTAAGATTAACGACTTCATACGAAACTAAATAAAACCAGGAAAAAAAAAACAAAAAAGAGCAAACACCCATTACCCAATTGAAAATGAAAGGCAAATAATCCATAAAAGCCGCCCATATACGTATGCAAAACCAGAACTAATAAAGCAATTGAAGGTAAAGAAAATGCGCATGAGTTTTCATAAATCAAAAAAAGAAAAAAGAAAAAGAAAAAACAAGTGCATGAGTTATAAAGACAAAAGGAAGCGAACTTGTTGGGTCCCAAATAATATTATCAACAATATTAGCAATCCAAAATAACAATTACACACAAGAACACAAATATTTACGTGGAAAACCTTTTCTCTTTGAAGGGAAAAAACCACGGGACAAATTCCAAATAATTTCACTATTATCAAATCAATTACAATAATTCTTGTGTATGTCTCACGATTAAAGAAAAATCTCTCTTATTTTTCTTTGCTCTCACATACACACTAATTATCTCTTTCAAAGACGGCAATACTTTACTCTCTTCTTTTTATTTTCTTCTCCACGCACAACCCTCTCTTGGCTGTCGTCTTTTTCTTTAAACGGCTCCCTCTTGGCTGCTCTCTCTTCTTTTACTTTCTTGTGTGGCTTCCTTTTTCTTTACTCTTGAACATACTCTCTTTGTGTCTACTCGAAGGCGGCAGTACCTTACTCTCTCCTTCCTCTTGCGTTCCTCCCAAGCAAAAATCTCTTTTCTCTCTCTTGGTTTCACGTTCTATTTTCCCTCTCCCCATAGAGAGGACCCTTGGACCAAAGCCAAAGTCATCAAATTCTTTGTAGCATTGTCTATTTATAAAACTCTTTTGTTATTCCCTCTTGGACTAGGAATACATTTCCTCTTTAACAAGGAATCTATTCCCTCTTGGATTAAGAATACATTACCTTTTTAACAAGAAATAGATTTCCTTCACACCAAGGAATAGTCTTTCCTTCTATAGCAAGGAAACCCAAATTAATTTTTTCTTTTTCAATTAGGAAACCTAATTGACTTTCCAAGTCACAAATGGAATTTGAGGCAATTTCCCAACAAACCCATTAGCCATTTTGAAAGCACAATTGAAGAAATTGAGAAATGGAAAAAGAAGAAAAGTAGGAAATAGGGAATTACGTAGAGGAAGCAAATCTTGAGAAATATGAGGTTGTCCTTGAAAAGTTGAAAGTAGCAAAGCAATTGAAGAGCTTTCTTGATCGACTTGGAATTGGATCAACCATAGCTAAAATCTCCTCTTCTTCTTTTTTCTTTTTTAATGTTTTTAGTGCAATGGTGAAAGAAATTTGCGACATGGTTGTTGAATTTGAACAAGTTTTTTCTATGATCTACATCACTATTGTTGTCTCTCTCTCTCTCTCTCTCTCTCTCTCTCTCTCTCTCTCTCTCTCTCTCTCTCTCTCTCTCTCTCTCTCTCTCTCTCTCAATCAAGTTAGGGATTGTTGATTTTGGGGCAAAAATGGCCAAATACCACCGTTTACCAAAATATATATCAATCTACCACTGTTTTGGAAATATGTAGGGATTTACCACCTTTTTGGAACTTAAGTTTGTGAAACTCGAGTTTGTTGTGTAACTCGAGTTCCGTAAACTCGAGTTCTTTGAAAAAGTAGCCTTCAAATTTGCCGGAAAATTTTTGATGGAACTCGAGTACCATCAAAATTTTTCAGAATTTTTCCATGGAACTCGAATATCCAAAAAGTAGTAGATCCCTACATATTTTCGAAACAGTGATAAATTGATATATATTTCAGTAAATAGTGTTATTGTGCCATTTTGACCGTTGATTTTGGTACAAATACTATGGCATTTAGGGGGTGTATTTGTGTATCTAATATATATATATATATATATATATATATATATATATTTTTTTAAGTCAATGTCTCTTCAATTTTTTTTAATAATAATAAAAAATAATTTACGGTAATTAAATATTCAGAAAATTAGCCAAATTTTGAAACAATATCATTTTTGGGTGCTTAACGAAGCATTACTTTAACCCGCGACGGAGCTAAAAATTTGTGTTTGAGGAGGTCGAATAAAAAATAAAATAATTATTATTCTTTTCAATATATGTTATAGGGTTCAATTAATGATGTTGAAATAAAAATTTGTGTTTGAGGAGGTCGAATAAAAAATAAAATAATTATTATTCTTTTCAATATATGTTATAGGGTTCAATTAATGATGTCGAAATGCATTGGTTAACTTTAAGTACTTATAAATTATAACTTATAACTCCATAAATCTAGGTATTAAAATTGAATTAAAAACCATTAAATATGATTAGGATCTTAGTAACGGATGCCTTTAGGGCATTTGTTAATGAGCCAATTGTTGGGGATGCTTTGCAACATGGGCCAAAAATGCAAGAACGACCCAAATCTCTCATTGGGTTCTCTAGAATTGAGATTATTTGTGGAGAATATCAAGCCCAAAATTCACAATATATAGAAAACAAAGGCTACTGGTGCTTTAACAAGAGAGAAATCAACTCAAAGTCAAGAAACCTAATTTAGTGTTAACCTACTCTGATACCAATTGTTAGTATTTTAGACCCTGGTTGATTGATACTAATCAAATTAATCCAATTCAATTAGTTAATTGGTTATGATCTTGGATTTAGATTTGATTAATGACAATACATAAACCATATTGCAATATAAACAGGAAAAATATGAAGGACATAGCAATATAGTTATGAAGGCAAAACCTTAACAGGAAAAATCCTCTAGAGGCTTAACATTTACCCTCAACTAAAGAATCTACTAATGAAATCGAGGTGTACAATATTGAATTACCCAATCCTAAATTGCTACTTCTAGTAGAACTTATTGTCCTTACCCCATGAAACTTTCACGCGTTTGAACTCTTCCACAAGGGATCTCTTCACACGAACACATCAATATGTAACTTTAACTACCAACTTGAAGGTTCTCCTAGTAGCAGCTTGATTGTGTTGTTGGTTGTAGTACCTTCCAAACATTCACCAATTTTTAAATTTTCAATTTGCTGGGTGATGGAGACATTTGCTTAGTATAGAACTGTAGGCGTACATCAATGCAGCTAGGGGTGTGCATAGGTTAGGTTGAAGGGTTTTTTTAATCCAACCAACCATGGTTGAGTTGAAAAAAAAATCCAACTCAACCGAACCCACCATAGGTGTCCAACCCAACCTACTTGGATCAGGTTGGACCCATAGATCAGGCAGTTTTTATTTTAATTGAGCATTAAAACAACACCAACACCAATAAGAGAAAATCTATAACCTAATAAACCTGAGCAGTGCACAAAACCAACACAAACTCTTTCATTTGTGCTTAAAAATTCAAACCAATACAAATAATCTAACCAAATAGTTTTATTTGTTGTGTCTGCCATATGAAAATCCTAAGTAATAGCACCACCATACACAAATTATCAAACTAAATGACATTTCATTTAATTAGTAAGATATCAAATAGATAAATATCAACTCAGTTGATAAACAAAAGAGTAAATAATAAAATTATATAATATATTTTTAAAATATATGTTAAATATAGGTGGGTTGGGTTGGGTTAGGCAGATTTGTGAATCTGCTGTTCCACACCCAACCCGACCCCTTGTAAAAATAAAAATTAATAATAAAACACAACCCAACAATCCCTAAAAACTAACTCAATCCAGCATATTGGGTTGGAAAGGGTCGGGTTTGGCAGATTGACGGGTTGGTTGCACACCCCTAAACGCAGCAATCTCTCAATCTCTCTCTTTTGTTTAGCTTGACTTAGGTAAGTTTTTATTTTAGGTCATGTATGGCATGCTTCCCAAGGTGGCAAGGCCTTAAGTCATATTGTGCCTAAATCTAGAATTCATTAATCCGAGGCTCGATCAGTCAAGTGGTGTCTGAGCTTGCAATCAAGCTTTAGTGAAGCTTGATCGGTTGAATGCAGTCAAGCCTAAAGTCGAGCTAGCAGTTACAACAACTATCTTAATTAATTAATGATGCAATTCTATAGTCTTCGTCTAGATCTTCAAGCCAAATTACAAATTGAATCTTCAACAGGTACAATTGGACAATGTTTTGAACATGGTTTGCCAATACATACAATACATAGCCATAACAAAAGTGAATCTAGACTTTCTTCCATACCCTTGAGATTGATGTTCAAGGAAAGGTACGGATGCTTATTAATAGATAATCACCATTGATTCATTGTCAAAATGGCCAAGCAAGAATTGGATACCTTTACATTTTCATTTTCTTTCTTTGAGGCATTTACACTCTTATAATAACATCCACTTCCTCGTTTTCCATCACCCTTTCAATTCTTCCTTAATTACACCTAAAATCGATCACGGTTCTCTACAAGTGTTGGCTAACAACTCTCTGCTGCAACCTGCAAATATTTCTGGGGTACACTTCTTTGCTTTGTATAGGAGGCAAAGGTAAGTAAATTTTCTGTCCTTTTGGTGTTTCTTAAACATCTTTCCACGCCTGATTACTCCTAAATTTTTCTATGGCAATGCCTCTTTGATTTGCACATTGTTTCACAATTCTGTTTCTTTTCTATTTATTTTATTTTGTTATCTAGTTATTGGTTGTCGATGGGTATTTCTACATCTCATATGGGCATTCACAAAAATAAAATAAAATATTGTTAAAAAAAAAAAAAAAGCAGAAAAGAACATAGAATAGAAAACAGTGAAAATACGCTCTCTTAAGAAATTTGAGACTAACTGATGTGGTACTTTAGACCACTTATCTTTTTTTTTTTGAGATAATATGGACAGAAGACATAGGGAATGGGGAAAGAGGGAGTGGGAAGACAAGACTTACAACACTAGCACTTACAAAAGGGCCTAACTAGTGAGTGAGTCTTTGGTTTATAAGCCTCACTAGTACTTACAAAGGTTAGACCCTTTTGTAAGTGCTAGTGTTGTAAGTCTTATCTTCCCACTCTCTCCTTCCTCATCTCCTATGTCTTCTGTCTATATTATCTCAAAAAAAAAAAAAATTGAGACAATTATCCATCCCTCAAAATTTATCATGTGTTTTGAGTGGAGTTTGTGGTATTTCGTATTCCTTTGTGTTCAATGGCGAAGCTAGTAATTTTTCCTGGAAGGGCCAACCTTGGGGAGTCCCACTACCCAACCATGTTGGGTTACTAGTGAGAAAACGTACTAACCATGAAGAAAACTTCTCAAACCAACTAGAACAAAATCTACCCTTTGAGATACCCTTGAACAAATTCATCAAATTAATTAATAGGATATCCCCCATAAATTACGCTTACCTTGAATTGTAATTGTTAGTTATATATCATCTAAAAAAAAAGTAAACACTAGAGGTTATTCCCTCAAATAAAACCCCACAATTGAAGTAAATTTGTCTAAATTATTATTATCAAATATTAGTATATCACTAATAAACAGTCTACAAGAATGGCTTAAATTTATTGCTCAAACAAATACTTTCAATTAAATAAAAAATAATGAAACACTATTATTAAGTTTAAATAGAAAACAATTTGTTGAGTATGGGTGGTTGGTGGGTTTATGTAGTCGGTTTGTGGAATGGGTGGTGGATTTTTGGTGGGTGGCTGGGGTTTGTGGGTGGTGGGTTTGTGGTGCTTGTGGTATGGGTAGTGGGTTTGTGGTGTGGGTGGTGGGTGGTGATGAATAAAAAAGAGAAATAGATGATGAATAAAAAAAAAAAATTTAAATTTATCGTCTTTGCTCCAAAAAAGAAAAAGAATATTTAAATGAACTAGTAAAAAAAAATAAAACATTTGATTTGAGTGTATTATAAAGTGGAGTGTTAAACAACTTAAGGTGAATGCCCACAATCCAACTTTTTTTATAATAAGCTATTGGTCCACTTCTATAATACTGGACCTCATATATATTTTATTTTTGAATCCCACTACACACTACAGTACTACATGTACTGATCTTTCTTATCTGATTGAACTACACATATCAATTAACTTTATTTCTTGAGAATATAATGTATTTTCTTGAGAATTGAGAATAGAAGTCATTGAAACTTGAATATAATGCAATACACACACGTAGGGAGAGAGCCAAAGATAGATAAATACCAGGGAGGGGGCTAAATTTTGAAAACATTAAAATAATTATATAAGGAAATTTTCAAAATTTGGGAGGGGGGATACATAGCTCCACCCCTTATCAAAACCATCAACCCCAACAAATGATAAACTGAAAGAAGATGCATTGTCCTCCTTCCAACAACAGCTTCCTAAGTAAAATTTGTGGAAATCATAATGGGAATCGATCACTAGAGAGTATATACTATTTTAGATTAAAGAAGAAAAAGAGTGATTAGATTGTAAATTTGTGACCATGCCAGCAAAAGAGTAAAAAAGAAAACATGAATGTACAGAATTGAATTTTAACAAATAAATACATTGAGACTAAAATATAATGTTTAATGCCAATGGGGGCTTGGCTCAGCTGGTAAGGCTTGGACACTTCGTCTAACCCATCTAGGTTCGAGTCTCATTGCCAACAGGAGTTCGTTGGTGGGCATCCGCACAGGTTGGCCAATGGGCTTTAATCTTAGTGCCCTGCTCGGGGGCTGGCATAACCTAGCTAACCCTTATTTTCTTACACAAAAAAAGAAAGAAATATAATGTTTAATTACCTGTTTAATTACAAAAGCACATGCTTGGAACATGTGAGAAATGATCTAAAGAAAAAGAGATGTGTATCAACATTGCAACAATCAACATTGCAACAACCAACATCACATAAAACATAACCATTAACTAAACGTATGCTTAGGAGAAGTGCCACTTGGTGTATCCACTTGGCGCAATCACGGCTTTAGCTTTTGTGACAATCTGGTGCAGTCACTTAGTGTAACCATGGCTTCTAGTTTCAGTTTTTATTATATAGTAAGTATATGATATGAACTGATATGATAAGATAATTTGAATTTCAAATTAGGCTCTAACCAGAGAATTTTAAGAATATAAATATAAATCCTAAAAGCTTGAAATTGAGTTTGGTTTTTTGGTTTTCTTAGAATCAAAACGGAAAATCATCAACGTGGATTTTACCTCCCCTTCTCAGTTTGTTAAGTTCGACGACAAATCTGATATTTTTTTTCCTCTAGTCTAGATTTTGGGTGGTTATTGGTGTGGATTTGGTCAAATTTGTGCCAATCTAGAGGTTTGTGCTTGGGTTTGGTGGGTTGTGAGATCTAGGAAATTTTTTTCATTTTGCAACGAAACAAACACCGAAAATGAAACACCCCTAAACATCAAAAAAGAAAATGTTACAACTGAAAACATTTTACAATGAAACAAACAGAATCTAAATCTCATCATGTATATTGTTAAATGTATTATAAATATATGGTTACTTAACTCTCAAATTACGAGAGTGAGAAGTGAGAACAATTTTATTCACTCAAATCTATACCAAACATTCTATCAAACACCTTAAGCTCATCTTATAATCTTATCAATAGGGTGACATTAAGTAGATCACTACTAACTTGGTTTGAATAAATGAAAGATATAATTTAAAACTTTTTCTTTTGTTACAGTGAATCCAAAAGAATAAAGCAAATAAATGAAGATTATTTCACATATCATTGACAATAGAGGAAATTTGGTGGTGCCAATCAAAAAATATTTTGGCTATCTAAGTCACTACAATAGCAACATCAAGAATCTCAGAGATGAATTTTAGAAGCTGGGTGACAAGAGAGATGGGGTTCAATTAAAAATTGGTGAAGCAAAACAGAACAAAGAGGCAATTGCACCTGAGGTTGAGAGCTGGATAGAAAAGGTTGACAACATTAGACAAGGTCTGCAAATATTGCTTGAACAAGATGTCAAAGCAAATACAATGGGATTGTGTCCCAATCTGAATACACGTTATTCCTTGAGTAGTAAAGCTAAGAAGAAGGCTCTGGAAATTGATGGAGTTTTAAGGGATGGACAATTCGCTAAAGTGTCCTATCCTCCACCCCCACCTCCTCCTCCTCCTCCACCACAAGTCATAGAAACTTCATCCAAGAAAGGTTTTAAGGTTTTTGAATCAAGAATACCTATCATGAGAAGTTTTGACTGCTTTTAGAGATGACAAGATCAGCATGATTGGCATATGCAGAATGAAGGGGATTGGAAAGACAACAATGGCAAAAGAGGTAGCAAAAAAAGCAAAAGATGATAACCTATTTGATGAAGTTGTGATGGCAGTAGTGTCCCATAAAAAAGACTTGAGCAAGATTCAAGGTCAAATTGCAGATATGCTAGGTCTGGAACTTGAAAGAGAGAGTGTAATTGGAAGAGCAGAGCAGATATATTCAAGACTAATGGTTAGTAGTAAGAGTGTCCTTGTAATATTTGATGATGTTTGGGAAGAAGTTAATCCAAAGGATGTAGGAATTCCTTATGAAGGTGAACTCAATAGTTGCAAAATCTTGTTGACATCAAGAAGCGAAGAAGTCTGCAATCAAACGAAATCTCATAAGATTGTTAAAATTGAAGTCTTAACTGAAGAAGAAGCTTGGAATTTTTTCAAAGAGATGGTAGGTAATTGTGTTGATACTCCTGATCTACATCCAATAGCAGAAGAGGTTGCAAAGGAATGTAAAGGCATACCTATTGCTATTGTTACTGTTGGAAGAGCTCTAGAAAACAACAGAAAGAACAAGTGGGTTGCTGCACTTCAACATCTTAAAAATCCTATCTCAAAAAATATTCCTGGTTTGGATTCAAATGTCCATTCCAGCATAGAGCTTGTAAGGTTGAATTTAATCAACCATCTTGTTGGCTTTATTCCGTGTCAAATTTTCTTGTATTTTAGCATGTAGTAACCCTGTATTTAGGTGGGATTCTTGTAAGGGTAGTGTGTGAGAAGATGTGAAAAAATGTTTCTCATTGTGCAAAGAAGTAGAGACTCGCAACTGGAACTCGCGGGTGGTTTGCGGGTGCAAGCCGCCAGATGAGAGTCACATGCCAAGCATGTGGGAAGCTGAAGCGTTATGCCAACTGGTGCACTACAGGACAAAAGTCCTAGGATGGCTTGGCAGTTAACTCGCGGCTGGAACTCGCAACTCAGACCAGTCGCGAGGCCAAGCCGCCAACCAGCCCTGTTTGGGAAAAACTGTCTCTTTGTATTCCAAACACACACCACTATATATAGACCCTTATACCCACTAAATGTAGAGAGCTTCCAGAGAGAATTTTGAGAGAGAAACCCTAGAAAAAACAAGATTGATTCATCCACAATCTTTACCTTAGAGACTCTTCAAATTCCTCTACTCTCTTTCTCTCCATTGATACATCCTTGAGAGGTCCTTAGTCAAATCCTTTTCTCACCATACCCATATCCGTGAAAAGGCTTATTTGGTGCTTTTGGGAAGCAATTAGGAAGGAACCAATGTCTATTGGTTGATGCTATGGTTGATAGCGGAATCCGATAAGCTAAAGAAGAAATAGGTTCGACGCAACTTCGTTGGAGCAAGAAGCTTGGAGGGCTTAGGTACACTGGGTAGATTAGGCTTGGAGGGTCTTCTGCTGTTCATGTATCCCAACTACATTCTTTAATGGATTATTTACCGCTTGGAGGGCGGCGGAGAGGTTTTACGCCAAAGGCTTCGGTTTCCTCTTCAATAACATATCATGTGTTGTCCGTGTGTTTGCATCTTCCTTCCCTTTATCTTTGCCTTTTATTTTTTGTTGTGGATGTGATTATAATTGGCTTAGATTGTTTATCAATTCTGTGTTTGGTTTTTGTTCATGTTCCGCACATTAATTGTTTGATTATAAACTTGAATTGATAATTTGTAATTTGGGGTCTAAACGTTTGAAGGTGTTTTATACCCATTTTGAACATTCAATTGGTATCAGAGCTGGTACACTTGTTGTGGTTTAAATACCTAAGTGTGATCCTTGACCCCTTGTGTTTATTTGCCACGGATTGTGCTTTATATGACTCTTTATATAATTTGGTTAATGACAAATGTAACATGCCACGTGTTTGTGAAAATGTCTCTATGAGTGATAATTCTCATGATTGTGATGCTATGTTACATGAATCTTTGGATGTTGTTGATATTCCTAACATTAAACCCTTGAAGAAAATTGCTAAGAAGTTTCAAAATAATTTGAACAAGTTATTTTGTGAAAAGGATGATTTAATTGCTAAGCTCAATGAATCCAACAAATTGGTTAAAAAATATAAGAAACTTGCTAAAAATTATCTTGAAAAGTTGAAAGAGTTTGAATGTTTGAATATGGACTTGGATGCTAAACTTGTTTTATCTAACAAACTTGTTGATGAGTTAAAATGTGAAAATGAATCTCTTAAGATGCATGCCAAGTGTTTGATTATTGAACCTATTGATAAAAATGATGAAAATATTTGTTGCAATCATGTTGTGGTACCCGATATTGTGCCTATTGTGTGTTCTAACCCAAAGGACAAATCGGTGTACATTCCTCCACACAAAAGAAATCAAACGGTAGAGAGAAAGCCTGTTAAGTCAAAGCCTCTGTTTAGGTCTCAACCTAAGGCTTTGGATGGATCTAAGTTTGTTCCAACTTGCCACCGTTGTGGTGTGATTGGTCATATAAGACCTCAATGTTATAAGTTGAAGAAAGAACAAAACCATGTTGGCAGATCTCTTCCCAAAAAGCCTAGTGGACCTAAACACATTGTGTGTCACCATTGTGGTGCTTTTGGTCATCTAAGACCTCATTGCTCTAAGTTTCATGCTCTTAAAAGAATTAAAAGAAAACAGAAACTTGAGCTTTTTGGAAGTTATGCTAAAAAGGGTAAACCGATTTTGAGTGAAGATAGCATGTTGTTAAAGAAATTGTTTAATGCTCTTAACTCCTTGGCTATGTGCATCTCCGGTTCTCATTCTTCCAACCCTCGTCTCACTTCTAATGAGGCACTTACTCCAAACAATCGTTCCGTTTGGATGAGGAAGTGTTCCTCTGTTTGAGCTTTTGCTTTTTTGGTCCTTGATCTAATTCTTTCGATCTTTGTAGGACCCTTCATGCATTAGATGCGTCATTGTCATGCATTTGTGCATCTTGCATCTCTTTATTTGCATTGTTTTGGTTTTTTTTTTATCTTATTTTTATGTCTTTGTTTTGTGTGAGTAAAAATCCAAAACCACATAAAAAGTGAAAAATTCAAAAAGTTTGATCGTATATGTTTGAGCACATATCACATGTGAGTTTTACCTTGTACCTTCGTACAAATGGCTTTTTGCATTTACGAGCTTAGCTTTTTCTTTATGCACTTATATCTTTGTGGGAAAAATCTTGACATCTTTGTGTGATTGTTGTAAATCGATCTTCAAGCTTGTCATGAATGATTAGTCAATAGTCATGTTGGTTTTGATACATGCTTAGACTTGTGCCTATATATCTTCCCACTATTTTATTTTATTTTATTTTATTTTGCTTAAAGAGCTCAACCAATGTAAATCTCAAAATGAAAAGAGATAATGAGTTGCAAAAGCCGTCGCACATACTAGTATTTGACTAGGAAAAAGGGAAAGCGACTTTTATGAAATTGCCTGATGCCCAAAAAGCCAAAGGCTTGTTCATCAAATTGAAATATCAAAAATTTCAGGCATCGATCTCAAAATGAGATGTATTGATTCAAAATGATCAAATGTTATGAGTTGTAAAGAAGCCAAATGAAAAGCTTCAAAGATATGTAATCATTTTCTTGTGGGAGGTTATATATGTTCATTTCTATAATTGAGATAGACCACTTGTCTTAGTACTAGTTGTTTATGACTTGATTGAATTGATCATTGAAGCTTCATTCTAGACTAAGGACTATTCCACATTTGATACACACACAACACACATGCCTAATGTTCAATGAATGCCTTATTCATTTATTCGATTGTACTTGTTTAAATGTGATGTGTGTGTGCTTAACTATATATGGATCAATCCAAAAAGATTATTAATCATTTTATATGTTTTTGGAAGTGATTTTTATCACTCTTTGTGTTCTTGTTTAGTGCATACATTGTTTTTTAGTGTTTAAACATGTTTTGTGTTGAAAAACAGGTGTCAGAGTTTCTCGCGACTCACCTCGCGACTCACTCGCGACTCGCGAAAATTCTCGTGACTCACCAGTCGCCAACCCCAATTGCGAGTTCATCCAAAAGACTTTCGCGACTCACTCGCGAGTCGCTAAAATTCTCGCGACTTGCCCAGTCGCGAAATGCCTAGAAACAGCTTTTTAAAGGGCTTTTCATGGGAAACCTGTTTTTAACCTCTCCCATCCTCTCTTAAACCCATCTTTCAATATTTTTACATCAAAACCCAATCAATTTGAATGGTTTTTCATTCCATTAACATCTCTAAGGTAATTTTAAACCCTTTTAATTAATTTAGATCCTTAGATTATGTTTTGGAGAGTTTTGTGCTCTTGGTTGGGATTTTCATCATAGGGGTTGGGAAAACTTAATTTTTGTCAAAATTTTTGTATGGGATTGGTTTCTTTTGATGATTTGCTTTGGATGTTGGCCCCTTGTGGCAAAAAAAGCATGTATTTAGGGTGGTTTTCATGATGTTCATGCATTGTTTTACATTGTTGTTCATAATGTGCACGCTAGGTGTTTGATAAAATGCCTCTTAGGCATTTTCTCACTTGTTTGGACTCCGATGAGTATCAAAATTTGGGGTTTCTCATATTTCCTCATTAGGAATATGTTTGGTTCATTGGTTGTGTATTTAACACACCTTGCCCCACATGTGCATTTTCCATGCATTGGTCTTGCATTGCACTTTGCCACCTCTTGCACACACCTTGCTACCTTTGTCATGCATTGGTTCATACATTGTTTCGTCATCCTAGCATGTCATATTTACCTTATGCTTTGTAGCATTTTGTTTCGTCTTAGGTGTGAGCTTCATTTTCTCATGCATCATTGCACCCCTCATGCATCATTATCATTGTTCATACCTTCGTCTTTTGCCTTCGCTTCTCCTTGACCCTTTGTCTATTTCTGATAAAGAGGGGGAGAGTATATCAGAGAGTTTTTGTCATTGTTATATGACCTTTTTGCACATTCTTAGAGGGAGAAATTCTATTTCTCGTGCACATTTGTAGAGGGAGAGATATTCCATAGGGGAGATGCATATACCAAGGGGAGAAGACATTGTGTTAATAAGAAAACTTTGTTTTGGTGTATGATGTACGATCAAGTTGCTCACATGTTTCACATCATGTTTACTTGATCGTAATTTACTTGTCACATTATACTTGTCTGTTTCTTACTTGCTTTACCTTGAGGGTCTAATGTGTTTTGTGCAAGTATTTCAGGGTACAGGTATATATGTTCCAAGTTCATCACAACTCCTATGATTCATGATAGGGGGAGTGATATGATAAGGGAAGTATTTTATATTTTGTATGGTACTTTTGTACCGATGTTGCTTTTGTAAGCTTTAAGGGTTTTTTTCCATGCATTTTGTAGGCTTTTATGGTTTGTACCATGCTTATGCAGCCTTTACGCATTGTACCCTTGCTTTGAGGCCTTAGTACTTGATGTTAAATGTCATGCATTTTTCTTCAGTACATCATTCTTGTGCCCTTGTAGGATTGTTCCTAGATGCATATATGTTTGTATGCATTGGTTGAGTATTGGACATGCAAATAAGCTTATTAGCTTGCATGTCCGGATGTTCATTCCTTGTGAGAATGAGAATTGTAATCACTTTTGTATAGTGATTGCCTATTTTGGTCAAGCCATGGTTTATTGCCTTTCTGCTTAAGTCCATTCTTGCTTGATCATTCTATTATTGCTCCATATGCATTTCAAGTTTTTCTGCATAAAATGATATTGTTGTGTTATTGTGTTTCAAGAGATACTTGTTCATATGTTTCAAGAGCTTTTCAGAATCTAGAGTTAAGTGTGAGTGAGTTTTGTTCAACTGTTCCCAACTCACACGTTAAGTCTAGAGTCTGTTGTAGGGTTTTGTCACAGAATAGCCAAAGGAGGAGATTGTAAGGTTGAATATAATCAACCATCTTGTTGGCTTTATTCTGTGCCAAATTTGCTTGTATTTTAGCAATTAGTAACCCTTTATTTAGGTGGGATTATTGTAAGGGTAGTGTGTGAGAAGATGTGAAGAAATGTTCCTCATTATGCAAAGAAGCAGAGACTCGCGATTGGAACTCGCGGGTGCAAGCCGCCAGATGAGAGTCATGTGCCAAGCATGCGGGAAGCTGAAGCGTTATGCCAGCTAGTACACTACAAGACAAAAATCCCAAGCTGGCCAAGCATTTAACTCGCGGCTGGAACTCGCAACTCAGACCAGTCGCGAGGCCAAGTCGCCAACCAGCCCTTTTTGGAAAAAACTGTCTTTTTGTATTCCAAACTGTAAGGTTGAATTTAATTAATCATCTTGTTGGCTTTATTCCGTGCCAATTTGCTTATAATTTAAAGCACTTAGTAACCCTGTATTTAGGTGGGATTATTGTAAGGGTAGTGTGTGAGAAGATGTGAAGAAAAGCTCAAGTATGTGCAAAGAAGTAGAGTTTCGCGGCTAGAACTTGCGGGTGACTCACGGTTGCAAGCTGCCAACTGCAGGCACGTGAGAAGCACGTAGGGAGCTGAAGGGTCGCGCCAGCTGTTGCACTACAGGACAAAAGTCCCAGGCTGGCCAGGCCGTTAGCTCGCGGCTTGAACTCGCGACTCAGACCAGTCGCGAGGCCAAGCCGCCAAAACACCCTGTTTGGGAAAAACTGACTCTTCGCATTCCTTTCTCACCCTACTATATATATACCCTTATACCCACTAAATTGTGAGAGCTTCCAAAGAGAATTTTGTGAGAGAAACCCTAGAGAAAAACAAGATTGATTCATCCACAATCTTTACCTTAGAGACTCTACAAATTCTTCTACTCTCTCCCTCTCCATTGTTGTACCCTCGAGAGGCCTTTAGCCAAATCCTTATCTCACCACACCCACGTCTGTGAGAAGGTTTATTTGGTACTGTTGGGAAGCAGTTAGGAAGGAACCAATCTACATTGGTTGATGCTATGGTCCAGTAGTGGAATCCGGGAAGCTAAAGAAGAAATAGGTTCAGCGTAACCTCGTTGGAGCAAAAAGCTTGGAGGGCTTAGGTACTTGGGTAGATTAGGCTTGGAGGGTCTTCTACTGTTCATGTATCTCAACTATATTCTTTAGTGGATTATTTACCGCTTGGAGGGCGGCGGAGAGGTTTTATGCCGAGGGCTTCGGTTTCCTTTTCGATAACACATCGCGTGTTGTCCGTGTGTTTGCATCTTCCTTCCCTTTACCTTTGCCTTATATTTACTGCTGTGGATATATTCATATTTGGCTTAGATTAGTTATCAATTCTTTGTTTGGCTTATATTCATATTCCGCACATTAATTGTTTGATAATAAGCTTGAATTGATAATTTGTAAATTGGGGTTTAAACGTTCAAGGGTGTTTCATACCCATTTTGAACATTCAATTGGTATCAGAGCGAGTACACTTGCTATGGTTTAAATACCTGAATGTGATCCTTGACCCTTTTTGAGATGGACCGGTCTCAATCTCTTAATGTACCACCATTTTTTTGTGGTAATAATTATGCTTTTTGGAAGGTCCGTATGAGGGCGTTTTTGTGTTCCATTGATGATGCTGTGTGGGATGCAGTTGAAGTAGGTTGGACAAAGCCAGAGGCTGAAAAGTCTACCTGGGATAAGGCTGCCCTAGCGGCAGCAAATGCAAATAGCAAAGCATTGAATGCTATTTTCTGTGGTGTCTCTCCAGAAGAATTTCACCGGATTTCACATATCACCATTGCTAAGGAAGCATGAGAAATTCTGGAGACTACATAAGAGGGGACTAAGAAAGTGACGGACACCAAACTTTAGATGTTGACCACTCGCTTTGAGGAGTTGAAGATGAGTGAGGATGAGTCTTTTGATTCGTTTTACAGCAAATTGAACGAAGTGGTTGTTGGAAAATTCAATTTGGGGGAAAAAACGGAGGACTCGAAGATTGTAAGAAAGATCCTTCGGTCTCTACTAGAGAGTTTCCGTGCCAAAGTGACAGCCATTGAAGAGAGCAAAGATCTGGATGATATCAAGGTTCAAGAGCCGGTTGGTTCTTTGCAAACGTATGAGTTGTCCCTGCCCACATAGAAGAAGAGTAAATCACTTGCTCTTAAAACAATTGATGAGAAAGTTGTATCTCAGGATTCTTCAGAGGAAGATGCTGTGGATAAAGATGTGGCATATCTTGTAAAGAACTTCCGGAAATTCTTAAAGCTTAAGAACGGTGGAAAATTTGGTGAAAAAGAAAAATTTCAAAGTTCCAGAAAGGAGAAGAAAGAATTTGGAAGAAAAGAGGGTAGAGATTCCCAATCTTCCCAAGGAATTACATGCTTCGAATGTAATGGACACGGACACTTTAAAAAGGAATGTCCCAACTATTTGAAGTCCAAAGGAAAGGTCTATGCCACTACTTTGAGTGACTTAGATTCATCAAACTCTGACTCGGAAGAGAGCTGCAATGGAGAAGGAAATTTCTCTGCATTCATGACCATTGCTCATGTGGAGTCCTCGGATGACTTGCGTGCACTTGTGAAGGAGCTTGGTGAGCATTCTGATTTGGAGTCTATTGGGATTGTGGAAGAATCAGATGTCGATGATGAAGAGAATACATCTAATCTTCAAGAAAATTACTCCTTACTCCTTGAGAAGTCGGGAGAGTATGCAAGGGTAGCCAAAGCGTCTGTGAGGAAAATGAAGAAAGCTGAAGAAGACCACCGGAGTCTCTTGGTCAGACATAAGGAGGCCAAATGCGAGATAGAAAAGCTAAATGGTGAGTAGTCAGAAGTTTACTTAAAGATCAGATTCTTGGAGCTTAAGGTGGTTCAAGCCAATGCCAAGGTAAAAAGGGTCTCCACCAAGAAGTTGGATGATGTACTTTCCTCACAAAAGCAATTTTCAGATAAAACCGGACTTGGATACTCTGGAGAATGCAGTGCAGCTGCTGTGAATATCTCCAAAGAAGTAAAGTTTGTGAAGGCTAGAGAGCCGGTTGTGGTTGCTCCCAATGTGGAGAAGACAAAGGTTGAAAAGAAGAAGATTGTAACTGATCAAAGGGTGGTGAATAAGCCCCAAAATCAATCTATGGCTAAACATAAAGCCAGAGGAAGGTCAATCCCAATATCACAACGGGGTCCTAGAATGGACTATGTTTGTCACTATTGCAGATTGCAAGGACATACCAGACCCAACTGTCAAAAGCTGAGAGCAGAAAACAATGCAAGTGCACCTCGCTCACGAGGAAGAAGAAATGACAAGAGGTCTTGGGGTGGTGAGCAACCGAGAAGCCAAAACCGTGATCCCGGAATGATGGATGTCATAAAGAGGATCAGTGCCTTCACCAATTGCCTTGAAAGCTTCACCCGAAGGTTTGAAAGTCCTAACTCTCGTACCCAATCCGTCAAGGATATCACCCCAAACGCACATGACGTGTGGGTGACGAAGGGTACTCATGCATAAGCATTACAACATGTCCATGCATTAATACTTCCCATATTTTGTGTATTTGCTTGGTTGTATGCTTCCTGCTAGAGTGAGGTGAAAACTTTTGTTTGTGAGTTTATGGTTGAATTTTTTTTTTCTTTTGTGTTCTATTTTTGATCAACTTTTACTGCTTTTGTGTCAAAAATACAAAAACACATAAAAAGTAGAAAATCCATAAAAGTTTGATCAACTTTGTTGAGTCTTGTCTCAAATCATGTTTTGCCTTGTACCTTTATACTAATGGCTTTGTGCATCTACGAGCTTAGCTTGTTCTCTATGCACTTATATCTTTGTGGGAGAAATTTTGAAATCTATGTGATTGTTGTAAATAGATCTTCAACCTTATCATGAATGATTAGTGAATGGTTTTGTTGATCTTAAGACATGCATAGACTCATGCCTATATATCTTCCCACTCTTTATTTATGTTTTTGCTTAAAAGAGCTCACCAAATGTAAATCTCCAAATGAAAAGAGATATTGAGCTACAAAAGCCTGTTATACATACTAGTATTTGACTAGGAAAAAGGGAAAGCGACCAAAAATAATATGCATGATGCCCAAATAGCCAAAGGCTTTCTCCAAATTTAAATATCAAAAACTTTAGGCATCAATCTCACAATGAGATTTTGATTCAAAAAGTTCAAATGTCAATATGTATATGGAGCCAAATGAAAAGCTCCAAAGAATGTAATCAAGTTCATGTGGGAGGTCATATATGCATGTTTCTATAATTGAGATAGGTCACATTATCTAGTGCTAGTTGTGTATGCCTTGATTGAAATTGATCATTGAAGCTTCACATTGGACTAAAGACTATCTCATCTTTGATATCCACACACAACACACAAGTCTATGTTCAAAGAATGCCATATTCATTTGTGTGATTGTACTTGATTAAATGTGTTTTTACATGCTCGATCTTTGTTTGATCAAACACAAAAAGATATTTGAGTGTTTTTAGTTGTTTTTGGAAAGTATTTTGTTTTTACAAAATTGTCAAAAATTTCAAAAATAGTGTTGTCCTGTTTTGGCGACTAAGTCGCGGGTTAGTCTAGTCACATGTCCAAGTCTCGAGCCAACTCAGAGACTTTTCACGGCTCACTGGCAAGTCAAGGTCTTACTCGCGAAAAATACTTAAAAATTTTTTTAAAATTTAAGTTTTTGCAATGTTTGTGGCTCAATTTGGTGACTTGTTCGCGGGTGGAAGGTCCAGTCGCGAGGGTTACTCAGAGATTTTCGCGGCTCATATCGCAACTCTTTTGCGGGTAGACCTCCCAGTCGCGAAAAACACTTAGAATATTTTTTAAGAATCTTGGTTTCACAGTGTTTCGTGGCTTAACCTGGCGACTTACTAGCGACTTGATCTAGTCACAAAAAACGCGTGTTTTGCGTTTTAAAGACAATTTTCAAAAACTTTTCAGTTTTTCCCTCGTATTTTGTGACTGTTCATTGTCTTCCTCATCTTTCTCTCTGAAACTCACCGTGTCACTCTTTGAAAATTCCCCATTTCTGCACGATTTTCACTTCAATCTTCAAGAAAAAGGTATGGGTTTTCTTGTTTTCACTTCATATTTCATGTTTTTACTGTTATTTTCTTGAATCTGTGAGTGGTGTTGGTGCCATTTTGTTTTGAGAAAAAGCATGTTCGTTCATGTCTCAGTTTCATTCTGTTGAGGGTTATTTGGTTGAGTGTTGATGCTTCTGAGTACTTATTGTTTATATTACTGGTGTTTTGTGCATTATGGCATGTTTTATGGCTATATTATTTTTTGCATATCATGCTCATGGTAGTTTGTCACAGTGTCAGTGTGTGACATTGTGATTTTCAGTGTTTCTGAACAATCACCATTTTTGTTCTCTTGTTCTTCACAATGCTTCTGTGTGGCCTATGATTTATTAATTTAGATCCGGGTCTTACTCTATGATTTAGTAAAATCTCTCGGATTTGCAATCTCATTTGAATCTAATCAAATTGATATTGGTACCCTGTGGTATTGCATTTGGTTCTTTGTTGTGTGTCTGTTATTTTGTAGATGACTCGTCGCTCATCTAAAGGCAAAGCCATTGCAACCGATGATCCATCAACCCCGGTTGCTAAACGGACACGGCTTTCGTCTCAGTCATCTCGAGAACCTACCATTGAGAGATTCAGGTCACCTGTTGACTCAAAGACCTACACAGACATTTTCATGAAGGCTCCTCCCATTGTGGAACGAGTTGTCAAGTTTGACACCCTGGGGACAACATTTATCCCTAAGATCTTTGAAAAAAGAGATTGGGCAGATTGTTTTGGTAATTTTGAGGATCCAATTGAAGAACTGATCAAGGAATTCTACTCCAATGCCAGATACACAGGGGTAGAGTTAAAATGCTGGGTACGAGGAACAAAATTCTTCATCAATTCTGACTACATTGCTAAGGTCCTTCACATCACAAGACTTGAAAATGTGGATTGAACTTCGTATGATGACAGCGTCCTTCAGGCACACGATATTCTTCAAGTTCTTGGAAATGAACATGAAGTGGGAAGCACAGGTTCATCCATAGGCACTGCACTCTTTTTGCCTGAACTGACAACTTTGAAGATAATCATGTTTTCCAACCTCTACCTGCTGTCAAACACTGCATTCATCAGTCTTGGGAGAGCTAAATTCTTGTGTGACCTCATTACTGGTGTTCCGATTGACATCTGTGCTCACATACTTCAGATTGTTGGGAAAACAACGAGTCGATCAGCAGCACGAATGAATCTTCCATTCTGTAGTCTCATCATGAAGATCATCCTTCATGAAGGTGTTAATCCTCCATCCGTTGGAAAAGTTGTGCCTCGTCCTCGATCAATATCAATGTATACTCTTCAAGCAAGTAAGAGCCACTCCTCTAAAGCTCCTAAGAGTGAACCAGTCATTCCATCTGGTCAAAGTTCAACTACACCTGTGCCATCGACTAGTGCTCCATCTATTCCCCCTGGATTTCAAGTGCCCAGGCAAAGTCACATGATTGAAAATGTGGTTGAGCGAATCTCTGAACTTCAACGACTTATCTACATAACTAACAACCAAGTTTAAGTGCGTCTTACGACCATTGAAATGTAGTTGGATGCGATTCAGCATAAGTTGGACAAGAGTCTTTAGCTATTCGTGACAAAAAGGGGGAGAGTGATAGCATATAGTAAGGGGGAGAAGATGTGCATACTGAAAGGGGGAGCTGTGAGCTGTGTGTTCAAACTGATATCATCTACATACCTTATATAGTTTTTGGATAGACTAACAAACTTACCTTTCTTGTTTTTATCTATCTGTGTGGATATAGCTTTGAAACTTTGGTGATTTAATTATTTATTGATGATATTTATTCAGTTTATTGTTCTTGTTATGGTTCTCTTTGTACCCATGTTGCTTATGTAAGCTTTAAGGGTTTGTTCCATGCACTTTGCATTTGTAGGCTTTAATGGTTTGTACCATGCAATGCAATATTTTTGTTTTGCAGCCTTGTTGCTTTACAGCCTTGCTTTGTGGCTTTTAGTACTTGATGATAAATGTCTTGCATTTCTCTTCTTGTACAACACTCTTGTGCCCTTGTAGGATTGTTCCTAGATGCATATATGTTTGTGTGCTTTGGTTGAGTGTTGGACTTGCAAATGATACTCTTCAATTAAGCTTATCACCTTGCATGTCCGGATGTTCATTCCTTGAGTGAATGAGCATAGTGATCACTTTTGTATAGTGATTGCTTGTTTGGTCTTGCCATGGTTTATTACTTTATTCCATTTTGCTTGATCTCATTATTATTGCTCCATATGCTTTTCAAGTTTTTTTTTTTTCATACAATGATATTATTGTGTTGTTTTCTTTCAGGACATACTTGTTCATATGTTCAAGAGCTTTTCAGAATCTAGAGTTAGGTGTGAGTGAGTTTTGTTCAACTGTTCCTAACTCACATGTTAAGTCTAGAGTCTGTTGTAGGGTTTTGTCACGGAATAGCCAAAGGGGGAGATTGTAAGGTTGAATTTAATCAACCATCTTGTTGGCTTTATTCCATGCCAATTTGCTTGTAATTTAAGTACTTAGTAACCCTGTATTTAGGTGGGATTATTGTAAGGGTAGTGTGTGAGAAGATGTGAAGAAAAGCTCAAGTATGTGCAAAGAAGCAGAGTTTCGCAGCTAGAACTCGCGGGTGACTCGCGGCTGCAAGCACCAAATGCATGCACATGAGAAGCACGCAGGGAAGCTGAAGGGTCGCACCAGCTATCGCACTACAGGACAAAAGTACCAGGCTGGCCAGGCCGTTAGCTCACGGCTTGAACTCGCGACTCAGACCAGTTGTGAGACCAAGCTGCCAAAACACCCTGTTTGGAAAAAAATTGAGTCTTCGCATTCCTTTCTCACCCTATTATATATTGAACCTTATAGCCACTAGATTGTGAGAGCTTCCAGAAAGAAGTTTTGTGAGAGAAACCCTAGAGAATACAAGATTGATTCATCCCCAATTTTTACCTTAGAGACTCTACAAATTCCTCTACTCTCTTCTTCTCCATTGTCATACTCTTGAGAGGCTTTTAACCAAATCCTTTTCTCACCATACCCACATTCGTGAGAAGGTTTATTTGGTATTGTTTGGGAAGCAGTTAGGAAGGAACCAATCTACATTGGTTGATGCTATGGTCTAGTAGTGGAATCCGGGAAGCTAAAGAAGAAATAGGTTCGGCGTAACCTTGTTGGAGCAAGAAGCTTGGAGGGCTTAGGTACTTGAGTAGATTAGGCTTGGAGGGTCTTCTGCTGTTCATGTATCCCAACTATATTCTTTAGTGGATTATTTACCGCTTGAAGGGCGGCGGAGAGGTTTTACGCCGAGGGCTTCGGTTTCCTCTTCGATAACACATCGTGTGTTGTCCGTGTGTTTTCATCTTCCTTCCCTTTTATCTTTGCCTTATATTACTGCTGTGGATGTGTTTATATTTGGCTTAGATTAGTTATCAATTTTGTGTTTGGCTTATATTCATATTCCGCACATTAATTGTTTGATTATAAGCTTGAATTGATAATTTGTAAATTGGGGTCTAAACGTTCAAGGGTGTTTCATACCCATTTTGAACATTCACAAACACACACCACTATATATAGACCCTTATACCCACTAAATGTAGAGAGCTTCCAGAGAGAATTTTGAGAGAGAAACCCTATAGAAAAACAAAATTGATTCATCCACAATCTTTACCTTAAAGACTCTTCAAATTCCTCTACTCTCTTCCTCTCCATTGACATACCCTTGTGAGGTCCTTAGCCAAATCCTTTTCTCACCATACCTATATCCGTGAGAAGGCTTATTTGGTGCTTTTGGGAAGTAGTTAGGAAGGAACCAATGTCTATTGGTTGATGCTATGATTGATAGCGGAATCCGGTAAGCTAAAGAAGAAATAGGTTCGGCGCAACCTCGTTGGAAGAAGAAGCTTGGAGGGCTTAGGCATATTGGGTAGATTAGGCTTGGAGGGTCTTCTGCTATTCATGTATCCCAACTAAATTCTTTAGTGGATTATTTACCGCCTGGAGGGCGGCGGAGAGGTTTTACGCCGAGGGCTTTGGTTTCCTCTTCAATAACACATCACGTATTGTCCGTGTGTTTGCATCTTCCTTCCCTTTATCTTTGCCTTTTATTTTCTGCTATGATTGTGATTATAATTGGCTTAGATTGTTTATCAATTCTGTGTTTGGCTTATGTTCATGTTCCGCACATTAATTGTTTGATAATAAGCTTGAATTGATAATTTGTAATTTGAGGTCTAAACGTTCAAGGGTGTTTCATACCCATTTTGAACATTTAGAGCTTAGTTACACTTTGCTAGAAAGTGATGAAGCCAAGTCATGCTTTTTGCAATGTTGTTTATTTCCAGAAGATTATGATATTCCCATTGAATATTTAGTCAAATATGGAGTGGGACAAAGTTTGTTTACGAAGATTGAAACTGTGGCAGAAGCAGGAAATAGAGTTCATGTAATGGTTAAGGATCTTAAAAGATCAAATCTGTTGTTGGATAGCAATGAAGAAGAATGTGTGAAAATGCATGATGTTGTATGTGATGTTGGCAAATCAATTGCTAATGAACATATTTTTTTGGAAGAATGGACAGAGAAAGATACATATGAGAATTATGCTGCAATTTCCCTTGTATCTCGAGAATTGAAAAACCATCCTGATGACTTGGAGTGTCCAAAACTTGAGCTTCTGCAGTTATCATGCGGAAAATACAACACTAGACAAACGCTCCCAACCAATCTATTTAAAGGGATGATGGGATTAAAGGTTTTGGCTTTGCAAGGTATGTCCTTTCCATCACTACCACAATCCATACAGGTCCTTCAGAACCTTCGGACAATGCTTCTGGAATATTGTGAGATAGAAGATGTGTCAGCAATTGGATCGCTTGGGAAACTTGAAATGCTTAGCTTTCTTGGTTCTGAAATCAAGGAGTTGCCTGAAGAAATAGGAAATCTTAGTCATTTAAATTTATTAGATTTGTCAAAATGCTCTACTCTTCAGCAAATTCTACCTGGTCTACTATCAAATTTAACTCGACTAGAAGAATTGTACATGGGAAAAGTCTTTGTGAATTGGGAACCTATGGATGGCAAAGGGGAGGGAGCCAACGCAAGCCTTGCTGAACTAACATCTTTCTCCCACTCTTTGATGGCTTTACAAATTCATATACCAAACATCAGGTTATTGCCAAAAGACTTACACTTCAAAAATCAAATGATTAAATTTCGGATATGTGCATGTGGCAAGCCAATGAATTGGAGATATGACCACTTATCTACTTTCTGGGACACAACTCAGTATATATTTAAAAACAGTTTGGTACTTGGAAGATTTGCTGCAAGTGAAATTGCAAAGAGTGGGATGCTTTGTCAACTGTTACAGAAATCTGAAATTATAATTTTGAAAGAGATAAAAGATTTCAAAAACATTCTGTACGAGTTAGACAAAGAGGGTTTTCCATGCTTGTTGGTTCTAAGCATTTCAGATAGTGAAGGTGTAGAGTATGTAATTGATGCCACATCTCATCAGACTTCTCATGTTGCCTTCCCTATACTGCAGTCACTGGAACTGATGGAATTGCATAATTTAAAAGAGATATATCATGGCCAATTCCCAGAGAAATCCTTTAGTGGTGCACACTCACAGCTTGCTTGTTTTCGCAACCTAAGATCTCTTCGACTATTGGAATGCAACCATTTGAAAAATGTCTTTTCGTTGTCCATAGCAAGAGGTTTGGTTCAACTCCAACAGTTACACATAGTTTCATGTGATGACATGAAAAAAAAAATTGTAAGGAAGGAGAAGATGGGAAGGCACTTGATAGGATAATGTTTTCGGAATTAAGATATATAGACCTATCATGTGTACCAGGACTCATTGGTTTTTGTAAAGTTGAGGGTCCCGTTGATCTTGTCCAACCATCCATGAATCATGAGGTATGATTCACTCTTTGTAAATATTATTAGTATTTTTATAAATCCTTCATTTCAAAAGCTCATTTGTCAAATTGATTTATCAATTTTTTAACTTTCCAAGCTTTGGTCTGGATTTGATGCTTCTTACATAAAAACTTGAAAAGTTGAAAATTGTTGATGATAATTTGTTAGGTTTTTAGACCCCTTAAAACAACAATTGTATTAACCTAGTTGATTAGCCAAGTGATTAACTTAGTCAAATTATGCAAATCTAGGTTATCACAATCAAACAATCATATCAGGTATATATAGCAACGAAAAAATAAATAACACAATGATATGATGACCTAGGAAAACCAAACCAGTAAAAAACCTGGGGAGGATTTAACCTAGCTATCCTCAAGGTAAACTTGAATCCACTATGTGGAAGAATCGAAGTTCATACAATAAGACTTACAAGCTCCCACGCTCGACTTCTTATTGCTACCCACCAGTAGAACTTATTGACACGACCACGTGCAAGCTCTAAATCCACGGACTCCTTCTTTCTTAGATTCTCCACAAGTACAAGCACACCCGCTTGTGTAACTTTAAGCTCCTATGACAGCAACTGAATGATCATCAAGATGTTGAAGTAATCTCCTTCTTGGTAACCCTAAGTTTATGTGAAGGAAAGCTCCTCAAAGATCTCACAAGAGATTCACATAAATAGCAATATAAGCAACAAAGACCTTAGAGAGGTTTGGGTACAAAACCCTAGATACAAAAGAGGCACTCTCTTTTCTCTCTGAAAAGTCTCTTAAAAACGTGCTTAGGGTTTCCTTTATATACTAGGAGAAGTAGATTTGAAACCTTAATCCTTAATGGGCTTGGACTGAGTTGGAAAATTCTGCAGAAAAACGATCTGCCCAAGTTTCGATCGATCGAGCCTAATTTTCGATCGATCTAGCCAGGCAGATTTACACAGTAAATCCTGCAGAATACTCGATTCTAACTTTACATATAAACATACTTTGAGCAAGTCTCAAACAAGACTAAAACGTTTTGATCACGGTTTGCCAACAATACAAATTAGAGTTCTAATACATTAGTTCCTAATTCCTTAGAACCTAACATAATTTAATGGATTTATTAGGTTGGAAGGATTGACACTGATGAATTGGCCACTATTAGAAGTGAAAAGATGACAGACATTCAGCAAATTACTATATCCTTTCCTGAATCAACACCCCCCATCTCTCATAAATTCTTTTCATCCAAGACAATCTTGTGGCAACCCAATTTACAAAAACTTTAGGTATTTGACCTTGAAGGACTAGAAATGATATTTGATCTTGAAGGGCAAGAGGTCAACCATGATGGCCAAAGAATAGTAGTACTTGCTCAATTGAAAATTTTAACACTACAGAATTTATCTAAGTTGATGTATGTGTGGAAGTGTATGTTTTTATATCCCTTAAAACACAATCAGATTAACCTAGTTATTTAACCAAGTGATTAACTTAGGTAAATTATGCAGTTCTAGGTTAACACATATCAAACAATCATATCATGCATAGCAGCGAAAAAAGAAATAATACAATGATATGATGACCTAGGAAAACCAAACCAATAAAAAACCTGGGGAGGATTTAACCTAACTATCCTCAAGGTAAACCTGAATCCACTATAGAAATAATCGAAGTTTGTACAATAGCGACTTAAACCACTAACATTCTATTGCTACCCACCAGTAGAAAACTTACTGGCACAACCACATGCAAGTTCCGAGACCACAGACTCCTTCTTTTTTGGATTCTCCAGCAAATACAAGCACTCCCGCTTGTGTATCTTTAAACTCTTATGGCAGCAACTGAATGATCATCAAGCTCTTGAAGAAATTTCCTCCTTGATAATCCTAAGTTTGTGTGAAGGCAAGCACCTCTTAGATCTCACAAGAGATTCACACAAACAACAATATGAGCAACCTCTAAAACGTGGCTAGAGTTTGCTTTATATACCTAGGGCAAAAACATAAAATTCTAAACGTTTTAATGAGCTAAGTCTGAGTTGGAATTCCGCAAAAAAAAAAAAAAACACTCTGCCCGATATTTGATCGATCAAGTTTAAGCTTCGATCGATCGAGCCAAGCCGAAAGTCACTAATACTTCTGCAGCCACTCGATTCCAACTTTACATACAATACACACACTTTGAGCAAGTCTAAACAAGACTAACAACTGTTTTGATCATGGTTTGCCAACATTACACATTAGAGTTAATACATTAGTTCCTAAGTCTTTAGAACCTAACAGGAAGAATGTTCCACAAGGAATTCAGGGCTTTCAAAACCTAACATCAATTGAAATAAATGCATGTTACAATCTAAGATATTTATTCCCACATACTGTTGCAAAACTACTTGTGGAACTTCAAAGCATTAAGATACGGTGGTGTGACATGATCAAAAAATTGTTCAAAGAGATGGAGAAGAAGAGGCAGAGGATATCATCTTGTTCCCTAAACTTACTTCCTTCCATTTAGGTTTTCTGCCAAATCTCATGAGTTTCTGTATCGAATCTTATTCTTTTGATTGGTCATCCATGAATCAGATCTATCTGTCTCATTGTCCTAAATTGAAAACATGTGGTTCGGAAATTCGAAGCACAAGAAAGCTAAAGAAAATTATAGGGGAATTGGATTTGATACCCCAAGAGCCAAGCCTTGAGTGTGCTTCGCTTGGCAAGAATTATGGTCTAATGGTTGTGTCTGAACGAGGCACCACCAAGAAATCTGAAGAAAGCTCATCTGTGAATAAAGAGGTATGTATCTCACAAATTACAATCAACCCCTGTATTATGAAGCATGGTTATAACCTTGAGTCAATCAATAGAGTGATAAAATAAATAAACATCAACATTTATTTCTTTTCTCTTTGTACATACCACATTCTTTTGTAGACGGATATATTATGTTTTGCTGTCAAGCCCAAGGATATAAACATAATGATTATTTAGTTCTTTAAAAGCAATTGATTATTTGTAGGGTAATTTAACTAAGGTGAAGGATCCAAGAGCTAATGACATCGACAACCCCTCTGAGATGTGGTGTACTTTTCCATCCCATTTGATTGAGTGCTTAAAGAATCTAAAAACGATTGAATTGAGTAGCTGTGATTCACTGGAAGTTATATTTCAACTTGAGGAACTAAATTTTGAGGAAAGTCATGTGGAATCAGTACTTGATCAGTTAAGAAAATTGAATCTGTATAATTTACCAAATCTGATGCACATATGGAAGAAGGGTCCAGAAAGAATTATGGGCTTCAAAAACCTGAGATTGTTAGAAGTAAGTGGATGTAAAAGTCTGACATACTTGTTCTCACCATCCATAGCAAAATTGCTTGTGATGTTAGAGGAAATAAGAGTTACTAGCTGTAAAAAAATTGAAGAAATCCTTCAAAGAGCAAGAGAAGAAAAGGAAGTTTTGTTCCACAAAGTGAACTCAATCTTGCTCAGGGACTTACCAAATCTAAAGTGTTTTTGCCCTGAAACTAATGCTTTTGAGTGGCCATCATTGAAGGAAATAACGGTAATTGGATGTCCTACTTTAAGCATGTTTATTCCATCTAATCTAAAGACACCTAAGCTGGAGGGAGTATATGATGAAGTTCAAGTTCCATCTTCACCATGGGATGAAAAAAAACTAAGAAATTGTCAATGGAAGGGAGACCTCAATGCTACCATACAACACATGTTTAAAGGAAAGGTATGGCTCATTCCCACCACATCATCTCTTTAATTTGACAGTTCTACTCCTACATATTGAATATCACAATATAGAATTTGCAAATATTTCAATTGTATTAAATACCAAAAATTAGACCACAGTTTTATTGAAAAGAAAAAAGAAAGAAAAGAAAAGGAAAAAAAAAGAAAACAATTTGCATATACCAAGAAAATGTTTTGACAGAGTATTTTTTTTTCACTTACAATCAATTATTGAAGCATCAATAGTAATCACATAGCTACTGTCATTTTTCAATTGCAAATATTATGATTACTTAAATCACATATATATTTTTTATTCGTATAGGAAAAAAAAATGGATCATGAGACACAACAATAAGAGCAAACTGTGACCATTGAGATTGAGGATATGTGATGCTGGGCAAGTCATACTGTTGACAAGCATATAACCTTTTCTGATATGAGTTAAGTATTTGGTCAGTGTCCAAAAATGTTTAAAAATGAACACACACACACAAACATACATATAAGGCACAACATATGAAACAGTTCTAGCCAACAAAAGACCCAAGAAATATTTTTGTGAGCAGCAGATCATTAATAAAAAAAATCATGTAGAGTTTGGTAGAATTAGATGTTACTCATTGTTAAGAAAGATGTTTTTATTTCCCAAAGAAAGAAATATGCTATTTAGAAATACCTGTACTATGTAGGGTCACTGATGAAGATATATATATATATATATATATACTATTCAATTGCTCACCTAGTACAGAATATCAAATCCTAATGGAAGAGCAGTGATTTTCAAAGCCTAGGTATGTGGCTTTCATTCGATCTACTACAATATCATATACTAATAGGGAGATTTCCTACCCAAAGTATCCATATTTCACTGCATTAGCGGTGTTGTGGTGAACAACCAATAAGACAGAAATAAGTATCACAACAAACACTTTACGAGCCATCTAAGAAATGTGAGCTTGTTTAAGGGAGTATGCAAGCAGGTTGCTAATCATGCTCAATCAAAACTTATTCCATTGCCCATATGGTTATACTTATTACCAACTAAATCTATTTTTGGTCCCTAACACATTTGCAAAAAGAAACCACACAAATAGAATGCAACTTGACTCTAGTTATCAAATTATTAGACAACTTGGAACCAATTTATTTACGATAAATAGCTGATATTCATAAAAAAATATCTAATAAACAATGAGTCCAATACATCTTGTTCAGTTAAAAGACATATGTATTTTGCTAATTTTAAGATAATTACTTGTGGACTAATAGTTTTTATTTGCATGTCTAGGAAGGAGTTTTGGCCGCACTAAAGCCTTTATATCCCCATCTAGAAGTATTTTAATGATAGTTTCATAAAATCTGGAAAACCATATTTGGCAAATTGTTGATAGTTTGCTAAAATCTTGGCTTCACAAAAACTTTGTTGTTCTGTCCACCCTAATTATTTTGCTCTAATTTTACATTTATTATAAGAACAAAAACATCATATTCTAGAAATTATTTTGAAATCTTTAAAAGATGATACTAATTAAACTCGTTAAATTATAGATTTCGTTTTTCCTCATCATATTTGGAAGTATAAAAGTGATGAAAGTACTCCATTTAACTCATATATAGAAGCATGTAGCCAAGAGCCTTATAACTTAATTGACACCTCTCCATGCACAAAGTTCTTGGGGGTGTAAGGGGGGAAAGGGTTCAAGGTGCGAGGTTAGCATTGTATTCTAACTCTCTCTCTCCCTCTTTCTCTCTCTCTCTCTATATATATATATATATATATATGAATGTTCAAAATGGGTATGAAACACCCTTGAACGTTTAGACCCCTAAAATACAAAAAATCAATTCAAGCTTATAATCAAACAATTAATGTGCGGAACATGAATATAAGCTAATAACAGAATTGATAAACAATCTAAGCCAAATATAAACACATCCACAATAGAAAATAAATGGCAAAGATAAAGGGAAGAGAGATGCAAACACAAGGACAACACACGATGTGTTATCGAAGAGGAAACCGAAGCCTTCGGCGTATAACCTCTCTGCCGCCCTCCAAGCGGTAAATAATCCACTAAAGAATGTAGTTGGGATACATGAACAGCAGAAGACCCTCCAAGCCTAATCTACCCAGTGTACCTAAGCCCTCCAAGCTTCTTGCTCCAGTGAGGTTGCGCCGAACCTATTTCTTCTTTAGCTTACCGGATTCCGCTATAGCCCATAGCATCAACCAGTAACCATTGGTTCCTTCCTAATTGCTTCCCAAAGAACCAAATAAACATTCTCACAGATATGGGTATGGTGAGAAAATGATTTGGCAAAGAACCTCTCAAGGGTATAACAATGGAGAGGAAGAGAGTAGAGGAATTTGTAAAGTCTCCAAGGTAAAGATTATGGATGAATCAATCTTGTTTTTCTCTAGGGTTTCTCTCACTAAATTCTCTCTGGAAGCTCTCTTCATTTAGTGGGTATAAGGGTCTATATATAGTGGTGATGTTTGGAATACGAAGAGACAGTTTTTTCCAAACAGGGCTGGTTGGCGGCTTGGCCTCGCGATTGGTCTGAGTCGCGAGTTCCAGCCATGAGTTAACTGCCTGGCTAGCCTGGGACTTTTGTCTTGTAGTGCACCGGCTGGCATAACGCTTCAGCATCCTGCATGCTTGGCACGTGACTCTCATCTGGCGGCTTGCACCAGCGAGCCACCCACGAGTTCCAATCACAAGTCCCTGCTTCTTTGCACAATGAGGAACATTTCTTCACACTCTCTCACAAACTACGCTTACAAGAATCCCACCTAAATACAAGGTTACTAATTGCTAAAATACAAGCAAATTTGGCACGGAATAAAGCCAACAAGATGGTTGATTAAATTCAACCTTACAATCTCCCCCTTTGGCTATTCCATGACAAAACCCTACAACAGACTCTAGACTTAACGCGTGAGTTGGGAACAGTTGAACAAAACTCACTCACACCTAACTCTAGATTCTAAAACGCTTTTGAAACATATGAACAAGTATCTCCTGAAACATAACAACACAGCAGTATCATTGTATGCAGAAAAACTTGAAATGCATATGGAGCAATAATAGAATGATCAAGCAAGAATGGACTTAAGCAGAAAAGCAGTAAACCATGGCTTGACCAAAGAGGCAACCACTATACAAAAGTGATCACAATACTCATTCACACAAGGAATGAACATCCGGACATGCAAGCTGACAAGCTTATTTGCAAATTATCATTTGCATGTCCAACACTGAACCAATGCATAGGACATATATGCATCTAGGAACAATCCTACAAAGGCATAAGAGTGAAGTACTTAAAGGAAAATGCATGACATAACAACAAGTACTTAAGCCACAAAGCATAAAGGCTGCATATGCATGGTACAAACCATAAAAGCCTACAAAATGCATGGAAACAAACCCTTAAAAGCTTACATAAGCAACATGGGTACAAAATTATAAAGTACTTCCCTTATCATATTACTCCCCCTATCATGAATCATAGGAGCTGTGATGAGCTTGGAACATATATACCTGTACCTTGAAACACTTGCACAAAACACATTAGACCCTAAAGGTAAAGCAAGTAATAAACAGACAAGTATAATGTAACAAGTAAATTGCGATCAAGTAAACATGATGTGAAACATGTGAGCAACTTGATCATACACCATACACCAAAACAAAGTTTTCTTATTAACACAATGTCTTCTCCCCCTTGGTATATGCATTTCCCCTAAGGAATATCTCTCCTCCTACAAATGTGCATGAGAAACAGAATTTCTCCCCATAAGAATGTGCACAAAGGTCATATAGAAATGACAAAAACTCTCCGGTATACTCTCTAAAGTATACTCTCCCCCTTTTTGTCAAGAATAGACAAAGGGTCAAGGAGAAATGAGGGCAAGAGATGAAGGTATGAACAATGATAATGATGCATGAGGGGTGCAATGATGCATGAAGGGTGCGATGATGAATGAGAAAATGAAGCTCAATCCTAAGACAAAACAAAGCGCTACAAAGCATAAGGTAAACATAACATGCGAGGATGAAGAAACAATGTATAAACCAATGCATGACAAGGGTAGCAAAGGTGTGTGCAAGGGGAGGCTATGTGCAATGCATGACCAATGCATGAAAAATGCACATGTGGGGCAAGGTGTGTTAAATACACAACTAATGAACCAAACATGTTCCTAATGAGGAAACATGAGAAACCCCAAAGTTTGATACTCATCAGAGTCCAAACAAGCGAGAAAATGCCTAAGAGGCATTTTATCAAACACCTAGCATGCATACTATGAATTACAATGTAAAACAATGCATGAACATCATGAAATCCACCCTTAATACATGATCTTTTTGCCACAAGAGGCCAACATCCAAAGCAAATCAACAAAAGAAACCAATCCCATGCAAAAAATTTGATAAAAATTAAGTTTTCCCAACCCCTATGATGAAAATCCCAACCAAGAGCACAAAACTCTCCAAAACATAATCTAAGGATCAAATTCAATGAAAAGAGTATATAATTACCTTAGAGGTGTTAATGGAACGAAAAACCATTCAAATTGATTGGGTTTTGATGTAAAAATAGTGAAAGAGGGGTCTAAGAGAGGATGGGAGAGGTTTAAAACAAGTTTCCCACGAAAAGCCCTTTAAAAAGCTGTTTTTGGGCGTTTCGCAACTGGGCGAGTCGCGAGTGAGCCGCCAAAACTTCTAGATGAAACTCGCGACTGGTGTTTAGCGACTGGTGAGTCGCAAGATGAGTCGCGAAAAATTCTGACACTTGTTTTTCAACACAGAACATGTTTAAACACTAAAAAACAATGTAAGCACTAAACAAGAACACAAAGAGTGATAAAAATCACTTCCAAAAACATATAAAATGATCAAAAATCTTTTTGGATTGATCCATATATAGTTGAACACACACACATCACATTTAAACAAGTACAATCGAACAAATGAATAAGGCATTCATTGAACATTAGGCATGTGTGTTGTGTGTGTGTATCAAGTGTGGAATAGTCCTTAGTCTAGAGTGAAGTTTCAATGATCAATTCAATCAAGTCATACACAACTAGTACTAAGACAAGTGGTCTATCTCAATTATAGAAATGAACATATATGACCTCCCACAAGAAAATGATTACATATCTTTGAAGCTTTTCATTTGGCTTCTTTACAAATCATAACATTTGATCATTTTGAATCAATACATCTCATTTTGAGATCGATGCCTGAAATTTTTGATATTTCAATTTGATGAACAAGCCTTTGGCTTTTTGGGCATCATACAATTTCATAAAAGTCGCTTTCCTTTTTTTCTAGTCAAATACTAGTATGTGCGACGACTTTTGCAACTCATTATCTCTTTTCATTTTGAGATTTACATTGGTTGAGCTCTTTAAGCAAAAAAAAATAAAAGAGTGGGAAGATATATAGGCACAAGTCTATGCATGTATCAAAACCAACATGACTATTGACTAATCATTCATGACAAGCTTGAAGATCAATTTACAACAATCACACAAAGATGTCAAGATTTTTCCTACAAAGATATAAGTGCATAAAGAGCAAGCTAAGCTCGTAAATGCAAAAAGCCATTTGTACGAAGGTACAAGGCAAAACTCACATGTGATATGTGCTCAAACATATACGATCAAACTTTTTGAATTTTTCACTTTTTATGTGGTTTTGGATTTTTACTCACACAAAACTAAAACAAAAAGGGTAAGATCGAAACAAAAACAATGCATACAAATAAATGCAAGATGCACAAAAGCATGAAGATATGACATCTAATGCATGAAGGGTCCTACAAAGATCGAAAGAATTAGATCAAGGACCAAAAGAGCAAAAACTCAACCATAGGAACCTTTCCTCATCCAAACCGAACGATTGTTTGGAATGAGTGCCTCATTAGAAGCGAGACGAGGGTTGGAAGAATGAGAACCAGAGATGCATATAGTCAAGGAGTTAAGAGCATTGAACAATTTCTTAAATAACATGCTATCTTCACTCAAAACCGGTTTACCCTTTTTAGCATAACTTCTAAGAAGCTCAATTTTCTCTTTTCTTTTGATTCTTTTAAGAGCATGAAACTTAGAGCAATGAGGTCTTAGATGACCAAAAGCATCACAATGGTGACACATAATGTGTTTAGGTCCACTAGGCTTTTTGGAAGGGGATCTAGCAACATGGTTTTGTTCTCTCTTCAACTTATAACATTGAGGTCTTATATGACCAATCACACCACAATGGTGGTAAGTTGGAACAAATTTAGATCCGTCCAAAACCTTAGGTTGAGACCTAAACGGAGGCTTTGACTTAGGAGCCTTTCTCTCCACCTTTTGATTTCTTTTGTGTGGAGGAATGTACACCGATTTGTCCTTAGAGATAGAACTCACAATAGGGACAAAATCGGGTACCACAACATGATTGCAGCAAATATATTCATCCTTTTTAACAATAGGTTCAGCAATCAAACACTTGGCATGCATCTTAAGAGATTCATTTTCACATTTTAACTCATCAACAAGTTTGTTAGACAAAACAAATTTAGCATCCAAGTCTATATTCAAACATTCAAACTCTTTTAGCTTTTCAAGAAAATTTTCAGCAAGTTTCTTATATTTCTCAACCAATTTGTCGGATTCATTGAGCTTAGCAATCAAATCATCCTTTTCACAAAATAACTTGCTCAAATTCTTTTGAAGCTTCTTAGCAATTTTCTTCAAGGGTTTAATGTCAGGAATATCAATAACATCCAAAGATTCATATAACATAGCATCACAATCATGAGGATTATCACTCATAGAGGCATTTTCACAAACACGTGGCATGTTACAATCGTCACCAACCAAATCATACAAAGAGGCATACAAAGCACAATCCATGGCAAATAAACACAAAGGGTCAAGGATCACACTTGGGTATTTAAACCAAAACAAGTGTACCCGCTCTGATACCAATTGAATGTTCAAAATGGGTATGAAACACCCTTGAACGTTTAAACCCCCAAAATACAAAAAATCAATTCAAGCTTATAATCAAACAATTAATGTGCGGAACATGAATATAAGCTAATAATAGAATTGATAAATAATCTAAGTCAAATATAAACACATCCACAACAGAAAATAAATGGCAAAGATAAAGGGAAGAGAGATGCAAACGCAAGGACAACACACGATGTGTTATCAAAGAGGAAACCGAAGCCCTCGGCGTAAAATCTCTTCGCCGCCCTCCAAGTGGTAAATAATCCACTAAAGAATGTAGTTGGGATACATGAACAGCAGAAGACCCTCCAAGCCTATTCTACCCAGTGTACCTAAGCCCTCCAAGCTTCTTGCTCCAACGACGTTGCGCCGAACCTATTTCTTCTTTAGCTTACCGGATTCCGCTATAGCCCATAACATCAACCAATAACCATTGGTTCCTTTCTAACTGCTTCCCAAAGCACCAAATAAACCTTCTCACAAATATGGTATGGTGAGAAAAAGATTTGGCAAAGAACCTCTCAAGGATATAACAATGGAGAGGAAGAGAGTAGAGGAATTTGTAGAGTCTCCAAGGTAAAGATTGTGGATGAATCAATCTTGTTTTTCTCTAGGGTTTCTCTTAGTGAATTTTCTCTGAAAGCTCTCTTCATTTGGTGGGTATAAGGGTCTATATATAGTGGTGAGTGTTTGGAATACGAAAAGACAGTTTTTCCCAAACAGGGTTGGTTAGCGGCTTGGCCTCGCGACTGGTCTGAGTCGCGAGTTCCAGCCATGAGTTAACTGCCTGGCTAGCCTGGGACTTTTGTCCTGTAGTGCACTAGCTAGCATAATGCTTCAGCTTCCCGCATGCTTGGCACATGACTCTCATCTAGCGGCTTGCACCCCTGAGCCACCCGCGAGTTCCAGTCGCGAGTCCCTGCTTCTTTGCACAATGAGGAACATTTCTTCACACTCTCTCACACACTACCCTTACAAGAATCCCACCTAAATACAGGGTTACTAATTGCTAAAATACAAGCAAATTTGGCACGGAATAAAGCCAACAAGATGGTTGATTAAATTCAACCTTACAATATATATATATATATATATATATATATATATAAACTCATTGTACATTTAAAGTCTCACTTGCAGTTATATGATAACAGGTGGTGTCAACTACATGATTTTCAGCTTCAAGTTGGTAGGAGACTATGATGTTGGTGTATATATATGTAGAAGAAGCATTATCACAAAGCATATGAGAAACACATCTAAAGCTTATATTCATTCCACACAGGGCCTTATAATGTTTTCTTTATTATGGTATAATTAGCTGGATCTATCTTATGCTATTTGTATATGTATTTAGGGAGCATTGTTATGTGTGATAATATTCTCATTTGTTTTTGTCTATGTTCAACATTTATTCCATAGGACCCCAAAACTGAATGTGTTTGTGAGTTCCATATGTGAATGTCATACGTTTATCTCCATGTTTAAATGCTCAAGTAAAGATGTACACTCATGTTCATACTAGTTTGTCTTCTTGATATTTTTACGTTTATTTAGTTTCTTTGAAATAGAATCAAGTAATATTTCATGCAGATATTTTAGAATGTCGCACCACCTAATAATATTCAATAGGATCAATCCTTTGCCAAATGATTATTCAACATCAACATTCCGTTCTCTTCCCTTTTTAGGTTATGCCTTGTTCATATTTCCATTTCCCAAACTTGTTCGCTCTTGTTACTTTCTCATCTTTTAGGCTCCTGTTCCTTTCTTTTTTGGGTTATGCCTTGTGTAAATCAAGCCTGTTTATGTATTTTTTTTTAAAAAAAACCCTTAAAGATTCATTATACATACTATCACATGCCTTACCAAATTGCAATCCAAGCAACTCAGAAACCATGGATGATATTTTTTACAATTCTAATTCCTATACATCCTAAAATTATGCTTTTCAAGCTCATACTTCAGGGGAAGCTTAAGAAAAGTTGAACTAGGAAAATTTATGCAGGAGGTCAAAATGAATCCTAAAGGAGATATTTTTTAGCATAGGGGAAAAAAATAAAAAGGGTTGGGTCCACAATAATCTTCCTACAATACCCGGCTATAAGGCCATAGGATTTTGTGCACATGGATATTGGGTTAAGTGCATAGTTGTGAGGAAAACCACCAGCCAATTTATATCTATAAGCTTATTTGCAACATACCATATGGACATTTTATCAAGCTACATGGCAAAGAAATGAGAGATTGGAAACAATACTTTCTATTCAAGACTTTAGTAGGGAATACTCGTTATGTACTTATACGAGTTAAAGAAAAATAAAAATGGATGAAAAGAAACGAAACATTGTATAACAGTATAAGTGCCTAATAAGTGGTAACTGAAAGAGCCACACCAAGATTAGTCTAATTTTGTCAAAGACTGAGCTTTGGCTACATCAGGCTTCATTGCTTTTCTGGGTTCCAATCCTATTACTTGGGCTGCTAAAAAGCAACCCACTGTTTCTAGAAGTTCCACCGAGGCCGAATACCGGGCCTTAGCTTCTACTGCAGCTGAACTCTCTTGGTTGAGAATTTTGTTGCAAGAGTTACACATTTATCTTCTTAAGCCTCCCTTATTATGGCGTGACAACTTATCTGCAATGGCCTTGGCATCTAATCCAGTTTTCCACTCTCGCACAAAACATATAGAGGTGGATTACCTTTTTGTGCGAGAGTGTGTCATTCAAAAGGATATTCAAGCGCAATTTATCTCTACAAAGGATCAACTTGGTGACATTTTCACTAAATGTCTTCTGCTCGATTTATTGTTATTTGTTCGAAACTCACGCTAATACATCCCCCTAGGTTTGAGAGGGACGTAAAGAGATATGCATTAATGAAACAAATGACATTGCAAATACAGCAATACAATAACCAAAACGACATGCATATCAATGGAAGCCTAAGTTAGCTGATAGGGACACATGAAATGATAATAGAGGTAATAGTATTGTAACAGAATCTGTTTCTATTTCTGATATGGTGACGTGAGCAATGGTTATTGGCTTTGACCGTCTCACCCAGCCCTATATATTGTATCTCTCTTTCTAATCAATGCAAGCATAGTATTATCAATTCCAATCATTCTTTCCCTCAACCTTTCTTTTCTACTAGATTAGTCTCTATTGTTTTAGAACTTCTTCAAAAATCACCATACTAATTAACTAAGAAGATTTCCTTCAGGTATGAACTCTAGAACTTCAAAATTTGGAAAATTCTTTTGTCAAGTTTCTCTATTTCTAAATCCTAATCTACAACTTATCTCTCCACTCCCAATCCTCTTCACCAAATGAAAATTATTCTCCATCAGGATTCTAGAAGTCACAATCTAACTGGACGAGCCAAAATAACACCAATGTAACAGAAAAAAACAAAAACAAACAAACAAACACCATATATTTCAAAATCTCAGAACCAAACCTGTCTATCTCAAACACACATTTTTCAATTCCTCAACACTCTGTCTCTTAAATACATGTGCTTCGATTTTCACTAATGAAAAATATGTGTAAACAATAAACTCAGAAAATTTATATATGAAAGTAAAGCCAGTGGAAAAAGAATTAACAACTCTACTTAAAAAATTAAAATCCTAGGGCAAAAAAAACCCCTCTATTTGACATACAGACACATATTTTTCGAAAACCATTGAAGGTTTTGCATCTTCCCCTTCTATACAGTGCAATAATCAACAATTACTCTAGACTCTTCAATTGCAACGTACAACATCCAAAAATTAGTAAACAATTTCAACCCAACAACTAAATTAATTTTTTAGACAAAATGTTGTTTCAGAGAGAAGGAAATTACAATTGAGAGTGACCTTGGCAATCGAAACGCGTGCTTGGACATCTTCTTAGACGCTGATCTGTTTACTCTAGACTCTGGGCATCCCTATTGCAAAAATCACGTGTTTTCAAAATTCTATGAAGAAGAGGGATGTTGGGATTCGAAATGATCATCATCATCCCAGGTTTTGTGGGTTGATAAAGATAAGTCAAGCATTGTTAAGTCTCAAGAAATAACTGAAGTATTCATATGGTATGTAGATACGAAAAGAAAAAATAGTAATGAAGAAACAAACAAGAGGCATGAAAAATATACCGAGCCAAGAACGTAGCAGCCTTTGATGAAACCGTCACTTGGGAACGGGTATTAACTTCATAGTGCTCCGAATGAAGGAAATTTGCCTTGGAAAATCTAGTGTCATTTTTTTTGTATGTCCCCCTAACGGCTTGAAAAATTACAATGCTAATGAAACGTTTTTTGTCATCTCCTATGTCGAAATCACTGGCAATTTTCGGATGCGGATGTGGAGGCATGCCAATCCTTACATAACAAAAGTACATCTTTCCCAAGTGAAGCAGGCTTGACGAGTATTGCACCTGCGGAGGAACATTAAGAATAGCATCCATACCCATCTCCTCTGAGACTTGATGAAGGCGGTGATGCTTAAACAATTGTTGAAGCTCCTTATCTTCTGCTTCCTCTTCTTCCTCTTCCTCCTCCTCCTTTTCTTCTTCTTCTTCTAATGGGACTAATGCAGCTACCGTGTTGTAGTAACATCCATAAAGCCTATACTCTACAAACTAAGTGTCGTCGGAGAACTTACCAAGATAGTCAGGGATGCTTGTGTTTGCCCATTTATGTGTGTCAAGATCAAAACAATATAGGCGCTCTGATTCGTGCGGCTGCGAGGCTGTAATCACAGCCTTTCTTCCCACAACAACATGCCCCTCTTTCTTTATTTTTGAATCATCGATATTTATAGTTAGGGCTGGGCATGGATCCGGCCCACCGACCAAACCGCCCTACCCGACCCGAATGTCTTACCCGCCAGATCTTTTGGTTTTTTGGATGAAACCCGCCATATCTTTAGTATTTATAATTATTAAAAAAATAAAAAAAAATAAAAAGGAGAAGAAGAATTATTCCTAAGATTGACGGTATGAACTAATCATTCTATTATATACTTATATTCCTAATTTATAATATTCAAAAAAGAATTATTCCTAAGATAGATTTTTTTCTTAACTTACAATATTTAGTAAAAATTATTTGCCAACCATAATCATCTATTGGATTTTTCCTTTTGAAAATCAAAGTTTCCTTTTGAGTTATGTTTTCCTTCATAAAACCTTGATTCTAAATTTGAATCTCATAACAAATTAGGAATTTTGCAAAGTAAAAGTCAAACATAAATTCATTAATTAATGAGAAAATCAAGCAATCTAAATATATTCTAAGAATTTAGACTTTGTTTCGGAGCTGATGAAAGTTTCAGTTTATTTTAGTATTTAGCTTTTTTTTTGTACTATTCATGATTTCATTGCATTTTTTAGTACTATTCATAGATCCTATTGTACTATTCAACTCAGTTTTGACTTTTTTTTTTCTCACACTTTTAGCAAAAAGTTTTCAATTTCAGCTAAATAAGTTGTTTCCAAACAAACCCTTAAAGTCTCACTTATAGTTATATGGTAACAGATGTTGTCAACTACATGCTTTTTAGCTTCAAGTTGGTAGGAGACTATGATGTTGGTGTATATATATGTAGAAGAAGCATTGTCACAAAGCATATGAGAAACACATCTAAAGCCAATGTTCGTTCCACACAGGGCATTATAATGTTTTCTTTATTGTGGTATAATTAGCTGGATCTATTTCATGCTATTTGTATATGCATTTAGAGAGCACTGTTATGTCTGATAATATTCTTATTTGTTTTTGTCTATGTTCAACATTTAATCCATAGGACCCAACAACTCAATGTGTTTGTGAGTTCCATATGTGAATGTCATACATTTATCTCCATGTTTAAATGCTCAAAGAAAAGACATACACTCATGTTCATACTAGTTTGTCTTCTTGATATTCTTACATTTATTTAGTTTCTTTGAAATAGAATCAAGTTATATTTCATGCAGATATTTTAGAATGTCACACCACTTGATAATATTCAATAGGATCAATATTTTGCTAAACGATTATTCAACATTTACATTTCGTTCTTTTTCCTTTTTAGGTTATGCCTTGTTCATAGTTCCATTTCTCAAACTTTTTCGCTCTTGTTCCTTTCTCATCTTTTAGGCTCATATATATATTATGGGTTATGCCTTGTATAAATCCTGCCTGTTTATGTATTTTTTAAAAACAGCCCTTAAAGACTCATTATACATATTATCACATACATTACCAAATTGCAATCCAAGCAATGCAGAAACCATGGATGATATTTTCTACAATTCTAATTCCTATACATCCTAAAATTTTGCTTTTCAAGCTCAAACTTCAGGGGAAGCTTAAGAAAAGTTGAACAAGAAAAATTTATGCAGAAGGTCAAAATGAATCCTGAAGGAGATATTTTAGTTTAGGGGAAAAATATACAATGGGTTTGGTCCACAATAATCTTCCTACAATACCAGGCTATAAGGCCATAGGATTTTGTGCACATGGATATTGGTTTAAGACTTTAAGTGCATTGTTGTGAGGAAAACCACTAGCCAATGTATATCTATAAGCTTATTTGCAACATACAAAATGGACATTTTATGAAGCTACATGGCAAAGAAATGAGAGATTTGAAACGATACTTTCTATTCAAGAGTTAAAGAAAAATAAAAATGGATGAAAAGAAACGAAACATTGTATAACAGTATAAGTGTCTAATAAGTGGTAACTGAAAGAGCCCCACCAAGATCAATCTAATTTTGTCAAAGACTGAGCTTTGGCTACATACTGCTACTTAGGCCAACAGTATCCTCTATGAGACATCCAATTGATTGCTCAAATGTTCTGAAGTCTGAAATTTGAGAACAACGAATGGTGTTTCCTTCAGTGCCACTGAAAGCCACAAAATCATCAAAACCACCCATAATAAATCGAGGAAAAAAATTAGAACCCCAAAAAGTAATTAAATCCATATTCCTTAGACAGGTACTAAAAGCCAAAACTAAGCTAAGAATATAGCAATCCATCCACAAATAAAGGCACCCATAAAAATGATATTTAGATTCAAAGCATAATTGAACTTTCAAACATAATTTTCAGTCTCATAAAATGATCACAGTATAGAGAACTAGCATTGAATGATTAGTTAAGACTGAATTCATTCATCTTATTACGCTAGACCTTTATCAAACAAATATTTGATCACATTTTTATCTTGCTATTATACCCAAATTAAGAAATGAATTTCTAAATTTTAAATTCATACTAATTTGCTAAAGACACATTATGAAATTGAAATAATTTGGAAAGGAAAATATACACCTACAGAGACGCCGCTTGATCGATCTCTAGGATGCTCCAATAAAACATGTTTAACTGTGATAGTTGATTGAAATACTTGGTATTTGCAAACCAAGAAAATAATCAAAGTTAGCAATTTTTTTTTAATAACGCAATGACAAATATAAATTTATATTTATATTTTTAATGAATATAAGTTTAAAAATCCCAAAAGCAAAATATACAAGAATTTTTCTTTTCTAATGAATATAACGGAAATAAATAAATAAGATGAGGCATTAGAAAAGAAACCAATAAAAACTATGCAGAAAAAGAATTAAAATGGGTGGCTCATGCACGAGATTGCATTAGAGTTCGGGTGTTGCCGTGCTCATACAATAGTTCCCTGAGCCCTTTCGAATAGTATTGTATTAGTAAAGTAAGCTATTTGGACGGTGATGAAATGAAAGGAATTTTTGTTTTTGGAGAAACAAAAAGAGCGTGTTTGTTTATGAAAAATAAAATAAAAATATAAAATAGGTTAATTCTTTTTCTATTTAGTAGAATTGACCTAAGGGAGGGGTAGCCGAATACTCTAAAAAAAAAAAAAAAAAAAAAGGAAAAAAGATTCTCAATGGTCCATCACACTATCATTTCCCTACACAGTACAACTACAATATTTATTATTAAAAAAATTTACATGAAAATAATTGGGAAAATTGAGGTTTTACATCCCAGAAAAAAGACATAAAACTTAAAATACTATAAACCTTCAGAATGTGTAGTATAAATTGAATATTTCACGCTTTGGGTTCATCATATCTTTGTTGGGCAATTTATACCTTGGCACAGGAGTAGCTTGATGCATTTGGGGGATTAAGGCGAAAATTGATTATCTTGTTTTAGATGCAAAATTACTACTAATTGAACTACGTATGATTATTATTATTATTTTTTTAATTTTATAGACAGAAAATTTATCAAAATTTTTTATACTTGTTGATGTGGCAGATTGATAGTAGTAAGTAAAAGAGTGGTATTAGTGGTAGACTAAGATGAAAACTAGTAAAAGTTTGCTAACTCAACTCTTATTATTATTCTTATTTTTTTTAGAAGTGCAACATTCACAATAATTTTTACAACAAATCCTAGGTTTTAAGTTGCTTTTTGTTTTCTATTTAAAAATATCACTATAATAATTCTTTTGTCATCAATAACAGGCTGTAACAACTTGCAACTTAGGATTAGTTGTAAAAGTGTTGTGAAAAATATTGTAGACGTTACATTTTTCTCTCTTTTTTATTTGCTTTTCATCCGGTAAAAAAATATTATTTTATTTATTGATTATAAATAACCCTTTTGGTTAAAATTTGGGGGCCTTTTTTTTACTTGGGCCCTTAGGCGACCGCATCTTTTGCTCTACCATTCAGCCAGCCGTGCCTAGGCTTAACCAATTATTAAGCCAAGTGACTTAATTTGTCCAATCATGCTTATAGCATTGGTTAATGTAAACAAACACAATATTGCGTCAAACAAATTCACTATATAAAATTGAAGTTTTACAAAATAGATTGATCATATTCTAATCTGATACCACCTATAGTACTTACTGACATTACCTAATGAATCTCCTAATCTATAAACTCTTCTTTATAAAAATTTCGTTGCACATGAACTTCTCGCTCATGACTTCAAGTACCCACTTGAAGCTTTCTTCCAATTGGTTGAAAGTATCTAAATGCAATAACGTCAATCAATCACCAGCTCTTCAGTGTTCTTCAAACTTGGTCTCTAGATAATGCTTTGAGGGAGCTTGGGATAACCTAACCCAAGATGCACATTTGCTCCAAAAAAAAAAAAAAAAAAACCAAGATGCACAATGCACGGATCTCCAAAAAAGACTCTAATCATGTTTTCTAGGTTTTCTTATATAGCTTGGCTTTGGAGGCACGAAACTTTAGATAAATGACGGTTGATTGAGATTGAATAAGATTTTGACAAATCTCAATAGGTCAAGCTATGGTGTTGATTGATCGACTTAAGTGAATCTTGACTGATTGACTTGGAATTAGAATTTATTAAGTAGGAACTTGGATTTGTTTTAAGTGTGTTGCATTTTGGGTTTCGTTAATTTAAAATTTATTATTCTTAGTAGTATTTGCCTTCGATTTTGCATGGGACAGTGGCAATTGCCTCAAAGCTTTTTATTATATTTTGATTGGTTAAGAACAAAGGTTGAATTCTCCGTTGATGTTCACTGATTTGACTACTTAATTTCAATTTCAATTCTTGTTACTATTATTTTCTTGGTAGTTAGCTTGTGGGCCTCTGGAACAAGGCTGTGTGCTTTTGTGTTATCCTGGGATTGCGAACATGTTCTTTGATGTTTAAGGAAAGGTACAGATGCTTATTATTAATAAATATATCACCATTGATTCATTGTCAAAATGGCCAAGCAAGAATTGGATACCTTTACTTTTTCATTTTCTTTCTTAAGGCATTTACACTCTTATCAAAAACATCCACTTGCTCGTTCTCCATCATCCTTTCAATTCTTCCTTAATTACACTCAAAATCAATCATCGATCAAAGTGCTCTACAAGTCTCTCTGCTGCAACCTGCGATTTTCTGTGGTACACTTCTTTGCTTTGTATAGGAGGCAGAGGTAAGTAATAGAAACATTTCCATCCTTTTGGTGTTTTTTGAATATCTTTCCACGCCTGGTTACTCCTAAATTTTTCTATGGCAATGCTTCTTTGATTTGCACATTGTTTCACAATTCTGTTACTTTTCTATTTATTTTATTTTGTTGTTTAGTTATTGGTTGTCAACTTGTAGTTCTACAGAACATAGAATATTGTTTTTTTCATATTTTATAAAAACGGAGAAAATACGCTCTCTTTAACAATTTAGGACAATTACTCATTCCTTAAAAGTTACCATGACTTTTGAGTGGAGTTTATAGTATGCTTTTGTGTTAGAACCTCATACATTCTCCCTTGTGTGTGTATTTGTTTCTAAAATAAAAAATAAAAATAGTGAAAATATATTAAAATAGTGAAAATATATAAATATAATAAGCTATATAAAACGAAAGGCAAAATTCAAAAAGTCCCTTGGGGTTAGGGTCTGAGACTCTATGCTATCAATCTTGTATTATTTCGTTGGCTATTGAAAATGGTCATATGTTATACAAGTGTTATTTTAAAATAAAATTTATAGTGAAGTAGTCATGTACATACCGTGTGATAATTTTTTATTAGTTACAGTTAACAGAACTAAGATAAAGGCGTTAATTTGGACAATTCTTACATCTATCAATAATACAAAAAGTGCAACTAACCTTGACCATACGGTGTCTCATTTCATTTTGGCCCAAAAAAAAAGGTGAAAACAATGTAAGTGCAAGAATAAAACAATTTTATTATTTGATCTCTTGTGGGTATGGATGGCAATGGATAACATGATCCTTGAACATAAAAAAATTATTTACAAATTAGTGTTCAGTATAAATGAGTTCACGTCAAAGCGAGTTCAATTAGTTTACACAACTAATAAATAGGTCAATTTCGTGTTGACCTCCTGAACCCATAATCATCCCAAAATGGTCTAGTTCATTATTCGTGTTAAGACAAGGTTAATCCATTTTGATACAAATGCGTTTAACCCAATAAATTTGTCCATAAACTTAAATTTTATATATATATATATATATATATATATATAATTGAGTTAAAAGAATTTAAATGGTTATATTAGTAAATATTCATTGAAATCCTAAAGTCCCTGCCTTTTTTTTTTTTCCAAAAAAAAATAGATTTTGTTTTTCTAAATTTTAATGGAGTTTCATTGGGTTCAAATAAGAACTTTTAGATTGTATACTATAAATCGACCTTAATATGACCCGCCAACATGAATTGCCACCAAAATTGCTCATAAAGGCTTAAGTGTTACACCCAACATTCCTATTCACAAATTAATATTGATAGGAATTCTAAATACGTAGTCATTTGGATGATAACGATCAATCGCTAACTGTTTGAAACTTATGCCAAGTTTAGTTGGTTAGGGTGTAAGAAAAATCAAACATAGCATTTATGCAATGGAATAAATAAAACATCACTCCAACCAATGTTGTCAAAGTATTTTGAAGAGAAAGAAAACAGCTTGAAGAAAAGATTTTGGGGAACATTATCACTGTCAGACATTCCTTGTTTTTTTTATCTTTCTTCCTCTGTGAACACACTAATTGATAAACTCATTTACTGCTCTTTTATACTCGCTATTATGGTTAATGACAAAAGTATTATATGTTAAAGAAGAAAAGAAATAGCTGCATAAAGAATAAAAGTGTCTATCAAAATTCTTACCTAAGTATATATGTAAGTTTTTATTTTTTTATTTTCCCTTAAGAAGGAAGTATGTAAGTTGGTAAACGATTCAACAAACCTTTATCTCTCTAATATTTCCTTGAGTAAAATGAAATTCATAAATTGAGTTGTGTAACGAGTTCCATTACTGAGCTTTCAAAAGTAACAAAACTAACCCTTAAGTTTCAATATATATCAGATCTTCTACATAAAATAATAATAATAATATACCAGATCCTGAGCTTTCAAAATGTGACAAATTTATAAAAACTTGTAGAATTTTAATTGGAGCAACGTTTAAAGTTTCTGAAACTTTAGCAATAGAATTCTAGTAGGACCAAATCAATATTATTATTATTATATATATAAAAGCAGAGATCTCATGTGAGAGAGCATGAGGTTCTGTTAAGTGGCACATTGTATGACATTTTTTTCATTTAGGCTTCCACCTCATCCAAATTTAGCATTTATGTCAGATGCATTTATTTCAATGTATTAATATAATTCAAAGAATTTGTATACATTTATAACTTTAAATGCTTTGGATAGATACGAATGGATCTAAAAATCATGGGAAAAATACGAATTAAGAAAATTTTTCAATTTTCTGCATAAGCTAACTTCAATGCAAAATTGCAAGAGTCAAATTCAACGAATTTGGTAATATGATTATTTGTCTTCACATTTGCCCCAATATAAATCTCCATTTCCTTTGGACTTAAAAATTGAACTTCCATAATTTCTCCCACAATATCTTTGGTTCCCTTTCTGAAAGGTATGTTAATTTTCAAAATATTATATTCATCTTATATATTTTGTTTATATTTTATGTATACATTTTTACTGATGTAGCATTCTAATGTTTAGGCTAATTTTTTCATATTATGTGCCAATTAAGTTTTTTGGTTTTCCATATGATGCATATACTTGGTAAGGATTTGTAGTATATTTGGTATTTTGGTTGCTTTTAGTTCAATTAAAATTTGGAGGTTAAATTTTGATATTATTGCATCACTATGGCATTATTTTTTCTATTATTGTATCATGAAAATTCTAGCAGTTTTTATAACTAATCGATTAAGATATCCTTCTATCAATTTTCACTCTATTATAATTACGATATTTGAAAATTAAACTTTTCTTCAATTAAAATGTTAATGTGCCTTAATTTTATCTCTCATATCAATTTTGAAATCAATGAAAAGCTACTTTCATTGACATAAAAATTGTAGGTGTTGATATAGAGACTTTAGTGGCATAAGAAATATAGAAATTAACACTATAGAATCTCTATATAAAGCATAAATCATACAAGAAAGACACCTAGGAATCAATAGTTTGTAGGTGATAATGTGAACTGTGATCTAATGATATTTATTGGTTGCATGAATTGGAGGAATTTTTTTCCCCAATGTATTTAGTTTGGATTTAGTTTTACTAAAAAACTTCAAAAATTAACTATGACTAATAATAATAGTATTCATGAATGGGTCATACATAACTTCTTAGAAAATTTATCAAAAATGCACCACGCATCGTGCGAGATATCAGCTAGTTTATTAATGAAAGATTGTCCATTTGGAGCAACCACAATGTATGGGATATAATTTTTATTATATGGTATATAATATGATATGATTTGGATATGAATTTATATAATATATAATTTTATTCTAAATATTTTGGTGACAATAAATAAATGACTGATTATTATATAATTTCACAACTCTTATCTATAAGGACAAAACCTAGGTACAATACATTAAGTGTTGTTCATTAAGTTCTCCACTTAAAATTGAGTCATGTGGCTACTTAACTAAAAATTACACTTCCATCCCATGAGGAAAAATCCACATGACAGAATTTTAAAAATGGAACCTAAGGAACAACACCTTAGTATTGTACCTAAGTCTTGCACTGTCTATAATATATCAAAGGTATTATAATTTCATATTGGATGATTTTTGTGTTTTGATAGGTTTAGTTACAATTTGTGCAAATTTTTGTCTTTTTAATTAATAGTTAGTTAGTAACAAAGTGAGACACAAATTGAAATGATTTAAAAATTATATGATTTTAATTGAAAATTAAAAAAAAAATTAGGATTTAATTTGAAATCACCCGAGATTTTATGGGAATTATATAAATTTACTCCCCTCCACTCTCGTTCAATCCAAACTAGCCCTTAATAGCGAGTAAGGGATTGAGAAGATTATATAGTAGTATATGCTTTTTCTTTTCTTTTATTTTTGAGATAAAAGATAAATATTTTATTGAAGAAAATTATGTATAACAAAAGTACCACTGGGAACAACACACCCCAGAGAGCAGGAAATAAATCCTACAGGCTGGACAATAACAACAAAACAAAACAACGACTAAAACATCACCAGAGACAGAAAAACAAAACAAATCTACCAACTCGATAAGAGCTAGTTTCTATTTTGTAAAGCACACAGTCTCTGATACTCTTCTAAAAAACCAATAGCCCCATCTAGGATGATTTCTGGATGCTGGATTCTTTCATAGTAGAATTTATTCCTTGCGTTCCATATTGCCCAAGACACCATTGCCCATCGTATTAACTCCAGCTGTGGGAGCTTCTCAACTTGCAATTGGAATACATGGAAAACTCACGAGCCTTATTTGAGCACTTCTGAAGCAATTGGAACATATGTTTTTTTTTTTTCTAATGTTTAGAACTCTTGATTCTAAAAGAACAGAAAATTGATCACGCAAACATAAATGAAAGTCCAAATTTAAAACTCCGTATTTTCTTACAAAGAATCCAAAAGAATAAAGCCTAGAAATGAAGATTATTTCACTTATCGTTGACATTGGAGGACACTTGGTGGTGCCAATCAGAAAACATTTTTACTACCTAAGTTGCTACAATAGCCACATCAAGAATCTCAAAGATCAATTTCAGAAGCTGGGTGACAAGAGAGCTGGGGTGCAAATAGAAATTGATGCAGCAAAACAGAACGGAGAGGTAATTGCACCTGAGGTTGGGAGCTGGGTAGAAAAGGTAGACAACATCAGTGAAGGTCTGCAGAGATTCCTTGAAGAAGATGTCAAAGCGAATGCGATGTGCTTGGATGGATGGTGTCCCAATCTGAAGTCACGTTATTTTTTGAGTAGGAAAGCTAAGAAGAAGACTTTGGAAATTGATGGGCTTTTAAGGGATGGACGATTTGATAAAGTGTCCAATCCTCCTCCTCCTCCACTACCGGGAATAGCAACTTCATCCAAGGAAGGTTTTAAGGTTTTTGGATCAAGAATACCAGTCATGAAAGAAGTTTTGAAAGCTTTAAGGGATGACAAGATCAACATGATTGCCATATGCGGGATTGAGGGGATTGGAAAGACAACAATGGCAAAAGAGGTAGCAAAAAGAGCCAAAGACGATAACTTATTTGATGAAGTTGTGATGGTAGTAGTGTCCCGTAAAAAAGATTTGAGCAAGATTGAAGATCAAATTGCTATGATGTGACGTAGGGAAATTAACTTTGAGAATGTCCTTGTAATATTAGACAATGTTTTGGAAGAACTTAATCTAAAGGACGTAGGAATTCCTTATAAAGTTGAACTCAATAGTTGCAAAATCTTGTTAACATCAAGAAGCGAAAAGTCTGCAATCAAATGAAATCTCATAAGATTGTCAGAATTGAAGCCTTAACTGAAGAAGAAGCATGGAGCTTTTTCAAAGAGATGGCAGGTAATTGTATAGATACTCCCAATCTACGTCCAATAGCAGAAAAGGTTGTGAAGGAATGTAAAGGCATACCCATTGCTATAGTTACTATTGGAAGAGCTCTAGAAAACAAGAGAAAGAATGAGTGGGTTGCTGCACTTCAACAGCTTAGAAAGTCTATCTTAAAAAATAATTCAGGTTTGGATTCAACTGTCTATTCCGGCATAGAGCTCAGTTACAATTTTCTAGCAAGTGATGAAGCCAAGTCATGCTTTTTGCTATGCTGTTTATTTCCAGAAGATTATGATATTCCCATTGAATATTTAGTCAGATTTGGAGTGGGACAAAGGTTGTTTGCAAAGATTGATAAGGTGGCAAAAGCAAGAAATAGAGTCCATGCAATGGTTGACAATCTTAGAAGATCATCTCTTTTGTTGGATAGTGATGAAGAAGAATGTGTGAAAATGCATGATGTTGTACGGGGTGTTGCCATATCAATTGCTAATGAACATGTTTGTTGGGAAGAATGGACAGAGAAAGATACATATAAACATTATGCTGCAATTTCGATTGTATCTCGAGAATTGAAAAATCATCTTGATGGCTTGGAGTGTCCAAAACTTGAGCTTCTACAACTATCATGTGGCAAAGATGCTACTAGACAAAAGCTCCCTACCAATCTATTTAAAGGGATGATGGGATTAAAGGTTTTGGCTATGCAAGGTATGTCTTTTCCATCCCTACCACAATCCATACAGGTCCTTTAGAACCTTCAGACATTGCTTCTGGAGTATTGTGAGATAAAAGATGTGTCAGCAATTGGAGCACTTGGGAAACTAGAAATGCTTAGCTTTCTTGGTTCTGAAATCAAGGAGTTGCCCAGAGAAATAGGAAATCTGAGTCATTTAAAGTTGTTAATTCTGTCAGAATGCTTTGCTCTTCAGCACATTCCACCAGGTCTACTATCAAGTTTATCTAGACTAGAAGAGTTGTACATGGTAAATGTCTCTGTCATGAATTGGGAACCAACGAAAGGCAATAGAGAGGGAGCCAATGCAAGCCTTGCTGAACTAAGGTCTTTCTCTGATTCTTTGATGGCTTTACGTCTTTATATTCCAAACATCAAGTTATTGCCAAAAGATTTGCACTTTAAAAATCAAATGATAAAATTTCAGATATATGCATGGAACGGGCCATTTATGCTTCGGAGTTTTGGCAACTATTCTACTTTCTGGAACACAACTCGGTATATATTTAAAAGCAGTTTGATACTTGAAGGATTTGTTGCAAGTGATATTGCGGAGAGTCGGATACCTCGTCTATTGTTACAGAAATCTGAACTTGTAGTTTTGAGAGGAATAAAAGATTTTGAAAACATTCTCTCCAAGTTAGACGAAGAGGGTTTTCCATGCTTGGAGCTTCTAAGCATTTCATACAGTGAAGATGTAGAATACTTAATTGATGCCACATCATATCAGACTTCTCGTGTTGCCTTCCCTATCTTGCAGACATTGATACTCAAGGAATTGCCTAGTTTAAAAGAGATATATCATAGCCAAATCCCACAGAGATCCTTTAGTGGCACACACTCACAACTTGCTTGTTTTGGCAACCTCAAATCTCTTCATCTAAGTAAATGCAAGAGGTTGAAAAATGTGTCTTCATTGTCCATAGCGAGAGGTTTGGTTCAACTCCAGAAGTTATATATAGGTTTTTGTGATGACATGGAAGAAATTTTTCACAAGGAGAAGATGAGAAGGCACTAATTGATAAGATCATGTTTCCGCAATTAATGTCTATAGAGCTGGGCCTCCTACCAAGACTCATTGGCTTTTGTACAGGCGTAGGTCTGTTGAGCTTGTCCAACCATCGTTGTTGAATCAGGAGGTATAATTCTTTCCCTCGCTCTTTAAAATATCAATTTTATAAATCCTTCCTTTCAAAAGCTCATTGTTTTATGCTTTCAAATTGATTTATCAATTCTTTAATGTTCAAAAGGTTTGCCTGGATTTGATGCTTCTTACATAAATAGTTGAAAATTGTTGATGGTATAACATAATAAGTTCATGGATTCATCAGGTTAGAAGGATAGACACTGCTGGATCCTTTCCTGACTCAACACCCATCTCTCATAAATTCTTTTCATCCAAGACCATTTTGTGGCAACCTAATTTAAAAGAACTTTCATTGTCGAATGCAAATGAACATTTAGAAGTGGTATTTGATCTTGAAGGACAGAAGGACGACAATGACCATCAAAGAATCGTAGTACTTGCTGAATTGAAAACTTTAATAGTATATCATTTATGTAATTTAAGGTATGTGTGGAAGAATGTTCCACATGGAATTCAGGGCTTTCAAAACCTAACATCAATTGATGTATATGGATGTCAAAAACTAAGATATTTATTCCCACCTACTGTTGCAAAACTACTTGTGGAACTTCAAAGCATTAAAATATGGTGGTGTGACATGATCGAAAACATTGTTCAAAGAGATGGAGAAGAAGAGGCAGAGGATACCATCTTATTCCCTAAACTTACTTCCTTTATTTTATATTACCTGCCAAATCTCACGAGTTTCTGTATCAAACCTTATTCTTTTGAATGGTCATCCATGGAGAAGATCCATCTGTATATGTGTCCCAAATTCAAAACATATGGTAAGTTGCAAAAAATTAACTGGGAATTGGATTCAAAACCCCAAGACCAAGAGCCAAGCCTTGAGTGTGTACCACATGGCAGGAATGATAGTCCAATGGTCGCGTCAGACCAAGGCACCACCAAGAAATTCCAAGAAAGCTCATCTGTGAATAAAGAGGTACGTATCTCACAAATAACAATCCCGCCACCTTTTTTTTTTAATAATAAGAAAACAACACAATTAAATTTCTAGATTTATGCACCGGTGCCAATGGAGCATGGTCATAACCTTAAGTCGATCAACAGAGTGATAAGATAAATAGACATCAACATTTTATTCTTTTCTATTTGTTCATCAACTCTGTTTATACCATCTTCTTTTGTAGATGGATATATATATATATATATATATATATATATATGTATATATTTTGCTGTGGGGCCCATGGATCCAAATAATTTTGATGGATATTAAAGAAATGATTATTTAGTTCTTTAAAAGTAATTGATTATCTTTGTTTGTAGGGTATTTTGACTAAGGATCCAAGAGCTAATGATATCGACAACAACTCCGAGACATGGTCTCTTTTTCCATCCCATTTGATTGTGTGCTTAAAGAATCTAAAAACAATGGAATTGAGAAGCGGTGATTCACTGGAAGTTATATTTCAACTTGAGGAACTAGATGTTGAGGAAAGTCACATGGCACCAGTACTTGATCAGTTAAGGGAATTGGATCTACGTGATTTACCAAAACTGATGCACATATGGAAGAAGGGCCCAGAAAGGATCATGGGCTTTGGGAACTTGAGATTGTTAGATGTAAGGAGATGTAACAGTCTGACATATTTGTTCTCACCATCCATAGCAAAATTGCTTGTGATGTTAGAGAAAATAAGAGTTGATAACTGTGAAAAATTTGAAGAAATCCTTGCAAGAGCAGGAGAAGAAGAGGAAGAAAAGGAAAGACACATGGCACCAGTACTTGATCAGTTAAGGGAATTGCATCTATGTGATTTACCAAAACTGATGCACATATGGAAGAAGGGCCCAGAAAGGATCATGGGCTTTGGGAACTTGAGATTGTTAGAAGTAAGTCAATGTGACAGTCTGACATATTTGTTCTCACCATCCATAGCAAAATTGCTTGTGATGTTAGAGGAAATAAGAGTTTATAACTGTGCAAAAGTTGAAGAAATCCTCGCAAAAGCAACAGAAGAAGAGGAAGAAAAGGAAGTTTTGTTCTTCAAAGTGAACTCAATCGTGCTTTGTAATTTACCAAATCTGAAGTGTTTTTGCTTTGAAACTAATGCTTTAGAGTGGCCATCGCTGGAGGAAATAACGGTAATGGAATGTCCTAGTTTAAGCACGTTTATTCCATCTAATCTAAACACACCTAAGCTAGAGGGAGTATACGAAAATCATCCATGGATAGAAGAAAGAACGTGTCATTGGAAGGGAGACCTGAATGCCACCATAGAGCACATATTCAAAGGAAAGGTATGTCACATTCACACAACAAATATCCCACTAATAGGAGAGTTTTAGCACTTTTGTAGAAACCATCACTGTATATAATTTGCAAATATTTTTAGCTTTTATTAATTAGTAGAAATTAGAACCTAGTTTTATTAAAATGAAAAAATAAATATTTTGACACAATTGCATGCACCAAGAAAATATTTTGACAAACAATAGTTTTTTCACTTACAATCAATTACAGTAGTAGCAATAGCAATCACATAGCACTGTCGTTTTTCCATTGAAAATATTATGGTTACTTAAATCACACATATTTTTATATAGGAAAAGCCAGTGGATCATTAGACACATTAACAAGAGCAAACTGAGATTAGTGAGATGGATGCGTGATGCTGGGTAAAATATACAAGTGGTGAGCACATTACCTTTTCTTATATTAGTTTAGTATTTGGTCAGTATCCAAAAATGCATAAACATCATAAATAAATAAAATAAAATTGAATGATCATTAATTACAAGTTTCCTAGTTCTATAAAATCTAGAAAATCATATTTGGTAAAGCATAATATTATTCTATCCATCCCGATCATTTAGCTATAATTTAATCTTTATATTATAAGAACAAAAACATCATATTCTAGTAATTAAGTTGAAATCTTTAAAATATGATACTAATCAAATTTATTAAACAATAAGTGTCTTTTTTCCTCATCATATATAGATGTATGAAAGCAATGAAAGTAATCCCATTTAACTCACTGTAAATCTAATGTCTCACTTGCTTGTATATGGTAACAGGTGGTATCAATTACATGCTTTTCAGCCTCAAGTTGCTAGGAGGATATGATGCTGGCATATACATGTAGAAGGAAGCATTGTCATAAAGCTTACGAGAAACACATCTAAAGCTTATGCTCATTCCAAACAGGGCCTTATATTGTTTCTTTTAGTGGTGTAGCTAGCTGGATCTATCTTATGCTATTTGTGTGTGCGTGTGTGTGTGTGTGTTCCAAGAAGACCATAGTGTGATTATATTCTTGTTTTCATCTATGTTCAATCTTTTGTTCATAAGACTCCAAAATTGAAAAAATTGAGTGTGTTTATGAACCCTATGTGTGAATGGCATGCATTTATCTCCACATTTGAATGCTAAGTAAATATACTCATGTTCATACTAATTTATCTACTTGATAATCTTGTAGTTATTTTCTTTAAACTAGAACCAAGTTAATGTACGTTTCTTTGCACAAGAAAGTAGTAAATCATTTTGATGAAACCCAATAATAGCCAAACTTTACCAGCACATGATATATTTCCGCATACAAAATTGACTTTCCACTAAAACCAAACGATACAGCCAGCCTATGGAATTCTCATAGCAAATGAAATTGTGCATAAAAATATATTACATGTTGAATATGAATTAAAGAAAATCCAAACACCAAAAATGAATTCTTTCACCAATATATAATCTAATTTTGGTATACAAACTGATTATTGTAACCTACATTACAAATACTATCATATTGTCCTTCCTGGTTCTATTAAACATCTAACATAATCAGATTATTAGAACAATAGTTTAAACATAAGAAATGAGAATAAATGACATAGGTAAACATATGTGACACTAGAAGTGCATATGGAGACCAAATCAACAACAAAAGAAATGAGAATAAATGACCTAGGTAAACACACGTGACACTAGAAGTGCAGATGGAGACCAAATCAACAACAAAGAGATTTGCAACTCTCAATTTCATCATCAATATGACTAATGCATGACAACCCAATCCCCAAAGGAATTTGGGGTTAAAGATCGACAGCAATCCACTGAATGGTGAATCATGACTGATCCATTAAGAACTCAATGCTTAGCGATCCTTTGATAAGATGGGTTGAGTCAGTCTTCAAAAGAACTTCATCAAGACAATTTTTGTGCTTCTCATTCCCGTGACCGCACAAGCCAGAGGATACTAAGGGCTTGAAGATGAGAGGAATAGTCATTTATAGCAAGAAGTGCACGAGCTGATTGCCTGGTTATCAATATATGGTGCATTGTTATAGTGTTTTTTTATGCACATTGTCAACCTGGTAATTGCAAGAAAAGAAAAGAAAAAGTGACATAAAATGGCCTCATCTACAATTACAAGAAGACCAAGTTATGTACAAGTTGCATCAAAACTAGCACCAAGCCTTTTAAATGCATGATTTATTTCACCTAGAAAGAGGACCAAGTTTTTACAGACTCTTTTCTAAAAAAACAAATAAATACATAATGGGAAGTTAATGAATAGTAACCAGACTCTGTTTTTTGCAGACCCACCCCACCCCCCATAAAAATTCCCAGGCAAGATTAAATGCATAATGTTTTGAAGAACATATACGAATACAACAATCACATGTAGGATTTGGTTTATTCCTCATGTTCCAAATACCTAAAAACATACCAAAGTGCATTTCATCTTAATGCTATGGGAACATAAATTGGCTAATTATGGACAAAGAATATGAATTAAAATTTTATAATTGCGCACGGGGTATTCCTCAAAACAATTATACTTATAGATTTCCTACTATTTTACAGACAATATCAAAGTAACTAAAGAATTTTAAAGCAATTCCAAGAAGCAATATTCTACCATGTGTAAGGATTATCCTAGCACTGCAAATCTAGCCTGTTTCAAAATTGAGTTTCATTTCATCATCATTCCTTCCTAGCAATGAGTGCTTGAATTATGGTGGGAAAACAAATAAGTGGGATCAAACCAGAATAGAAAATTACCTGGCGAAAGAATCCCTCAAGCGTTCCAAGCTTTCCTATGTAGTTTGCTACATTCCCGGATGATCCTAACCGGCCAGGTGAGCCATTGGCCAATGTCTCAGCCAGGGATTGTTGCAATGCCTCCATGCCTAGTAACAGAGCATCTCAGTTAAAGGCTCCAATTGATTCACAAGAAGCTGCACCATTTGGCAATTCAGTCAAAAACGTTACAAAATCATTTTTAAAAATAAAGAGTAAAGAAGTGCTGCCAACATAGAAACAAGGTATTAAAGATTTTAATTTTTGACACATAAAGTGCCCTTTTTTTTTTGTCACAACATGTAAAATACATCCGTTCCAAAAATGGGTGATTAATAAGAAAGCACAATTAGAAATCAGAAGGGCTAATCAGAAATTCCTTTATGGTTAAGAAAACCAAAACTTCCATTACTCAAAATGTAAGAAAGAAGATAATATAGTCCTTACATTCATGTACATAAACTCCAATGTAGGAATCAAGGAAAAACAAAAAACGGTGGGCAAAAGAGGAGGGCGGGGGGGTTCATTTTATACAGACATCCTTCGTTAAATATGTATGTGTGTGTGGTGCATCTTCCCCTACAAATGCCATACATGTGTTAGAAAAATGGTTAAGTAACTAAATTCATCATTGCTTAATAGTTTAAACTTTTGGGACAAGTTGTAGTATATCATACTATCAGAACAGGTGGCCTTGAGTTCAAGCTTTTGTTTTCTTGATTACAAAAGCCACAATTTTAACAAGGCTAAATTCTAATCATGCCACAATTAAAAGAATTGATAATGTAGGGAATTTTTTGTAAAACCTATGGCCAACTGACCCTGCCTAGCAAAACTAGTTGCCAGGTAATCTAGGGGCATTCACGCATAACAGACTAAGAAAAAAAATCACAATAAAGGCCAAATTCAAAAAATAAAAAAGTGGTTCGAAATTCAAAAATAAAATCAGAAATAATAAATTCTGAATTAATTTTGGTGCTCCTTGCATCAAAAGACACACAATGACATTGAGATACATGTTAAGAAAATTTCCATGTGACATAATTAGTTTTCCAACTTTAGGCATTTGAAGCGTACCCCAGTTAGGTCAAACAATATATAAGTGAATCTACATGTCAAGTTGATTTCAAATAGGTAAGCCAGCAACCAGTTTTGAGATTTTTTTTTTTTTTTTAAAGTAAAGCTGCAATGCAGGTTAGAGTTCATCTCATGTAGTTTAGCAAAGAAACCTGAATGAGCTACAGAAACACCTTGGCATGATTAAAACCCTTTAAGGTGTCCATATCAAATTGTATGTTGAGCTTGCCTGCAGCTTATCATGCCACGCAACTATGAATTTAAAATAATTTGACCATAACCTCAGTAACTTGCATATTTAAGCTACAACCATGTGGTTACATTATTAAGGACCTTAACGCAAGATACTAAGAAATATGATTCTAAAGATTTTAGAGATGTTAATTCCGTGAACAATTTTAAAATCCAGGCATACTATCATTAAAGAATCAAAAGGAAAAGAAGTTTAAATACCATTTCCACTCATTAAATGGGATTAAGCTCCTGAGCTTGAGATATATATGCCCTAGAAGAAAAAGGATTAATAGAAACATAATAACAATGTCCTAAGCCCTCACATTGAAAAGGCAAAAAGGATAAAGGAGTACTGCACTTAATTGAGGATAACATTGTCAAACCTGCTGGCGGGCTCACCGGAGCTCTTGTTCTAGTTGATTTAGCTTTAGGCGGCTACTCTCAAGTTGTTGCACATATGCCTATAAAATGAAGTAAAAACAAGTTGTTGCATCTTATCCGTAAACTATTATAAGATGGAGCAGCTTGCATTCCAGCATATGCAGCAATTATATATTGAATGCACAACAAAATAACAATGACAGCAATGTTCATGAGGAGAAAAGAACTAAAGACACAGAAGGGCCTACTTTTTTCCTTAATCAGCTTTTTCTGGCAGCTTCACGATTTTGAGTAAGCTGGCGTAACATCCTTGAAATTTTGATTTGAAAGTTTTTTAATGTATATTATTTAAATCATATTGATCTGAAATTATCTAAATATACATTATTTAAATCATATTACCTTTTGATCCCCTGATTTCTTTTTTGATTTATAACTAGAATCAGAAGCCATAACAGCAGTCAATTGAGCCCTTTCATGCCGCACAAAGACAAGGAAAGCACAAACTTAAAGTCACTGGTAAAGAGCAGCCAAGCTTTCCAATGAAACAGAAAGTTCTTACATGCAATATTACTTTCACATGGCAACACAACACCAAAAGCAAAGATAGTTCTCATTACAGAATTATCGTATGGATCTAATGAAAGGGCATATTACTTTTTAGCATCAAATTACTACATAGTAGCATTACTACGTACGAGGTATTTATAGATGACATAATCTCTAGAAAGTTAAATAAGATGCATAAACATTGCGAGAGACATCACCCTTTGATTCTTGTCATCTGTTGAGGTATCAACCCTGGGGTATGCTTCTGCCATCGTGGACTCCCCAGTTCTCACAATGGCCACTAGATGTAGAAATCAGATTCGGTTGTGCTTCTTATGTGCTTGTCATCAGAGTTCTGGTTCTCATGTGCTTCCGTGAACCCTTTCAAATTCAGAAACAAAAGAAACAGAGAGAGAGAGAGAGAGAGAGAGAGAGAGGGGGGGGGGGGGGGGGGATGAAGGTGGGGTTGGCCCAAATAGGAAACGGAGAATAAACAACATAGGTAAACAAATGTGACACTGGAAGTGCATATGGAGACCAAATCAACAACGTAAGAAATGAGAATAAATGACCTAGGTAAACATATGTGACACTAGAAGTGCAGATGGAGACCAAATCAACAACAAAGAGATTTGCAACTTTCAATTTGATCATCAATGAGACTAATGCATGACAACCCAATACCAAAAGGAATTTGGGGTTAAAAATCGACAGCAATCCACTGAATGGTGAATCATGACCGATCCATTAAGAACTCAATGCTTAGTGATCCTTTGATAGGATGGGTTGAGTCAGTCCTCAAAAGAACTACATCAAGACAATTTTTGTGCTTCTCATTTCCGTGACACAAGCCAGAGGAGGCTAAGGGCTCGAAGACGAGAGGAATAGTCATTTATTGCAAGAAGCGCACAAGCTGATTGCCAGGTTATCAATATACGGTGCATTTGTTGTAGTGTTTTTTTAAGCACATTGTCAGCCTGGTAATTGCAAGAAAAGAAAAGAAAAATTGTCATAAAACGGCCTCATCTACAGTTACAAGAAGACCAAGTTATGTACAAGTTGCATCAAAACTTGCACCAAGCCTTTTAAATTGCTTGATTTGTTTCACCTAGCAAGAGGACCAAGTTTTTACAGACTCTTTTCTAAAATAAATAAATAATGGGAAGTTAATGAAAAGTAACCAGACTTTTTTTGTTTTTTGCAGACTCCCCCCACCCCCCATAAAAATTTCCAAGCAAGATTAAATGCATAATGCTTTGAAGAACACATACAAATACAACAATTACATGTTGGATTTGGTTTATTCCTCGTGTTCCAAATACCTGAAAACATACCAAAGTGCATTTAATCTTAATGCTATGGGAACACAAATTGGCTAATTATGGACAAAGAATATGTATTAATATATTATAATTGCACAAGGTGTATTCCTCAAAACAATTATACTTAAAAATTTCCTACTATTTTACTGACAAAATCGAAGTGGCTAAAGAATTTTAAAGCAATGCCAAGAAGCAATATTCTACCATATGTAAGGATTATCCTAGCACTTCAAATCTAGCCTGTTTCAAAATTGAGTTTCATTTCATCATCATTCCTTCCTAGCAATGAGTGCTTGAACCATACTTGGAAAAAAAATAAGTGGGATCAAACCAGAACAAAAAATTACCTGCCGAAGGAATCCCTCAAGTGTTCCAAGCTTTCCTATGTCCAAGGCCATTTGACCTATATAGTTTGCCACATTCTCAGATGATCCTGATGAGCCAGGTGAGCCATTGGCCAATGTCTTAGCCATGGGTTGTCACAATGCCTCCATGCCTTGTGACAGAGCATCTTCAGCCTGCTGGGATGACTGCTGCAAGTTGTAAATGCCTACCAATTGTTGCTCAGTTAAAGGCTCCAATTGATTCACAAGAAGCTGCACCATTTCGCAATTCAGTCAAAAACGTTATAAAATCATTTTAAAAAAAATAAAGAGTAAAGAAGATCCGCTAAGATAGAAACAAGGTATTAAAGATTTTAATTTTTGACACAAGTTAAAACAGAATGGCCTAAAAGTTCCTTCTTTTTTTTTGGGGTAACAATATCTACAATACATCCATTCCAAAAATGGGTGATGAGTAAGAAAAACACAACTCAGAAATCAGAACGGCTAAAGCCAGAGAAGGGCCTCTTTTTTTCTTAATCAGCTTTTTTCTGGAAGCTTCACGATTTTGAACAAGTTGGTGTAACATCCATGAAATTTTGATTTGAAAGTTTTTGAATGTATATTAGTTAAATCATATCGATCTGAAATTATCTGAAATATACATTGTTTAAATCATATTACTTTTTGATCCCCTGATTTCTCTTTTGATTTATCACTGGAATCAGAAGCCACAACAGCAGTCAATTGAACCCTTTCATGCTGCACAAAGACAAGGAAAGCACAAACTTATAGTCAAAGGTAAAGAGCAGCCAAGCTTTCCAATGAAACAGAAAGTTCTTACATGCAATATTACTTTCACATGGCAACGCCAAAAGCAAAGATATAGATAGTTCTCATTACAGAATTATCGTATGGATCTAATGAAAGGGCATATTACGTTTTAGCATCAAATTACTACTACATACGAGGTATTTATAGATGACATAATCTCTAGAAAGCTGAATAAGATGCATGCATAAACAATGCGAGAGACATCACCCTTTGATTCTTGTCAGAGTTCTGGTTCCCACGCGCTTCCGTGAACCCCTTCGAATTCAGAAACAAAAGAAACGGAGAGAGAGAGAGAGAGAGAGAGGGGTGAGGATGAAGGTGGGGTTGGCCCAAATAGGGAAGGCCCATTAAAGCTTATGCCACAAGAATGGATTTGTGTATTCTTTGACTTGAGATAAGTTCTAGATAATAGACATGAGCCCACAAACTACAAAAGCCACAATGGGCCTTGGCTTGATTTGGTTAAGTAAAACCTTATCTAGTAAACGAATAGTTGAGGTTTAAATAGATTTCCTACTACAAAGGGTTTGAAGCCTATCTATCTACGGGAAAGAGATTTCTTTTTGTTAATACAAAATAAAAATTTTACTATATATGTGTGTGTGAAGATCCCTTCTAGAGACTTGAATCCCGACCATTGTCCCCCACCACAAGAACTTTGTACCCCACCACAAGAACTTTGTACTTGTGGAGTGACCATCACACCAAAAATGTACAATGATATATGAAAGAGTTAAACCTTTTAGGAAAATGGATGAATCAGTAAATTACGGATAAAAATCATGCACTACTTTTGTATTTCACTTTGTTCTCTACCAATTACTATTTTCTAAACACAAAAATTTGTACAAATGATTTTTATTCATAATTTAATTGTTTGGCTATACTACAAACTAAAAAATTAATTGCCAAGAGTCTTGTAACTCAATTAATTAGTACTTCCTAGTGTTTGTAGGACATCCAAGATTACTCTCCCCAAAATTTCTGTCTATTTTAGTATAAGAACCTATTTTTTTATATTTTACATACTAAATTTTGAAAACACTCAACATCATATTATCTATTTTACATTATATTTTATTAAAATATCAATTTTTAAGATACACTTTTTCTACTCATCAAGAAACTTCTCTCTACCTTTAGCTTTGAGGCATTTCCGTTTCATTCTTTGATATTACCGTATTTATTGCAAATACTCGAATGAATGACTAACCATAAGAATCTTAAAGATTAAGTATTATCAATTTGTCAATGACTAAAGGAGACTGTTTAGGAATTGTGTGTGCACTTTTATTTTGTAATTAAATTGTATTTTTTCACCCTAAATTTTTAAGTGTATATATATAAAAGAATTGTTACAACAAGTGTGAACCATGGATTTGAATTCTCCTTGTAAAAAAGACACATTAATTATCATTGAGCCACAAATTTCACAATAATATAATTTCATTTTTTTGTTGGCAGTATTCATTAGGTGCTGAACAATCCACCTTTATTTCTCTCTTGTTTTTCTCTCCAACCTAAATGATTCTTTTAACATTTTACTCTCGTAACATTTGAGATAGTACTAACTACTGAGTTACACAGCATGACAGCACCACAAAACACATGCATAATGTGAAAAAAGCAGTGAAACCCTCAATGTCATAGACTTTTCCTTTGATCTTTTAGCAATATTGCATTATTTTTAGGGCAATGAATAATGTAATGTATGTTGACTGAATGCAACTAAATGCCATCACCAGTCACGACATCTTCACTAACTTTATTTGTACCCCTAAATCAAATTTTTTTCTTATGGAAAATCAAATCTAATTTCAAATGTTAATCTTGTACTAACTTTTTACTCTCTTTTATATATATATATATATATATATATATATATATGTTTAAATTTTTTTTCTAAATTAAATGGGGTTATAATAAATTGGATCCAAATCTCCTGTTGGGCAGTTCCACTTTGTGTTTTTTTTTTTTTTTTTTTTTTTTTTTTTTTTTTTGAGTAAGTAAGAAAATGAGAGGAGTAAATGAAGGCCTTTTATTGGCATTTCAGAATTTAATATCAAGATTACTCCATTAATTCATTTTGGTCATTTTGGTCTTTTTATTCTTGCCAAACTAGAGACAAATGAAACATGTCCACACCGTGAATATTCCATATTTAGTAGTGGATCTGGATCATAGCACTATATTTATCATTCGGATAAGTCCAACTAGAGATCATAGCACTATATTCCATAATTAGAGATGCATAAAACGTTGGCCTATAGTTGGCCTCCCCTTGAACTTGTAAGACACCAATTTGATACTGTAATAAAGCCCATTTTCTTTAGATTGTCAGAAGTTAGAATCTTCGCTTTCACAGTGAACCAAATAAAACAAACCAACATGAGAGGGACACTATCATGCCACACCACTTGCTAGGGAAATTATTGATCTTCCCAACTCCTCAAAATTTTGTAATAAATACTCAATTGTAAATTTGTAAATCCTCTAAATCTGAAGGAAGTCCAAATCTACGACTACGAGGGCAAATCTTACTATTTTTGGCAAAATACAATTCCTTCGATCGGGAAGGAGTAATTCTTAGAAGAAACTCTACAAATAATTGAGAAGAAACATTTTGAAAAGAAACCACTCTTCAAAACAAAAATAATAAAAAATAAAAATCTATTACCTAAGCCTTAGAATTTAGGAGCAGGCGAAACATAACAATTTAGGAGCAATTATTTGAGTTTTGTTTTTTTCCTTTATATAGTTTGAATAATCAAATCCCAATTGATTGTGGTTGTAATGATCCCACTTGAATTAAATAATTTAAAAAAAAATAATAAAAAAAACCCGAGAGATCAGTCTAGGTTAAATTTGATTGAGTTGGATTTATCGAGCTGATGGGTTAAATTCACACTATCAACTATAGATAGACATATTGCTTTGATCTTAACTTGTACCATTTGGCAATGAAATTGCCTACATTCAGGTAACAATGTTACAATATGATCAATTGCTCTATAAAAAAATGTCATGTTAATTAATAAAAATTACAAGTCAGCAAAAAAAGAAAACCTCCTCATCACTCTATTGAGTGTTAATCTATTCACTATGGGCAGCATTTCGGCATTCCCACATATGATACAAATGGATTGAGATCAAATACAATACTTAGGATATTGCACATGATGCAATTTTTTTGAATGGTTGAGATTGATAGTTGCAAAAAACAACTTTTAATCTCAACTATTGATTAAAAAAGTTAAGAAAAAAAGTAACGAGAAGTAAAACGTAAAAGTAAATTTTTTTTTTTTTTTTTTTTGGTGAGAAATGGTTGGGATCTTAGGCTGTGTTTGTTTTGGGTGAAAAGCATTTCCGGAAATGCTTTTCTGTATTTACGGGTGTTTAGTTGCACCCGAAAAATCAATTTTCTGGAAATTGATTTCCGTTGACCAGTGGTCAAGGGTGAAAATGAATTCAGTTTCTATTTTCACTTCAAATCTTATTTTCCAGAAAACTGAGAAACAGAGAGCACGAAGGGAGAGAGGAAGAAAGAAAGAGAGAGCTCAGCGCCATCGCCGATCCAAGCCCAGCGCCTATCGCCGGTGACCATGAACCCACGAACTGCCGATCCAAGTCGAGAGACCATCGCCAGTGACCACAAACACACGAACCCAGTCCCCATCGCCTCACTGCAACGAGCAGATCCAGTCGCACCTTCGATCGCACCGCGCCGCTCCGTCGATCGTCGATCTCCTTCGAACCCAGAACCCAGCGCTCTTCGCACCGGCGAGTCGCACCACGCCGCGTCGTCGATCGTTGTCTTCCTCGATCGCTTCCTCTTCCTCGATCTCTCCGTTTTTTTTTTTTAAGTTTGATTGTTGTTGTTGTTTTTTTTTTTTTTTGATGAACTGATTGTTGTTGTTGTTGTTGTTGTTGTGTTGTTGTTGCCGGAATTTGCTGTTGTTGTTGTGTTATTGTTGCTGGAATTTATTGCCGGAAATTGTGAAAATTTTTTGGAAAATAGCATTTTCCTAATAGAACCAAACACATGAAAATATTTTCTACAACAATTTTCATAATACAATCAAACACTTAAAAATATTTTCCTTTTCCGAAAAATAGCATTTCCAGAAAATAAGTATTTTCCAAAAAATATTTTACGGGAACTAAACAGACCCTTAATCCGATACAAATCATACTGCATGAAACGACAATGACAGGAGAATATCTCTTTCGCTGGCCAATACTGCAATTAAAGTCGTTGCATATCTTTCTACAGTGACTTCACCAACAAGACCCATATCCTAAAATTAATCCTCAGATGAGAATGAGTGAGTATCATAGTTTCAACCTAAGGCAATGACGGTGACAACTGACAAGTCGTCGGTGCTCAATAATGATATAGCCTAGTTCTAAACGACATGCCGTGTTAGACCATCCGTTGTTGACTGCTTGTTCTCTATTGAAGAATTGACAGACTTGTAGAGATTAGAGTTATTAGTTAGCAATGACTGTTGTTTTGTTTAACATTATTCCATTGGTCAAGTTAGTTATTTATTATGCTGTTAAGTTGAGGAGTTAAGAGCGTTGAACAGTAATATATGAGAAAAAGAGCCCATAGGCTTGAAGTGGCCTAGCAAAATAAATGAGGACATTTCATGAAGAATCACTAAAATTGAATATATATATATATATATATATATATATATATATAAACCATCAAACACAAAAAGTGGTAAATTATGAATAGAAATCATGTACCACTTTTGTGTTCCATTTATGTTTTATCAATCACAATTTATTGAACATAAAAAATGAGACAGATAATCTCTATTGGTAAATAACACATTTGGCTATGCTACAAGTTAGAAACTGACTCATTCAATATAGATAAAGGCAACCTTGGGCGTGTTTGGTAGAGTAGATTTTAAGGAGGATGAAAAAAAAAAAAAGAGAAAATGAGGAGAGAAAACTTTTTGAAAAGTGTTTGGTTAGAAGGAAGAGAGGAAAAAGTGATAGTGGGGTCCAAGTGTTTCCTTTCTGAGCTCACCAAAAATTAATGTCCCCAAAATGAAGAGAAAAGAGGAAAGAAAATGAGAACAAAGCGCACAGGTTATTTTGGACAAAAATGTCCTCCTCTAGTGATAAAAAAGTGTGTTGGCTTTTGTCATTTTATTCATTTGATTTGTCTTTTTTTCCCATTATTTCTTATACTTTTTTTTTTTCACCTGTTACTTCTTCAATTCGGTTCTTAAGTCTATACTTTCATCTTACTTCTTCAGGTTTTCTTTTCACCGGTTGTTTTTTTTTTTTTTTCCCTGTTTGCGTTCATCAATTTTTTTCCTTTCACATTCTCTCTTTTGTTACTTCTCTTTTATTTTATTTTTTCATCATTTTTTCCTCTTTGTTTTCCTTTTTTTTTTTTTTGGGTTCTTCACTACAAAAAACTTGGCCTATAGTGGCGTTTTTTTAGCGGCGTTTGTCAAAAACGCCATTATAGGTACCCTATAGCTGCGTTTAACAAGTCCAACAGCGGCGTTTTAAGCTAATGAGTCTATAGTAGCGTTTTCAAGGGCCTATAACAGTGTTTTTAAAACGCCACTATAGGTCCGGCCTATAATGGCTTTTGTCATGGTCTGCATTTTTTTTTTAACAAAGTGTCTTTCTATACACAATTTTTAATAAAAATATTAAAATATAGTGTGCAATTGTTTTTATCTAATAAGGGCATGAGGATAAATTTATACAAAAAAAAATTTCATCATTCCACTTTTCTATCCCTTAAACCAAACACACATAAGAAAAAATTAGATATTTTCTATCCTCTCACTTTTCCACCATTCCAACCAAACGGACACTTAAATACAATACTTTAGGCCTAGCATATTATAGATTCCACAATTAAATTCAATGCATGATTATATTGACCAACAAAACACAAACAATGTTATATTTTTTAAGAACCATTAAATTTAATACAACTATATATTTGAATTTAATTGCAAAAATTATTAATGTGCAACTTTTAATTTGATTGGGTGTGATATGCCAACTATAAATTATGAAGGAACTTTTAGCAATAATAGTCAATATGGATCTAATGAAATTATATTCTCTCCCACGAACACACCTTTTCCTTATTGTTACGGTTCACTTCTTCAATTCATCAAGATATTTTTCTCTAACTTTACCGTAGCCACATTTCACTTTTTATTCTTTGAGGTTAACATATGTAGTTATGTACTGCAAACACAAATGATAGACTGGCTATTTGAGTCTTGAAAGTCTAGGTATTCACAAATTTTTAGTGCCAACTAAAGGAAATTGTTATGGAATTGAATGTGAATTTTTTTTTATTGCGCATTTTTTCATCCTAAATTTTCTCAGTATATGTATAAAAATTGTCACAATAATAAGTGTGAGAGGGATTTGAATTCTTCTTATGAAGAAGACCAACTAATACCACTAAGCTACAAATTTCACACTAAATTCACTTTGTGTTGGCTTTATTCAGTTGTGCAAACCAATCCAATCCGCCTTTATTCCTCTTGTTTATCTCTCCAGTCTTAGGGACAAAATGAGCTTTTACCCTTTTTAAAAAAACAATCCAGCATTTTGTCATTTTTTTCAAACTAATTAGAGAAATGCCCATTTTTTGAAACTCAATTTATGATAAATCGAGTTATAAAAAAAAAAAAAAATTCTGCAGCCCTATAGCGACGTTTTTAAGGACTTATAGTGACGTTTTTAGGATCTATAGTGGCGTTTTGTAACTCGACCTATATGAAATCGAGTTATAAGTAAAAAAAATTAAAAAAAAATTGCCTACAACTCGATTTCATATAGGTCGAGTTACAAAACGCCACTATAGGTCTTGAAAACGTCACTATAAGTCCTTAAAAACGCCGCTATAGGGCCTAACTTGATTTATCATAAATCGAGTTTCAAAAGATGGGCATTTCCTTAATTAATTTAGAAAATAGGGCAAAATGCTGGATTGTTTTTTTAAAAAGGGCAAAAGCCAATTTTTTCCCTCCTTTTCAGGCAAAATAAGCAGCATTTTGCCCAATTTCCCAAACTAATTAGGGAAATACTCTTCTTTTGAAATTCGATTTGTTTTAAGTCGAGTTAAGTCCTATAGTGGCATTTTAAGGAGCTTATATTGACGTTTTAAGGATCTATAGTGGCGTTTTTTAACTCGAGCTCCATGAAATCAAGTTGTAGGTAAAAAAAAATTAAAAAAAAAAAAAATTGCCTATAACTCGATTTCAAGGAGCTCGAGTTAAAAAACGCCACTATAATTCCTTAAAACGTCACTATAGGCTCCTTAAAACGCTATTATAGGACTTTAGAATTTATTTTTTTTTTTTTTAACTTGATTTAGAGCAAATTAAGTTTCAAAAGAGGGGCATTTCCCTAATTAATTTGAAAAAGAGGGCAAAATGCTACTTATTTTGCCTGAAAAGGGCAAAGGCCAATTTTGTCCATGATCGAAGGAAATTGTTTTGGAATTGAGCAGTGCGCCATTTTTTTTTTTTTTTTAATTACTCCTTTACATCCTAATTGTGAAAGGGGGAATTGAATTCTCCTAAAAATTACCAATCAATATCGCTTAGCTACAAAAGTTTCAATAATTTCATCATTTTGTTGGCATTATTCATCTGTTAGGTGTTGACCAATCCAATCCATCTTTATTTTGCTCTTGTTTTTCTCTCCGACCTTGTTACGGCCATAAAAAAAAAAAAAAAAAAAAAATCACTAAAATTTTCAAATATTAGTCACATAACATTTGAAAATTGAAATAGTATTCTGAGTGACTATGTCTAAAACACCATGAATACATAATGTGAAGGAAACAGTGAGACTCAGTGTCATAAACTTTTCCTTCTTATCATTTAGCAAGTTGTTTCTTTCACACCGTGTAATTGAAATCGTGGATTTAACTCACATTTTTTTAGCAATATTGTATTATTGTTAGGGGCTTAGGACAATGAATGATTAAAGTCCGCCTGAATGCAGCTAAAGGCCATTACGAGTCATGAAACCACCACTTATATTGCTGATTTACTTTTAATTCTGCAAAAAATTTTGATCACATAAAAAACCACAATCTTTAATACAATCGTTCACATGCAAATTATAAGCGATAAAAAAAAATTAGTACATATAAAAATAATAAACAGCTAGTAATTGGTAAAAAATTGTATGACAATTAAAGTTAATTATGTCACTCTCCATTTTCGTTTGTCCTATTTTCTTTTCTTATTTTCCCAAAAAAATGACCTAGAAAATGATGGTGAAATAGTTTCTTTGTTCTTTCCACCTCATGACTCATGAGTAGGACTAGGACTCTATAGGACTTTTATTTTACCTTATCACATAATACCGCCTTGGTAGGTAGGTAGGGATGGAACTAGTTTCTTGAATATTTAATATTCACTATTAAATGGCAAAAATATTGTATTCATAATTTCATACTATGCTCCCTTTAAGATTAAAAGTGGGTTCCATGCATGACTTCCGTCCCCAATCCCATATAAATAAATAATAATAATAATAATAAAACCATCATATAACAGAGATTAAATTAAATCTTATCATATATGGTTCCTTTAAAAAATAAATTGTGTACAGAAGGATGTCGTCCTAAAGTTTATAATGAGTCAAAAAGAATGATATTGTCGGGCAATAATGGATATACTGATTGCGTTGAGCTTGACTTGTAAAAAAGATAGGATTGCTTGCACCATTTGGCGATGAGATCTCCTGCTGTCCTGCAATCAAGTCTGTTTGTTTTGTTTTGTTTTCTTTATTATTTAAGCGTTTATTGCTGGTCGTTGTTCTTTGAATTGATTTTCGGAAAGCCAATATATTGAGAAATCACGCTAATATTACATAAGAGTAGTGATGCATAACAAAGAAAGATCATATAAGGTCTCAAGCTCGTAATATAGACAATAAGGAATATTAATCAAGTATTGAACAAATGATATAATGTCCTCAATTCTATATAACAAGGTGTGGATATCGAGGGAGGTGATGGAGGAGAAAGAAATTACTACTTATACTACACACACAAACGCTATTCTTTTGAGTTGTTGTATTTACACCAAACTAGAACATAGAATACGAATGGGGAGAATTAGTTAGAACTAATTGTTGGGAGTTGATTTATTCTTGCCTTACTCTTTGAGATTTATTATGGATTAAGAAAGCTCTTATTATCCATCTTTCTATTTGATTGCTGGATTTTAGAAAACATGATAATATTGAAATCTGTTGCCAGTTGGATAATAGGGTTAGCTGCTTTAATGATTTTTTTGGGAAATTTTTTAACCAGTCTCATGTTCTGAGCTTTGTTGAAGGGAAACAACCCTCTTTGAAATCTACTAAATTTGTGGGATGTAGTCAGAATGCATCATATGCAGCCAACCTTTTTATTTTAGCTTGGAAAAACCATTCGAATTTTGTGTCAAATGCAATAACTTTAATTAGTGTTTTTATTTTTTGTGTTAGTGGCTAGCACATGGGTCTTCTCATAGACCCTCAGCTTTTATAATTGTTTGAAGCTCACTCTGTGGAGTCCAAGTTTAGGTTCATAAATAAGCCCAAATAAGATCATTCTTTACCCTTCAAACTACATTTCTTCAATTCTTTATTAAAAATTATTAGAGTTTTACTTTATCCGGACTTATAATATATTTGTAAAAAGAACTGATCAATACAGGTCACGTTAGGATTAGGAGATTTTTATATATTATGGGTCGAATAGGAAGTGTAGCTAAAGTAGTCAATTAGGAAGGTGGCTAATAGCTAATGTGATCGCAGCTGATATGTTGCTACAAATTGTAAAGAAGTGCTTTCACACAGGACGTGTACCTAATTTTATTTTATTTTATTTTTATTTTTTGAGAAAGTATAGCTGTATAGGAACGTGTACCTAATCTATCTTTTCGAGAAAAAAAATCACCGCTATTATTATTCTATTATTTTATGTCATCTCATTCACCGTTTCTTCTTATTTTCCTTTCTCTTTTTCCAAAAGTTGTGTCTTCTTCTACTAAAGTCTATAGCTAGTGATGGCCTAGACTAGCTATTGACTGCAAAAAAAGTCTATAGCTAGAAGGTGGGAGGAATCCCAAGTTTGGAAGGGAGATTCTCTTCCTTTCGTCCATCATCTCATTTAAAATGACTGTGATAGCAAGTGTTAAAAAGTTATTTTGATATTTTTAGTTCTTCAAACACCTTAAAATTATACTATACTTCACGGTGGAGCTAAACTTATTTTTTTAGAAAATGTTAACGAATACTGTTAGGACATTATTTAATAATTTATTTAAAGAAAGTTTTTATGAGAAAAGAAAGAAAAGCAATTTATGTATTGACCTTTTTTTTCATTCTATAAAAGTGATATCAAAACTTTTCTAAAATGGATTGTTAACCAATGCCTTAAGGGCACTCGTTAGCATGACCTTATTTTTTTTAACTCCATAGTTACAGTGCACATCTATATAAAAAATTATTATTTTTTAGCTCTAAACTACAGTGCACATCTATCTATTAATGTGCAATATAGCTTAGAGCTAAAAAAAATAATTTTTTATTCCCTGCCCAATTAAAATATTACCTCTCTCTTAACTCTGATAATCTCTCAACTCTCACCCCCCCTCTCTCTCAACTCTCTTAGCTCTCTCTCAACTTCATCTCACCGCTGCCAGCCCACCCCCACGCCGCAGACCCACACCGCCGATCCACGCTGCCAACCCATCTTGTAAATATATGGATCTTGTAACTTAATCGGGTTGTTTAGTGATAATGCCCTTTGTAGGAACTAGGTTTAAGCACTTCTTCTATTGGATGAGTAAACTCAGGCCCAACTAGCCCAATATAATAAATTTATAGAGGATGAGCTTAAGAATTAGGCCTTAGTGAGGGTTACAACAACTAGACATGATTATGAGCAGATTGAACAACAGGGACGTGGACTAAAGTGTGAAATTTTGTCCTCGGCCCTTATTCGGTGAGCTTGTTGTTCCTATTATTTCTTAAGTACTTGGTTACAAAGGTTCCAAAGATGATACAAATTGCTACAATATTTTCTATTTCTAATTTTCCAATCCCTCTTTCTGAAGGATTTCTTACATTATATATCCCCTTTTAGTTGATCTTGACCCTTTATTTGTTGATCATGCAGGTCACCACTTGAGTGTTTGTCCCATCAACCGCTTTTCCAAACCTTTTGTGAATTGCAACAACCAAGACAGCACTGTTCAGGGGTCATTTGCTCATTAATGCGGCTAGAACGTTAGTTATGGACATTTAATGCAGAGGTGACAGTTTCTCCTTGAATTGTTTCTCCACCATGCTCCCATGGCTGACCCATTGTACTTGTCCCTTTTTCATGGGATGCTCTGGGAGGCTGCCTTTGATGGCGTGCCGCTCTTCCCTTCTATGGTCTCGGTTGGCCAAGAACAAGATCGTTCTCGGCGATATTTCTTGACAATTTGGACCTTCTTCGTTCGTCCTCGGACATTTCTTCCTCCTCGGCGTGTGCCTTGGGCTTAGCATAAAGTAGGCCGGAGTTGTCAAATTCTTTAACCCCACAATAGCCCCTCAAAATCCTGCTGTCCAGCTCCTCGGATAGAGATGAGGGTTTTGATGTCCTCGGGCCTTTGTTAAGGCTTATCAAGTCTTGTCCTCCATTAGTGCCAGAGTCTTTTCACCTGTCTAAGGCGTGTTCCTGGTGCTTTGGTATACGGAGCGCGCCTTCATTAAATTTTGGCGGCTCTGTGTTCCCCACGTTCAACGGCGTGATGGTAATCTAACGGTGGAGATTTCTTTAACTTTATGAGCAGGAAAACCCACACGGTTATTTTTAATTGGAGGTATAAATACCCATTTGAACCGATTTGCCTCTTTACTTTTACACTCAAGAGTTCTTGTGCACATATCTTGAGTTCGGTCAAATCTCCAACCAAACTCACATCTCTTTTCAGCATAAAAAGCCTATCCAAGGAGCTTTTCCTCATTTCTATAAGTTTTCTTTTCTCTCTCTAACTCATATTTTCTCTCTTCTAAGTTTCTTTTCCTCTTGTTCCTCTCTTTCCTTCGTCCTTCCTGAGTTCTTTAGCCGTTTCTAGGGATGGGATGGTTTAAAAAGTTAGTTGAGTTCTGAAGAGGCAATGGAAAAATTCATTGCTGATTATAGGATACCCAGTAACGTAGGTTTGAGATATTATGAAGAAGGGGAGTGGCATTTTAGGAGGTAAGAGGGTGAAGTAGTGATTCCCATAATCGCCTTCATAGAAGGTGGTATGAGAATCCCTATAGGACCGGTGATGAGGGATTACCTTACGCATTTCCGATTATCTCCCACCCAGTGCACCACCAACGTGTTTAGGATCTTGGGCTGCGTGGACACCTTAAACGAGAAAATGGGGTTGAGGTTAACCCATCACGATGTAAACAGGTGCTACAACTTCCAACACCTGAATGGTAAATCCTATTATATGAAGACGAGGGATGATAAGGTTCGGCTTATTCAGTGCCTCCCCGAGTCCAGCAAGGGGTTAAATAAGGACTTTCTCATCGTGTTCAAGGAGTGGCACAACGGCCTTCATTGTCCGACAAAGGAGGGGGCGCCAGGTGGGGTATTCAAAGTAAAAGAGGATTGATCTTTTGTGATATCACAGTTTGCATTGTTCGGTTGCTAATATGAATATGCTTTCTTTTTTACAGATCCACACGCCTTTGGACGACACTTTCACTTGATCAATCGAGGAGATTTGGAAACCATCCTTAGAGCGGAGGTTTTTGTGAACGAAGCTGACAACCAAATCAAAGCCGCTCACAAGATCCTCGGGTACGATCCCATCCAAAAATCTTTCTCGGCTCCGAAGTACGTGATCAGAGCCAAAGATCCTCGGCTTCACAGAATCACCGTAGTAGAACACGGGTTCCTGCTTCTCGAAGGATCTCCTATCTCAGAAGGCGTTCTGTCGACAGGCCCTTCTTCATCCCACCAAGCTATAAAGGCCAAGGGAGGAACGGTAGAAAGAGAAGAAAAGGTCGCTGATTTGGGTCCGTCCGAAGTCGAATTTGGTGTATTCGACCAAGTTAGTCTATCCGAGGATCCCTCTGGTGATTTGGGTAACCCCAATTTGACTGAAGCGAATTTTCCATCAGTAGGGACTTCTTCTAAGGCAGATATGGGTTTTAAGAGAAGGCCACATACTAGCCTATTCGAGCTGATTAAAGGTCAGCCAGGGAAAGGCATGCCAGGGAAGTCACAATCCATACTTCCTCCTCCTCCGCCCAAGCTTCCACCAATTCAGACCAGATCATCTTCCACCCAGTCCAAGCTTCCACCTCCTCCACCTCATCTAAATCTGCCACCAAAGCCCGAGCCTACTGATCCCAAACATAAAAAGGACCCTAAAGGCAAAAGACCCATGGAGGCTGATAAATATCGTTCCTCCCTAGAAGAGGATGAAGCTCGGCAAGCTACAAAACAGCAGAAGACAGGGCATAGGGGCCTTGATAAAGAAGCTGACACTCAGCTGGAGCCCCAGGCTTGGCTCCCTGTGCCAATGCTCCACAGGGCTCCCCTGATGGACAACGCCTCACTCAAGGACTTCCAAGGAGGCGAGGGTACCTACGTGGCCGATGCATTGGAAAGGTCCTTGTTGCTGCCAACTAATATGGCCAAGTTAAGAAACCTGAGGAGGCACAAGGTCTTCCTCAACCTCAAGAGGTACCTGGGCATGGTAAGGTTTCTACCTTTTTACCTCAGTTGATTTTGTTGCTAGCTTTTATCTTACTTTGTTTTTATTTTACTTGTCAGGCCATTCAGGCCACTTATAGGTTGGAAGATGTGGCCAACCACCAGAGCAGGGCCTTGGAGATGGAGTGAGATAGGCGCGTGGCCTCTATAGAGCCCCTCAACAACTCCGATGCTACCCTTAAGAACGCAAAAAAGGACCTCAAAGAGATGGAGAAAACCAAGAATAGCGCTAAGTCTGGCTTGGTGGGTGCCCAAAAGTAGGCCGAGGATCAAACAAGGCACCTACGTGAAGCCCAGGATTAGCTTACCATTGCCAATGAGCAAATAATGGACTTGAAGAAAAAGCTAGAAGAGGCAGAGAGGGCTAAGGGCGCCTTGGAGAAGGCAAAGGATGTAGCTGTGAAGGCCTGTGAGGAGGCAGAGAAGGCCAGGGTCGAGGCTAAAAGTTCCAAGGAGGAGGTTTTTGCCTCGAGAGTCATTGAGACCCAGGCCACTCTCAAGGCTCAAGTACCTAGGGTATGCAGGTTCTATTGTTCCTAAGTTTGGAATGAAGCCCTTAAACAAGTTGGAGTTAAGGATTCATCTGACCTTTGGAAGGTAGAAAGTATATATTACCCTCCTGTCATCCGAGAGCCAGGCCCTCCTAGCTCTAAGGCTGGTACTTCCCTCAAGATGGTTGAGGCAGGCCATCCTGACGTTGCTTTTGCTTCAACTACTCTTAATGAGCCTGCCGAGGAAGCTTAGCCTTCTGGGGTAACTGAAACAGACAAAGGCCCTAACCAAGAAGCACCTCAGGATGCTGCAAAGCCCTAAGCTGATGCCCAAGCCCCTCATACAGCGGAGACAGCTCTCCTTGTGGTGCCTCTGCAAGCTCTTCCCCCAGCTGAAAGCTTCGAGGGCCCTGAGGCCGCTTCAAACCAACCTCCCAAGGGGGGAGTGAAGATCAAGTTGAAAAAATAGGCCCCTCATGTTTTTTTTTTTTTTTTTTAGATATTTGAACTGTTGTAATAGGACACTTGGACTGAATGTATGCAATTCCCTTTTCATGTGCTAATTGTTGCTATGATGGGTTCTGCTATTTATATAACTTGTGCTTTGATTATTAGCTAAACAGTCTCAACAGTGTGACTTGTTTTCCATTTTTGAAATAGCAGCCAAAAAATGTAAAGTCCATAATGATAATTTCCACTTAGACTTTAATTAACAATTAAGCCACCTTATTACTAAGCCTTGCTTTTGCTGAATAAACTATAAAAGGCAATAACCTTATAATATGAATCCTATATCTCATGAATTGGTTATCATAACGGGTAAAAAATGCTAAGCGCGCAGCATTTATAAAGATAAACCTCTAAATCCTAAGATCAAATGCCACAGCACAACGTGCAAAGGTACTCATAGGTATGTTCTAAAAATTTATTAACCTCAAGGAAATAGTTAGCTATTGACTATGTAGGGGATTTAAGTTCAATGTACCTCAAAGTGCTTTAAGTGATGCTCATGGGCTTGTATTTGTTTACATCTTTATTGAATGAGGACAGGGCAAGTGGTTCGAGGTGCCAGACTCCCCTTTGGCTGTATTTGTAACTCAAATGAATGCTCAAGCTCGTTAATTTCCTCAAAGGTTGTGGTCCGAGGAGTCACACAACACCTGGAATCTGTTTAACGCTCAGGCCTTTGTTGAAAGTAGTCAGTTTCCCCCTAGGTTTGAGTCCAAGGACCATGAAAGACCTTGGTTCTGTCTAACACTTAGATCTTCATTGAAAGTAGTTAGTTTCCCTATAGGTTTAAGTCCGACCATCATGCAAGACCTGCATGACCTTGGTTCTGTCTAACACTTAGATTTTCATTGGAAGTAGTTAGTTTCTCCATAGGTTTGAATCCGAAGACCATGCAAGATCTTGGTTCTGTTTAACACTTAGATTTTTCTTGAAGTAGTTAGTTTCCCCACAGGTTTGAGTCCGAGGACCATGCAAGATTTTGGTTCTATCTAACACTTAGATTTTCATTGGAAGTAGTTAGTTTCCCCACAAGTTTGAGTCCGAGGACCATGCAAGACCTTGGTTCTATTTAACACTTAGATTTTTCTTGAAGTAGTTAGTTTCCCCAGAGGTTTGAGTCCAAGGACCATGCAAGACCTTAGTTCTATCTAACACTTATATGGTTTCCAAAATACAAGACATATAATCATAATAGACTTAAGATTTGAATCGGAGAAATACTTTTATTAATAATAATATCTTCTTAGGTTATTTACATTCCATGGGCGAAGTACAGCTTTTTCATCTAAGTCTTCTAAGTAGTATGCACCTATCCTTGCTACTGAAGTAATTCGGTATGGTTCTTCCCAATTAGGTCCCAGCTTTCCCCAGGATGGGCTCTTGGCAGCACCTACAACTTTCCTTAACACTAAGTCCCTCGGTACTAATGGTCTCAGCTTCACATTGGCATCATATCCCTGCTTGAGCTTTTGGTGGTAGTAGGCCAACTGGATTACTGCATTTTCTCTTCATTCATTGATCAAATCTAGGCTCTTTCCTAGTAATCTATCATTACTGCTTAGAGTGAAGAAGCTCGTCCTCAGCGTTGGGAAGCTTGCCTCTAAAGGGATAATAGCCTCGGCCCCATAGGTCATGGCAAAAGGTGTCTCCCCCGTTGATCGCCGTGGTGTAGTCCGATAAGTCCATAAGACGTGTGGCAGCTCTTCTACCCATCTTTCCTTAGCGTCATCCAGTCTTTTCTTAAGCCCGTTGACTATGACCTTGTTGACAGCCTTGGCCTATCCATTTCCTTGAGGATAAGCTGGAGTTAAGTACCTGTTTGTGATCCCTAGTTCGCAACAGTATCTTCTAAAGGCTTTGCTATCAAATTGGTGTCCATTATTTGAAATGAGGGTATGAGGGACCCCGAATCGTGTAACAATGTTTCTCTAGATGAATTTCTTAGCATCCACGTCTCTAAAAAAAATGTTGGCCAATGGCTCAGTTTTGACCCATTTAGTGAAATAATCTGTGCTGACCAACAAATATCTCTTATTTCCTACTGCCTTGGGAAAAATGCCTACAATATCCAGGCCCCATTGGGCAAATAGCCATAGACTGGACAAAGGGTTGAGGACCCCTCCTAACTGATGAATATTTGGGGCAAACCTTTGGCATTGGTCACATTTCTTAACATATTCTAGGGCTTCCTTCTACATCCCCGGCCACCAATATCCCTAGGTAATGGCTCGGTGCGACAGAGATCTTCCTCCTGTGTGACTCCCACAAATCCCTTCGTGCAGCTCTTCAAGCAGTAATTCTGATGTTTCAGGGTGAATACACAGTAAATATGGCCTAAAATAGGAGCGCTTATACAATTTGTAGTCCTCAGACAACTAGAACCAAGAAGCATTTCTTCGTATTTTCTTAGCCTCTAACTTTTCCTCGAGCAGAATATCATCTTTGAGGAATCTCACTATAGGGTCCATCCAACTAGGACTCACCATAACTTGATGGATATGAACCATGCCTTTTGCAACCTCATTTGCTCTATCCAGATGCCCGACAAGAATAATTCGAGGCAGAGCCCCTACCGAGGAGGTAGCAAGCGTGGCCAATGAATCTGCATGGGTGTTTCCACTTCTAGAGATGTGTGATAAGCTGAAAAGATTGAAGTCTGACTACAAGCGTTTCACCTAGCTTAAGTACTCTTGCCTCCTCGCATCTCTGGCTTTCAACTCTCCATTTACCTGGCCCACTACCAATCTCGAGTCCAAGAACATCTCTACTGTTTTTCCTCCCATTTTCTGCACCATGGCCATTTCTTGTAACAAGGTCTCATACTCGGCTTTGTTATTTGTGGCCGAGAACCCAAGTTTCAGGGATTTCTCTATGAAAGCCTTCTTAGGAGATACTAAGACTAGCCCCACTCCGGACCCCCTTTGATTTGCAGTGCCATCAACGTACACCTTCCAACATGGGCGTCCTGGCATAGAGATTACCCCAACTGATTTTTCATCCATGTTTTACTTCTCTGCTACCACTTCTATTGGTGGCTCAACAAATTTGGCCACCAAGTCAGCCAGGACCTGGCCTTTTATAAAGGTCTGAGGCATATACTTGATGTCAAAGGCTCCTAGAATTGTGTTCCATAGGGCAATCCTTTCATTGTAATCAGCAGTCCGAAGTACAAACTTCAAAGGTAGTTAGGTTAGAACAACTACTGTGTAGGTTTGGAAATAATGGGGAAGCTTTCATGTAGCATGGCCCACAGCTAGTATAACTTTCTCCAAAGGTAAGTATCTGACCTCAGCTTCATGTAGAGACTTACTCACGTAATAGACTAGCTTTTGAAGGCCATTGTCATCCTGTATTTGCACCAAGCTCACAACATAAGGGGCCACAACAATATATGCGTATAGGACTTCATCGGCCTTAGGGCTGGACATGATAGGTGGCCGGGATAGGTACTCCTTGAGTTGCTGAAAAGCCACAATACAGTCCTCGGACCACTCAAATCCTTTCCACTTGTTGATTAAGAGATAAAATGGTCTACATCTATTCGCCGACTTTGAAATGAATCGATTCAAGGCCGCAATCATTCCAGTAAGCTTTTGAACCTCCTTGGCATTTTGCGATGGTTTTAAATCATTAATAACCTTGATCTGGTCAGGGTTAGCCTCAATTCCCCTATGAGTAATAATGTAGCCTAAAAACTTGCCTGATCCCACGCCAAAGGAGCATTTGGAAGCATTTAGGCGCAGCTTGTGCTTCCTTAAGACATCAAAGGTGCAGCCGAGGTCTCTTAAATACTCAGACACCACTTTACTCTTCACCACCATATCATCAACATAAATTTCGATACTCTTGCCCAACTGCGGCTCGAACATTCTTGTCATCATTCTTTGATAAGTGGACCCTGTATTCTTCAAATCGAACGGCATTACCTTGTAGTGGTAGTTCTCAATGGGTGTCACGAAGGCTGTCTTCTCCTGATCCTCCAAGGCTAGTGGTATTCGATGATAGCCTTGAAAGACATCTAAGAAGCTTATCTGAGGATGGCCCGCAGTTGCATCCATCAGCTGATCTATCCGAGGCATGGGGAACGGGCTTTTTAGGCATGCCCTATTTAGGTCCATGAAGTCTACACAAATCCCTCATTTTCCACTTTTCTTCTTGACCACCATAGTGTTGGCCAACCATTCGGGGTAAAAAACCTCTTTGATAGCCTCTGCACGTTTAAGCTTCATCACTTTGTCCCTAATCGCATTGACGTGCTCTCTTGACGGGGGTCGAGGTGGCTGCTTCTTGGGAGTGATGGACGAGTTGACATTGAGATGGTGATAGATGAAGGCTGGATCAATCCCTGGAGCTTTGCAGGCATCCCATGCAAATACGTCAATATTTCTTTTGAGAAACTCAATCAACCCCTTCTTCTCCTGAAAAGGCAGCTGAGCTCCGACCTAAAAGAACTTCTCTAGGTCACCACCAATGACCACCTTCCCTAGATTTTTGCATTTTGCCTCCTCAACAGTTGTATCAGGAGGCGACACCGGGGCCTTTGATTGCTATAAGTTCTTTTCAGCAGAGGCCGAGGACTTTGCGTTGAGCCGATGTGAAATGGCAACCACCAGACACTGCCTTGTTGGGGATTGGCAACCACGAATTTTGAGAACCTGGTCCCCTGACGGGAATTTCACCTTCTGATGCAAGGAGGATGCAACAGCCCCCAAGGTATGGAGCCAGGGCCTACCGACGATGGTTGTGTATGGAAAGTAGGTGTCCACCACGATAAAGTTCACCTCCATTATCTCTGGGCTGGTCTGGATGGGTAGCCTAATCATGCTTTTTTAAATAACAAACTTCCCGTCGAAACTCATCAAAGGAAAGCTATAGGGCATCAAATCTTTCGGTTTTAACCTCAGCCCCTTGTAAAGGTCGAGGTACATAACCTCGGCAGCATTGCCATTATCCACCATCACTCTTTTCACATCATAGTCCCCGATTCTAAGAGTGATCAACAGTGCATCATTATGGGGTTGGGTGGTTCCAATCTTGTCTTTTTCTGAAAAACTCAAGACGGGGTGAAAATTAATTTTGGCCTTCTTCGGCTCTAGCTAGGACTCCTCGGCAGGTAGCTGAGTCATGGATAACACTCATGAAGGACGTGTACCTGTTCTTCTTAGCACGGCCAAGATTACGTTGATCGTCCTTATGGGTGGCCTTAGGGCAGTATCTCTCTAGGGTTCCTGATGGGTCTGGCCTTGATGACCACTAGAATGATGCAAAAGGTGCTTCAGCTTTCCTTCTTGGACTAGCTGGTCCAGATAGTTCCAGAGGTTCCTGCAATTCTCCGTGGTATGTCTATGGTCCTAGTGGTATTGGCAATAAAAGTTCTGATTGCGCCTCGTGGACTCTCCCGCCATCTTATTCAGCCCTTTAAAGTATGGCTCGTTCTTGATTTTCTCTAACACCCGATGTACTGGTTCCAGGAATACAGCATTGACAGTCTGTCTGTTGGTTACCCCGGATTTCCCTACGAAATCTCTCCTCGGTCAGTTGTTGTTATATCGGTCCGACCTGAAATCCCTCATCTCTTGAGGGATAACCTTCTCTTTTCCCTTACCTTGCAGCTGGTCTTCCTCTACTCTCTTGTACTTGTCAATTCGATCCATGAGCTTGCGTACACTGGTAACAGGTTTACCCGTCAAGGACTTCCTCAAGTCGTGCTCGGTCGGGAGGCCACTCTTGAAAGTGCTGATGGCGACATCATCAAATTTGTCATCCATGTCATTATATGTCTCCCCAATATTGGTCTGAGTATGCCTTTAGGGTCTTTCCCTCAGGCATGGATAAGGACAGCAACGAGTCTAAAGGCCGAGGCACCCTACTATTTGTAATGAAGCGAGAGCCAAAGGCTTAGGTTAGCTACCTATACGAATCTATGGAATTCGTCTTTAAGCTATTGAACCACCTCATCGCCACTGGTCCTAAGCTGGATGGGAAAACCCTGCACATCAGCGCCTCGTTTTTAGAATGGACAGCCATCCTTTGGTTAAACTGGCTCACATGCTTCATGGGATCTGTTTTGCCATTATAAATGGTAAAGGTTGGCTGCTGGAATCGTCGAGGAAGCGTAGCCCTTTCTATGTGGCATGTAAAAGGTGACTTGGAGAGTTGATCCAGTGCCTTGCTCATGACATCATTTCCCAAGCCCCTAAGAGATGGGCTTTTACGTTTACGCGCCTACGGTAGTGTTCTTTTTCGTGAGAGAAGGTCTCGTTTGGAGGGGTTCACGATCTTTGTCTATAGTCATCATCGCCTTCATCACTAGAGGGCATGTCAGAGCTAGAATGAGACCGCCTTCATTATGCATGGCGCAGCTTTCTCTTCAAATCTTCTATCTCTCGTTGCATGGCTTGATTATCATTCTGTCTTTGGGATACGTGGCTCCTAGCTTCTTCTTATTGCATGGCCCAGTTGTTATTTTGTCTCTAGAGTACGTGACTGCCCACACAAAAGTGGCTTCTGCTGGTTTGAGTGGTGTGCACACTTCCCTCTCAAAACCTTCCATTCTCTTCATTTCGATCATGCTTAAGGTTGGGAAAGTTGCCCTGTTGTTGGGATCTAGCCGGTTCAGGCTAATGGAAGCCTGCTTGATGAGGGCCTGATCCTACCATACTTGATTGTTGCCCTTACTAACACACAAGTTCTTCCTACAGACGACGCCAAGTGTCGGGACTGGGTTTGAGCACTTCTTCTATTAGATGAGTGGACTCAGACCCAACTAGCTCAATACAATAAATTTATAGAAGATGGGCTTAAGAACTAGGCCTTAGTGAGGGTTACAACAACTAGACATGGTTATGAGTGGATTGAACAACAGGGACGTGGATTAAAGTGTGAAATTCTATCCTCGACCCTTATCTGGTGAGCTTGTTGTTCCTATTATTTCTTAAATACTTGGTTACAAAGGTTCCAAAGATGATACAAATTGCTACAGTATTCTCTGTTTCTAATTTTTCAATCCCTCTTTCTGGAGGATTTCTTACATTATATATCCCCTTTTAATTGATCTTGGCCCTCCATTTGTTAATCATGCAGGTCACCACTTGAGTGCTTGTCCCATCAACCATTTCCCCAAACCTTTTGTGAATTGCAGCAACCAAGGTAGCACTGTTCAGGGGTCATTTCCTCATTAATGCGGTCAGAACGTTAGTTGTGGACATTTAATGTGGAGGTGACAGTTTCTCCTTGAATTGTTCCTCCACCATGCTTTCATGACTGACCCATTGTACTCGTCCTTTTTTCTTAGGATGCTCTAGGAGGCTGCCATTGATGACGTGCCGCTCTTCTCTTCTATGGTTTCGATTGGCCGAGAACAGGATCGTGCTCGGCGATGCTTCTTGGCAATTTGGACCTTCTTTGTTCATCCTCGAACATTTCTTCCTCCTTGGCGTGGGCCTTGGACTTCGTATAAAGTGGGCTGGGGTTGCCAAATTCTTTGACCCCACACCCTTATTGGGTAAAAGATTAAAATAAAATAAAATAAAATAAAAGAGGAAGAAAGGGACACAATTAAACAACACCCAATGAGATTTATAGAAATTATTAAATGAGGATAGAGAAAATTTGTTATTAATTAGGTAAATAATGTGGAAAGTAATAATCATTTAATGCTATTTTTTTCAATCGTTGGATTTATTAAAAATCTACGGTACAAAAATGGTGTAACTTTTAAGGAGTTGCACCGAGTGTAACTTGAACCCGTCTCATATATAGGACAAAATTGGAAAATGCCCTGTTTGGGCAAAAATAGCAGCGTTATGCCCTTTTCTCCAAACTAATTAGGGAAGTGCCCCTGTTTTGTAACTCGACAAACGGGAAATCGAGTTATATTGAAAAACTCGATTATTCAATGGGCGAGTTATGTGTGAACTTTGTGCCACTCTAGATTACCACCGTGGCATTTTGTTTCTGAAAAACTCGATAATTCGAAAACCGAGTTATATAACCGACTATGCAGCTATCGAGTTATGCGCTTGTTAAACATCTGTCTATCCTGTCTTGGTGTCAGGTGTACGGCACAAGTCTTGAATATAACTCGATATTTTATTAATCGAGTTATAAAGTATACTCGATCTCCGTAGAGTCGAGTTATTCTCGTTTATTATCCGCCCATCCCTTCCCATTGAGAGTGTCTTGCATTTCGGCTGAACTGGTTGCACTTTGCAGCTCTGCTCCACAGTTGCGTCCGGACTGAAGTAAAATTTGTATCACCTCAGGTAAAAAACTCACATCATAATTTTATCGCAATGGTATTTTTATTTGATATTGTAATAAATTTATATTTTTTTGGCTAAATTTTTAGTGTTATGGCAATGGTATTTTTTTTGGTTGAACAAGTACATTGGTATGATTTTGGTTGTTTGTTGTAGTAAATGTTGGTTAGAAGAAATTGTATTTTTTTGGTTGAATAAGTACATTGGTGTGATTTTGGTTGTTTGTTGTAGTAAATGTTGGTCACAAGAGGTTGAAATCTTGACTATAGCAACATTTTATATTGCACATAATCATTATTTTCTAAAAGTTGATGCACACTGTTAATTTGATCATTTGCTGTTATTGTATTCAGCGTCAATGTCTGGTTCTGGCAACCCAGAAATTTATAGGCCTCACGATGTGTTCACTGCTATGGGTCGTTGCTAGGTATTGGAAGATGAGTTCAGCTATCCAATTAATCCAAATCTGCGAAATAGTGCTTACGTTCACAATATCATGAGACAGGAGTGGGCTTGGTTATTTCGTGAACAACAGATGTTTTATGATGAGCTGGTTAGTTTTAAGTTGCCAGTGCCTCGACGACTTGCATCGCAAATGCCCAGAGACACGATCGACGAACTTCGTAAAGCATTGAACCGCATAAGAGAAGAAAATAATTGAATGAAAATACGTCTTAATCGATATCGTACCCAAGTTGAGATTCGAGAGTCAATAGAGGGAGGGTGGTACGAGCACGCACGATTCATGCAATCACTTCTTGGTGATCCCATTTATCAGTCAGATGTGGAGATGTCAGATGAAGAGTAATTGTGTCGTGGTGTAATCAGACTTTGTTAGAGAACTATTTTGGTTTTGGTTAACTATGTTTTAAATGTATGTGTGTCATTGTTGTTGAATTTGTACTATGTAAACCTTATTATTGATTTGTGAGGAGCATGCACGTTATTCGTAATTTAGATTATTCTCACATAACGCATAGAAGTTAAATATTCTCACACATGATGTTTTTCAATAAGCACCTACAACATAACACAGCAAACTTAAAATAACTTACACAATGTCACCAATATGCATGCATTGCATATTGAACACTAACACTACTAATATTATTAACTTAACCCTAGACACAACACATATACCACATAGGCATTCACTCTGACAGGTAGTCCTCGTAGTTGAGGACATTGTTACGTTCCGCCGGAGTGAGTTGCCTATTCGTTGCATCAGCCAGCTCTTCTGCCAGTTGTAGCATGTGATACCTGGACCTACGAAGTATCATCAGATTGTTCTCTTTTTTTATTTTTGTCACCGCACGCTCATATTGGTGCATGTTTCTCCGTGGCAGTGTGAGCGAGGTACGATCGACAAGAGGCACTCCGAGTCGCACGAGATCATCGTGTAGAGCGTTGGACTCGTTCACGCAAAAGTCCCATTCCCGGCGCAGTCCGGCATAGTATTCCGTCTCGTTGGAATCTCTCTCCCTCCTATAGTTATCTGGAAAATGAGGTAGCATCCAATTGCGCATTGACATTGGAAAATGTGACTTCTGATCGGTATGTGTATATGTTTTGCAAGGGGTAGATGTAAATGGGACTTTGGTATGTGTAGATGTTTTGCATGGGTAGATGTAAATAGGACTTTATATAGGAGTTTTGCAAGGGCAAGTATTCACGTGGATGTGACTGTATGTAAGGGTAAGTATTCACGTGAATAAAGATGATATGACTCGACTTGGCTATACAGTGGCACCTGTTGATATAGCTATAGCTTGTGCTACAACAGTGAGTTTGGTGGTGTACTGCAAAGGAGGTTGTGTATTTATTCACATAAAGACTATTCAGCATTCCTATGCTTCATTTGACATGACTTGACGAGACAGTGCTGAGTTGTGTTAAATGTATCATAACCTTTTCAGGGATGCTCTGCATCCTTGAAAGCGGTGCATTGCAAAATGATACATATCTGTGTATTGACGTGCGTGTAGGTGATATGACTGTACAAGGTTCAACAGTACGAACCTGTTGCGTAGCACACGTAGAACTGCGAACATTAGTGTAGCAATGGTGGACAGCTCACTCCCAAAATTGGTGCATAAACTTTTCAGGGATGTTATGTGTATTCACGTGAGTGTGGATGGATACCGAGACAGTGCTGAGTTGTGTTAAATGTACCATAACCTTTTCAGGGATGCTCTGCATCCTTGAAAGCGGTGCATTGCAAAAGGATACAAATCTGTGTATTGACGTGCGTGTAGGTGATATGATTGTACAAGGTTCAACAGTGCGAACCTGTTGCGTACCACACGCAGAACTGCGAACATTAGTGTAGCAATGGTGGACAACTCACTCCCAAAATTGATGCAAAAACTTTTCAAGGATGCTATGTGTATTCACGTGAGTGTGGATGGGTATCGAGACAGTGCTGAGTTGTGTTAAATGTACCATAACCTTTTCAGGGATGCTCTGCATCCTTGAAAGCGGTGCATTGCAAAAGGATACAAATCTGTGTATTGACATGCGTGTAGGTGATATGACTGTACAAGGTTCAACAGTGCGAACCTATTGCATAGCACATGCAGAATTGCGAACATTAGTGTAGCAATGGTGGACAGCTCACTCCCAAAATTGATGCATAAACTTTTTAGGGATGCTATGTGTATTCACACGAGTGTGGATGGGTACTTGTGGTTAAGGTTCAACAGTGCTGAGCTATCCTATGCAACACTTGATGATCCCTATGGTTGTATTTGGCAAGTGAGATTGAAGAAAGCTGATAACAACATTTGGTCTAGAAACTTGGCTGGTAGGATTTCGTTGAATATCATTGTATCTGTTATGGTTATTTTTTAGTCCTTAAATAAGAAGGAATTTTAAGCTTTCATGTACTTATATTTGATAAGACTGCCACTGGGATTCAATATCCACCCATCAAAGAACTGTAAATTGAAAGATCATCAGGTAGATAGAATAGACTTAGATGAAGATGATACAAGCATATATCCCTCAGATGATTTGCCCAAAAAACATGAAGTCAGAGAAAATGGTTGTTACGAAAATATTTTATAGCAATCCAAGCAGCTGAAAAGTTGAAGCCTAAAAATCCTTCTTTCATGGGTATCTCGCGGCCGCATAATAAGGTGGTGAGCCTTTATACATAATGTGGTTGTGATATTCTCTTAATGCCTAGTTGTTTCTCCTTCTTGTGCAGTATGTACCTGCTGAATTTTTTTCCAAGTATATTATTGGGAAGCAAATTGTCACACTTCAATGTCTTGTGCTATTACCCCCCATGAAAACTTATTCAGCAACGAGATTCGGGAAGGGATGGGGTGCATTTTTGAAAGACAATAATTTAGAACAAGGAGATGTTTGTGTCTTCGAGGTGATTGAGAGGAAGCCTACTGTGCTTAGTGTCTCAATATTGTATTCCTAGTTGACCATCAGAGTTCGTACTAGGATAACCTGTTTAAATTTTAAAGGAGTGATGTTTATGTTTATATTGGTATGTCTTGTTGGAGACTATTCAGCACTCATGTGCTTCATTTGACATGCCTTGACTAGACAGTGCCGAGCTGTGTTAAATGTATCATAAACTTTTCAGGGATGCTATGCATCCTTGAAAACGGTGCATTGCAAATGGATGCATATCTGTGTATTGACATACGTGTACGTGATATGACTGGATAGGGTTTAACAGTGCGAAGCTATTGAGCAGCACATGCAGTACTGCGAACATCAGTGTAGCAATGGTGGATAGCTCACCCCCAAAATTATAATGAACCAATTTAGGGATGCTCTGCCTCCTTAAAAACGGTGCATTGCAAAGGGTTGCACATCCATGTATTCACGTGAGTGGGGATGGGTACGTGTGGTCAGGGTTCAATAATACGGAGCTGTTGAGCATGACAGGCAGAATTGAAAACATCAATGTAGCAATGGTGGATAGCTTACCCCTAAAATGTTGCCTACACTTTTGAGGGATCCCCTGCATCAGTGAAAACAGTGCATTGAAAACAGTGCATTGCAAAACATTGCATATCTGTGTTTTCACGTGAGCATGGATGATATGACTTAACAGGGTTCAACAGTGACGAGCTGTTGAGCAGCACATGCAGAACTGCGAACATGAATTGGCTGAACAATTCCAACCAATGTATGTTAGCATTCTCCAACCTCACTTGCCAAATGCTACTATTACGAGTAGGGAGTGTAGCAACACTGGAGAGTTTTACCCCCATATTCACATGAACCAATCTTTCCAGCGAGTCTTTGTGAGTACAAGATGTAGTTACATTTTCTCAACATGAATGTAAAATTACATGAGTGCAATTATGCTTCCAATGTTTACATCAATGACTTTTGATCATCACAATTGCAACATTAGGGGGCTTTGGAGCAATGCTACAACAAACCAATAACTTGAATGAAACATTTTAGAGGCTAAGCAGGCTTTTAGGCATTTGGCCTATTCCTAAGTAAGCCAAATATCATCGTAATGATGACCTTGTGTGAGCCATATGGATTTTTAGTGAGTGAGTGGTTAGTTTTGTTTGGATGAGTCTGTATGTAATGTATTTATATAAAGTAGTACACTAGCAGAAATAAGATACACAAATACGTGTATATGATACAACGACTTAATCAACTCATATAAATGAATTATTCGTATTATTTCATCATATGTGTGGTTGGTCTATGTGGTTTGGATGAGTCTGTATGTATTGAATCTATTAAATTTTCCTACAAGCAATGTGCAATAAATCTAATTTGGGTGATGAGTGTTATGTGTGTAACATTTCAAGTTACACAGGCAGAACATTGGAAACAATCCCATATCTAACCGGAGGCATTTAATTTCTTAAGGTTTTTCATACATTAGAACGCAGAGGACATTGTCCAACCAAATCACAATAATCATATGCAGCAACAAAGAACAGCTGGGAAAATAAGAGAAACAACTTTACTTTTACTTAGCCAAAACTAATGAACAATTAATTTGTAGAGTTGAAAAAGTTGAACGTATACAATCATCATTTGTCAAACATTAACAACAGCATTTTGTATTGCACAGAAGGATCTTGATATTAACAACAACGTCTAATGTTCGTAGGTAGAAATTTTTGGAAATCATCATTGCTTGAATCTGAGAAGTCTGAAATATCTCTTTCATCATCTAACGCATTAATTTCATTAATAGACTTAATGGCTCGCTCTTGTGACTTCCCCTTTAGATGCTTCCTAGCTTTTTGGATTGCATGAAAACGGTCTAATCGCCTTTGCATTTGATTGTTCTCTTGTTCAAGACGAGCAAGTATGTTGGCAGGTTCATCTCTAGGTAACTCGGCTGAGCGTGCCTTAGGAACTCGTATCCCGTGCCATCGACAATACACCTCTAACTCACACCTCTTCTCATGTAGGGTTGACCACGGTGGTTCTGCTACAGTGAACTCTATTGCGGTGGTATCTGAACTTAGTTTTGTAGGTTTGCCGACCATGATGTGCCCGACGCTTCCAAGACTCTCATATGTGTATATTGGCATATTAACGAAATCTCTCTTCTTTCCAAACCATTTCCCTCCATAGTGGTCTGTGTATATCTGTAGTTGTTGATCTGTTGGAACTTGTGATGATTCATTTGTTGAAGTAGATTGAAACTTGTTTCGCATTGAACAATTTGATGTTGAGGCGTTGCGACGCATAGCTTAATCAATGTACGAAGTTAGCAGGGTAGAAAGAAGATCATTATTGTGTTGCATTTATACTGTAATGTCATGGTCCAAGCATTACAATGTCAGTTATTAGGGCTTGTCATGTCAATACAGGCTGGAAAAACATTATATCAACAGGATTTTAAAGGTTTCCAATGTCACATCAAACGTGGGAAATAGTTGCAACATTATTAGATGTAAATGGGACATCTGTGCATCCAATTCCACAATTGTGTAGCCACGTGAGTATGGGTGTGAAACAGTGCCGAGCTATTAACATGCACATGTAGAATTGCGAACATGACAATATAAACAACCGCATCCGTTGGCGCATGTGCTGCGATTGAAGGAGTTTGATATGACTGGAGTTGGTGCTACAGCAGTGGGCTGGTGACGTGCCCTCAAAGTTCGAACTTGGTCTTCTTGAAACTTTGCTATATTAATTGCGTATAGCGACATACGCTGAAATTACACTATATTAATGACTTTACTTTTGTTTGGACTTTCACAAAACGTATCCTGAACATCACAGCGTTTATTATCTTCGGTCATTTTGAAGGTGTTTACACATCACGGTGTGTAAACTTCACAGTGTTTATTATCTTTGGTCATTCAACATTTAGAGGTTAAACGCATCACTCTTAGAAATTATGCAGCGCCACCGCCTGAAACACTGAAATATCTGTTTTAATCGTACCCAATTATTGGAACACAGCGAGGACTGTGTGCGTGATTGGTCAACATCACTCCCACTCTATTTTTTTTTGTTTGTTTGGGAATGAGTTGGCGCCCGCTGTAGTTATTATTGCTATTGTACTTATTATGACTATCACTGGTGACTAACCTGTGCGATTGAACAACACAATGAAGATTAACATTCTATAAAATTACCGTTCGTATACTCCATTGCAGTAGCGCGAAATCAATACCCTCCATATTTGATTAAAAAGAAAACCGTTAGATCTAATGCAGTCCAAGTCATGACGTCATGGCTGGAATGCAATCACTTCTTTTTGGATGAGTCTGCACTGCAAGGTTTCATCAATAAATGTTGTAATAAAAATATAATGCATGAGGTATAGTCCAAACGGGGATTAAATTCAGAATAATATAACTGCTGATTTAAGACCAACAACCATATCCAATTACCCTCTCTAAAATTCATCACTAAAAAGCAAAACCTCCAATAAAAACAATTGCCTGAAGTCAATATATAGGTTGAGCCATTGCGCCAAGGAAAATCTCCTAGGTGGTTCATCGGCAATATCCAACCCTATAAACCAATTGTGCTTTCACGAACCTTCAATTTGTATTACTAATTCCTATAATGTAATAACACGTGAGCGCCGTATAGAATTATGAAATAATTCTTATTTACATATTCGGATGTCCTTTATATTATATAGAATCACATAATAACATAAACAATTGTTACAGTTACAACCATTTCAATATTACTAATAACAGTAACGATGAGCATGAAACTAACCATCATGTGCACAAAATAAAATTACTTTCCACCATATGATGTTCTTCAAACCTGCCACTAAAATAACAAAAGATACAATTGGCTGAAAGCCACATCATAGTTGGTGTGAATACAATTCTCCAAATATGCTACAACAAGTACTAAAAAGGAAGTCCCCCCTTGGGTACAATGGCCAATGGCAATCATGAAGAGTCAGATGATGGAGACGGTGGAACCTGACGTCTAAAGTCAGCTACGTCTGCCCGCAGAGCTGCAATGTCGCCAAGCAGACCATATAAAACCTGCCCATGGGTTGCTTGAGTCGTCATAATGGTCTCCATCATAGCACGAAGAGAGGGAGGAGGAGGGCCTGTTTGCGCTGCAGCGGTAGTGTCAACATCTACCTCATCATCACCATCCTCGACAACAGCAGCTGTGGGATCTCCATGCATGTCCTCATTTGGAACATCATCTCCAGTAGTAGACTGTACTCTTGGTCTCTTGGGTGAACCAACACTGGGTTCGGCAAACTTCTTTTGGGCACTTCGCTGCTTCAGAAATTTGGTTCCTATGGGGGCTTGGATGTGAACCACCTCTTGGGAAGGAAAGTTCCGTAATCCTAAATATTTGAGGACCCTATGGATGAGAACTGGAAAGAATAGACCATGCCTCTTATACTTGCTCCTACGCACCTCCACAATGGTTTCAATGAAAAGGGAAGGAAAACAAATGGAACTATCGGTGATGAGGGCGTAAAGAAAGAAACACCTGTCTATAGGGATTGTATAGATATGAGAGATAGGAAAAATGTTGTGACAAGCTATCCTAAAGAAGATATAATTAAGCTCAGTTAACTCACTCGAGCTAATACTTCGGTTAGAAACCCGAGTGACTGATCGTCCACAAAGAACATTCATAACATCATCAATACGAGGAGACACAGAGTATGGATAAGTAGGTGTGCAAATTCTAGGTACATCAAGAGCTGCAGATACGATGGCCCTAGTTATTGTAAACCGTTCACCACGTATCCACGATGCCACTGTGTGACCACCGCACTCCTCATGCACCGAGATATTCGAATAGAATTCTCTAATCAAGTCAGCTGGAGAGGGTTCTATGTTTGTACACAGGGACAGCCAATGCCTAGACTGTAGCTTGTCATACACAGAAGGATGCAATTCATGTAGATTGATTTGCCTTTCTCCCCAAATATGCCTATGCTTAATCAAGGTTTCAAAGGTTTGCTCATTTTCAGGCTTGTTGAACCTTAATTGATCAAACACCACTTTAGGCTTCGATGCAGCTTTGGATTTTCCTCTCTTACCCCTCTTCGGAGCCATAACTAATTGATGGTCAATCGTGGAAACATGATCAGGCATCAACAAAACATAACCAAAATCTGCATTTCGAAGAGATAAACACAACATTCCTACTACCTAACCCATTCATATTTTCATAGCCAAACATATCATTTCATCACAATCTACGTAGGCAATGAAGATTTTTTTCTTTGAAGTAGAGAAGAAAAAACCATTGAATAACGTACTGCCATGTGTAGAAAATCATCCATACAATGTACCAACTAGAGCAGTTTACAACAATACATTGAAAAAACAATATTCTTACCAACATGTTGTTTAGTTGGTGAAATATTTGTAATGCATTTCGCACCGACTCAATAATTTGAAGATCTCTGACCTATGGTATATACACTTCAGTTTAACTCAAAGAGCGAACATGCAACTTGTTAACATATTGAATTTTTTCAAAATGATCAATAATGTCACGCACCAATAGCAACCATTCTAACAGCAATAATATTGTTCAGGAAACATACAAGTGGATGTAAGACCTGAAACATTGAGAAATTCGGACTGCTGCAGAAAAGTAAGTTTCACCAACTTGTACAAACAACCTTAAATTGCACAATGTACCAACTAAGACATAGAAACAGCATAAGGACTACCACACACATATGGAGCCCCTGGCAAGTTCATTTTGTGGAAGGAGACTAGTTGAAGACAACCTAAGAGATAAGCAAGTAACCTTACTAACAACAAACCAGTTCACTGGAGAAACACCCTATTTCATCCCAATGTACATAGACATTGAAGTTTGAAGCATCATCCAAAAATGAATATATTTGATTAACGCATCACCAATGTGTAATTATAAAGACAATAAGCAATGAAACGAGTCTTACCATGTAAAACCTTCGAAGATTTTCAATGGAAAAATTGTCGATTCTAGCGGATGCAGCTGCGAGCTAGCTCAGATGTAATTTCGGACTGCTGCACATTCTGCACAACAGGGGGAGCGTTAATAACTGTGGGTAATCACGTATCTCGATTACATAAAAGTCGAGTTACCTTTATACTCGATAATACGTAAATCGAGTTATGTGCTGTCCCCCAACCAAGCCCAGCCCACTTATTTGGACTGATCCAGATGCAGTCCAAGAGGATTCCAACTGCCCAGACGGGTCTCCCACATAACTCGATTATTTGAGAATCGAGTTCGGTGCAGCATACCACTCCTTTTAGTCCTGTCAAACCACATCGGTCCAATTTACAGCACTTCGGTCCATTCAGTGAAGTTTGGTCCATTTGGTTCATATGGGTCCATTCAGTCCACTTTGGTCTTGCAGCAAATAGAATTGGTCCAGTGAGGTCCACTTCAGTCCGGAAGGTCTACTTTAGTCCATTTGGTCCGCAAGTCCACCACCTTACATTCACTCTTTATGGTCCATTTTGGTCCACTTCCGTCCCTTAGGTACACTTTAGTCCATCAGGTCCTTTTGCTCCATTTCGTCCACTTTGCTCTCTTAGGTCCCAAATGATTTGGTCCTTTTGTCCACTTCACTCTATTAGGTCCACTTCGGTGAATTCAGTCCGCTTCTGTCCAATTCAGACCATTTGCTACTATTGGCTAGTTTATGTAATTATTGATTACAGCTTTATTGGCTACTTGTGTAACTATTGGCTACTTTATTTCCTAATAATTAAAGAGTATAGGATAGCTATGTAAGAGGACAACCAGTTTTTCATGTGAATTGAACTTTGTTTCAGACCTGGACAGCAACATTGTTTCTCCAGTTGCTCTGTAATTCTAGCTTTAATTCTTAATTTTAATGCAAGTCTAGTTCAAGTTCTCATCCAATTGATTTTGGTTTCCATCACTTTGCAATCAAGTTTACAGTTTATGCAAGAGCCATTAAACTTCACTAATTGCATATTTGCATGTATTAAGAAATCATAATATAGAACAACTGATATCAAATCATAACAGGATTCAACAGTAAATAGATCATAAATTCCAACACAGAAATCACACAAAACAACTCAACCGCTATAGATCATAACTCAAAAATACCAACACATAAATCAGCCATCCAGTCTACACATAAATACTGGTAAATACTAACAACCCAAAAAGTTCACAAGTCTTGACATTTGTTCTGCTGAAACATAGTCCAGAACAGTACATATCCAACCTTTTACAAATCCTTGCAAAGTTAGTAACCACCTACTGAGGGCATCTGAAAATGTGGACTTTGAACACAACTTCGTCCCTCATAATCACTTCAAATACACACACATCTCCTAATTGCAATGCATTGTCCCTCGCAAATGCAGCCCAACCAGCAGATACGACACAGGATGTGTATTTTCCTCCATAAATGTATAACTTCACAGGCCATAGTCGGTCCCCAACCTCGAGCTTCACAGTGAATGTACTTCCTTTGGTGGTGTAGTCCTTGGTAAAGCCTTCTCTTGGTAAGTAGTTGATAATGCCATGGGGTAAACTCTGTACAAAAAATGTCATCGGACATACAATTAAAAAAGAGTTACCCATTATTATGAAATGCAGTTTTCAGGCAGTACTATTGATGTCTTTCTACCACCTAAACATGATACTATTTGAACTAACACAATGATGCAAATCAACAAGTCTCTGCTACATGCTTTCTAATTGATCTATGGAAAATCAAAGTTAATGAGAGTTGCATTCCTAAAACCCAACAATATGTTCAGCTGGGAAAGCTTACCGCACGATCCTTCCCATTAATGTATGATGGATGAATGGTAACCGTGGAAAGGGGATTTTCTGATTTCAAAGCATTTGCTCTCACAAGAGTTTCAGCTATACCAGCAACCCCATGAGCTGATCCTGAAATGACATGGAAATATGAAGTCATGCACATGAAATTTATAATGAACAGGCTTACAAAATCAACCAATTACTTACAGAACTGTAAGATTCATACCTGAACTCTCTCCCCTAGTCAAATATACCCCAAATGGCATTTTCGATTTCTCTAACCTTGACCCCTTAGAACTTGATGGATTGGTTTTTGCCCTCTTCTGAGGTAGAGGTACTGGTGGTTTCTCCCCTATCCCATATTGGAGTTCAGCTGCAGGATACTCTATTTCTGTTGCAGTGGCGTCAGGATACTCTATTTCTGTTGCAGTGGCGTCAAATATGAGGACATAAAATTCTGAATTTCCATCATATCTGAACACTAGGAAGTGGCCCAGGGCTAGAGCATGAGAGCTTGCAAATTCACACCAGCCATTTCCGAAACAAACCTCCCCATCAGACTTTGTCAACTTCACTTTCCATTTTGTACCATTTGGAATCGTAAGATAGGCCATATCTGACAGATGACTGCCATATTCCCTTATAAACTTCTTTGGAATCCACTGTAAAAAGACGAACATAAACATAAATGCAAGATTTGTAACTAAACACATGCAATCAATCAAGTGAAATTTGAGTTGTGCAGTCAGTATCAGTACCATTACAGGAACAGTAATTTTCCCCTCATATATTTTACAATAATACTTGTTGGATGAAACAAAATCATCCACATAACCAGTTCATGTGGCAGAAACATGTCATTCAGAAATTAAAATAAACACTGATGGGATATTTTGTTCCCATCTGTGCACCGCATTACATACTCATTGATTTTATACATGTAACATGGATTATCATTATCACATATTTTGCTATAATCATATCGTCAACCAGAAATGTACATTTGTTCAATAATCACAAGTAAAAAACATAAAAGCTGATGCCGTTAATTCCCATATGATTTTCAACAATGAAACTCGGCAATGAAGTGAAGTTTACTTACAAGCTTTCCTTCTTCAAGTGTTTGAGGCATAATAATCTTGAAAAAGTGTGTCGGAAGATGAGCAGGATCATCCACATTGTCCCTCTGCCATTGAGAAGTCATCGTTCTGGTGTTCTCCAAACTGTTTCTTCGTTGAGATTCGTAACTGTTGTTGAGAGACTGTGCACTGGGGAGTACTGAAACAGAGTATCAACGATGGTGTTTAATATTCCACATAACTCGATTACCTATTAATCGAGTTAAGTGCAATGTAACTGTAACGAATCCATGTCGTGTGCGCTGTAACTGAAAGGAATCCATGATGTGGGAATTGGCCTCCACATAACTCGATTTCTCAAATATCGAGTTATTTGTAACAGTACTCGATAACTAGTTAGCCGAGTTATGTGCACTGGGCTGCCACTCCGAGCCCAGATATTTGGACTGATCCCAATGCAGTCCAAGTGGAATCCAACTGTCCAGAAGGCTCTTCCACGTAACCCGGCTATTCAATAATCGAGTTCCGTGCACCGGGGCATTGCAAGTAACTCTATTATTTATAAATCGGGTTATTCATTATTACTCGATATTACAGTAATCGAGTTATGTCTACTGGGCTTCCACACCCAGCCCATATATTTCGACTGGTCCATATGCAGTCCAAGTGGAATCCAACCGTCCAGAAGAATCTTCCACGTAACTCGATTAGCTAATAATCGAGTTCAGCTTTAAACCACTTCGGTCCAAGTTTGTTGATTTGGTCCAACTAGATCCATTTCGATCCAGGTTTTGTCACTTCGGTCTATTCAGTCAATTTTGGTCCATTATATATGGGTCCACTTGGACTGATCCATATGCAGTCCAAGTGGAATCCAACCGTCCAGAAGAATCTTCCACGTAACCCGGCTATTCAATAATCGAGTTACGTGCACCGGGGCATTGCAAGTAACTCGATTATTTATAAATCGGGTTATTCATTATTACTCGATATTACAGTAATCGAGTTATGTCTACTGGGCTTCCACACCCAGCCCATATATTTCGACTGGTCCATATGCAGTCCAAGTGGAATCCAACCGTCCAGAAGAATCCTCCACGTAACTTGATTAGCTAATAATCGAGTTCAGCTTTAAACCACTTCGGTCCAAGTTTGTTGATTTGGTCCAACTAGATCCATTTCGATCCAGGTTTTGTCACTTCGGTCTATTCAGTCAATTTTGGTCCATTATATATGGGTCCACTTGGACTGATCCATATGCAGTCCAAGTGGAATCCAACCGTCCAGAAGAATCTTCCACGTAACCCGGCTATTCAATAATCGAGTTACGTGCACCGGGGCATTGCAAGTAACTCGATTATTTATAAATCGGGTTATTCATTATTAATCGATATTACAGTAATCGAGTTATGTGCGCTGGGCTGCCACACCCAGCCCATATATTTGGACTGGTCCATACACAGTCCAAGTGGAATCGAACTACGAAGAATAATCTTCGACGTAACTCGATTATTTAAGAATCGAATTAATATTCAAAGCACTTCGGTCCGAGTTTGTTGATTTGGTCCAACTATTTCCATTTCGATCCAGGTTTTATCACTTCGGTCTATTCAGTCAATTTTGGTCCATTTCATATGGGTCCACTTGGACTGATCCATATGCAGTCCAAGTGGAATCCAACCGTCCAGAAGAATCTTCCACGTAACCCGGCTATTCAATAATCGAGTTACGTGCAGCGGGGCATTGACAGTAACTCGATTATTTATAAATCGGGTTATTTATTATTACTCGATATTACAGTAATCGAGTTATGTGCGCTGGGCTTCCATAGCCAGCCCATATATTTGGACTGGTCCATATGCAGTCCAAGTGGAATCCAACTGCCCAGAAGGATATTACACGTAACCCGGCTATTGAATAATCGAGTTACGTGCAACTCACCCAGCACTGTTCATAGCCATACTAATTTGCATCCACTTTCGTCATAATAAAGGTGGACCTGTACACAACCACATTGGTGAACAACTCATTCATATTTTTCCAAATACTTTTATAATCAAATCATCCATGCAATTCCAACCAAATCCATAACCAAATCACTTCATTAACCAATCACATGAAGTGAAAATCATCCATACAATCTGCAATGGAAATAAGGAGCCATTACCCACCATAAAACCATTGAACCAAGTTGTTGACAATGTAAGTACAACCATTTACATATAAAGGTTGTTTTGTCATATTTAGTTTACAAGAAGAAATATGAGTTGAACTACTGCCACAGCAACAGCCCCTTTGCCACAAATCCCATATCTGCACAAGTACAACAAAAAATACCTCAATACCACATGTTGTACTCATATTTGAAAACCATACTATCATGGTTACAATGTACACATTAGTAGCAGGACTTGTGAAATAACTTATGAAATATCCCCCCTCCTTACTAGGACTTGTAATTGGTACCTGCTATGTACAACCCCGGCTTGTTGATTCCACGTTCCGAGTCGGACATCTACGACGGTTATGACCCTCTTGGCGACACAACCCACACTTGGACTTTGGTCCGTTCTCAATCCACAACGAGGTTGGCAACTCCCTATCCTCGTCATCCATCTCATTGCGGATTCTTGTCGACTTAGGGCGCCCTTTCTCTCGAATCAACCGCGGGTTCGGCATCACTTTTCTCCTTTCTGCCGGCTCCGGCCATTCTAACCTATCTTTGAACGGTTGGAATATCGCACGTAACTCTGATACCGTTCGGACACACGGTAGAAACGATCCATAAACTCCGTTGCATCGTGGTTGTACTTGGCACAAACTGCTATCAAGTGTGAACATGGGATCTTGTTTGCTTCCCATTTCCCGCACGTGCATGTCCTGTCCATGAGAGAAACCCTATGGATATGAGCTCCCCCACCAGTTCTCAGTAGTGAGGACTGTGTCTCCACTGTATATAAGCGATGTTGCGCACTCATCCTTCTAACCATATGGCGCTTTGCCTTCTCTTGATTTGCCTCGAACTTGTCGTAGGCATATTTGCACCATTCTTGCCCCTCTTCCAACTGCTCTAGGGTTTTGTTTCGACAGTCATCAAAGTACGAGTTCACTTTGTAAAATGTGAACTTCACCATTGCAGTAATGGGCAAGCAATGTGCGCCCTTAAGCACCCCATTAAAGCACTCTGACAGGTTTGTTGTCATTGCCCCATATCGGTGCCCATGGTCATGTGCAAGTGTCCACTTTTCGAAACCTACATCGTTCAGATAGTTGTACGCATCTGGATTGACATTCTTGATGCAATCCATGGTGTTTTCAAACTTCCTAACTTGGTTTGCAGTTGCTGCCTTCCATACCAAGTTCTTCAACACCATGCTATTGAAGTTAGTGTTAACATTGCTTACTAAATGGCGGATGCAATACCGGTGATGGGCTAACGGCGCTTGCAAATAGCCCCTAGTGGTGTCATCAAAGCATGATTGTATCCCACGGTGCCTATCGGAGATTATAACAAATTGGTCCGATCCGTAACTCTGCTCAGCAGGCATGCCAAGAACCATCCCCATGTCTCCGTGCTCTCACTTTCAACAACAGCAAACGCAAGTGGAAAAACCTCATTGTTACCATCTGTTGCCATTGCTATCAACAACTTCCCTTTGTACTTACCATACAGGTGTGTTGCATCTATGCTTATCATTGGCCTGCAATGCGTGAACCCTCTAATACACGGACCAAATGCCCAAAACACAGAGTTGAATATACAAGTTCCCGGGACACGGGGGTCACAATTTAGCAAAGTTACAGTGTCCGGATCTGCATCATCCAATGCCGCTAGAAACAGTGGCAATTCCGCGTACGACTCATCAAAATCCCCGTAAATACGCGCAACTGCCTTCTGTTTGGCTTCCCAAACCTTGTACATAGTTACATCATGCCCGTGCTTCGCATGCAGCATACTACGCAAGTCCTTTATGGATTGGGTTATGTCCTCCCGTACATATTGCTCAAGTGCAATAGAAATGAACCTTGAATCCATCATCCGTCCATCGGTCACTACTTGGAGGGATGTGCAACTATGGGGACCTGTACATTTACTGATTAGCCACAACCTGTGCTTTTTGCTGAAAATAGCCCGAATTGACCATGGACATGCGTCATGTGTGCACCGCACAACTAGCCTATTGGTGTTAGACTTGATGACCTTGTATTGCTTATTATGCTCCACAGAGTAAAGGGTCAGCACATACTAAACGGAGGCTTTATTATTGAATAGCATCCCCTTCGCCGGCTGGTCACCTTTGTGCCAACTTGTAAGCTCTTCTGGAGCCAATGCAGGTGATGGGTCATTAATATTGTCCCATGTGTTTGATGTGAACCATCCCGAGATCACTGTAATAGGGCAATCCTCCTCGTTGTCTTTCAGCTGTGTTCCATCTCCATCTAAGACCTCCGCTTCGTCCACCGGTCCATCAGTATCAATGAACTCTTCGTACACATCTCGGCTGGCATCAATATCAATCCCCCTGTCCATATAGGCTTCGACATGTTCATATGCGTGAGTAGACCCTCCCACGTCATGTGTCAGGGTGGCACCCAACAGTTCAGTGTTGTCCAAATGGTCCACTGCACTGCATGGTTCAGTATTGTAGGGCAATGGCATGGCATCGGCAAAGGAAGGTTGCACGTGAAGATATCCTAATGCGTGGCTCTTCCACCCCACTGGCATGTTGCGAATTTCCACCATCATGGAACCCAATAGCCTCAATAGTGACATATAAGTCGGACGCTATGAACTGGGGGGTCCGCTTAATCACTGCCCACATCATGTCAACATCGGCGTCGCCACACAACGGATTTGAGTTGTAAACAACCTGAGTATTCACAAGTAGCTGGGGAGCACGGTACACAATGGATATCTTATGTGACTCCTTGTCCAACCCTAGTGCTTCCATTATCTTCCGGTGCATTTTATTAAAGTGTGTTTTGCATTTCAACTGAATGAACTTCTTCTTCACTGACTCGCCTCCATAGGACAGCCCATGCAAGTCATGGAAATACTGCTCCCCATCATAGTAAACGTAGAAGCAATGACGACCCATGGCAGACCTGGATAAGGACATATAATTGTGGTTATCATGCAGAAGATAGGGGGTTATGTTAACGCAACAGTAATTAATCTGGATGCACGGGAACGGACAATATAACTTTTACATACGCACTATAATCATATCGTAAGTATTCAGTGCAATCATTGATTCGTTTGTACACAAACATTTATTCCAATACAGTCAGCAAAACTTGTTCACCTCGTAGGCTTTCTTTTTTTAGAACCCACACACTGAAGCCCTTTAGAATTAAAAGAGCTATACAATTTAAACCAATTATTGCAAACATTACATCATAGTTGATACCTATCAATGAATGCATATATCATCATCATAGGGTGGCCATACAATGTTTGTTTAAATATATATTCTCAGGTTTCTATACATACATTACTATATATATATGTGTGTGTGTGTGTGTGTGTGTGTGTGTGTGTGTGTGTGTGTGTGTGTGTGTGTGTGTACAGTGTCACACATACACATACACACACACATGTTATTGAACCCATTTTATGTGTTATTGATTTTGGTAATGTGGTATATCTCATTTTTTGGGAAATTTGCATTATGAATTGATTGAGTATTAACAGGTTTTGCAATTTCAAACAAAATTCAACAAAAAATAAATGGTTTAATATGGCACACATTATATACAACAACAATACCTATATGTTTATATATAGATATATGTACACATACATATATATAGATATATATAGCAACATGTGTGTGTGTATATCAGTCCACATATATATATATATATATATATATACACAGTTACACATACATAATGCTGAAGGTAATGACATTTATACCAACACTAGAATCCAAGTGTAATCACAGTTTTTTGTAAGAATAGATATACCTTTTGAGGAGAGATGTGCCACAACAATGAGGAAGGGACCACAACAATAACTTGTGACAATTGGTGAGAATCCAGTATGGAGGAAGAAGATGCTGACTTGAAACTTGTTCAGCTCGTAGGCTTGCCTTTTTCAGAACCAACTATGTAATGGTGTTTAAAGCACACGTATTGCCAGACACGTGGATGGGGTCTGATCAACGTAACTCGATATCTAGATAATCGAGTTATAGTGAAACTCGTCAAATAAGTCATCGAGTTACTGCTGGTATAGAATCTATTGATGGGATGGCAATACAGTCACTTGATAATTGATAAAGTGAGTTACTTACAACTCGATCACACAAAAGTCGAGTTATTTGGTAACTCGTCTTTCTCATAATCGAGTTCTGTGGCCATTTTTCCTTTAAGAACCCAGTATTGAACACCAGAATGGTATGCATCCACCATTCTGGTGCAATAACTTCCCACAATTGCGTGTTTGTCGAGGAAGATGGGACGTACCTATGTTGTGTTTAATGGTCGTATTCCAGGCATATACGACAGTTGGCTAGCTGCGAGCAGACAAGTTCATAAGTTCCCAAACGCTAATCACAAATCATATAAAGATCAAAGGGAAGCAGAAGCTACATACATGGAGTATTTGCATTGTAATGGTATGGACGGGCAGGGTGGTGCATCTGCATCGTGGGCAACTCCGAACATGTCAACCTCAACTCCATCGGGCACTTCTCCAAGTGAAGGGACCAACTACTGCAGTGGAGACATTACAAACACAATTTTAAGGTATCAGTTGGAAGTTGCCATTGAGGAGCATGACCACGCAAGGAGGATTGCAAACTTGACTGCGAACATGTTGAATGAAGTGGTGGCCCATGTTGTGGGGGATGATGAAGTTGATGCACCTACGAGACAAGGTACGGATAAATGAGCGTGAAAGTTATGAGTTATAGACCCATAACTCCTTCTTCACCACTCACAACTAGCCATGTATAATGAGTTGTAGTAAAAGTTATGTAATTATTTATGATCCTAGCATTATTCAAAATGTAGTCCTACCATATAGTATAGGTGATGTGGAAAAAGCACGAGCATCAAAGCATTAACACGATTAAGATTTAACGAAAAAATTGAACAGAATATCATATTTATCACAAACCACCCCCCTTCCCCCCAATTTTTTTTATTAATCTATGTAATGTAAAATAATTTGAATGGTATTTTGGGTTTTTCTACTAGTAGATGGATTTAATTTTATTTATCTACATAAGAGCATTCACATCAGCTCGTTTAAAGTCTTCTAAAATACATATACAATGCAAATTTTACACATTTTGAGTAAAAAAACACCCACATCAGTGGGTGTAAAAATATGTTAAGCTGGCCATATTTTTCCATGTGCTACAATACCCGTGTAAATATACACGGGTACTGTAGCACATGTAAACATTAAAATAATAATTTCACAGTCCACACGGGTAAAGCTGGCCATTACTTTGATTGTACTTTGTGTTAGTGTCTCTCATGCATTTTATAGCCTCTGGTTACCCATTGGGAGAAAGTACAAGTTCTAAATAAATAAATAAAATAAAGACCTGATAAGAAACCACCTGATCAAGCAGACAGCATAGAAGATTTGTACAAGCCCAACATTTTAGGACTTCAAAAATGTAGTAATTACTACTTTGGCACAAAATTCCCACCAAATCAGTTTGAAGTAACATCCTCCAACTCATTATATGACAAATAAATAGACTCCAAGATTAGCACAATTGGCTGGAGACCTCACCTCATGACCGACGTTTGTCGAGGCCACAATTTTAATAATCCACCCACCGGTGGGTCACTATTTGGCGGTACGGTGGGCGGCGAGACCAATCCGGTGACGTTCGCCGGAGCCACTATTTTGGTGGTTCGGCCATTGGACCTCCAACACGAGCGACTCCATTGGCCGAGCAACCGGTGTTGGTAGTTTACTTAAAATAGAAGTTTAAATTATAAAAATTATGATCATTAGAGAAATAATAAAAAAATTGGAGTATAATGAATATTTGATTGAAATATCCTGTAAAGTAAATGAACTGATGTGGGTGTTTTGTAAAAGTGAATGTGTAAAATAGAAAAAGTAAGTTTTTAGTGTAAAAATGGATGTGTAAAATACACATACTGATGTGAATGCTCTAAGATGGTATTTCAGTGTGAACATTTTTGATACAATTTTACATTAATGAGAAATTGATGTTAATTTTCCAAGTTATATTTCGGGTTCAATATAATGGTCTCACACTTAAGTGTAGTTACATATAGTAATTTAATATTCTGAACGTAATAAAACATACCCTTTTTTTTTTCCTTCCCTTAAAATTGTAATGAACTAAACAAAAGGGTCAACAATAGCAAGTGTGCAAAATCACAAAAGAAAGCAAGCCGGTTTGTAATGAATTGAATTTGGGTCGGGTTTGAAATGATTATAGAGATGATTTCTTTTTCTTATTTATTAATTTCGCCTCCCAAACCACCTAGTAACTAGGTAGGTCCTCAACAACCCAAGTAACATGCTACAAACAACCCAAGTAACATGCTACAAACATCATTTTCCTAGATCATTTTGTGAATCTTCTTTCTCTGTTGTTCAAGTTCTTTAACCGTCTTGAGGTTTTAACGGTATACTTCCTATGTTATTTTGAATCAGCAATTGCTTGAGAGGAAAGACTGTCAAAGTGTCAGGTATTCTAGGTGATTACATTTCATGTATCGTAATGTTAAGAAATTACACAGAAAATAAAAATTCATTAGACATTTTCATAATGTTAATAAAATATCTCATATATGACCACTGTTCAGCTAAAAAAATACTCAAACATGTACACACAAAACCAACATCTTTAAGTATCTTCTAAGCCAACTACAGAAAATACCAAAAAGTTGCTAATTTTCTCATAAATTAGCCAACTGCAAAACCAACATATTGTAAGTATCATAAATTTTCTGAAGAGCAGTCTAGTATGAAAGTGGTAACTGGCCTTAATTCTACTTGTGAAAATAAACACTCTATGCCAACAACAAAACACTCTTTTGCGTTAATTTAGATATGTCTAGTATCAAGTGTCTTGTTCAAACAATGGCAAAACTAAATAGCAATTTTGTTTACAAATTTAAAAATAATTTTTAAAAAAGTTCCACCAAATGTACCATTGCTTGATGAATTGCCCCTAATGTAGCTATGGTGCTTAACTGCTTATACATATTATATGACATTGTGACTCCACATGCAATTGGCCATCTTCATCTTGTGTAAAGGAATAAAGGCCTGTAGCACACTAACATCAAGTCCTGTCCATATGCTTAGTTGAGAAGAGTGTTAAGTTAAGCTCTTGGTGAATCAGAATTTTATAGGTAGAAAAAAAGAAATAGTTACTTCAAGGGTAACCAACATCCTGAATTGAGAGAGAAAGAGATAAGAACAATTTGGTTAATTTTCTGGACGCTTCTCATTATGTTGCTTATTAGTTTATATACAAGAATTCCTTAATCCTTTTCCCGCAAAAACTAACCAAACACCTCAACTAACATACCAGTAACTAACATACCAACACATACCAGCAATTCAGTAATACTAATATACAATGCAATCCACCAATCTTTCAGTACACCATTAAACTAGACTCCTAACATTACCCCCTCCACTAAAACATTTTGCCCACAAGATGTGGAAATTGCTGCTGAAGAGCAAACAAGTCCTACCGGTGTTGGTAGCATCATCAGAGGAGCCCCCTTGCCACTAAATCAAAAGCTGAGTAATGGTTCTATTGCGTAGCTGGCATGATCTACTCTGCAGAACAACCACAGGTTCAGAGGCAAGGATGCCTTGAGAATTGACAGAAGGCAAGAGTTAAAGAGGCACTGTCTTGGTGGCCCAATTTAGGTTTCAAACAAGAGACATAGAACACGGTTGAAAGAATTCAACAAGTGAAAGAGGCCTGCGACAAACGTATAGAATTATGAAAGAATTCAACAAATTTTGTTGTTCAGCAACAACATATTCTCTGTTTTTTTCTAAATATTGATCCGACTGATACTAAACCTGGAAAAGAAAAAGTGCATGGAGTTAAGATACTTTAATAGCAGCCCACACAAGCAACCAATAAACAACACAGCAGAATAAAAAATCCAACTTACCATATCTAACTACTCCCCTGTATGTCTAGTATATACCATAAAAATTTCAGATTCAAATCATAAAATAATGATTCATTAAAAATCATACAAGACAACGTGTTCAAACCTGTCCTGACAGAAATTCATGCAACTTAAAAATTAAAACATTATTTTTCTACTCATCCAAATGCTGTGATACCACTTCTATAACAACCATATATGTCTTAGAATTCATAAACATTACTCCTAGAATCCTAATTCACAGCAAATGATTTAATACAGAATTTTCTTGTTGTAAACATCAAATCTGTCACAGTGACAGCTTCAACACATATTCTTTCTAAAATCATCAACAAATAGAATTTGGCCTTCATTTCATTTGGGTATTTTTATACCCATACAATACATATTAAATTACCCTAATATGCATCCAATAGACCATAACTCCACCACTCTTTCAACTTACAAAAACAGAATCACAAGTTCAGTCTCACAAATTAGAACAGAGGATAAAGAATGAAAATAAACAAACAATCATACTATCCAAGTACACAAAATCAGATGAGGTTTAATTTGCTTACCCACACACTTTGAAGATGAAATATTAGTTTTTAGGCTCTTGGGTTTCTCTTTAGAGTGAGATTTCCATGATTTTTGGTGAAAAAGAGAGAGAGGTTTGGCCGTGTAGGAGCAAAAGGAAATGAACAAAAAGAACAAGGAAAGATGAGCTAGGAGCTGTTCTGGAGCAGCAAAAGAAGGATAAGAGCATTGACTTTGGGGGTGGAATACGTGTGATGCTAGGAAGAAAAATATCACACCCACCTTTTTCCAACTTTTGGTAATTATAATATTCACCCCTTACAAGCATATATATCTAGAAAGTCCCACACAATAAAATAACTTTTCATATATATCCCTACCTTTATAAACTTCTTTCTACAACACTAAAAATAGCATAAATCTTCTATAATAACACAAAATCAAAGTTTCATGCACTTAAAAGTAATTAAGATAACAACATGCATATAAACTCATAAGTTAATTATGTAATTAGGTTGGGGTGTTACAATTACACACAAGTTCAGCAGCAACATAAATGTCCATAACTGACAGACACACAATAAGCAATGAAGGATGAAACTACAACACATTATCAGTTGAGGGTCTTGACAATGGATTTGACCTTGAGTTTCTTGAGGTGTGTATATGACTGCCCACAACCGATCCACATGACTGGTGCCCCACATATGTAAACCATTGAAACTGCAACTCCAACCTATAACATGAACAGTTACACACAACCATAACATCAACCAAGTATGGTACACCATGAACAGGATAAAAGTATAAAGCAAGAGAAAATCTAAATACTCCTTGCAGTTTGAAGAGTGCCTACCTTATCATCAATTGTATCAAACTTTGTGAGCAATATCCCATCTATCAACCTGGCACTAGGTGAAGATGAAAGGTGGGCTACTTACTGCAGGCACATCAAGAAGCATAGTTCAGATAACTTACTTATGATGAAATAATGATTCAATGGATAATGTTTTAAAAAGAGCCGGAAAACAATTTATGAAATCCTGGATAAAAAAATCAAACCTGATCGAACATGGAAAGCTGATCAACTGCATCATTTCCAACCAGTGCCTCTCCAACAAACAAGACTAGATCTGGCTTGTGAAGGGAAATAAGCTTTGAGAGTGCTCTCATCAATGGTTCATTCTCCTAAAAAGCATACGAATTGTATCATAGCAAAACAACAAAGAAAGAACACGTAAGAAATACTTATATAGCCCTGACACATACACATAAATAGAATTATACATGTAGCATAGAACACTGCAAAATCTTGCTGATAATACCAGCTAAGAGCATTCTCATCAGGTGTGCCAAATGCCAAATATTTGGCATTTGGCACACCAAACCCCCAAAAACCCTTCGCATGAGGTGTTCTCACAAGTACGGCATATAAACAAATCTAGCTTAACAACCCTTGAAACGTAATAGAAAGAAAAACAGCTAAGAAAGAAAAGACAAGGGGGAAATAATTGTTGGGTCAAATTCAGGACCCACTTTTCCAATCCAGCACATCCTTTTTGTCATTGCTGTTTATGTTATTAATTTTATTACAACAAGTAAGAACAGAACCAAAAGCTATTCTTGTACCTCAAAACAGCATCTTCAACTTCAAGCAGTCCATCACGAAATAGAAGTACTAAACTAATATTATGCCTGGTTGGTCTTTCTCTTTCTTCTAAGTTTTTTTGCAGTCCATCACAAAATACAGTAAGCAGTCCAAAAACTAATATTCTACTTTACTAAGCAGTCCATCACAAAGTAATCAGTCTACTAAGCAGTCAATCACAAAATACAAGTACTAAACTAATATTGTACTTTACTTTCCTCAAACCATTTATTCTTTTACTTTATTCGTAGAATTTTTGCACTCAGATAGTGCAATAGGGATATATTTTCCTGAAGCTGCAATATCCACAAATACTCTGCTGCCTTCTGTGTTTCTGGATTTCATTTTCCACACACTTTGCATGCTTATTCCAGTCACCTATAGACAGGAAGTCTAAAAACTCGATTACTGATTACTACGGGCTCAATGGCCTTTTCGTTTCCGCCCATATGCCCTCACAGGTCTCATCTTACCTATTTCATCAGACACAACAGCTTAATTAAATGAACATATTCAATATAATGCACAGTACAATTAGCTAAATATGATGGGCAATGTAGGGGAAGAAGATACCGTCCCCAGTCCCGCAATCGGGAGCGTGCGCAGGAGGGCGTCGCGATCTCCGCAAACCCTCCACTGGCTGAATGTCCTCACCTGGTATCTGCTCAATCTGTACAACCTCTTCTTGGGGGGTTGGAGGTGAAGGTCCTATGGTGGGCTCCGCATGCACTAGAGGTGGGGTGGGCATGCCTGGTGTGGGGACAAATATGCATCCACCTGCCCATCGAACACTGGGGCGACATACGGGGGGCCTCATACTCCTGGCTAGCACCATAGGACATAGTACGGGATGGCCCAGCAGCATCACCGGCGGGGTGGGATGGCCTAGCGCCATCATCAGAGAATACCCAATCATCCTGAAGCCATGATTCTTCTGCGGCAGACTTATCCCCTTCCTCGTAGATGGGTTCCGGCTCAGTCGCACGTCCGGGACCAACTCGACCACCTCCACGGCGTCGACCCCCTCGAGACCCACCACTTTGCCCGCTGCGAGCCGGGACCTGTGTATGAACGTCGACTGCTTCCGCGAGCGCATCCGCCAATTTAAGTCGGCCCAGCTCATCCACAACCTCTAGTGTAAACTTAAGGTCATTGTACATGTCGGACCCTCGGTTGCATCTCCATAGAGACCGAAGCATGGTCCGAACCTGCAAAACAAAGGCATCATAAAATGAGGAACGCAGGTATGATGCAAAACTATAATAGGGGGTCATGTGAAATTATCTTTTGATGAACTTATAAGTAATTTTGGTTACAACACAATGACAGTTGAAGGGTTTTAAACGGTCCAAACTGAAATAACTTTAAACTTAAAATGTAATTAGCTTGCACAATTCATATGCTTTCTCAACAGTCAAGTAATTCCAAGTTCTTTCCAATGTCTTCCTCAAATCCCAAGCAAGGATGAATCCTTACCACTTTTTAATATAACGCAAGGCAAATATTACACAAATATCAAGTATCAATATATTGTTAGCAAGTATCAATTAAAAAATGACCATAAAATTTAGGGATAAGATAAGATTAAGGGTGCATTGGCCTGATTGCAAATCTAAGGAAAGAATTCATGCATGTGCATGGTGGTGTAATCAATGAGCGCGCATAAAATGAGGATGCTTTGAGTACTTCCTCATAATAATAGCTTCACAATTATAATTGATGGGAACATAATCATAGTCTTATAAGCTGTAATCTCTCTCTCTCTCTCTCTCTTCACAAAGAAAAAGAACTTCAAATTATTGTAATGAATCTATTAATCTATAAGTTTTCAAAGTTTCAACATCGCAATATTCACATGAACCAATCTTCTTTGGTAAGGAAAACAACCCATGTGGGAGCCAACATATAAGACTACGTAAACTCCAATGATAAGTATAGAATACAATGCACTTTTGGTTAACCAAACAGAGATGCTAACATAGGTTTGCACTCATCCAACTCAATAGGCCACATCTCCATTCAATAAAGGAAATTCTCTAATCAAATCACTAATCAAAGTACTCTCTTTTAAATAGGACACAATCCTCTTCAACCACCTCCAACGGCCAAGGATGTTAAAGCATAAGCAACATGACCAAGGAAAATGTATAGGAAATGAAGGAAAAGTAAAAAAGGGGGGTACTATCTTTATTTTCTAGGGAATCTAGGATTATGAAGGAAATGAAGGAAAAGTAAAAAAGGGGGTACTAGCATCAATTATAGTTATTGTAATATAAGTTTGTTTTTAGTAAAATTTGTAGCTTTCCCCTTCTTTAGTTTTTTAAGCTTAAGTTTTGGGTCACTAAACTAATTTTCTGTTTTCACTAGAGAAACTTTGGAGGCTTACTTATTAGAGTCACAAAGAGTTGCTATGCCACTTTTTGGTTATTTCGGAGAGCTCGTAGAGAGGAAAATGGGAGAGATGGAGGAGTTGTTTGAAGATGGGATGCAATCTGTGAGGATGACATACTATCCTCCATGCCCACAACCAGAGATGGTTGTAGGTGTCACACCTCACTCAGACGCAGCTGGTATCACCATCCTCCACCAAGTTAATGGAGTCGAAGGTTTTCAAATAAAGAAAGATGGTGTTTGGAATTTGGACATACACATTCACTAAGTTAGTGAAGAGCTTAAATCATAGTATGTTTCTCACTTTAAAATATAATGAACGATGAAACTCATTTTCAGTTAACGACAACAATTATTGTGAAGTTGTAATTACCAGATAAACATGCTGAAGATATTTAATCAAACAATGGTTTCAACAAAGGTTCAGGAATTGTTTCCTCACCATGAGTTCCCAGTACGCAGACTCTAATGTTATGTACCTCCTTGTGCTGCCATTGTACCATGTCATGTACTCAGCAAGGTATGTTGTATCACCGTCCAGGAGAGGGGCAGCGCGAACAAGTTGCCCTCGGTTGGCCCATTGCTGAATATGGGCATCATGTTCTGCCACCCAATCCTTCTCCCATTTACCCTGGAGGGATATCTTGTGAAGGTCGATTGACGTATCCACAACCATTGGAACCGGTTGCTTCATTCCAAATTGACGGAGGACCCGCTCGGGATGATGCCCCTCCACTATCCAAAAGTAAATCAGTGGCACCTCGGCCCTCCAAATATGCTGGCCGGCAGAGCAATATGCAGGCAGGGAAGGTAGTGCAAACGTGTACGGCTCCCACACAATCTGCATAAATGAATCGTTATTTTAGTGATTATGTCAAGATGGATGGTTGACATTTGCCATGGAACTTAAAGAGTATTTATCAGCACATTATTTGATTACTACTACACCGCAGTTTCAGATTTGAAATATCTAAACACAAGCAGGTTTATGACAACATGGACTTATTCCCCATAAAAACACTAGGAAAATGCATATAAATTAGAAAGTTGCATATAAATATAACTCTCAATACAGGCTTTTCATAGCAACTAGAGATATCAAAGATGAAGGTGTGCAAAACCAATCATTGCGGAGACCTCAAAAGTAGGAAATTGTAAATGTGATATACAAGATACAAAACACTAAAATCTAGTTTATTACCAAAAGGTTGAGACAAAAAGCACAAAAGTTTAAAAATAAATAAATAAATACAATAGGGAAATAGGTTAGAGCCAAACACACCAATATTTTAATTGGGTTTCATTGACATTCTAACCATACACTAACACACTAATATTTTCCCTAGTTTCATTGACACCGTACATAACTAACTGAAATTTAGGGTGTTTAAGCTCAAACGTGAAAGGTTAAAATTTATTCTTCGCACTCGGTATTTTTTGTCAACTCCAACTATTTTTCAAGTACTTTGAGCAGAAAAATATATAGAAGGACTCATTATTGTACTAATGGTAGCAGGACCAATAGTAATGGGAGTCGGTGCATTCACTAGTAAACTAAAAGCCTAATAAGGTAATAACTAATAAAACACTTACTAGGACTCGTAAGAAAATAAAACCTAAGATACTTATGATCTCCTAGAAAATCCTTGACTCAACTAAATTACTAAAATATCCCTAATCCACAATAATTGCAAAAACTACAATTTGTCAACATCAACGAAATTTACCATAACTTTTAAAATACAACTACAAACCCAAATTAAATTTCTTTTTTGAACCTTAGGCAAATATAACTGGGCCTATCAACCACTCAATTTTCAGTTCCATTGGACTGCATACTTGAACCCCAATTAAATATTGAATAGACAAAATAAATTGCACTATTAAATGAAGGTAGTATTAAATCAATCTTATCTGGAGCTCATAGTGAATGCACTTGTTCTTTGTTTTTGTGTGCATAATGAATTAAAATTTGGTAAGCTGGATATGGGTTTCAGCGGATGGTACTTGATATCTGAGTCCAAGTCTAGCGGGGGTGGGGCATATTGCATTTGAATATGAGTCTGTATGCAAATGTCCTTTGGAACTTAACTCAGATAGCAACCAGATAGCGGTAAAAAAGAACCAATTAATTTTACTATATGTTATGGCTTCTTATTTCAAGATTCAATGCATGATTGAATTTGGAAGAAACTGAGAGTAATGAATGTCTTAAAACTACAAAAGTCTCAATATACAAGATATTAAAGTTTTCTGTCATCGAGGTTTATTTATATATTGAGTACCATGAGCAAACTCTATTTTATTGCACCATCTATGTAATTGAGATGTGAAAGTTGGTCACAATTCAATCATGCATCACAACCAAAATTGGAGGGTTGACTTGTTAATATGCAGTGTAATGGCAGGTGTGTCTCCTGCCCAACTAATTGAGAATGTAGAACATAACAATTTGATGGTCGTAAAATTTGTTCATGCTCAAGTAAGTTTAGATATTTCGGTCCAGCACAACCAACCTAGCAAGGAACCAAAATTCTGCGATCAACTTGATTGAGGGAAACAAAAATAAAAACCTCAAATTGTGGCGGATTGAGGTCGTAAGTTAACCGAATATGAATACCTGCTCTGCCCGTACTGTAGCCAATGACGTCCGGTACGCAGCAAGGACGTGTGTGGCATGCTGTGCGGTGCTCTTTGGCCCGCTCCACCTAGCAAACATGGGGTTTAGACGAATGGTCATTAGTGAACTTTCGTGTGATGAACTGTGAACAATGTCATTACTGAGAACAATGCTTTATATTTTTAATCCATATAAGCATTAGCAAAGTTTCGTTTCTTTGTTAGTTTGGCATATTTTTAATTATATCAAAGAGGAAAATTATATGTAATATACTATTACACTTAAATAATAAGAACTCAATGAACGTACCTAATGGCAAGGGGCCCTGAGTGCACTGGCGGTAAAGGTGGCCTCGCAATTGGGCATATTCGTGGGAACCTTGAATAGGCCCACAGCTGCATCAACACCAGTGCTCCTCCAATCTGCATCGCATCCTTCATGGATGCTCTACAAAGGTGCCTGTACAGCCAGGCCAACGTTGCACTACCCCAGCTATATTGTCTCGGATTGCTGATTAGGTTAAGGAGCTGCAGAGGCAGGAGTGAGACCCGGTCCGCCGACTTGTCCATGAACAACAGGGCCCCCAACCAAACAAGTAGGTGGTAGCGGGCATGTTGCTGCACTACTTCATCACCGGCGTCAGCAGCTGGGGGGGCGAGAAACCGTGCATCAAGCCACTTGTATTTTATCCTCGCCCCAGTAAGTGTAGACTTGTTTGAGTTGGGTATCGAGGGCGGAGGTTCATGGCCCAACAACTCCTGGCACAACCGACTCCAGTTCATGTCTGTCCTCCCAGTGACAGGCAACCCATCCACCGGAATCCCCAACATCACCTCTATATCTTGCAAGGTGATGCCCATTTCTCCATGGGGTAAGTGGAACGTGTGCGTCTCTGGACGCCACCGCTCGACCAAGGCCGTGATCAAGGCGTGATCGATTTCCATATCGGGAACCTTGAACAAGCCAGTGAAGCCTGCAGCATCTATGTACTGCATGATGCGTGGGTCTAGCCCACCTTGCGGCAGTTCACATTTGCGGCATCGAACCTTTACGATGCCAGGCACCTCCTGCACACAAACGAGCACTGTGTTAGGTAGTACACACGAAGTAATTATAAAACGGAGATGTATTAATAATACAAATACATACCTCATTCGCTGTGTGCCTCCAAAGCGGAGTTGACCGATGATTCGGCTGCTGGTTCAACTGCCTATCATCGTCGGGTCCAGGCTGCAATTTATCCAATGCCTGCATATCTGACATGGCAGCAAATAGATTGTTAGCAATTATTCATGATTCACTCTATGACAAGATGTAATTACAATAGCAAATCATGCAGTCCGGCATAATCATATAGTAATCAAATTGTGGGTAAAAATTCATAAAAAAGAAAGATGACCATATAACGATCAAGTATTGCCATAAATGAAAGATGACCTCCTAGAATTTACAGTTCAGATTCCAAAGTTCAAAACCCCTATCCCCAAACTATCAAATAAATGCATATTACTAACTATCATAATTATCCAATTTCATATTTGGACAAAATTTAAAAGAGAGAAAAAGTAATATTCAGTAAAACTCTTCTTTGGTCAAGGTTACCGACTAGTTAAAATAAAAATAAGAATCAAAGAAATTAAAAAAGAATCAAGAAACAAAACATTCAGATAGACAAGGATGACCTTTTATATTTTAGTGTTATAAACTACTTTACAGACTTCCTTCACTGTCTTTTATTAAACTGCAACTATGGGGATGGTCTTATACATTCTATGACCAATATAATGAATTTGTAGTTCAAATCACAAAACTCAACCTTAAGCCTCTGTACCAAACTGCCGCCTCTCCCACTTTAAATCAATCAATTGAAGAGAAAAGAAGAGAAGAGATGGGGGGTTTGATTTAAGGCAACTCACACAAGTATCAATATATTGGTCACGGAACACAAACCCTTGATGACATATTCATGATACCAAGGTAAAGTAGATCATCTCAAGACAAAAAAAATGGAAATTACAAGCTATATATATGCACATCCTTCTTAAAAAACTGACTTATAAAAAACCGATTACATTTGACAATAAAATGATAAATGGTAATAATTTCGAAGACAACCAATTGTTCACACACAGTGAGTCTTTGTGAATTATCTTTTTCAATATCTCATTTTATTACACTTCATTGTATGAACCATGGGCTACTAGCACATAGTATATAATGAAGTTGTTCCCACATAGTATATAATGAAGTCAAATAAAAGGCCAGCACACATATAGTAGAAATATAAGGCTTTTCTTTATCTCAGCACTGAGGCTACAAGGGTTGTTAAGCAACAAAATGAATTAATATTTTCGTAGGTAGGTGATTCTTATCAGGTTTTAAGACTTCTACATGTTGAACACATGCTTACACAAAGTTTAAGTTCAAAGTAGAGACAATAGCTAATCCATTTTAGGCAGCCAGTTACCTATCCTATTGTGGACTCAACTGAATTAACCATCGTAACTTAATTAACATATTTTGTTACCAAGTATCAATCTATTGGTCACATAACACAACTCTTGATGACAAATTTCATCTCAAGCTATATTCACATATCATCTCAATAGTTTATTTATTAACAAATCAGACCAACAGTTATTTAAACCCAAGATGCCAAGATCAATAAAAATTTGAGGCACTAGGATTCGGTGCATACATTATGCATTCAGCACAAAAGGAGCAGTCAAATTTGTACAGCTTCATCAAAATATGAAATCGTATAATGCATAGAGGTGAATTATATGAAAGCTACGACAACTGTTCAGAAAGGCTTAATTAAAAAACAAAAGGACAATAACAAGCAAAGATAACTTTTTTCGTAATAGGGATTGAATATACAATTATACACTTCCTCTTCTAACAATAGAGATAGAGGTGATGCATGATTTCAGACTGCTGTAACTTCACTCTTACACAAAACAAGAATTGTGACAACTTTAATTTCATAAATCTGATACAGGACAGAAGCCTTAATGGATCTGATACAAATTTCGATGCAGGAATTTTAAAACTCAGCATTCAGTTAAGGTTCTTGAATAGGGTTTTGATGTTTAAGGGTTTACCTAGGTTCCCTAAGCAATTTTTACAAGTTAATTTTCACACACTATGCAAAGTATTTAAACAAAACAATCACATTACATTTATAATGTCATCATTGCAGTATATAAAACACAACAAAATTCTCATCTTTATTATTAAAATTACTACTTTTGAGTAAGTTTCAAAGAATGCACTTTGCCAAGAGACACGGACAAAAAACATCTTTCACCATTGTCATCCAAATATCTCTACTTGAAGCTAAAATTCATGAACCCAGAAACACAGAGATCACAGGAAAGTGCAAATGAGCACGACCCATATAAATAGGAAAGTGTAAATGAATCAGGAAGACGTAGGTAGCCATTGATTGGAGTTATTTATATGGTCTCTACATGGGTGCACACACACAAGATTGATTGAAAGCCCAAAATACCCACACAAAATACCCACACACAACAAAAAATTGCTTCGTATGTGTGAAACAGAGATTTCCAGATGACTTTTTCTAAACCAACAAGATGCATGCAAGGCTAATTATGGTCAGTTGTGATACACAAAACAAGAGAAAGAGAAGAGCAACGTACCTGTAATCAACAGCGGCGGTGACGGTTCGACGGAAGCACCACGGAGAGTGAGAGGGTGAGGGAAAGTGTAGAGGGAGAGTGAGAGGGTGAGGGAAAGTGTAGAGGGGTAGTGAGACTAACGGAGAGGGAGACGTTGAGGCAGAGTCCAGGAGAGAGTGATGGCAGAGCGAGGGAGAGTATGAATGAGAGTGAACAGTTTCTGAGACGTTGGGGTTTGAAATGGCAACAGGTTCAGAAAACTCGATTTACTAGTTACCGAGTTATGTGTGCATACATAATTGGAAGAAGCCACTTCTGTTTTGTCCGCGTGGCACAAAGTTCACACATAACTCGCCCATTGAATAATCGAGTTTTTCAATATAACTCGATTTCCCGTTTGTCGAGTTACAAAACAGGGGCATTTCCCTAATTAGTTTGGAGAAAAGGGCACAACGCTGCTATTTTTGCCCAAACAGGGCATTTTCCAATTTTGTCCCTCATATATATATATATATATATATATATATATATATATATATTAAATAATCTTTTTCCACTTAAATAGGGTTGGAACTATTTTACTAGACTAATGGCCCCCTAATTATTCTAAATATCCACCTTATCCACCTTAGCACAAACTAGATTACACCCCTTTTAATCTTTTTGAGAGAGTTTTAACTTATGACGTCTATGACTCTATTCCTAATGATAACTCGTTATTATCATATTAAGTCACCAGTCGGTTAATGGTGTAAGCGATAAATTGAACTCCTGTTTAATCTTGATAACGATATAAAATTTCCCACCAAATTTGTTGCTAGAGATTACCAAAAAAAAAAAAAAAAAAATTTATTTGAAAAAAAATAAAACAGCCACCTTACCTGTGTGTTGTTGTTGGGACTCGAGATTGGAATCCGGTGGAGGACCATGTAACATGCTAACAACCTTAACAAAATAGACAACCACCATAACCCACTCTTGCCATTCTCCAAAAGAAAATTGTTAAAGTCTTAAAATATTTTATAAATTTCTGATATGGTGTTTAGTTATTGATAAATAAAAATATAATTTTAATAATGACCCTTAAAAACTAGTAAAATTTTACCACATTAACAATTTGTAAAAATATTAAAAAATAACTTGAGTATGTAGTACCGTTAGTATTCCCAAAACCCTGGACATATGTAATCAAACGAATTGAATAATGTAGCTAATTTAGAGCATCTCCAGCAGCTTCTCCAAATTTTTGTACTATTTGGAGAATGAACAGTGACATTTAGGTTTTACCTATTCACTTTTTCAAATATACTTCTAACAGATTCTCTATCACATTCTCTATCTCATTTAAATATTATTTCTTCATTCATTGTTTATTCTTTTTTTAATCATCATTTTTTTTTTAAATAACTATATTTTTCAATGAGAAATGTTATGTTCACAACATTTTACGCAATACTTTCACAACAAAATTTATGTGGAAAGTTGTTACAAGTTCTAATTTGAACCCGCCACTGAAATTATTTTTTTACCTGCCAATATTAACTAATAACAATCTGTTACTTAAAATTTATTGTGAAAATATTGTAAAAATATTATGGTAGTATTTTTCAATTATGATTTTTTATTTTTTATATTATTTTTCTTCCTTTTATTTCATTTTCACCCACATTTCATTTCTTTTTTTCCTTTTTCTTTTTCTTGTTTTTCTCCTCCACACAAGTGTCCAGCCCCCCTCTTTTATTTTCTTTTTCACCTCATCAATAACATTCCAGCATCTCTTTGTTTCACATCAGAGAGAGAGAGAGAGAGAGAGAGCTTGCCTGTCGCCCCACTGCCGGTGGAGATTGAGATCGTTGAAAGGAAAAGGCCGGTGGAGATCGGCGTTCACCATGCAGCACTTTAGGTCCAGTATGTTATAGCTTCCTCAATTAAATTCAATGCATGATTATATTGACCAACAAAACACAAATAATGTTATTTTTTTAAGGACCATTAATTGAATTTAATTGCAATGTACAACTTTTAATTTGATTGGGTGTGATATGTTCCCTATAAATTATAAAGGAACTTTTAGCAATAGTAGTCAATGGATCGATCTAATGAAATTATATTCTCTCCCATGAACACACCTTTTCCTTATTGTAAAGGTTCACTTCTTCAATTCATCAAGATATTTTTCTCTAACTTTACCTTAGCCACATTTCACTTTTTATTCTTTGAGGTTAACATATGTAGTTATGTACTGCAAACACAAATGATAGACTGGCTATTTGAGTCTTGAAAGTAGGTATTCACAAATTTTTAGTGACAACTGAAGGAAATTGTTATGGAATTGAGCGTGAATTTTTTTTTATTGCACATTTTTTCATCCTAAATTTTTTCAGTATATGTATAAAAATTGCCACAATAATAAGTGTGAGGGATTTGAATTCTTCTTATAAAGAAGACCAACTAATACCACTAAGCTACAAATTTCACACTAAGTTCACTTTTTGTTGGCTTTATTCAGTTGTGCTAACCAATCCAATCCGCCTTTATTCCTCTTGTTTATCTCTCCAGTCCTACCACAAACACAAAAATTCACTACTTTTTCACACCTTATTCACATAGGCTCACTGCAACACAAAAACACATGTATAAGGTGACAAAAACAGTGAAACTCTCAGTGTTGGTAGACTCTTGTTTTCTTTTTATCTTTTGGAAATCTTCCATTATTGTTATGGCAATAATAATGGAGGTCCGCTCAATCCAGCTGTGTGGCATCACAAGGAGAGTCACGACACCACCATCCACCACTAGTGTCATCTGCTTTTCCTTTAGTCCTGCTGCAGACCAATCAAACCCACCTCTTACTTTTCTCTTTTTGCAAGTATTCACCAAAACTGCATTATTGATAGGGCAATAAATGAATGACACCATCACTATTGTTACGCGCTGAGCTTTTTCCTTTTTCTTACGTATATCTTTCTTCTTTTTTCGGTTTTCTTTTCCAAAAGGTTGACTGATTATAACGAAATAGTTTCTTTCCACATGCTGCTGCTGGATAAGGAATCACATCAATGGCGAAAGGAAGAATAACATCCCTTCCTTCCCACACTCATTGAATAACATTACTTGCTTCTTGTCTTTTCTATCTTCCTTGTGATTCTTCCTTGATTATACTTGCTGTGGCGCTTCTCTTCTGTTTGCTAACATCTCTCTGCTACTTCATCCTACTGCTGAATTTCTAAATAATACACTTCTTTTCTTTTTATGCAAGGCAAAGGTATGTCCTAAAAAACTTTTCCTTTTAAATATATATATATATATATTTCTTGAGCATCTTTTGACCTCAAGTTGAAGTTGCTGCTATATTTTTCGATCGTAATGTTTCTGTTTGTTTGTTTTTTGTTGTTACAGTAAAAAATACAGGGTGAGTACAGAAGTGTAATGTAACAAAAAGTAGTGGGTATTAAAAAAAAATGCAAACGTGAGAGAGGAAACAAAACACAGGAAGGAATGTAGGCCTAATCAGTAACCACTCGGGGACCAAATGAGACACAGAAAGGAAGATGCCACCATATTTGCATATCTTGCAGCTTAACAGAGGATCCATTTGTACGTTTTACTGATACGGCCGGTAATGCTTTTATATTTTTGCTGTTTAAATTAAGTGATTGTGGACTTGTTATACATCTTAAACAAGAAGCTTTATTCACAAAAATACACACAAGAATAAAATAGAGAAATACAACAATAAATTTTTTATAAATTAAAATAAAAGAACAAGAAGACAAAAAAAGGTGAGAATGTTGAGGATGTTGAGGTAAGTGCAAGCATAAAATGATTTGAAAATTCGACACCTTGTGGATGTTGAGGATTTTGCCATAATGTGTTGTGAACGCACTAATTCTACGCCAATTTTCCTATTGATAAAATTAATATTGAAGGTGAAAAATTCAAATGGACATAGATTTTGGCTTATCAGTTTAAACCCTCAATCGGCATCCTTACAATTGTTGAGGGTGGTTTTTTTATTTATTTATTTATTTTTATTTTTTTACCCTAGTGACAGATAGTGAATAAGAGATTCAGAGCTATTGTATTAAGCACATGTTAGTTGTGTGGCTATTGTAATTAGCACATGCTAATTGTAAATATACTATTAAGGCAGTTAGTTAGCTAGTTAGTTAGAACCAACTTGTGAGCTAGATCAGGGGGATATGTAGGAATGTTACATGTATGAAAAGGGGGCAAGCTAGTTAGTTAGTTCTTTTTCCATCTTCTTCTGGTTTCTCTTCTCAACCTCTTAAATTCTGCTTCTATTAGAGACCTGGCTATCTCGAATTAACCACTTAAAAACTTTATATAGATTAAGGTCTTAATAATTGGTATCAGAGCTAGTGTGTTTGTCACCATGATAGAAACACAATCCAATACTCAATTCAATGAAAAGCTAGCAATTCTTGCTAGAACAACCGAGAACCATGATCATGAAATCAACCAAAAACTATGACTACGATTCTACGACAACTCAACAAAGCTGAAGATCGAAGGAAGAGGCTTGTGGGTCTGTTCAACTTGAAGTTTCTCTAAGTAATGGTTCAACCATAATGGTGCTAAAATCTCTGAAGTTGGAATTTCCAAGATTCAGGGTTGAAGATCCTGTGTGTTGGGTGTACAAAGCAAACCAATATTTCCAACTATATAACACTCCATTGAATTAGCGTATTCTCTTAGCATCATACCACATGGAAGATGGAGCTCTTGTGAAGGTTCTACATACAAGATTTGGTAGTTCAGCTTATGATGATCCAATGGAAGCGTTGACCAAGTTAAGTCAAACTAGTTATGTTCTTGTTTACAAAGGACAATTCGAGTTGCTAACCAATCGCATTAAAGGGTTATCTAATAAACACAAATTGAGCTGCTTTCTCAGTGGCCTCAAGGATGAAATACTTCCTCCTATTAAGATGTTGAATCCAAAAAATCCCAATTCTGCATTTGGGTTGGCAAAAATTCAAGAAGAATATCTGCTCACCAGTAAAAAAAGCTCAAAGATTGGATGGGATAACAGATCCTCCATTTTGGGTCCTATACGTGCAAGTTAGATTTGAGTTTATTTATGTAAGTGACATAAGTTATCTAACTGTACATTTACATAAGAAAGCTCAAGAAGATGCAAGTTTTGACATGACACTCAAACAATAAATAAAGAAAGCCATGATAGGACATTAAAAAGATGCACATTTAAACAAGAAGAAGAAGCTGATCAAAAAAACAACACAGGATGTACGTGGAAAATCCTAAAGAACGGATAAAAAGCCACGATTTGGGCAAGAACCAAATATTCTTGCTTGACTCAACTTGTATTATGTATGGGAAAGAGACCAGTTTACAATGAAGTTACATTTTTCTCCTACCAACTCTCTACTTTCATCTCAAAATATCTAGTTGGTGTCTTGGGTTCTTGCCCTAGAAGTTCAGCTGCATGTTCCTTTTATACTCTAAGAAACAAGGCTGGATACAAGGACAGGTGTCAAGTCATCATATTCTCTCTCTTGAGATCTTTTTACAGCTGTGATGTGCTTGCTCACTCCTAAATGCAGGAGATCGTAACAATATAATTCTCAGAGTACCGAAATCGAACCACAATGAGCAAGGTAAATTCAAAGACAATATAATTAAACAACAATTTGGGTGAAGAAGAAAAGTACTTTTGCTCGGTGATTGTTAACAAGAATAATAACAAAAACTTATTTAAATCAATAATGTAAATACCAGGGCATCGATGTGTTTCTCTATATCGATATAAAATTCGCTCTAATCTAAGAAATTATATATTTCATAATTGATTGTTTTTATACAATTAAATACTTATGATTCAATTGAACTAAGACATTTCAAGGATGCATGATAACCTAGATTAATAATGCAATTAGAAAAGTTTTCAGAAAAACTCATTCATTTTAAAACCGGATTTCTATCATTTGAAAGCAATATTTGAGAGCTTTCTCTTGTGATAAGCCAACCAAATGGGCTGCATGGTTGACTATGGTTGCATTTTGGTTCAATACCAACTTCCATACTACCACTAAGTTTACCCCCTTTAAGGCTCTATATGGACTTCCACCTCCTAGAATGGCTAATTACATTCCTAGAACTACAAGGGTTGAGGCTGTGGATACTTATCTTAGTTATAGAGTTGAAATTCTCAAGCTCCTTAAACAAAATTTGCATGTTGCTCAAGAAAGAACGAAGCTGCAATCTGATAAGCACAAGGTAGAGAGGTCATTTGTGGTGGGAGATTGGGTTTATCTGAGATTGCAACCTTATAAGCAAAAGTCCTTAGGTTTTAAGGGTTCATGGAAACTGTCACCCAGATTTTATGGCCCTTTTAGGGTCATCCAACAAGTAGGAACCGTGGCTTATAAGCTAGAGTCACCACCAAAAGCTAAGATACATCCTATTTTTCATGTCTAATGTCTTAAGTTAAAGTTGGGGCATAATATCACACCTATTCCTACACTACCTCCTACTGATTGTGAAGGCCAATTGTCACCTGAACTAGAGGCTATTCTGCAGAAAAATGACAAAGCAACTACGGACTCGAGCAATTACTGAAGTGTTAGTTCAGTGGCATGGTTCTTCTCCAGAAAATGCAACTTAGGAGTCTCTTTATAATCTTCAATTACAATTTCCTCACCTTGTAGGTAAGGTGATTTAAGGGGAAGGCAATGATAGATAGTGAATAAGAGATTTAGAGCTATTGTAATAAGCACATGTTAATTATGTAACTATTGTAATTAGCACATGCTAATTGTAAATATACTGTTAAGGCAATTAGTTAGTTAGAACCTACTTATGAGCTAGATCAGGGGGATATATAGGAATGTTACATGTATGAAAAGGAGGCAAGCAATAAGACTGAAGTTAGTTCTTTTCCATCTTCATTTGGTTTCTCTTCTCAACCTCTTAAATTGTTCTTCCATTGGAGACCTAGTTATCTTGAATCAGCCACTGAAAAACCTTATATAGATTAAGACCTTAACACCTAGACATGTGTCTTGATAGTATTAAACATTTTCTAGTTTAGACATTTTCTAGGAAGGAAGTCGGGTCTGAAGCCATTGCGGAATAGGCTCTAAGGTCCCATTTTGCTTCTGCCAGAATATGCATAAACATTGAATCTGAAGTCTAGGGGACATTGCTACAAATTGGACTTATTCTCCTCCTCCACCATAGAAAGAACCTTTCTCCATCTCTTACTGCAAAATGGATCATTCTTAACTTCCTACTATGCGATAAGGCTTTCCCCACCTTTTGCAAAAGGAACATCACTTTCTACTGAGACATACATTTATTCGTATATATGATTATACATATTCACATATAAATATATAAAATATACTCTGCAAAGTATGCATTGAAATGTATATATGTATGTATGGCAGAATAATGATTAATCTGTATTAAATATAATGCATGTAATAACAAAGAAATAATGAAAACTTCTGTAGAAATAATCATGGGTAAAGAGTATTCATAGTAGGATATTGACCAAAAAGATCTCAATCCCAACTCACACAACCTAATTACCAAATAAGGCTATAAAGTTATGTGGGTTGGAACATGAGTTAAAGGGTGGGAAAGGATTCATAGTGATGCATGCTATTCTCTCTTACCATATAAACTCTACTTTCTCTCCTCTCAAATGTCACTTTTCTCTTTTCTCTCTTTTTTTCACTTTCAACTCACTATTCAGATTGCATTGGTTACTATGTTGTTTTTTCCATATTCATGGGTACTGTTCCTATTTATACCACAACTCAATCCATGCTTTTTTCCCTTTTTACCCTAATTTTCACCAACCATTTTGTCTACTGTAGGCATTCATTCATTCAACATATTTCCTACTATCTTCTGACCATGTTTAGTTGGACACAATCCCACCAAAGAGTTTCAGTCTATGCCTTACGATAAAGGACCCTCCCATTTTGGATAAAGGCCAGTCTGTTGCAAAGCCCCCACCCCTCTTTCTCCCAAAAATGGCAAAAACTCCTATTAATTCTTTGTCTTCACTTTCTAGCATGCATCATATGGTTCCCACCTACCTTTCTTCCCATTTTGGTAAAGATATCTTCCCAGCAAGGCAGATTCCCAAAAGTGTGCTCGGTAGGATACCAACTATTGGTCTTCCCCCCTCCCCCTCCACCAACCACACCCTCTATACCTTGTCGGCCGTGGGCCCTACTCTCTTACATGGTTGGAATGTAGAAGGGCAAAACCTAGACATTACCTTATTCACCTACCTTGCTACTTTTGTCTTTTCTCTGATTTTGGTTTCTTTCTCCCTCGTGCATTGTCTGTCGTTGTTGCTTTTGTTTTCTTTCCTCATGTCTCTTTGCTAGGAATATGTTTGGCTTCTCTTGCTCTTATCCTTTTATATATACAAAAGGAAATGGGCCTTTATGGGTCAAATACTCTCTATTCGATCAAAAGGGTCTTTGACCAAATTTGCCCCAATCTGCTGAAGTCTTTCTACAGAAGAAATGCGATGAGCTTTTCATCTTTAACTATTTTTCTATCCGTAGAAGTACCCCAAGGAAGTCTTGACTTTTCTCCATTCTTCTATTCCTTTTCTCCATTCTTCTATTCCTTTTATACAGAAAGGCTTGGAACTAGTGGAATTTGGTGGGCGTGACACTTTGGCTCATGTGTCCACGTGTCTTGATTTAATTGCCAATGGGGTGTGAGTGTATTTACCAAATTGCCTTCCCTTAATGTCATTATGTACATTGAGCTTAATTCTCTACTCCTTAAGGTCCGAATTCATTGGGTCTTGGGATTTACTTCTTGACCCAAGATGTTTGCAATTTTGGGCATCAACACTTTTAATAAAAAATTTCCGTGATATTCAATTCTTTTACTATTCTACGTACTTGCTGTTCAGGTTTCTTTCAGAAAGATATGTATTGTGCATGCATCTATAATCTTTAATAATATCAAATATAAAGTTGATGACTTTACCCGATCAGTTTATACACGGGAGGATTGAATAGAAAAACTAACAACTTTTGATTTTTTAAAGGATTCATGTTATAAAGAATCACAAGAATCTCTAGGAAGAAACAGAGAATACTAGAGAGAATTCAAGTTGAAGAAAAGAATGATTTCACATTAATGATTTGCTCAATACAAGCTCTGTGGTTAAATACTAAAACAGAGAATAACAGAAAGCAAAATATCTCCTAAACATCCGGAGTTAGTTATGGCACGTGAGATTGTTAGTTACTCCACGTGTGAGCTTAATTGATATAAAGACTTGATGAAAACTACAAGTAGCTTAACACACTAATTATACAAATACACTTATACTGATGTCGTTTTGTTCATTTCTTTGGTTTAGTCTTCTTCTGTTGAATTCCTTTTCTTTCTTCCTGGTGTGAGATGCAATCTTGATACTCCCCCTCAAGATGAAAACCTGGATTGTGAATATTCACAATGTTCATCTTGGAAAGTAATACTCTCAACTGTTGACCACTAAGAGCCTTGGTGAGTAGATCAGCAAGCTGAGAATGAGTGGGAGTGAAGAACAATCTGAGCACCTTATCTTGGACTTTATCTCGGACCAAATGACAGTCTATTTCAATATGCTTGGTTCTCTCGTGAAATACAGGATTCTCCCCAATGTATATGGCTGCCTGATTATCACAGAAAAGCATGGCAGGTCTGAGATGTAGAACTTCCAAATCCTTTAACAAAGCTAGAAGCCAAGTTATCTCGCATGAAGTCACTGCCATTGCTCTATATTCTGCCTCAGCAGATGATCTAGAGACTATAGATTGCTTCTTGGTCTTCCATGAGATTAAAGAATTTCCCAGGAAAATGCAAAAACCAGTAGTAGATCTTCTGGTGTCAATACAAGATGCCCAATCTGCATCTGTATAAGCCTTTAATTGCAGGTCTGATTTTGATGACAAAAGAATTCCCTGACCAGGACTCCCTTTAAGGTATTGCAACACTTTATAAGCTGCATCCAGATGAGGTTTTCGTGGCTTGGACATGAACTGGCTCAGTTTCTGGACTGAATAAGCAATATCTGGTCTGGTTATGGTAAGGTACAACAATCTTCCTATTAACCTCCTGTAAACACTAGGATCAGGAAGTAACTCTCCACAAAACTTGCTCAGTTTCAAATTCTGCTCCATGGGAACTCTGCTAGGCTTGCAACCTGTCATCCCAGCATCTTTAAGTATCTCCAAACAATATTTCCTTTGACATAAGGAAATGCCTAACTCTGATCTGGCCACTTCAAGACCAAGGAAAAATCTCAGGTTCCCAAGATCCTTTAGCTTAAATTCTTGATTCAAAAACACTTTAAGTTCATCAACTGCATTAGCATCATTGCTGGCAATCAGTATGTCATCAACATACACCAATAGAGCTATAAAGGACTGATTACATTTCTTTGTAAAAAGAGAGTAATCTGACTTAGATTGCTTGAAACCACACTTCAAAATGGTAGAGGAAAACTTAGAGTACCATTGTCTTGAGGCCTGCTTTAAACCATACAAAGATTTATTGAGCTTACATACCAATTGCTCCCCCTTGCTGTGAAAACCTTGAGGAAGATGCATGTAAACATCCTCATGGAGATCACCATGGAGGAATGCATTATTTACATCAAGTTGAACAAGGTGCCAGCCTTTCACAGCAGCAATAGCAAGCAAAGTCTTTACTGAAGTCATCTTTGCCACAGGAGAGAATGTATCAGTGAAATCCAAACCTTCCTGTTGAGTGAAGCCCTTGGCTACAAGCCTTGCCTTGTACCTCTCCACAGCCCCATCAGCCTTATACTTGATCTTATAAACCCATTTGCACCCAATGGCCTTTTTATGAGGAGGTAGGGTAGTGAGAGTCCATGTCTGATTGGATTCCAAAGCTGCAATCTCAGCAGCCATGGCATCCTGCCACTTAGGATCTTTAATAGCCTCAAAATAAGATTTGGGCTCAGAAAGTGCAGTGATTTGGGAACAAAAATGGGAATAAGAAGGAGATAAACCAGAAAGGGTGAGGTAATCAGATAGGGGATATGGAGTACCTGAGTTGGAAGGAAGGCAGCCTGACTTGATGGAAGGATTGGAGGTAGCAAGCTGATCAAGAACAACATTACTGCACCTATAATCTTGCAAATAAGCAGGAGCTTTACTGAGTCTGGCAGATCTTCTTAATGGAGGAATGAGGACAGAATTAGGAGGAGGAAGAGTATTGGGAATAGGAGCAGATAAAAATTCTGCAGAAGTAGCATCAGAAGGAATTATGGGATCAGGAATGGAATTGGGAATACTGGCAGGTAAATTTTCTGCAGGAATAGCAGAATTATGAATGGGAGAAGTAGGAATGATATCAATAGAGGGTGAGGAAGTATGTGGAGAATCTGAGGCAACAAGAGGCAGAATTGGGTCTTGGATAGGGGCAGGGTAAGAAGTAGTAGGTAAGAGGTCAGTAGAATGATCAAGGGAAGGGAAGATATGAGGTAATGTGAGTGTAGAGTGAGGTGAGGCTGAATAGGTTGAGGAAATAAAAGGGAATACAGTCTCATGGAAAATGACATCCCTAGATATAGAGATTTTCTTAGTGGCTAAATCTAACACTTTGTAACCTTTAACTCCATAAGGATAACCCAGGAAAACACAAGGCAGGGATCTAGGAGCAAATTTTGACCTATTATGTGACAATGTAGAAGCAAAGCATAAGCATCCAAAGACCTTTAGATGATCATAGGAAGGGATTTTGTTGTAAAGTTTCTCAAAAGGGGATTTGTTGCCTAGAATGGAAGAAGGTAATCTATTAATGATATACACAGCAGTTAAGACACAATCACCCCAAAAGGTAAGAGGCATATTGGACTGAAATTTTAAAGCTCTTGCAATGCCCAATATGTGTTGATGTTTCCTCTCCACAACTGAATTCTGTTGTGGAGTGGCTATGCATGAGTGCTGATGTAAAATTCCATGGGCTGCATAAAAATCTTTGAGAAAAAACTCTTGAGCATTATCAGTCCTAATAGCCTTGATTTTAATGTTAAACTGTGTGGATATCATATTGAAGAAAGAAATCAACAATGGTCTGGTTTCATACTTATGTTTCATAAGATACAACCATGTGGACCTAGTGGCATCATCTACTATGGTAAGGAAGTATCTATAACCATCATGAGTGGACTTGGCAAAAGGACCCCATACATCACAGTGGATAAGATCAAAGGCAGATTCAGTTATGTGATTGAAGAATGGAAAAGGCAAACGTTTTTGTTTTGCAATGGGACAAAGAGTACAAGTTTTATTGCTATGAACACTCTTTACATCAGGGATACAATCATGCAGAATCTGTACCTTTGCATCTGAAGCATGTCCTAGTCTAAGATGCCAAAGGAAAGGCTTAGTAATGACAGGAACTTCAGAAACATTATTTACAAAGGTACTAAAAACAGAATCCAGAATGGAAAAAGCTGCAGAATCAGATTTGCAATGTGTTGTAGATAGCAGGTAGAGGTTGTTATGAAGGTTACCCACTCCAATCGTTTTCCAACAAGAAAGGGCCTGTATAAAACATAAATTGGACAGAAAAACAACACAACATGCCAAGCTTTTTGTCAATTGACTCACTGAGATCAGATTGAAAGTGAAACTAGGAACACACAACACATTTTCAAGAACAAGACTAGGTGTGACTTGAATGGTGCCAATGTGTGTGACAACAACTTTTTCACCATTAGGTAATTGAACAAAAGAGGAAATAGAACTTGTGATTTTGGTGAAGAGTGTAACAGAATGAACAATGTGATCTGTTGCACCAGTGTCCAGGACCCAAGTTTCCTTACCAAAAATTGTTTTATTGGCTGGATTTTTGGCAAAAATGGAATGTTGCATATTCAGACATACAGAATCTTGAAAAGAGGCATAAAGATTACCTGAAATGGCAGAATTAGCTGTGGCTGCAGTATCACTTGGAGTACCAGAAGTGGAAGTATGAGTACTTAGTAGGGAAAGTAACTGCTGATACTGCTCTGAGGTAAAAGGAAAAGAGTTACTCTGGTGCACGAATTCAGGTTGACATTGATTATCATTAGTCATAACCTGATTGGCCTGGGCAATCCTTCCTTTTTGCTTGTATCCTGGAGGGAATCCAACAAGCTTATAACACTTATCTACAATGTGACCAAGCTTCCCACAGTGGCTGCAAACAGGTCTCCCTTTACCAACATTCCCTTTGAAATTACCACCATTTCTGTTGTTTGGAGAACCTTGATTGAAAACTTGGTTCTTAACAGCAAGTGCAGCTGATTCAACAGAAGGACCACCATTGAAGGATGAAAACCTTTGTCTTTCTTCTTGAATTACTAATGAGAAAACCTTATCTATTGATGGAACAGGTTCCATCATAAGGATTTGAGTCTTGACTTGTGAGAAGCAGTCATTCAATCCGTTGAGAAACTGCATGATTGAATCTTGATGATAAAGATGTGCAATCTTATCATTTACTCCACAAACACAGTTGCCACATGAACAACTTGGTAAAGGCCTGAGATTCAGCAATTGATCCCAAGCAGCTTGAATCTCAGTGAAAAAGGTTGTTACTGTGGAATCTCCCTGCATTATAGTGGAGATTTGTTTCTGGAGTTGAGAAATTCTAGGGCCATTGGCTTGCAAGAAACGAATCTTGAGTGCATTCCACACTGCAAAAGCTGTGTCTCTGTAAATGACACTAGCTTTGATGTGAGGTGATACAGAATTCAAGATCCAGGATGAGATCATCGAGTTGCATTTTGACCATGCCTGTTTCTCGAGTGGTGTGACTGCCATGGAAGCAATGATGGAGCCATCAACGAAGCCAAGTTTACTTTTGGCATCTAAAGCCATTATCATTGCTCTAGACCAAGTTGGATAGTTTTCCTCGGTCAAGTGTTGAGCAACAAGGATCGCACCAGGTGATTCTCCATGGTGCATGAAGAAAGGACTGCGAGGATCCTCCATTGGAGAGAGCTCGCGATGTGAAGAGTTTGTTGAAGCAGTTTCAGTGTTTGACGCCATTGATAAAGGCTCAAGCTCTGATACCATATAAAGAATCACAAGAATCTCTAGGAAGAAACAGAGAATACTAGAGAGAATTCAAGTTGAAGAAAAGAATGATTTCACATTAATGATTTGCTCAATACAAGCTCTGTGGTTAAATACTAAAACAGAGAATAACAGAAAGCAAAATATCTCCTAAACATCCGGAGTTAGTTATGGCACGTGAGATTGTTAGTTACTCCACGTGTGAGCTTAATTGATATAAAGACTTGATGAAAACTACAAGTAGCTTAACACACTAATTATACAAATACACTTATACTGATGTCGTTTTGTTCATTTCTTTGGTTTAGTCTTCTTCTGTTGAATTCCTTTTCTTTCTTCCTGGTGTGAGATGCAATCTTGATACATGTATTTATTGATGTGGATAGATTTATATGTTAATATAAATTACATAAACTGATAAACGTGGTTTAGAATATCCAAAATCTTATACCCATACACACGTTTTGAAATTCATACTTTGAAAAAACTGACTTTAAAAAAATCTGAAGAAAAGTTTTTTTTTCTTAATTTATTTTTGAATTTTATTATACTTTTTATACTCTCTTTTGTTGATACGTAATAATAGGGAGGAGATGGAGGAGGGGTTTGAACCAAAGGCATGTAGTACCATAAACAATGTCATTACCATTACATTGTTTAAAAAAAATACTTAATTGGTAAAATTAGACACTATTGAAAAAATGGATTCTACTTATGGTATTCAAGCTTCATCACACACGCCACAGCATGCCCAATGGTTTTTTTTTTTTTTTTTTTAAATGTCAAAATTTTATGTTCATACAAGTTCGAGGTTATACATTTGTCTAGTGAGACTTTTGTGTTTGCCAATTACAAATATAAGTAGGATGAGACCTAAACCCAAGAAATGAACACTGAAATAGCATTGAAATCATTTTTTGGGACAATATCTCATCCCACTCTTGTTTATTTCAGTAATTAGTAAACACATAAAGTTCACTGGAAAACTTGAAAAAAAAAATCCTATGAGCACAATTACGCTTTGATACCAATGAATCAAAAACAAAATAAAACTCCAGAAAAATAAAACAATTTATATTCACACTCCTATCTATTTTGGTGATTGGCAAATGCTTAAACCTGATGAATTGGGACGAGTGAAAAATTTTGACATTAAAAAAAAGAAAAAAAGTAAAGCCTGCGTAGGGATGAAGCTAGTATTTTATAAACTGTTATGCGTATTGGGTGAAATAAATATGTTTACACAAGATTAAAGAAGAGAGAGAGAAGATAATATCACAAGAGGTATTTACGTGGTTCGGCAATATGCCTACGTCCACGGAAGGCGACAGAATAATTTTTACTATAATTTTGGAGATTACAACAATGACTTGAAAGCACTCACACACAAACCCAAACCCCAAATACACCCTTGGTTCTCTCACAAACAAATAGAGAACACCTTTTTGTATTTAGGCAAATCGCAAGACCCTAACTTCTTATCTCTGGTGCACACACACAAAAGAAGTTATTTTGCTATCTCCCTAGCTCACCCTTGCATGCTTTCATTTGCTCCACACATATTGTATTTATAGCCAAGGTTTAGCCGAAATCTCCACCTTTAGAGCACACTAGAGACTTCTATTGTTTAGGGAAGTCAACAATAGTGGCTAGCATTCTTAGATTTCGGCTATGCATGAATGTAGTTCATGTTGGTTTTGTTCTTGCCATTTCTTGTTGATTCATGAATGCAAGAAGTCAAATGTTTCGGCCAAAAGGTGAAGTTTGTAGAACATGCAAGACTTCTATCAAAGAAGTCAATAATTTCGGCCATGAGTCCATGCAATGTTTCTTGAAACTTCTTTGCATTTCTTCACGTACAACAATCATGCAATTTCTTGCAACTTTCAAATGGTTTGATATTTAATTGTCAAGCAATTCTATTTGACAATTCAAGCCATTTCAACAAATCTCCACCTTGGCTTGAATTGTATCAAGCTCCACCAAATAAACTCTTCAGTCGCCTCCACCTTAGCCCTTACGGGCTATCACAAGCTACAAACACTGATCAAGTCCAAGCAGTGCTTGAACTTGCTTGTAGGCACCAGCTTCGTCAACATATCAGTTGCATTTTCTAAAGTGTCAATCTTCTCAAGAATAATTTCTCCTGTAGCTGTCAATTCCCTTATCTTATGGAATCTGACATCAATATGCTTTGTCCTAGCATGATAAACCTGATGCTTTGCCAAGTAAATGGCACTTTGACTGTCACAATGCAACTGAACTCCTCCTTGGTTCAAACCAAGCTCTTTGACTAGCCCTTTCAACCACAGTGCTTCCTTTGCAGCTTCAGCTACCACCATGTATTCAGCTTCTGTAGTAGACACGGCTACTAAGGATTGTAGTGTGGATCTCCAACAAACATGCCCTCCTGACAGTGTGAACACATAACCTGTTGTAGACCTTCTGTCATCTATATTGCCTGCATAGTCTGAATCCACATATCCTACCACTGAATTATCCTCATGTTGCCTCGCAAATAGGATCTCATATCCAGCGGTTCCATTCAGGTATCTGAATATCCACTTCACTGCATTCCAGTGCTCTCTACCTGGGTTTGCCATGTACTTACTAACAGTACTTACTGCATGAGCCAAATCTGGCCTGGTGCAAACCATCGCGTACTGCACTTGTATATGGAACCTTTGACATGTCTTCAATTTCTTTTTCATTCTTCGAGCACTGACTACCAGATAATTTGAAGTGATTCGCCAATGGGGTGCTTACAGGATTAGCATCTTGCATGTTGAATTTTTCAAGAATTTTTCTGATATAGTTCTTATGAGATATCCACAGCTTTCTTGAATCCCTATCCTTGCAAATCTCCATACCCAAAATTTTCTTAGCGATACCCAAGTCTTTCATGTCAAACTCTTTGCGCAACAAAGCTTTTAACCTGTCAACCTCACACATGCTCTTTGCAGCAATTAAGATGTCGTCAATATACAGTAACAAGAAAATATAAGAACCATCATCAAGCATCTTAACATATACGCAGCAATCATACTCACAACGGGTATAACCAATCTGGATCATATAGGAATCAAACCTCTTGTACCATTGTCTTGGAGATTGTTTAAGCCCATAGAGTGACTTCTTCAATCTACAGACAAGATTCTCCATACCAGGTTTCTTGAACCCCTCTGGTTGTTCCATGAAGATTTCTTCCTCCAAATTCCCATGAAGGAATGCCGTCTTCACATCCAGTTGTTCCAATTCCAGATCCTGATGTGCTACCAAGGCCAACACTACCCTGATAGAAGTATGCCTAACCACAGGTGAGAAAACCTCATCGTAGTCAATCCCATGTCTTTGTGAATATCTCTTTGCTACCAATCTTGCTTTGAACCGTTCTCCTTCCTTTTCTAATACTGCTTCCTTCTTTCTGAACACCCACTTGCAACCTATCGGTTTCTTTCCCTTTGGAAGTTCTGACAACTCCCAAGTCTTGTTCTTATTCAAGGACTCCATCTCCTCCACCATAGCTTCCATCCACTTGTCCCTTTCAGAGCTATCAATTGCTTCCTGAAAAGTGGAAGGATCCCCGCTACTAATTACTAAGCCATAAGTAGCAAGATCCTCGAAACTATACCTGACCAGTGGTCTTATGTTGCGTTTAGGCCGTTCTGATATCATGTTGTGATCTTCTTGATCACTATTGTGAGGTTCCTTCTCTAGCTGAGACTCCACTTCATCTAGCTCCACCTGCACCACTGATCTATTGCTGTCACTACTGCTTCCCTTTTCTTGAGACTCTTCTTCCTTTCTGAAATCTTTTATCATGGACTTCTCATCAAACACCACATCCCTGCTAATCACCACCTTTTGAGCCACTGGATCCCAAAGCTTGTACCCTTTTACTCCTTTCTCGAACCCAAGAAAAATACACTTCTTGGATTTTGAATCAAGCTTTGACCTTTCTTCGATAGGAATATGAACATAGGCTGGACACCCGAATATCCTCATCAACGAGTAATCAACTTTTTTCCCTGTCCATACCTCTTCAGCAACTTTCCCATCAAGTGCAGCTCTAGGCGATCGATTAAGGATGTAACAAGCCATGTTCACTGCTTCAGCCCAGAAGACTTTAGGAAGCCCAGCATTCAGTCTTATGCATCTAGCTATCTCACCGATTGTCCGGTTAAGTCCCTCAGCCATTCCATTCTGTTGAGGTGTTCTTCGTACTGTAAAGTGCCTTTTGATACCATGCTCTTCACAAAACTTCAAGAACTCCCCATCCTTGTACTCAGTGCCATTATCAGATCTTAGGCACTTAATCTTCCTTCCAGTCTGGTTTTCCACTTTGGCTTTCCACTTCTTGAACTTTGCAAATGCCTCGGACTTGTTCTTCAAGAAGTAAACCCAAACCTTTCTGGAATAATCATCAATGAAACTCATAAAATACCGAGCTCCACCTTTAGAGACCACTTGCACCGGCCCCCAAATATCAGAGTGTACATAATCCAATATACCCTCTGTCTTGTGCGTGGCTGTTTTGAATCACATCCTACACTGTTTTCCTATGACACAGTATTTGCAGAAATCTAACTTACATGACTTAACTCCAGCCAACAGATTTCTCTTCTGCAATTCCCTCATACCACGCTCACTCATATGCCCTAGCCGCATATGCCACAAGAGTGTATCATCCTCCTCAGATTCAGTCACTGCAGCAGCTCCACCTACAATGGTATCGCCGAGTAGCTTGTAGATATTACCCTCTACTTTCTGCCCCTTCATCACAACCATAGCGCCCTTTGACACCTTCATTAACCCATTCTCAGACTTATAGCAATAGCCATTAGAGTCTAGGGTTCCCAATGAAATTAAATTCTTTTTCAATTCTGGAACATGTCGTACCTCTCCTAATGTCCTCACCATATTATCGAACATCTTTATCTTAATTGTTCCTATTCCAACAACTTTGCAAGTAGCATTGTTGCCCATTAGAACAGAACCACAATTAACCGACTTGTAAGTGTCGAACCAATCTCTGTGAGGAGTCACGTGGAAAGAACATGCTGAATCCAGAACCTAAGAATCGATTAGCCTGTTGGCACTGGATGAAACAGAAAGCATATCTCCATCTGAATTTGAATCTGCTGCCACAATGTTTGTAGATCTTGATGACCCTTCCTTGTCTTTGTCCTTGCCTCTTTTCCACTTTGGACAATCTCGCTTAAAATGCCCCTTCGTTTGGCATTTATAGCACTTCACCATCTTGCCTTTGGATTTAGATCTGCTATGTCCCCTAGCAGAATTGTGATCTCTGTCTTTCTTCCTTCCACGATCTTGATTACCCTTTACCATAAGCCCTTCACTAGAACTTTCTCCCAAATTCTGCTTTCATTGGTAGTAATCCAACAGGGCTCCTGAGATCTCTTCAAATTCCAGAGTCTCTTTCCCCCAAAGCAGGGTTGTAACCAAGTGTTCATAGGATGCCGGGAGGGAGGACAGAAGCATCATCACCTTGTTTTCATCATCGAATTTTATATCGATCCGCAACAAGTCATTGATGATTTTATTGAACGTGTGGACGTGTTGAGCCAAATCCGCACCCTCTGCCATCTTAAGCTCATACAGTTTTCGCTTAAGATTAAGTTTATTTGTGAGGGATTTGGACATATACCGGCTCTCCAACTTCAACCATATAGCTGCAGTAGACACGTTATCCAAGACATCGTACATAAGCTCGTCCGCCAGACATAGTTGAATTGTACTGACCGCCTTCATATCGAGTTCTTCCCATTCGTCATCCATCATCGTCTTTGGATTCTTTGCTTTCCCGTACAAAGCCTTCACCAAACCTTGTTGTACCAACAGATCTTTCACCCTTCTTTGCCATAACTCGAAGTTACCAGTTCCATCGAACTTAACTACGTCTACCTTGGCAATAGAAGCGTTGATCTCCATTGAATAAATCAACTTGGAGCTCTGGTACTAGTTGTTGTGCGTATTGGGTGAAATAAATCTGTTTACACAAGATTAAAGAAGAGAGAGAAAAGATAATATGACATAAGGTATTTACGTGGTTCGGCAATATGCCTATGTCCACGGGAGGCAACAGAATAATTTTCACTATAATTTTGGAGATTACAACAATGACTTGAAAGCACTCACACACAAACCCAAACCCCAAATACACCCTTGGTTCTCTCACAAACAAATAGAGAACACCCTTTTGTATTTAGGCAAATTGCAAGACCCTAACTTCCTATCTCTGGTGCACACACACATAAGAAGTTATTTTGCTATCTCCCTAGCTCACCCTTGCATGCTTTCATTTGCTCCACACATATTGTATTTATAGCCAAGGTTTAGCCGAAATCTCCACCTTTAGAGCACACTAAAGACTTCTATTGTTTAGGGAAGTCAACAATAGTGGCTAGCATTCTTAGATTTCGGCTATGCATGAATGTAGTTCATGTTGGTTTTGTTCTTGCCGTTTCTTGATGATTCATGAATGCAAGAAATCAAATGTTTCGGCCAAAAGGTGAAGTTTGTAGAACATGCAAGACTTCTATCAAAGAAGTCAATAATTTCGGCCATGAGTCCATGCAATGTTTCTTGAAACTTCTTTGCATTTCTTCACGTACAACAATTGTGCAATTTCTTGCAACTTCCAAATGGTTTGATATTTAATTGTTAAGCCATTCTATTTGACAATTCAAGCCATTCTAACATAAACCAAATACGCAAGTGTTGCAAATCGTAGCCTTTGAACTAGACATTGATGATGTCCACAGCGGACCCATAGCTGGCTCATAAAGGATAGCAAGGCGGAGATTTTACAGAAATCATATGTAACAAGGAACATAATTTGATAATTGTGTTTTGTGTGGGGGTGTGTGATGAGTCTCACATTAAGTATATTCTGGGTTGATCTCAATTGTAAAATTAATCTTTTTAGGTTTAACGTATTTTTCTGCTTAATATAAAACAATTGACAATTCCAATGGTTCTACACCCAACTTTTTTGTTCACAAAATTCTAAATGCACGTAGCACCAACTTACTTATCACATGTTTATTGGATTAAAGAACACCATTCTAAAAACATAGGTGGTAATTACAGCCCTAAAACAATCTAATCAGTAGGTCCACTTCAGTGCGACCATCACTTCTGACTTGGTTTTGAATAAATGGAATTTATAATACTTAAAATCTCGTCTTTTTGGTTTTGAATAAATTAAAGTTAAAACTTTTAAATTTTTTCTTTTCTTACAGAGAATCCAGAAGAGTAAAGCAAAGAAATGGATGCTGTTTCAGTTATAGTAACCATTGGAGGATACTTTGTGGACCCAATCAAAAAACATTGTGGCTATCTGTTTCACTACAATAGCAACATCAAGAATCTTGAAATTAAAATTCAGAAGTTGCGTGACAAAAGAGAAGGGGTGCAATTAGAAATTGACGAAGCAAAAAGGAACGGACAGGTAATCTCACCTGTGGTTGAGAGGTGGGTAGAAAAGGTACGCAACATCCTTCCTGAAATGTGGAAGAGAATAAGATGAGCTTGGATGGATGGTTTCCCAATCCAAAGTCACGTTATTCCTTGAGTAGGAATGCTAAGAAGAAGACTCAGGAAATTGATGGGCTTCTAAAGGATGGACAATTTGCTAAAGTGTCACGTCCTCCTCCTCCACCGGGAATGGGATCTTTATCCATTATTATGGATTTTGAGTCAAGAACAAAAACGTTGAAAGAAGTTTTAGAGGCACTAAGAGATGACAAGATCAACATGATTGCAATATGTGGTATGAGGGGAATAGGAAAAACAACAATGGCAAAAATGGTCAAAAAAAGAGCAAAAGATGATAAGTTATTTGATGAAGTTGGGATAGTCCAGACTCTAGACTTGAAAAAGATTCAAGATCAAATTGCTGAGATGCTAGGACTGAAATTTGATGAAAAGCATCCACTTGCAAGACCAAAACGATTAAAAAAAAGACTAATGGATAGTAAGAGTGTTCTTATAATATTGGATGATGTTGGGGATGCACTTGATTTAGAGGCGGTAGGAATTCCTTATGGAGGTCAACACAACGGTTGCAAAATCTTGTTGACATCAATAAGTGAAGAAGCCTGCACTCGGATGAAATCTCAGAAGATTTTTAAAATTGAAGTCTTATCTGAAGAAGAAGCGTGGAATCTTTTCAGAGAGATGGCTGGTAATTGTATTGATACTCCCAATCTACATCCACTAGCAGAAGCAATTGCAAAGGAATGTGGAGGATTACCTATTGCTATTGTGACAGTTGGAAGAGCTCTAGAAAAAAAAAGCGAGGTTGAGTGGAGTGCTGCACTTCAACAGCTTAAAAATGCTATCCCGAAAAATATTCCTGGTCTTGATTCAAAGGTGTATTCCTGCATAGAGCTTAGTTATAGTTCTTTAAAAAGTGATGAAGCCAAGTCATGCTTTTTGCTATGTTGTTTATTTCCAGAACATATTTTCATTGAATTTTTAGTCAGGTATGGGGTGGGACAAATGTTGTTTACAAAGATTGATACTGTGGCAGAAGCAAGAAATAGATTCCATGCAATACTTAAGAATCTCATAAGATCATTTCTATTGTTGGATAGTGAGGAAGGAGAACAATTTGTGAAAATGCACGATGTTGTACGGGATGTTGCAACATCAATTGCAGAAAATCAAGGTATTCTAGTACGATATAATGAAAAAATGGAAGAATGGCCAGAGAAAGATTTATGCGAGCGTTCTACCGCAATTTCACTTGTATCCAAAGAATTGAAAAGGCATCCTGATGGCTTGGAGTGTCCTAAACTCGAGCTTTTGCAATTGCACCTATGTGGCAACCACACTTGGCAGACACTACTCCCACCCAATCTATTTAAAGGGATGAACGGTTTAAAGGTTTTGTCTATGTTAGGTATGTCCTTACCATCACTACCACAATCAATCCATTTCTTTGAAAACCTTCGGACCCTGGAATTATTTGATTGTGAGTTAGCAGATGTGTCAGCAATTGGAGAACTTAGTAAACTAGAAATTCTTAGCATTATTGGGTCTAAAATCAAGAAGCTGCCAGGAGAAATTGGATATCTTAGTCATTTAAAGTTATTAGATTTGACAGGATGCTTTTATCTTGAGCAAATTCCAGCTGGTCTCCTATCTAGTTTATCTCAGCTGGAAGAGTTGTACATGTTCGGAGTAGCTGTGAAGTGGAAACCTATGGAAGAGAAAGAAGTGGATGAGGAAGAAGAAGAGTACCTGAAAGAAGTGGACGAAGAGGAAGAGGAAGAAGAGAAAAAGGGAGCAAACGCAAGCCTTACTGAACTCATGTCTTTGTCCTATTTGGTGGCTTTAAAATTTCGAACACGAAATATTAAGGTCTTGCCAAAAGACTTGCCCTTCAAAAATGAAACGATAAAATTTCAGATACTTGCAAGTGGTAATGGATATGCTGATTCAAACTATTTATTTAAAAATAGTTTGGAACTTGAAAGCTGTGACCTAAGTGATATTGCGGAGAGGCAGATGCTTCTTCAACTTTTAAAGAGATCTGAATTATTAAGGTTGGAAGAAATAAAAGATTTAAAAAACATTGCGTATGAGTTGGACAAAGAGGGTTTTCAATGCTTGAAGGTTCTAGAAGTTGGTAGAAGTAAAGATGTAGAATATGTAATGGATGCCACATCATATCTGACTCCACGTGCTGCCTTCCCTATCCTGGAGTCATTGGAACTGGAGGGATTGGCTAATTTAAAAGAGATATATCATAGCCAATTCCCAGATAGATCCTCTAGCGGTGCTTGTTTTGGCAACCTCAAATCTCTTCGACTAAGGACTCTACCAAGACTCATTGGCTTTTGTACAGGCGTGGGTCCCGTTGAGCTTGTCCAACCATCCTTGAATCAAGAGGTATGTATGATTCTCTTTCTCTCTCTGTAAAATATTACTATTATTTAATAAATTGTTGTATAGTTAAGTTAAACCATTCAAAAGCTCGTTGTTTTAAGTTTATCAAATTGATTTATCAATTTTTTAACATTTCGTTCTGGTCTGGATTTGATGCTAATAAAACTGAAAAAGTTGAACGCTGATGCTAATAATAATTTGATGGATTCATCAGGTTGGAAGGATCGGCACTGATGAAGTGACCAATCTTGAAAAGCACAAGATGACAGACATTCAACAACATACTGGCCCCATTCCTGAATCAACACCCATTATCTCTCATAAACTCTTCTCATCCAACACCATCTTGTGGGCACCGAATTTAGAAAATCTTAAATTGGAGGAAGCTGATTCACTAGAAGTGGTATTTGATCTTGAAGGACTGAAGGTCAACGAAGATCACCAAAGAATTGCAGTACTTGCTCAGTTGAAAACTTTACAGTTACATTATTTATCTGAGTTGACATACGTGTGGAAAAATGTTCCACTAGGAATTCAAGGCTTTCAAAAACTAACATCTATTGAAGTAAGTAGATGTCATTGTCTAAGATATTTATTTCCAACTTCTATTGCAAAATTGCTTGTGCAACTTCAAAGCATTGCGATATGGGAATGTCGCGCAATCGAAAACATTGTTCAAAGAGATGGAGAAGAAGAGGCAACGGATATCAAAGCTTATTCTTTTGAATGGTCGTCCATTAAGGAGATTTATTTGGGACGTTGTCCCAAATTGAAAACAATTGGTTCAGAAATTCAGAGCCAAAGAAAGTCGAAGAAAATCAATAGGGAATTGGATTCAAGACCCAATGAGCAAGAACTTGGGTCCCCTAGTTTTCTTTGCCGATGCCTTGAGTGTGTACCACGTCGCAAAAATTACAGTCTGATGGCTGTGTCAGACCAAGGCACCACTAATAAATCCCAAAGAAGCTACTCTGTGAAGGAAGAGGTACGTACAAGTCCTAGATTTATGCACTTATCCCAGTGGACTATGGTCACCAACTGTCATATAGATATCCAATCAATCAATTGTGGGCCATAACCTTAATGCATTCAACACAGTAACGTACCTTTAGAGCATATATTAGTAATTCATTTTAAGAATTTTTTTATGAAAAAATGAAAAAATAATTCATTGTTTTAATAGCTTTTTCAATTTTCTATAAAAAATTTTCCAAAATAGATGGCTAACCGGATCCATAATAAAAAGACATTGATTGCTTTTCTATCATCTTTTCTCTAAAAAAAAAAAAATACAAATAATAATTAAAAAGAAATTATTATTTTACTTTTTTAATAGTATTTGAATTTTTGTAGGGTACTTTGACTAAGCCAAAAGATCCAAAAGTTGGTGATATGGACAATCCCTCAGAGATACGGTCTCTTTTTCCATCCCATATGATTGAGTGGTTAAAGAATCTGAAATCAATTATCTTGGTTGATTGTGATTTATCACATGAAGTTATATTTCAACTTGAGGAACTAAATGTTGGGGAAAGCCACATGGCATCGGTACTTGATCTGTTAAGGCGATTGATTCTAAGAGGGTTAAATAATCTGATGCACATATGGAAAAAGGGTCCAGAAAGGATCTTGGGCTTTGGAAATATGAGATATTTAGAAGTTGATAAATGCAATAGTCTAACATATTTGTTCTCGCCATCCATAGCAAAATTGCTTGTGATGTTAGAGGACATAATAGTTACTCTCTGTGGAAAAATTGAAGAAATCCTTGCAAGAGCAAGAGAAGAAGAGGAAGAAAAGGACGTTCTGTTCCACAAAGTGAACTCAATCGAGCTTTGGGGCTTACCAAATCTGAAGTGCTTTTGCAATGAAGCCAATGCTTTAGAGTGGCCGTCGCTGAAAAAAATAACGGTGAAGGAATGTCCTAGTTTAAGCACGTTTATTCCATCTAATCTAAAAACACCTAAGCTAGAGGTAGTAGGCGATTATAGAACAAATCATTGGAAGGGAGAGCTGAATGCCACCATAGAGCACATCTTCAAAGGAAAGGTATAGCACATTCTCACCACAAATATCTCACTAATGGGTGAATTTTAACTCTTTTGTATAAACCATCGCACTATATTATTTGCAAATACTTTAAGCTTTTATTACTTAGTATAAAAATTAGACCCTAGTTTTATTAAAAAGAAAAAATAAATAAATAAGGGAAGGCAAAACACAATTTACATAAAAAAAAAAAAAAAATTGTCTTGAAAAACAATAACATTTTCACTTACGATCAAATATAGTAGCAACAATCATTTTTCCAATAGCAAATATTATGATTACTCAAATCACGTATATATTTTATTCTTACAGGAAAAGCAAGCAAATCATGAGACAGAGAAAGAGGAGCAAACTGAGACTATTGAGAAGGATATGTGGAGCTGAGCAAGACATACAATAGGTGAGCGAGCACATTACATTTTCTTATATCAGTTTAGTATTTAGTCAGTATCCAAAAATGCATAAAAATTAAATAAAATATATATATATATATATATATAAGGCACACCATTTGAAACACTTGTTAAGAACTATTTCGTGGTCAACAATCATCTACAGTTTGGTAGAATTAGAAATCACCCATTGTTTAGAAAGATCACTTTTTCTTTTCTTTTATTTAAGAAAGAAAGATGCAAATTAGAAGTAGAACTAGTTGTATTATGTAGGCTTAATGATAAAGTGATTCTATATATGATTCAATTGCAATGAATTTATAAAACTGGTTTAAAACAATAGTATTATTAACCAGAATAAATAACTCAATGCATTGGTGGTGTTGTGGTGCACATTGACTAAGACTCAAATAAGAATCATAACGAACACTATATAAGTTGTCTGCAAGCAGCTTCTAACCATCCACTCAATCAAAAATTATGCAATTGCCCTTATGGTTATACTTATTACCAACTAAAATCTCTTAACCATCCTCAGCACACTTGGCAAAAAAAAAAGACACAATCACAATGCAACTTGACTCTAATTATCAAGTTATTGGACAATTGAAACCAATCTATTTACCATATTCAGTTGGCATTCAAAAAAAAGTATTTAATGATCAATGAGTCCAATATATCTTGATTATTATAAAGACATATATATTGTTAATTATTAGACAATTACTTGTGCACTTTCTTCTTGTGAGCTAATAGTTTTCATTCTCATGCTTTTGGCTTCTCTGAGACCTTTATATCCCATTTTCAGAGTATTTTAATGATAGTGCTATAAAATATAAAAATTCATATTTGGTATAACATAATATTGTTAATTTTGCTCTAACTTTATATTTATATTATAAGAGCAAAACATCACATTCTAGAAATTAAGTTAAAATCTTTAGAAGAGCATACTAATCAAAATCATTATAGTTTAAGCTTCCCTTTTCCTCATCATATGTAGAAATATAAAAGTGATGAAAATAGTCTTCATTTAACTCACTATAAATCTAATTTCTCAATTACATTTTTTTAATAATAGGTTATATCAACTGCATGATGTTCAACCTCAAGTTAGTAAGAGAATATGATGCTGGGATATCTGAAGAAGGAAGCAGTTTCACAAAACTTTGGAGAAGCACTTCCCAACAGGGCCTTATATTGTTTTCTTTTTGTGCCTTTTATTGTTTTCTTTTTGTTATAACTAGCCGGATCTATCTTAAACTATTTGTATATGTATTCTGAGAGCACCATTGTGTGATAATACTCTTCTTGTTTTTGTCTATGTTCAATCTTTATCCATAAGACTGTAAATTTGAAAAACTTGTGGGTTTTTATTAGCTCTATATATGCTCAAGTAAATACACTCATATTGTTCTAGTAACATTATTTAAGTGTTAAAAATACGTATGAATAAAAAAGTATTATAGAAATACGTGTTATGTTGTTTAAACAACAAAAATTGTTGTTCAAACAATGTTACCAAACAGACTCAAGTTTCTTTGTACTAGAAACAAGTCATATTTAATAGGATCAATATTTTACATTCCTCTTTTTCTTTTTTCTGTTATGCCTTTCATATATTTCCATGCCCAGACTTTTAGGCTCTCTTTTTTTTTTCTCTTCTTTTTTGACACTGAAAATAATATTATTGAGGATTTACATGCAAGTCCTTTTTCTTCTCTAACTAATTTAATCCAAAATAAAAAAACCAACAGAATGTGGTTGTAAGTTGTAACATAAGCTATTGTACTTTTCTTTATACAGGAAAGCATTAAATCAATTTGATGAAACCCAACTATAGTCAAACTTCCCCAGCACATTTCTGCATACAAAATTGACTTTCCACTAAAACAGTAAAACCAAACGATACAACCAACCTACGAAATTATCATTGCCAATGAAATTGTGCACAACAACATATTTACATGTTGAATATGAATAAAGAAAATCCAACCACCAAAAAAAAAAAAAAGGAACTCCTTCACCAATATATAATCTGATTCTGGTATACAAATCGATTACTGTAACCTACATTACAAATACTATCCTATTTTCCTTCCTGGTTCTATTAAACAACTAACATAATCAGATTATTGGATCTATAGTTTAAACATAAGAAATGAGAATAAACGACCTAGGTAAACACATGTGACACTAGAAGTGCAGATGGAGACAATATCAACAACAAAGAGATCTGCAACTTTCAATTTGATGATCAATGTGACTAATGCATGACAACCCAATCCCAAATGAATTTAGGGTTAAAGATCGACAGCAAATCCACTGAATGGTGAATCATATGACTGATCCTTTATGAACTCTATGCTTAACGATCATTTGATAGGATTGGGTTGAGTCAGTCTTCAAAAGAACTTCATCAGGACAATGTTGTGCTTCTCATTCCCGTGGCCGCGCAAGCCAGAGGGAACTGAGGGCTCGAAGACGAGAGAAATAGTCATTTATTGCAAGAAGCGCACGAGCTGATTGCCTGGTTGTCAATATACGTTGCATTTGTTGCAGTGTTTGTTGACGCTGAAAGTTCAATATGGGTATGAAACACCCTTGAACGTTTAGACCCCAATTTACAAAATTACCAATTCAAGCTTAATATCAAACAATTAATGTGTGGAATATGATAACAATCTTATAAAAGAATTAATAAAAACAATCTAAGCCAAATATAAACACATCCACAGCAGTAAATATAAGGCAAAGATAAAGGAAAGAGAGATGCAAACACACGGACAACACACGATGTGTTATCAAAGAGGAAATCGAAGTCCTCGGTGTAAAACCTCTCCGCTGCCCTCGAAGCGGTGATAAAATCCACTAAAGAATATAGTTGGGATACATGAACAGCAGAAGACCCTCCAAGCCTAATTTACCCAAGTACCTAAGCCCTCCAAGCTTCTTGCTCCAACGAGGTTACGCCGAACCTATTTCTTCTTTAGCTTGCCGGATTCCGCTACTTGACCATAGTATCAACCAATGTATATTGGTTCCTTTCCAAACTGCTTCCCTAAGCACCAAATGGACCTTCTCATAGACGTGGGTGTGGTGAGATAAGGGTTTGGTAAATGACCTCTCAAGGGTATGACAATGGAGAGGAAGAGAGTAGAGGAATTTGTAGAGTCTCTAAGGTAAAGATTGGGGATGTGGCAATCTTGTTTTGCTTTAGGGTTTTCTCTCACAAAATTCTCTTTGGAAACTCTCTCAATTTAGTGGGTATAAGGGTGTATATATAGTAGGGTGAGAAGGGAATGCAAAACGTCAGTTTTTTGCCAAACAGGGCTAACTTGCAGCTTGACCTCGCGGCTTGTCCAAGTCGCGAATTCCAGTCGCGACGTAACGGCCTGGCCAGCCTGGAACTTTTGTCCTGTAGCGTGACAACTGGCGCGACGCTTCAGCTCCCCAGTGTGCTTCTCACGTGACAGATTCTGGCGGCTTGCCAGTCGCGAACCACCCGCGAGTCCTAGCCGCGAAGCTCTGTTTTCTTGCACACTCTTGAGCTTTTCTTCACATCTTCTCACACACTACCCTTACAATTTTCCCACCTAAATACAGGGTTACTAAGTGCTAAATTACAAGCAAATTGGTCACGGAATAAAGCCAATTAGATGGTTGATAAAATTCAACCTTACAATCTCCCCCTTTGGCTATTCCGTGACAAAACCCTACAACAGACTCTAGACTTAAACGTGAGTTGGGAACAGTTGGAAAACTCACTCACACCTAATTCTAGATTCTGGAAAGCTCTTGAACATATGAATAAGTAACTCCTGAAACACAATAACATAGCAACATCATTGTATGCAGAAAACTTAAAATGCATATGGAGCTAAATAAGCATGATCAAGCAAAAATGAACATAAGCATAAAAGCAATACTTCATGGCAAGATCAACAACAGTAGTCACTTAAGCACAAGTGATTACTATGTTCATTTACAAGCAATGAACATCCGGACATGCAAAAATGATAAACTCAATTGAAGAGAATCATTTGCAAGTCCAACACTCAACCAATGCATACAAACATATATGCATCTAGGAACAATCCTACAAGGGCACAAGAGTGTTGTACTTAAGATAATGCAAGGCATTAACAAGTACCAAAGCACAAAGCACAAAGGCTGCATAAGCAAAGAATTGCAAATACATGGCACAAACCACAAAGGCCTACAAAGAGTGCATTGAAACAAGAAACAACCCTCAAAGCTTACAAAAGCAACAATGGGTACAGAACAACAACATAAAATGCTGAAACTGAATAACATCATAATCTATATTAGCAAAAGATTAAAACCATTCAATAGTTATGAGTATAAAACCATACTTAAACACAATGTGTCAAACCTATACTAACATCAGATAGTTAACAAAATATTAAAGAAATAAACACTAGGTTATGACAACTCCCCCTTAGATAGGCACTCCCCCTCAAGAGCTGCCTCTCACTCAAAAATCTCCCCCTTTTTGACACGAATGGCCAAAGGGTCACTGCTCCTGGTTGGTGGAGAGGCTGTCAATCTTTGCTGAAAGCAGATCAAGCTGATCCTGCATCACTATCATCCTTTCTGTTTGCTGACTTTGAACTTCTCTGAGTCCATCCAGTCTTTCCATGATGATCTGAAATGCATCAGGAGGAGGTGCTGCTGATGAAGTTGAGGCTCGACTCCTCTTTCTTCTTCTCCCAGGTGTGACTGATTGATCTGCAGCTTCTGTTTCAGTCTCCATTGGATCTTCTTGATCTTCACCACCCGGAAGACGACTCTGAATCCGGATGAGAGTAAATTTGTTAATGGCTGATAGAGGAGGCATGGGACTTATGTCTTGAGGGATTGCAACACCCTTTTCTTTGAAAATTCTCATGAGAAGACTTGGGAACACCAGCTTGGGCCTCAAGGTGGTTTTAGATTCATCCAGTATAGTATCATAAATGTGTGAACTGATGTCAATAAAGGTGTTTTCCTTTAGTTCCATAAGGAAGATAGCTCTGGCATTCGTCAATGTAGTCATCTTCCTTATAGGGTACAAATTGTACATCATTATTGTTGTTAAACATCTCATGTCTTTAGGAAAGTCAGAAGTGTTGAGACATCTCTTTTCTAAAACCCCACCAATCTTTCTCTGAACAGCTTCTAGAGAGACCATTCTGTCCTTGTAGTTAGTGAATTCATATTCTTCTAACCCCTCCAGCCCTAAAACCTTATCAATATCATGAGCATCTAAGGTAAACTCTTTCTTCTCACCCAGCAACTCAGCTCCTCCTCTTTTATCACAACATTTGCATAGAATTCTCTGATTAGTGGTTCACACACTAATGGTAAGTCACTCAGAAGTTTCTCCCAGCCTCTTCCTTCAAAACATTGTGGAATGAATGTGTCTCTTAGGTCATGTAAATCCACAAATCTCTCCTGGATAATTGTTCCCTTTACAAAGGAATCTCTGTATCTCTCAAAATGCTTGACTGACCTAAACAGGTTGTTATCCATTTTCATTCTTTTATCAGTCTTCTTAGCAGGAGTCTTCTTCTTAGAGGATGTGGAAGCCATCTGTAAACACTCAGAAAAGTCCACAACAAGAGCACAACACAATATGTGGAAGAATACTCAAATTAGTAAACATAGAGATATAAGGACAAGCAGAGTGTTGGGCAAAACACACATCAAGAAAAATTGATAACAATGAAATAAGACATTTCATACTAATCATAGACCAACCAAGATCAGTCTGTAAAGATAAACCTTTCATACAGACAAATGAGAGCATATTTCACTGATACTTGGTTAAATGATCATGGAATGTGCAAGAGAGATTCCTGAGGCAGAGCCACACTCAAGATATGGATACATACGCACAGAACAAAATGAATCTCATAGACAAAAGGACACACCCATGGCAAACCCAAACAACTCCTTTAGGGAAACATCTCAGAGAAATCAACAACATTATACCCATAGACTATAAACATTCCAACAACAGTATTCAGTTCATGAATGAGAAGTTGAGAGTATGAAAACCCATCATCATAACCAAGAGGGGACAACCCAAACCACCAAACCAACATTTCTAAGCATAAGTAAGTTCGAATACTCAAAACATAATCCAACAGTAAAAACACATAGATTCAAGAAAATTTTACAATAAACATGAAATTGGGGTGAAATACAAGAAAACCCATACCTTTTTCTTGAAGATTGATGCAGAAATGAAGCAGAGATGAGGATTTTTCAATGAGAAACGAACGGTTTGAGTAAGAGAGTGAAGAAGACAATGAACAGTCACTAAGTACGAGGGAAAAACTGAAAAACAATTTTAAAACTGTCTTCAAAACGCAAAACACGCGTTTTTCGCGACTGGATCAAGTCGCCAGTAAGTCGCCAAGTTAAGCCGCGAAACACTGTGAAAGAAAGAAACTTGAAAATTTCTCTAAGTGTTTTTCGCGACTGGAAGGTCTACCCGCGATATAGTCGCGATATGAGCCGCGAAATTCCCTGAGTACCTCTCGCGACTGGACCTTCCACCCGCGAACAAATCGCCACACTGACCCGCGAAATCTGGAAAATTCAAATTTTGGGAAAAATTTTCTAAGTATTTTTCGCGATTAGAGCATTTACTCGCCAGTTAGCCGCGACAGATCTCTGAATGATCTCGCGACTAGAGCATGCGACTGGGCCAACCCGCGACTTAGTCGCCAAAACAGGGCAACACTGTTTTTGAAAGATTTGACATTTTTTGTAAAAAAAATACTTTCCAAAAACAAAATAAAACACTCAAAAATCTTTTTGTGTTTGATCAACAAGAATTGAGCATGTGAAAACACATTTAATCAAGTACAATCACACAAATGAATATGGCATTCATTGAACATAGACTTGTGTGTTGTGTGTGGATATCAAAAATGAGATAGTCCTTAGTCCAATGTGAAGCTTCAATGATCAATTCAATCAAGGCATACACAACTAGCACTAGATAATGTGACCTATCTCAATTATAGAAACATGCATATATGACCTCCCACAAGAACTTGATAACAATTCTTTGAAGCTTTTCATTTGGCTCCATAAACAACATATCATTTGCAACTTTTGAGCAAAGAAAATCTCATTGTGAGATAGATGCCTGAAATTTTTGATATTTCAATTGATGAGTTAGCCTTTGGCTTTTTGAGCATCATACATTTTATTTTGGTCGCTTTCCCTTTTTCCTAGTCAAATACTAGTATGTGCGACAGGCTTTTGCAGCTCTATATCTCTTTTCATTTGGAGATTTACATTTAGAGAGCTCTTTAAAGCATAAAAATAAATAGTGGGAAGATATATAGACATGAGTCTATGCATGTCTCAAGATCAACAAAACCATTCACTAATCATTCATGACAAGGTTGAAGATCTATTTACAACAATTACATAGATTTCAGAATTTCTTCCACAATGATATGAGTGCATGAAAGACAAGCTAAGCTCGTTAAATGCACAAAGCCATAAGTACAAAGGTACAAGGCAAAACATGCTTTGAGACAAAACTCAACAAAGTGATCAAACTTTTTGGATTTTTAATTTTTTATGTGTTTTTGGATTTTTGACACAAAAACAGTAGAAGAATGATCAAAAACAAACAAAAATGAAAAATTATTTTAAACACACACAAACACCAAACAAAACAAATACTCAAAAACACACAGCATATAACCAATCATATCCACAAAACATAGAAAGAATTGATGCATGGACATGTTATAATGCTTATGCATGAGTACCCTTTGTCACCCACACGTCACGTGCGTTTGGGGTGATATCCTTGATGGATCGGGTACGAGAGTTAGGACTTTCAAACCTCCTGTTGAAGTTCTCCAAGCAGGTGGTGAAGGCGCCAATCATCTTCATCACGTCCGTCATTCCGGGATCACGGTTTTGGCTTCTTGGCTGCTCACCACCCCAAGACCTCAAGTCATTTCTTCTTCCTCGTGACCGAGGTGCACTTGCATTGTTGTCAGCTCTTAGTTTTTGACAATTGGGTCTAGTGTGTCCTTGCAGACCGCAATAGTGACAAATATAATTTGTCCTAGGACCCTGCTGCTGTCTTGGGAGCGATCTTCCTCTAGCTCCAAATCTGACTTCAGATTGATTTCGGGGCTTATTAAACACCCGTGGATTAGCCACATTCTTTTTCTTCTCAGCCTCAACTATCTCTGGAGTAGGCTTATCAACAACCGTCTCTTTGGTTTTTACAAACTTTACTTCCTTGGTGACTTTGGCTGATGAGCTGCTCCCTCCGGTATATCCCAACCCGGACTTGTCAGAGGCATGTTTTTGAGATGAAATAACATCATCTAACTTCCTGGAGGAGACCCTATCTACCTTGGCCTGAGCTTGTACTACCTCTTGCTCGAGAAACCTCACCTTCGTGTAAGCTTCTGATAGCTCACCATTAAGTGCTTCAATCTCACATTTAGCTTCCTTATATCGTGCCAGCAGACTTTTGTAATCTTCCTCAGCTCTCTTCATCTTCTTGATGGCTGCATTAGCCACCTTAGCATATTCACCGGTCTTCTCAAGAAGTGAGTTGTACGTCTCTTGCAATCCCACTGTTTCTCCAACTTCCTCATCTTCAGACTCCTCGACTATTCCCATAGACTCCAAATCAGAATGTTCCCCAAGCTCCTTCACCAGTGTACCCAAATCATTCGTGGTCTCCAAATGTGCAATAGTCATGAAAGCGGAGTAATTTCCTTCTCCGTCACAGCTATCTTCAGAGTCAGAATTTGATGAATCATCATCACTCAAAGTTGTGGCATAGACTTTTCCTTTTGTCTTCAAATAATTTGGACATTCCTTTTTAAAATGTCCATGTCCATTACACTCAAAACACACAATGTCCGAGGAAGATTGAGACTCCTTCCCTTCTTTCCTTGTAAACTCTTTCTTATCACCTTTTGAAGATGGAAATTTCCTTCCGGTGAATGGTTTCCCACTGTTCTTCATCTTCAGGAATTTACGGAAGTTTTTCGCCAGATATGCTACTTCCTTTTCCACTCCATCTTCTTCCGAAGGGTCATGAGACACTATCCTCTCGTCAATTGTCTTAAGAGCAAGGGATTTGCTCTTCTTCGCTGAAGGTAGGGACAGCTCATATGTCTGTAGAGAACCAACCAGCTCTTGAACCTTGATTTCGTCAAGATCTTTACTCTCTTCAATGGCTGTAACTTTGGGCCGGAAACTTTCTGGTAGTGACCGGAGGATCTTCCTTACAATCTTCGAGTCCTCCGTCTTTTCCCCCAAGTTAAATTTACCAACAACCACTTCGTTCAATTTGCTGTAAAACGAATCAAACGACTCTTCCTCACTCATCTTTAACTCCTCAAAGCGAGTGGTCAACATTTGAAGTTTTGTATCCTTCACTTTCTTAGTTCCCTCATAGGTTGTCTCCATAATTTCCCATGCTTCCTTAGCAATGGAGATGTGAGAAATCCGGTGGAATTCTTCTGGAGATACACCGTAGAAAATAGCATTCAATGCCTTGCTATTTGCATTCGCCGCTGCAAGAACAACCTTATCCCAATCGGCTTTAGGAGCCTCCGGTTTAGTCCAACCTATCTCAACTGCATCCCACACAGTCTCATCCATAGAACACAAAAATGCCCTCATTCGGACTTTCCAAAATGCATAATTATTACCATCAAAAAATGGTGGAACATTAAGAGATTGAGATCTATCCATCTTAATAAGGGGTCAAGGATCACACTCAGGTATTAAAACCACAACAAGTGTACCCGCTCTGATACCAATTGAAAGTTCAATATGGGTATGAAACACCCTTGAACGTTTAGACCCCAATTTACAAAATTACCAATTCAAGCTTTATATCAAACAATCAATGTGCGGAATATGATAACAAGCTTATAACAGAATTGATAAACAATCTAAGCCAAATATAAACACATCCACAGCAGTAAATATAAGGCAAAGATAAAGGAAAGAGAGATGCACACACACGGACAACACACGATGTGTTATCAAAGAGGAAACCGAAGTCCTCGGCGTAAAACCTCTCCGCCGCCCTCCAAGCCGTGATACAATCCACTAAAGAATATAGTTGGGATACATGAACAGCAGAAGACCCTCCAAGCCTAATCTACCCAAGTACCTAAGCCCTCCAAGCTTCTTGCTCCAACGAGGTTACGCCGAACCTATTTCTTCTTTAGCTTCCCGGATTCCGCTACTTGACCATAGCATCAACCAATGTATATTGGTTCCTTTCCAAACTGCTTCCCTAAGCACCAAATGACCTTCTCACAGACGTGGGTGTGGTGAGATAAGGTTTTGGTAAATGACCTCTCAAGGGTATGACAATGGAGAGGTAGAGAGTAGAGGAATTTGTAGAGTCTCTAAGGTAAAGATTGGGGATGAGGCAATCTTGTTTTGCTCTAGGGTTTTCTCTCACAAAATTCTCTCTGGAAGCTCTCTCAATTTAGTGGGTATAAGGGTGTATATATAGTAGGGTGAGAAGGGAATGCAAAACGTCAGTTTTTGCCAAACAGGGCTAACTCGCGGCTTGACCTCGCGGCTTGTCCAAGTCGCGAATTCCAGTCGCGACGTAACGGCCTGGCCAGCCTGGAACTTTTGTCCTGTAGCGTGACAACTGGCGCGACGCTTCAGCTCCCCAGTGTGCTTCTCACGTGACAGATTCTGGCGGCTTGCCAGTCGCGAACCACCCGCGAGTCCTAGCCGCGAAGCTCTATTTTCTTGCACACTCTTGAGCTTTTCTTCACATCTTCTCACACACTACCCTTACAATTTTCCCACCTAAATACAGGGTTACTAAGTGCTAAATTACAAGCAAATTGGTCACGGAATAAAGCCAATTAGATGGTTGATAAAATTCAACCTTACAGACGCAAATTATCAGCCTGGTAATTTTCAAAAAAGGGAAAGAAGCCAAAGTTATGTACAAGTTGCATCAAAACTAGCACTAAGCCTTTTAAATGTTTGATTTGCTTCACCTAGCAAGAGGACAGATTTTGCAGAATTTAAAAATAACAATAATAATAATAATAGGAAGTTAATGAAAAGTAATCAGACTCCTTTCTTTTTTGCAGACTCCCCCCACCCTCCATAAAAATTCCCAAGCAAGATTAAATGCATAATGCTGTGAACAACATATACAAATACAACATTTACATGAAGGATTTGGTTTAGTCCTCGTGTTCCAAATACCTGAAAACATCCCAAAGTATTCAATCATTCAGAAAAGTGCAGATCTGGGAAGACTAATCCTAATGCTTTGGAAACACAAACTGGCTAATTATGGATAAGAAACATATATTAAAATTTTATAATTTTGCGAGGCCTACATTCCTCAAAACAATTAGACTTACAGATTTCCTACTATTTTACTGAAAATATCAAAGTAGCTAAAGCATTTTAAAGCAATGCCAAGAAGCAATTTTCTACAATATGTAAGGATTATCCTACCACTTCAAATCTAGCTTGTTTTACCTGGTGAAGGAAACCCTCAAGTGTTCCAAGCTTTCCCATGGCCATGGCCATTTGACCCATATAGTTTGCCACATTCCCAGATGATAGTGATGGGCCAGGTGAGCCATTGGCCAATGTCTCAGCCAGGGATTGTTGCAATGCCTACATGCCTTGTGACAGAGCATCTTCAGCCTGCTGGGATGACTGTTGCAAGTTGTAGATGCCTACCAATTGTTGCTCAGTTAAAGGCTCCAATTGATTCACAAGAAGCTGCACCATTGGCAATTCAGTCAAAAAAAGTTACAAAATGAATTTTAAAAAATAAAGTAAAAATAAGTGCTGCCAAGATAGAAACAAGGTGTTAAATATTTTAATTTTGACACGTTAAAACAGAATGTCCCAAAAGTTTTTTTTTGGTCACATCATCTGCAATACATCCTTTCCAAAAATGCATGATGAAGATGAAAGACAATGTTGAAGTCAGAATGGCAAAATGATAAGAAAATCAGAAGAATTACTAGAAACATATGGAAGTAGATAATATAGTCCTTACTTCCATGTTGAATATCTTGAACATGCACATATACACCCATGTAGGTTTCCATGTCGCCAAGTTAACACAATTAAGGAAAAACAAAATGGGTGGAGCAAAACAGAAAAATAGGGTATCTGTAGACAGATGACGTCAGCTAGGGTGGTCGGCTTCCTCATCAGAGTTCCAGTGCTCCCTCGCTCATACAATAGTTCTGTGAACCAGAGACAGAGAAACAGAGAGAGCAATGTTTGATTTGCTTGTTAATAAATAGGAGTCTAAAAAAGGCCCATTAAAGCCTATACCACTTGAATTGAAGCCCATTAGGCCGCAAATCACGCTGTTGGACTAATGAGTTGTTATTTAGGTCCATGCTCTTAATATAAAAGCTTGGGACACTTTGTGAGATCCGGTATTAAGTTCCATGCTCTTATTGAGATCCGGTATTCCATTTAGAATATAAAAGCTTGGGACACTTTTTTTAATTTTACAACAATTTTATATGCTCTCACTTCACATGTTTTTTAATATAATTTTTTGTTTTAATGTAATCTTTTTTTTTTTTTGAGAATCTTGTTTTAATGTAATCTAAGTATAGGTGTAGTGACCCATTCGGTTTTGTGATTTAGAACAAAAATTACCTTTCATAGGTTCATTACAGTACCTTTTTTTTTTTTTTTTATATTTTAAGTTTAATCAAAAAAAGATATTTTATAATGAGGTTGATGCTTGACTTTTCAATAAATGTAAAGTTTCAAGTTTTATAATGAGTAAATTATTCTTTTTAGTTTTAAAAAAAACTTTCTCAAATCCTATTTTTTTACCCTACAATCCAAAAACATCGAAAGACATATCTAAAAATTTAATAAAACTTAACAAATATTAATTGGACCGATTTGGAAAACAATTTGTTATTAATAATCTATTGAGATTATTTTCTTTAATTGTAGAAATTGCAAATTCATCCACCCAAAAAGATTATCAAATAAATCATTATTAGCAAAATCTCATAATTAAGTTTCTATATATATATATATATATATATGCATCGTTATAAAATAATAATAATTGTAAGGACTCAATTTGGACAGGCCCTCGAAAATCAAAGGGAAAGTAATCCGTTAAGCCCCAAACAATACATTTTTAGAGAGTGGGGTGAAGAATTAGGCCCTAACAGACGGACAACGCTTAATGCAGGATTCACAACCATTGAAGGCCGAGGCATTCAAGTTACCCCTTAAGGTCACTCCTTGGCGTTGATTCGAGGAGCTTGACCGTTCTCCCTCCCTTTTTGGCTGCTCTATTGGTTCCTCTTATATAGTCCTCTTCCTCTCATCTCTTTCTTCCATCTGTTGATCATCCATGCGCTTTCCTTCTGACCGTCCGTCCTATCAGTTGCATTATCAGTACTCAAGTGATTTGCAGTGACCAAGGTTGCCCTGTCCAGGAGTCACATCTCCATTAGTGCGGCCAGAGGGTTAGGTGAGCGCATTTAGTGTGGAGGTGACAACCTGTCCTGGGCTTGTCCCCCCACTTGGTGTTAGTCTCGGTCCGCCGAGGACAGGGTTATCCTCAGCGGGGATCCCTGCAGCTCAGGCCTTCATACATCGTCCTCGGACGATCTTTCTTCCTCGGCGTGGGCCCTGGGCCAGATGTAAAGTGGGTCGTGGCCACCAGGCCCTCAGACCCCACAATAGCCCCTTAAAATCTTGTTGTCCATATCTTCGAACGGAGAGGAAGGTTTTGATATCCCCGGGCCTTCTACATGATTCGCCCAGTCTCGGTCCACGTCAGCGTTGGAGTCTTTTCGCCTGCCCGATGTACGTTTCTGGCGCTTCGAGACTCAGTGTGCGCTCGCATTAAATTTTGGCTGCTCCATGTTCCCCACATTCAACGGTGTAATGGCAATCGCTTGGCAGGGATTTCCTGCTTTTATGGGCGGGAAGTTCCGCTTGGTGAACTTAAATTAGGGATATAAATACTCGTTTGAACCGCTTGGCCTCCTTATTTGCGCACTCACGAACTTCGGTGCACATACTCTGAATCTGGTTCAATTTTCACACTGACCAGCGCCCCTTTCCAACGTAAAAAGCCTGTCCGAGGAGAATCTCCCCATTTCTGTAAGTCTTCTTCTTTCTGTAGCACAAAATTTTCTTTGATTCTTCTTTCTCCTTCCCTCTCTCAGATCCTTTAGTCGTTGCTAGGAATGGGTAAATTTAAGAAGTTAGTTGAGTCCGAAGAGATGATGGAGAAATTTATTGCCGATTATGGGATACCCCGTAATGTGGGCTTGAGGTATTGCGAGGAAGGAGAATGGTATATTAAGAGGAACGAGGGTGAAGTTGTGATTCCCATATTCGTCTTCGTAGAGGGAGGCATGAGAATCCCCATGGGGCCAGTGACGAGCGGCTACCTTAGGCATTTTCGGCTGGCTCCTACCCAGTGCGTCGTTAATGTATTTAGGATACTAGAGTGCGAAGACGCCTTGAATGAGAAGATGGGGTTGACTCAAGATTTTCTCATTGTGTCGGGGGAATGGCACGACGGTCTCCACTGCCCAACAGTAGAGGGAGAGCCAGGTAAGGTACCCGAAGTAGGAGGCGGTCTAGATTTTTTTATTATATTTATTCTTTTTTTTTCTTTTTTTTTTGTCGTATATCTGCTTTGGCTGATTGATCATAGGAGCTTTGTTTCTCTTTCTGCAGATTCGCATGCCTTCGCACGTTATTTTCACCTGGTCAACAAGGAGGATTTGGAAACCGTTCTTAGGGCGGAGCTTTTTCTGAACGAGGCCGATAACCAGGTTAGAGCCGCCCATAAAATCCTCGGATGCAATCCAGCCCAGAAGTCGTTCCCGGTCCCAAAGCATGTTATTAGGGCTCGTGATCCTCGGCTTAGACAAATCACTGTGGTAGAGGACGGTTTTGCATTTTCCGAAGGATCCTCTGTTCCGGAGGGCATTCCGTTGGCAGGTTCTTCCTCGTCCCATCAAGCAGCAGAGACCAAGGAAGGGAGCTCGGGGAAGGGAGAAGAGGTGGTCGAACTGAGCTCGTCTGAGGACGAATTTAGTGTATTTGACCTAGCCGATCAGCCCGAAGACCCCTCTGGTGACATAGGGGACCCCCACCTATCCGAAGTTGATCTTTAACCCTCGAGGGTTGGTACCCAGACTGAGATGGGTTCTAGGAGACAGCCCCAAACCAGCCTTCTTGACCTGCTTGAGGGTAAGTCTGAGAAAAGTGTGCTAAGGGAGTCACAGCCCAAGCCCCCTCTACCAGGACCTAAGCCTTCGCTTGCACAGACTAGGTCGTCCTCCATCCTCCCAATCCCGGACTCTCAGCCTAAGTCCTCCGACCCAAAAAGGAAGAGATCCTTCAAGGGCAAAGACCCAGTGGATGGAGGCAGATCCCATTCTTCTCCAGAGGAAGATGGAGCCCGACGACCTTCTAAACAACTGAGGCTTGGTGGTCAGCATAAAGGAAAAGAAATCGTTCAGCAGTCCGAGCCCCAAGCCTGGCTGCCCGCTGCCATGCTTCATGGAAAACCTTTGATGGATGACGCTACGATCCGGGATTCCCGAGGAGGCGAGGGGGCTCGCGTAGCCGATGCCCTGGAGAGATCCCTCCTTCTCCCTGTCGACATGGCTGAGCTTGGGAGCATGAGGGGGCCAGAAGTTGCTTGCAACCTCAAAAGGTACTTGGGCATGGTAAGACCTCTGGTACTTGTTTATTTTGTTTGAACTTTATTGTTTAGCACCACCCCTCTCCTATACGGCGTATTTGTTTTGGTTGGCAGGCTATCCAGGCTGTTTTTAGGCTAGATGAGGAGGTCGACAGCCAGAGTAACGCTCTGGCGCAAGAGCGCGACAAGTTCCTGAAGGCTGCAAGTACCCTTAAGAGATTTGAGGCAGATCTCAAGAAGGCGATTGAAAATATGGAGGAGATGACAAAGGCTAGAGATAGCGCAGCCTCTGACCTAGCCGCGACTACGAAGCAGGCTGAGGATCAAACAAAGCGCTTGCAGGATGTCAAGGGCCAACTGCGGGCTGCCAAAGAGGACATCGACGACCTGAAGAAAAAGTTGGCCGAGGCGGTTGGGGCGAAGGGTATTGCCGAGTATGCCAGGGACGAGGCCGTGAGGGCCAAAGAAGAGGCCGTGTTTGCGAGAATAGACACTGATCGTTCCGTAGAACAGGCGGAGGAAGAGGCCTTTGCTGAAGGGGTGGCTCAAGTCCCTGCAGTGTGCAGGCGTTTTTGTTCCCAGACTTGGAATGCAGCCCTCAACCAAGCGGGGGTTGATGCCTCGTCTGACCTTAGGAAGGCGGAGAGAGTATATTACCCCCCCCCGGCAATTCGCGAGGTTATCCCCATTACTTCAGAGGAGGAGTCTGCATTACCAGCGGCAGGCGAAGGTTAGACCAAAACTGCCAAGGACACATCTTCAGCTGACAGACCTTTTGAGGAGGCTGAGCCCCATGGAGCATTGGAGGGGGCTGGAACCGACGGTCAAGAAGTGCCCTAGGATGTGGTGAGGCTTCCTGCTGACTCTCAAGCCACACTCACTATCCCTCAGATCCCTCCTACCGTGGAAGGGTCCTCTGAAGTAACCCCTCCGAGTCAGGGTCCCTAGGTGTTAGTTGAAGCGTTTCAACAGGCTCCTCAAGACAAGCTGCCTACCGAGTTGGGGGAGTAAGCCATCTCGTTGGATCACTGCGTTTTGATGGCGTGGGACACTCTTATTTGTTTTCTTTTTCATTTCATTTTGCTTTTTACCTTGGCGACATTGTAACGAAACTACATACTTTCTATTTGAAATATATATTCAATAGTTTGCTTTCAGTTCTTTGATTGATGCTTCCCTTTACTTGTTATACTTTAATGTTTTGCTCAATACCTTGGTTCTGTTCTGGACTTAGTCTCATGAGGCAATCAGCTGTCCATCAAGCTTGAATCTGAGGACCGTACCACAACTCGGTTCTATCTAACGCTTTTGTTCTTCTGCAAATAGCTAGCTTTCCCATAGGTTTGGGTCCGAGGACCATGCAAGACCTTGGTTCTGTCTAACACTTCTGTTCTTCTGTAAGTAGCTAGTTTCCCCATAGGTTTGGGTCCGAGGACCATGCAAGACCTTGGTTCAGTCTAGTACCCAGGTATATTTGAGTGGTTAGTTTTCCCATAGGTTTGAGTCCGAGGACCATGCAAGACCTTGGTTCTGTCTAACACTTCTGTTCTTTTGTAAGTAGCTAGTTTCCCCATAGGTTTGGGTCCAAGGACCATGCAAGACCTTGGTTCTGTCTAACACTTCTGTTCTTCTGTAAGTAGCTAGTTTCCCCATAGGTTTGGGTTCGAGGACCATGCAAGACCTTGGTTCAGTCTAGTACCCAGGTATATTTGAGTGGTTAGTTTTTCCATAGGTTTGAGTCCGAGGACCATGCAAGACCTTGGTTCTGTCTAACACTTCTGTTCTTCTGTAAGTAGCTAGTTTCCCCATAGGTTTAGGTAAGACTTTAGTTCTGTCTAACACTTCTATTCTTCTGTAAGTAGCTAGTTTCCCTATAGATTTGGGTCCGAGGACCATGCAAGACCTTGGTTCAGTCTAGTACCCAGGTATATTTGAGTGGTTAGTTTTCTCATAGGTTTGAGTTCAAGGACCATGCAAAACCTTGGTTCTGTCTAACACTTTCGTTCTTCTGTAAGTAGCTAGTTTCCCCATAAGTTTGAGTCCGAGGACCATGTAAGACCTTGGTTCAGTCTAGTACCCAGGTATATTTGAGTGGTTAGTTTTCCCATAGGTTTGAGTCCGAGGACCATGCAAGACCTTGGTTCTGTCTAACACTTCTGTTCTTCTGTAAGTAGCTAGTTTCCCCATAGGTTTGGGTCCGAGGACCATGCAAGACCTTGGTTCAGTCTAGTACCCAGGTATATTTGAGTGGTTAGTTTTCCCATAGGTTTGAGTCCGAGGACCATACAAGACCTTGGTTCTGTCTAACACTTCTGTTCTTCTGTAAGTAACTAGTTTCCCCATAGGTTTGGGTCCAAGGACCATGCAAGACCTTGGTTCAGTCTAGTACCCAGGTATATTTGAGTGGTTAGTTTTCCCATAGGTTTGAGTTGGAGGACTATGCAAGACTTTGGTTCTGTCTAACACTTCTGTACGGGGTAAAGGAGTTTGCCCTCGGTGCTGGGAATATTATTTTTGGCATGATGATGGCCTCGACCCTGCTTCATCGGAAGTGGGTCATCCCATGGACCGGACCCTTGACCCCGCGGTGTCATGGGCGAGGGTGGTTTGGAATTCTAACCTTACGCGTGGCAGTAACCCCACCTTCGTTCAAGTTTCTGCCCTCTTCAGTTACGAGGCGTCTCCTGACTGTTCGCGTTTCGTGCTTGATGTTTCGACACGCGAGGCGCGCTCTCATTAATATCCTCGTGGATTGATGCAAATCCAACGGTTGATAGCTGCCTTGGAATTTGGTCAGGATTAATGCCGCCGATAATCCTTCTCTCGAACTCTGTGTAGATCAGTTCCCATCAACCTCCATCCTCCATATATAAGGCTATCTGGGGGGAAATGTCCTTCTACACTCCATGAACCCTCTAACAAAACAGGAAACATGTCCCCTCAACTTTCAGAGCCCCCTCAATAACCCTGCCAGAATTGTGATAAGAGTTTGGAGAAATGGGACGGCCTTGGATGGGAGTGAAGGCACACAGGCCAAAAGTCCTCCTCCCTCGATCGAGAGCCGTTGCGGCTATAGCCCACGTTAGATCTCCGGCGCGGCAAAGTTTGGGCGTCATCCTGATGGTGCTGTGCATAGCGGCCAGGAGGGAGGTCCCTGAAGTACATAACACTCTTCTCCGGGGCGCACCCATGCCGGTGGAGGCGCGCAAGATTACGTCATGTCCGGTGCCCGAGTGTTGCCATCTCCAACGGTCAACCACCGTGGGGCTGGGAGAAAATCAAGGGAACATCATGGGGAAGGGCCGTCAGACGCACTTGCATCTGCTCATCTCTTCGCGCTAGCACCACCGCACTGGCCCGGGAGTTGTTGGTAGCCTTAAAACAGGCCTGCCTCAGCCCCCTTCCCTTTAGTTAGCTTTAGAACAGGCCCGTCTGGGCCTCTGTTTGTAGAATTGGCTTTAAAACAAGCCTGTCTGAGCCTCTGTTTGTATCTTGTATTTCCTTTTCATTTAATAAAATACTGCGATGTTTCTTCTCTTTTCCTTTGAATCTTCTACTTTTCTGCAGTTTTTTTTTTTTTTTTTTTTTTTTTTTTTTTTTTTTTTTTTTGTGGCGCGTTGTTGTTAACCTTTCGTAAACTAGCTACTTAGAAACGATTGTCCGTTGCGCCTGCTAGTGCACAAATTCTTCCCACAGACGGCGCCAATTGTAGGGACTCAATTTGGACAGGCCCTCGAAAATCAGAGGGAAAGTAATCCATTAAGCCCCAAACAATACATTTTTAGAGAGTGGGGTGAAGAATTAGGCCCTAACAGACAAACAACAATAAATGCAGGATTTACCACCATTGAAGGTCGAGGCATCCAATTTACCCCTTAAGGTCGCTCCTCGGCGCTGATCCGAGGAGCTTCCTTCTTTTCTTTTTCCTCCTCCCCCCTTTTTGGCGCTCTATTGGTTCTTCTTATATAGCCCTCTTCCTCTCCTCTCTTTCTTCCATCTGTTGATCATCCATGCGCTTTCCTTCTGACCGTCCGTCCCATCAGCTGTATTATCAGTACTCAAGTGATTTGCAGTGACCAAGGTTGCCCAGTCCAAGAGTCACATCTCCATTAGTGTGGCCAGAGGGTTAGGTGAGCGCATTTAGTGTGGAGGTGACAACCTGTCCTGGGCTTGTCCCCCCACTTGGTGTTAGTCTCGGTCCGCCGAGGACAGGTTATCCTCGGCGGGGATCCCTGCAGCTCAGGCCTTCACACATAGTCCTCGGATAATCCTTCTTCCTCGGCGTGGGCCCTGGGCCGGATGTAAAGTGGGCCGTGGCCACCAGGCCCTCAGACCCCACAATAATAATAATGAAAAAATACAATTGCAAAAACTAAAAGTTTAAATATATCACTCATACAATTATTTTTGTTTGACTGACATTTATTTTTTTCTACATTAGTGGCACTGTTGAGTACTTCTAATACAACTATTAAGAGTATTTTCTCTACAAAAACCACAAATTTGTCCACCTAAAAGAATTAAAAAATAAACAAAACTTAGTAATGTCTCATAGTTTATCATCTAAATGGATAACTAAAAAAATCAAATTCTAATTTGCAAAACAACTAATTATTAACCCAAATCAAATCAAACCAATGGGATAAAAATAAAAATAAAAATGAAAATAAAAACTTCTGATCAGGAATTAGAATACCAAAACACCTAAATATGCATAAAAGTCTATACAAATTTATGGAAAAAATAAACAAATGTGAAGTGATAATTAAATCAATAATAACAAAAAGAACCGTTAGTGGAAAAAAAGTGGTTGAAACATTAAGAAAATTAACTAAAAGATAAACAAAATTGGAGAGAGAGAGAGAGAGCCTTTTTTTTGTGTGGACAACTTGGAAGGAACATGGGAGGAGGTGGATATAAAGTAATAAGAAATTTATATGAAATTTAAGATGGAAGATGAAGGGTGAAAGTAGATGAAAGATTGAACAAAGTGAAACGGTAGAATTTAAGAAAATATAAATGAGAAAATTTAAAAATTTATAAAGCGAATCAAAAAATATTTAAGAAGACAATGATTGGAGGAGATGAGATATTGAACTAAGAAAACAATGGTTAAAGAAGATGAAAATTTGAACAAAGTAAAAATTGCTAAAAAATAAATAAATAAATAAAACAAAAACAAAAAATAAGAAAGGATGCCAAAGATGTGGTGCAAAACTGCACAAGATGAATTTGTAAAGACAAAGTTATATGTAAAGTTAACTACCTAAGATGAATATGTAAAGTCAATAATCTATTTATAAATTTTTTGAAAAAAAATTAGGAATATAAAATAAATATTAAAAAGAATGATTATATGGTTAATAATGTGGTGGATGAGGTGGCACAATATGAGCTTAGCAACAATAAATATTATACTTTAGCTTATATAAACACACACACACACACACACACTTTAGCAACAATATTCTAAATTATTTGTGGAACTATATTTTTCTAAAAAGTGTTGTGTTGTGTTGTGACCCTACTATATATATGATTATATATGAAAAGCACATCATGTTTAATATTTTCATATAGGGAAATGCATAAATATTTGGCATGGAAAAAACAAGCATCTTTGAATTCCTTTGATAATAGATTTCATAGATTTATGGTATTATTTGAATATACTAGCTTTATCTTAACTTGTATTATTTGGGAAATTTATGCAAAATATTTTTGACAAGAAATGGTGTTGAGGACTTTGAGAATATTGTTGATATTTGGTTATTGAAATATTTTATGAAACTACTTGAAAGTAAACTGTGTATTTTGAATGCATTTAACTTGTGAGCTTTTGATGTGGGTTTGCCCTTGTGCTATGATATTGGTGAGTACCCCCCGTCTTTGTAATGTATGACTATCCCGTCTTTGTGATGACAAGCCAGGTTGGAGGCTCACACTTTGCATGACATGAGTAAATCCTTGGGTGTGTGGGTGAGGTTGTTGTCCATAGGGCCAAAAGACTACATGCAAAGGGGGTACTGTGTGATGCATCATTCCCTGCTACCCATGGGGGGAAAAGGTAAATCCTTGAGTGTTTGGATTCTAACCTGTCTGTGGCGGTATGTCTTGGTGACATTTCCATCTTTGTAGCACCTTGTCATGTGACCTTAGGTGAGGTTTCTGGTTTTGAAATAATATTGGATGTTTTTCTAGCTCACAGTGAATAATATGCATTTTCATTTTTATTTTGGGAAGCTTGGTGCTACATTATTTCTTTCACTCTTATCATATTGTTAATGAAATTAATTTTGCAGAAATTAAATGGAAATTCTCAAATTATAGCATGTTTTGTAAAATGCTCATTATCATGAAACTTGCATTTCTCCCATCCCATTAATTATGCTACTTACTGAGCTTTAGCTCATCTCACCCTCTATTTTAACACTCCACTTTATATATAGCCAACATCAAAAGTTTTAATTTAACATTCAACACATTAAAATAATATATCTAACACAATAAATAACAATTACAACCATCAACACATTAAAATGCTATTTTTCTAACACCACACATTAAAATTTTTTTTAAAAAAAATTTTAGCAGCTCATTGTAGCTGATACTCAAATCTTTTTATATTTCCCTTCTTTGCTGTAGAACACATTTTAAGGTTATTGGTTGCTAAATTGACTTTTTAGTCAATTTAGCAACCTTATTGCAGATGCCCTAACAGCTTTTTTCAGATCAGTTAGCTATAACTATACCTTGGGTATGGAGCTTATTTTAGTTGGTGGTGATTAGAGTGCTATGTTAAATTGGGAGACTTTTGCTGTAAATTGTTGGTGCCTCAATCTTGCTATGTTCAATGAGGTCATAATTAATTATATTGAAGGTTGGACACTTGAGGTTTGTTAGCCTTAGGCGTGGTAGACCTAGATTCGATGTTGAGGTTGCTTATTCTTGATAAGATTGTGACCTTGTGTAATCCATTTAGAGTTTTGTAATATATTCATGTGTTATATAGAGGCACATGATTTTTAGTTATTGTTTGTAAATGTGTTATAGAGTTCTAACTTGTAATATGAAGATTTTAGTATCATTATATATTCTTATCATGTGAAAAAAAAAAAAAAAAAAAAAAAAAAAAAAAAAAAAAAAAATCTCCTACAGTTTCTCTCTTGATGGTTCTTTTCTCAAACTTTGGACCCTTTTTGGTTCAGGGCATACGAGCTGCATCAAACTAGCACTAAGCCCTTTAAATGTTTGATTTGCTTCACCTAGCAAGAGGAAAACTTTATTCATACTAGAAAACAAGTGGATAATGAGACACAGCAACAAGAGCAAATTGAGACCAAGAGAAAATTATGTGATGCTAGGGCCTGGGCAAGACATACAGTAGGTGAGTATATTACATTTTCTTATATTAGTTCAAGTATTTGGTTGGTATCCAAAAATGCGTAAAAATGAAAAACACATATATATATATATATATAGCACATTATTTGAGACACTAGTTAAGAAATGTTTTCGTAAGCGGCATATCATTAAAGAGAATCATGTAGAGTAACATTGGTAGATTTAGAAATCACACATTTAATAGAATAACATTCTTTTTTAAGAGAAAGAAAGATGCTAATTAGAACTAGTTGTATTATGCAGGCTTAATGATAAAGTGATTCTATATATGATTCAATTGCTTCCCTAGTACAGAAAGTCAAATCATAATGGAAGAGCAATGATTTCCAAAATCTAGTTATGTGGCGATGAAAGTAGTCCAATTTAGCTCATTGTAAATCTAATGTCTCACTTGCTTTTGTATGATATCAGGTGGTGTCAACTATATACTTTTCAACCTCAAGTTAGTAAGAGAATATGAGAAACACATCTAAAACTTATGTTTATTCCGAACACCATTGTATATGTATCTATCTTATGCTATATTATATGTGAATTCCAATTTCCAAGAGCACCATTGTGTGATAATATTTTTTTCGTTTTTTCTATGTTCAATCTTTTATCGAAAAATTACAAAATTGAAAAAACCGAATGTGTTTATAAGCTTTATGTGTGAACGTCATATCTTTGTCTCCTTATTTGAATGCTAAGTGAATACACTCATGTTCATGCTAGTTTATCTTCTTTATAATCTTGTAGTTATTAAGTTTCATCGAACAAGAAACAAATTATATTTGGTGCAAATTGATCCTTTAGAATATTACATTCCCTTCTTTCTTTTTTGGTTATGCCACCTAGACTTTTAGGCTCTTCTTTTTTCTTTTCTTTTTTTTCGGATAAATTGGAAAAATTTTACTGATGAAGAGAGCTATACAGAGAGTAAAACAGAAGGATTTACATACAATTCCTTTTTCTTCTTTTACCAATTTAATCCGGAATAGCAAACCAACAGACTGTGGTTGTAACATAAGCTATAGTAGATTTCTTTGTCCAGGAAAGCTTTAAATCATTTTGATGAAGTCATGAAACCCAATAATAGCTAAACTTCCCCAGCACATGAAATATTTCAGCATACAAAATTGACTTTGCACTAAAACCAAACAAGACAGCCAACCTACGAAATTATCATAGCCAATGAATTGTGCATAGAAACATATTTACATGTTGAATATGAATAAAAGAAAATCCAAACACCAAAAAGGGAACTCTTTCACCAATATAAAATCTGATTTTGGAATACAAATTGATTGCTGTAAGTTTGTAACCTACATTACAAATACTATCCTATTTTCATTCCTAGTTCTATCAGACATCTAACATAATCAGATTATTGGCACTATAGTTTAAACATAAGAAATGCAGTGGCGGCTCTAGGAATTTTATCCAGAAGGTTCATTAAGAAATATAAGTTAAAACAAAATTTAATTAAAATAAAACTTGACTATATCGAGTTACGCAAATGCATAAAGTTTTACGATTTCTTTTTACGAGTTTTCATATTTTGAATCATTACAAACCCTCTGTATTTCCTAAAAATTAAATTATATAAAGTTATATCATGTTTATATTATACATGCACACATTCACACACATCACAATTCACACAAAAAAAATTATTAAAAAAAAAATTCTTAATCAGTATTAAACACATTCACACATATAATATAAATTTATAATAAAATAGACACTCGCAACTCACAAATATTCACTCTTTATTCTTAGAGTTGAAGAAACCAAGATAGTCAGATAATTAACTAAAATGAGATGAGATTCATGAGAGAGATCTATATTACGTGTGTTGTTGTTTGGTTTTAGAATAGACTGATCCATGTTGTTTTAGTTTTGGACTGGATTGACCTATGTTATTATTTAGTTTTGAGTTTGACTTATCTATGATTAGGATGTGCAAAATTTAAGTCAGGGTGTTCAAAAATATTTTTTAAAGTAAATAAACTAATAAATTATATATATATATATATATATATATATAATATTTTTATTTTCAAGTCAGGGGGTTCATTTGAACCCCTTGAACAACACTTAACGCCGCCCCTGAAGAAATGAGAATAAAAGACCCAGGTCAAAATATGTGACACTGGAAGTGTAGATTGAGACCACATCAATAACAAAGAGAATTGCAACTTTCATTTTGATCGTCAATGTGACTAATGCACAACAACCTAGTCCCAAAACGAATTTGGGAAAAAGAACGCAGCAGTCCACTGATCCTTCACGAACTCAATGCTTAGTGATCATTTGATTGGATCAGTGGAGTCAAATTTCAAAATTTTTCATCAAGAGGATTTTGTGCTTCTCATTCCCATGGTGGGGAAGGCTAGAGGGAGCTGAGGGATCAAAGACGAGAGAAATAGTCATATATTGCACGAAGTAAACGAGGTAATTGCCTGATTTTCAATATACAGTGCATTTGCTGACGCAAACTATCAACCTAGGACGTAATTGTAACATCTACAGTTACAAGAGAACCAAGTTATGAACAAGCTGCATCAAAACTAACACAAAGCGTTTTAAATTCTTGATTTGCTCCACCTAGCTTTTCAATAATTTGGGCAGTGGTAAATTGGTGATTTTTTGTCTACAACAAAATTACCTTTAGTAAACTATATCCAATAATCGTAACTATAACAATGAAAAGATAGAAGACTTAAAGAGAACTAGAATCAGATTCAATGATGAGACTTAAGTAGAGTACTTGGCTACAATTCAATCACTTCTAAACCCTACACTTAACCATAATAGGAACCATTGCACAAAAGTTGTTCTCAAAAAATGGTTTTATTGAAATGATAATACCATTATCACCCACCCAAAGGTAGTGCCTTATTCTTCAAACACGGTTCCTGTTTTGAGAAAAACAAAGAGGGGGATTGAATTTCATTTAATCTTCTTTCCTTCCTAGCAATGAGTGCATGAACCATACTGGGAAAACAAATAAGTGGGATCAAACCAGAAAATAAAATTACCGGGTGAAGGAATCCCTCAAGTGTTCCAAGCTTTCCCATGGCTGTGGCCATTTGACCCATAGTTTGCCACATATCCAGATGATCCTGATGGGCAAGGTGAGCCATTGGCCAATGTATCAGCCAGGGATTGCTGCAATGCCCACATGCTTTTTGTCAGAGCATCTTCAGACTACTGGGATGACTGCTGCAAGTTGTAGATGCCTACCGATTGTTGCTCAGTTAAAGGCTCAAATTGATTCACAAGAAACTGCACCATTGGCAATTCAGTTAAAGACATTACAAAACGATTTTAAATATAAAGGAAAAAAATAATCCTGCCATGATAAAAACAAGGTATGAAGATTTTGACTTTTGACACATGTTAAAACAAAATGTATGATGAAGTTTTCTTTTTCTTTTTCTCCTTTCTGTCACAACATCTACAATACATCCTCTCCCAAAATGTATGATGAAGAAGAAAGACACTATATCAAAATCATAATGGTTAAGTGTTAGAAAAACTAGAACTTCCATTACTAGAGACATAACTTTATTAGTATCTTCTGTACCAATCTTCACTGTTCTACTACCCATAAATCACCATCACCGTGATAATCAAAATCAAATTCACCACCTTATCCCCCTCAAAATAAAACCCAAAAATCTTAAACCCCTTAACAAAACCAAACTAACCAGGAACTCCAAAATTAGAGACTGCTGTACAGGTATCTTCTCAAGCTAAGTCAAACTACCACTTTCTTCATCACCTCCTATTCCATTCCACAAGAGCAAAGATGCAACATTTACCCAAAAAAAAAATTACAAGCTGTAAAGTTGTTATTTACAATTATGTATTTTGTTGGCTTTTATTCCGTGCCAAATTTGATTGTAATTATTATCAATCGTTTATACCCTGTATTTGTTGTGGGATTTGTTGTAAGGGTTGTGTGATAGAGAGTGTGTGAAGACTCAAGCATTTGGAGGCTGAAGGATTCTCGCGGGTATGTCACGACCTAGCTTCCCGCGAAGTGAAGCATGTGCCCTGCACGTGCTGGAATGCGAAAAGTCAGGCCAAGTGGAGACAGCTGTCTCTCGCGAGTATCTCACGGGTAAGGCCTTCCCGCGAGACACCCGCGAGACAAGCTGTTCTGCCAGCCTGTACTGACTGACTCACACATTTTGCACCTATCCTATATATACCCTCATTACCCACAAATGTTGAGGAATGCTTCAGAGAGAAAACCCTAGCCAAACACATTGGGAATTAGAGATTGTCATCCCCACCTTTCTTTATACATTTGCTTGTGGTATCTCCTCAACCCTTCCCTTTCCATTTTCCGTACCATTGAGAGGTTGATAGCCCAAACACTTACCTCACCCTTTGAGTGTGTTGAGTGACGTTTTGGTGCTGCTGGGAAGCATTGGAAGAAGCCTGGAATGACAGATGCAACATGGAGCTTGTTGCGGGATCCGGGGTGCTAGACAAGACACGGTTCTTAGAAGCCTTGTTGGAGTAGGAGCTTGGAGGGCTTAGGTACATCGGGTAGATTAGGTTTGGAGGGTCTCTTGCTTACTCATGTATCCCAACTGATTGTCTAGTGGATCGATTTTCGCTTGGAGGGCGGCGGAGAGGTTTTTCGCTGAGTTCTTCGGTTTTCTCTTCGAGAACACGTCTCGGTGTTTTCTATGTTTGCATCCTTCTTCCCTACTCTTGTTTAATTCCATTATACTGCTATGTTGCTTAGTTTATGGACTAGAGTAGCTTACTTGTTCATCCGCTCGCTTTTACACTATTCCGCACTTTGTATTAAAGTTGTGTAAAATCTATCGAGCTGTAATTTTAATTGGGAGGTCTAAACAGCTCTTGTGTTTTCAACACATTTTCGAGCTTTCAATTGGTATCAGAGCAGGTACACTTGCTGTGGTTTAAATACCTTAGTGTGATCCTTGACCCTATTTGAGATGGACCGGTCTCAATCGCTCAATGTTCCACCATTTTTTGATGGGAACAATTATACATTCTGGAAAGTCAGAATGAGAGCATTTTTATGTTCTATGGATGATACCATGTGGGATGCGGTTGAGATAGGCTGGACTAAGCCAGAGGATCCTAAGTCCACTTGGGATAAGGCAGCTCTCGCAGCCGCAAATGCTAATAATAGAGCTTTAAATGCTATTTTCTATGGTGTGTCTCCTGATGAATTCCACAGGATCTCTCATATGACGGTAGCCAAGGAAGCTTGGAAGATTTTGGAGACAACATATGAAGGTATGAAAAAAGTTAAGGACACAAAGCTTCAGATGCTTACCACCAAATTTGAAGAGCTCAAGATGGGGGATGATGAACCATTTGATTCATTTGATGGGAAGCTCAATGAAATTGTAATTGCTAAATTCAATCTTGGGGAGAAGATTGAAGAGACTAAGGTGGTGAGAAAAATTTTGAGGTCCTTACCGGAGAGCTTTCGGGCAAAAGTCACAGTCATAGAGGAAAGCAAGGATTTGGATGAAATTAAGATCCAAGAACTCATTGGATCACTCTAAACGTATGAGCTTGGACTGCCTTCCCACGAGACGAGTAAATCGCTTGCTCTTAAAACCATCACCAAAAGAATGGATGATCCTTCCGAAGAAGATGGAGTGGAGAAGGAAGTTGTATACCTTGCGAAAAACTTCCGAAAATTTCTGAAGATGAAGGACAGTGGAAAACCATTCAATAGAGGAAAATTTTCGTTTTCAAGAGGTGATAGGAAAGAGTTTACGAGGAAAGAAGGGAGGGATTCTCAACCTTCTTCAGACATTGTATGCTATGAGTGCAATGGCCATGGACATCTAAAGAAGGAGTGTTCAAATTTTCTGAGGGGAAAAGGCAAGGCTTATGCCATGACACTCAGTGATTCAGACTCTTCTGATTCTGACTCGGAAGAGAGCTATGACGGAGAGGGAAACTACTCCGCCTTCATGATTCTGATTCAGAGTCTATTGGGATTGTGGAAGAATCAGATGCTGAAGAAGAAGAGAATACAGCTAATCTTCAAGAAAATTACTCCTTACTACTTGAGAAGTCGGGAGAGTATACCAGAGTAGCCAAGGCAGCTGTAAGGAAAATGAAGAAAGCTGAGGAAGATTACAGAAGTCTCTTGGTCAAATATAAAGAGGCTAAGTGTGAGATTGAGACACTAAATGGTGAGTTGTCTGAAGCCTATACGAAGGTGAGGTTTCTTGAGCAAGAGGTAGTGCAAGCTCATGCCAAGATAGAGAGAGTCTCCTCCCAGAAGTTAGATGATGTTATCTCATCTCAAAAACCTTCTTCAGACAAGTCCGGGTTGGGATACACCGGAGGAAGCTGCTCATCAGTCAAAGTCACCAAAGAAGTAAAGTTTGTGAAGGCAAACGAGACAGTTGTAGAAGAGCCCATTCTTGAGAAAGTTGAGGATGTAAAGAAGAAGAATGTGGCTGAGCAACGAATGGTGAATAAGCCCCGAAATCAATCTGTGGTTACACATGAAACCAGAGGAAGATCTCTCCCAAGATCACAACGAGGTCCTAGAACGGATTATGTGTGTCATTACTGCAGACTGAAAGGACATACCAGACCCAACTGTCAAAAGCTGAGATCAGACAACAATGCAAGCGCACCTCGGTCACGAGGAAGGAGAAATGACATGAGGTCTTGGGGTGGTGAGCAACCGAGAAGTCAAAATCGTGATCCTGGTATGATGGACGTGATGAAAATGATTGGTGCCTTCACCACTTGCTTGGAGAGTTTCACCAGAAGGTTTGACAGTCCAAATTCTCGTACCCAATCCGTTAAGGATATCACCCCAAACGCACGTGACGTGTGGGTGAAGAGGGGTACTCATGCATAAGCATTATAACATGTCCACGCATAAATTCTTTCAATGTTTAGGGACATTTGCTGTTGCATCTTTTCAGGCATCTATCTCTCAATGAGATTTTCTTTGCTCAAAAGTTGCAAATGATATGTTGAATATGGAGCCAAATGAAAAGCTTCAAAGAATTGTCATCAAGTACTTGTGGGAGGTCATATATGCATGTTTCTATAATTGAGATAGGTCACATAATCTAGTGCTAGTTGTGTATGCCTTGATTGAATTGATCATTGAAGCTTCACATTGGACTAAGGACTATCTCATTTTTGATATCCACACACAACACACAAGTCTATGTTCAATGAATGTCATATTCATCTGTGTGATTGTACTTGATTAAATGTGTTTTCACATGCTCAATCTTTGTTTGATCAAACCCAAAATGATTTTTGAGTGTTTTATTTGTTTTTGAAAGTGATTTTATACTTTCCTGTCTTGTGTTTTTGGTCAAAATGCATTTTTGTGTATTTCTTCAAAAAAAAAAAAAAAAAAAAATTGGTTCAGGGGTTGTTTCGCGAGAAGCTCGTGACTTATAGCTTCCCGCGAAAAGGGGTTGAGGGAAATATTTTTTTTTTCATCCTGTCACACAGAAACTTTCGCGACTGTATCGCGACCAATAGCTTCTCGCGAAATGCTGTTTGGCTAAAAATTGGATTTTTCCAATTTCAGACAGAAGTTACCGCAACTGTCTCGCGACTTAGTGCTTCTCGCGAAAGTTTTGTGCTTCAGTGGCCCTTCTCGCGACTGTGTCGCCACTCCCTAACCCGCAAAAAACGCGTGTTTTCAGTTTTTATATTGCTGATGTGACAGTTTTTCAAAACACAAAAACTTCCCTCGCTCAACCTCTCTCGAACCTTTTTTTTTCAACCCAAATCACTATTCCATTCAAACCCTTCAATCCAAGCATTTTTTCTGCATTTTCTTCTTCAAGGTATGTTTGATAATCAATTCTTTTTAAGTTTTTGCTTAGATTATGCAGAATTTTTGTTAGGGTTTTGATAATTGGGGATTTTCGAAACTTTGGGTTAGTTTTCAAAATTGGGTGAATTTTTCTCAAATATTTTGATTGGGTTGTGTCCCATTTGTTGTTTCTGCATATGTGTTGGCCCCTTGTGGGATTTTATCATGTATTGAGGGTAGATTTTCCCATGTTCATGCATTATTCATGTTATATTTGCATTTGTGCATGCTAGGTGTTTGTCAAAATGTCCGAGTGACATTTTTGTGCCAAATTGGAACCAAGTGATTTCAATCCATAGACTTTCACTTGTTTGACCTTATTTTACTTGGTTTGGTCATTGAACCCGTATTTCTTTCACTTTACTCAAGTTGCATACTCTTGGCACACAACTAGGCACACTTAGGCACCCTCATGCATCCCGTGCCGCACACACTCATCAGCACATGCACAGTTTCTTAGTTTTTATGCATTGTGTTTATGCCTTATAGGTTTGTGTTTTTAAGCATGCTATTAAGAGTCAACCATGCTCTGTCTTTCAGTTAGTTCAACTCTGTTTTGGGAACTAACTTGAATCTAATCAAGTTTTGTGTTCTGGTTTGTGTTTTTGCACCTTTTCTTTTCTGCTTTGTGAAATTGTGCAGATGTCTCCCACCAAGCATGCAGCTAAGAAGAAATCGACCTCAAAGTGAGCCCGAACTGATTCTGATCATTTCAAGTCTATAGAAGCTGATATGAAGTACAATGACTGCTACAAGGACAAGACGATTATCATGGAACGGGTAGATCAGTTAGAGACTCTTGAGGGAACTTTCATCCCTGAAGTGTTCAAAGATAGAACTTGGACCAAGCTGCTAAACCCGACTGGAGTGGTATATTCAGAGATTATCAGGGAGTTCTTCTCTAATGCCACTGTCAACGGAGACTGTATTGAGTTCTGGGTAAGACACAAGGAGTTTGTGATTACAAGAGAGATCATCCAAGACTTTTTGGAAACTCGTCCTCCATCTTAGCCAATCACAATTGCATATGAAGACAGATTGGGTTCTACTGCTGAGATGATTACACTCCTTGGTGGTGAATCGAAGAAATCATCCATGAACACCATCAAGTTCTCTCCAGAAATGAGGACAATAAGCTATGTGATGATTCACAATCTATATCCGGTCACCAATCTCACCACTCTATCTGCTCCGAGAACAAGATTCCTGTATGATCTCTTTACACATAAGGAGATTGACATTTGTGGCCATATCATGCATGTCCTGAAGAAGAGCATCACAAAGCAGAATTCACGGACTGTGATGCCGTTCCCCTCCTTGATCATGGGATTGATTGCCAATGCAAAGCTTAAGCTACCCTGTGGCCTCACAGTTGTTCAGATGGACTACCCCATTGGTGGTCATACACTGACTAGGAGCACTGCACACATCAAGGGTTCTAAGACTGGTGTGCATACCATACCGCCACCACGACGGGTTCAGCAGGATGAAGGTGAAGATACAGAGGAGGAGATTGATAGGTTCACCTCGACTCCAGGGCCCTCTGCACAGCCATCATCTTCGGCTCCACCACAAGGCTTAAGCAAACTTGATCAGTTGCTTGCTAAGATGGATCAGATGTCTACAGTGCTTGGCTCCCATGTGCAGTATACCGCGGACCAGTTTGCATACCTTCAAGGACAGATCACCGCGCTCTCTTCCCAAATACAAGACTTATCTATGGAGCAAGGCACGGATTCAGAGTCAGATCAGTTCTAACCCTTTGGCCATTCCGGTCAAAAAGGGGGAGAAAATTTTGAGGGGGAGCTGGAGAAGAGCTTGCACAGCGTTAGGGGGAGCATAGTCTAGAAACTTAGTAACATTGGTTATTGGTTTTTCAGACGGTTTTTATTCAGTATCGTTTAGTCTTTATAAATGTTTTACGGTTTTTGTTTTAAAACTTTGATACTATGTTCTATTTAAGTATTATTTCAGATGTTTCCTTTGTGATATTCTTTATGCATTGTAGCATACTTTGCATGTACCCATGTTGCTTTTGTAAGCTTTAAGGGTTTGTTTCATTGCATACTTTGTAGGCTTTTATGGTTTGTGCCATGCATATGCAGTACATTGTTTATGTAGCCTTTATGCTTGTGTTATTGAAGTTTAATGTCATACATTTTACTTCAGTACATCACTCTTGTGCCCGTGTAGGATTGTTCCTAGATGCATATATGTTCTATGCATTGGTTGAGTGATGAACACTCTTGTGCCCTAGTAGGATTGTTCCTAGATGCAAATACTTCGTGTATTTAGCATTGGTTGAGTGTTGGATTTGCAAATGATACTCTTTAAATGAGCTTATCATCTTGCATATCCGGATGTTCATTCCTTGTGTGAATGAGCATAGTAATTGCTTGTGTATAGTGATTACTTGTTTGATCTTGCCATGATCTAGTGTTTCTATTTCTTTTTCCTTGATCATGCTATTATTGCTCTATATGCTTTTCAAGTTTTCTGTATACAATGATATTATTTTGTTGTTATGTTTCAGGAGTTACTTGTTCATATGTTTCAAGAGCTTATCAGAATCTAGAATTAGGTGTGAGTGAGTTTTGCCTTTGTTCCCAAACTCACGTTTAAGTCTAGAGTCTGTTTTAGGGTTTTGTCACGGAATAGCCAAAGGGGGAGATTGTAAAATTGTTATTTACAACTATATATTATGTTGGCTTTTATTCCGTGCCAAATTTGATTGTAATTATTATCAATCGTTTATACCCTGTATTTGTTGTGGGATTTGTTGTAAGGGTTGTGTGATAGAGAGTGTGTGAAGACTCAAGCATTTGGAGGCTGAAGGATTCTCGCGGGTATGTCGCGACCTAGCTTCCCGCGAAGTGAAGCATGTGCCCTGCACGTGCTGGAATGTGAAGAGTCAGGCCAGGTGGAGACAGCTGTCTCTCGCGAGTATCTCGCGGGTAAGGCCTTCCCGCGAGACACCCGCGAGATAAGCTGTTCTGACTGACTCACACATTTTGCACCTATCCTATATATACTCTTATTACCCACAAATGTTGAGGAATGCTTCAGAGAGAAAACCCTAGCCAAACATATTGGGAATTAGAGATTGTCACCCCCACCTTTCTCTATACACTTGCTTGTGGTATCTCCTCAACCCTTTCCTCTCCATTTTCCATACCATTGAGAGGTTGATAGCCCAAACACTTACCTCACCCTTTGAGTGTGTTGAGTGACATTTTGGTGCTGCTGGAAAGCATTGAAAGAAGCCTGGAATGGCAGATGCAACATGGAGCTTGTTGCGGGATCCGGGGTGCTAGACAAGACACGGTTCCGAGAAGCCTTGTTGGAGTAGGAGCTTGGAGAGCTTAGGTACATCGGGTAGATTAGGCTTGGAGGGTCTCTTGCTTACTCATGTATCCCAACCGATTGTCTAGTGGATCGATTTCCGCTTGGAGGGCGACAGAGAGGTTTTTCGCCGAGTTCTTCGGTTTCCTCTTCGAGAACACGTCTTAGTGTTTTCTGTGTTTGCATCCTTCTTCCCTACTCTTGTTTAATTCCATTATACTGCTATGTTGCTTAGTTTATGGACTAGAGTAGCTTACTTGTTCATCCGCTCGCTTTTATACTATTCCGCATTTTGTATTAAAGTTGTGTAAAATCTATCGAGCCGTAATTTTAATTGGGAGGTCTAAACAGCTCTTGTGTTTTCAACACATTTTCGAGCTTTCACAAGCTAAAACTAAAACCCAGATCCAAAAAACGAACCAAACAACAGAATCAACCTGTGAACCTTAAAATTCACAAAAGCAACATAGTTGTCCGTACACCCCACAAACTAAAAGCACAATGAAAGACCCTCTAAACCCACAAACTTTTGAGAGCCCACAATCGGAGCAGATAGGAGAAAGGAGAAAAGAAATTCAAGAGCTCAGTATTAATTCAATAGCTAGGAGTAGGACCTGGCTACTTGAATTCATGTGGTTATATAAAAATCGTTCATGTTATTGTATATTTCACAAAGTAACGCCTTAAGATTCATAATACATAGTATTACAAGTACATGAATGCATCACCTCTTGAGAGTTCCCGTGCTCATACAACGATTCCGTGAACCCTTCAAATTCAGAAACAAAGAAACACAGACTCTCAGAGAGAGAGAAAGAGAGGAAAGTAGACTAGTGTGTTTTGTTACCCATTGACGAATAAAAAATTAATAAATAAAAGATTAATAAAAAAATAATAAAAGTTCTTCTAAAGTGGCTAAATTTTTTTTTTTGGTTAAGAAAGTGGCTAAATTAATTAATAAATAATACTGGCAATAATTTTTTTTATAAATAACTATAAAAATATTAAACATGTAAGACTATGCTAGAAAGTAGAAACTGAGGCTTTAGTAGTTTAGATTGTCCATGTTTTTATTAAAAGAATTCTAATATATATTAACTGATTTTTTTTTTCTTTTTTATGTTTTTTTTTATATAGAATTTTCTTCTTTTAATGTAGTCTAAGTTGTTTGCTGAAATTTTAGTCTAATAGATTTTATTTAATTTTTTAAGAAAACTATTCTACATCTTACCAACCCAATTTTTAATCAATCAAAAAAAAAAAAAAAAAAAAAATACCCAAGTTAGCATGGTTAATCAATCCGCTGCTGTTGTACTTGACTTAAATATCATGAATTAGTTTAAAAATTCTCTTTTCTTTTTGCCATGCCAATCTAACCCACCTTTAACTCTTTTCTTTTTCTCTTTTGTAAAGCATTCGCCTATTGTTAGGGCAGTGAACAATATATTGCTCAATATTCAAGTAATTCCTCACCAGTCTTGTTGTTCCTTTCTTATCTCTTTTTTCCTTTTATTCGTTTTTCAGTTTTTTTTTTTTTTTTTTTCGAAAGGATAGTGGAACAATTTCTCAGTACCTATTCTAGAAAGTGAATCAGGGCTTGCTTCCATACCCTTGAGATTGATGTTCAAGAAAGGTTGGGATGCCTGTTAAAGATAAATCATCATTGATTCTTTGTCAAAATGGCCAAGCAAGAATTGGATACCTTTCCTTTCTGATGCTTAAGTTAAGGCATTTACACTATATATAATAACACCCACTTGCTTGTTTTCCATCACCCTTTTGATTCTTCCTTAATTACACTTTTTTTTTTAATAATATCTTCCTTAATTACACTTAAATCGGATCACAGTGCTCTGGGATTGTTGGCTACAGTCTCTCTATTGTAACCTGCTAAATTTCTCTGTGATACACTTCTTTGCTTTGTATAAGAGAAGGTGGAGGTAAGTACCATAAACTTTTCCTTTTGGTGTTTCATGAACATTTTTCTACCGCAAGTTACTCCTAAATTATTCTAAGTTAATTTTCTATTTATTTTGTTCTTTAGTTATTATTTTATATTAATTATTAGTTAATATTTTATATTAATTATTAGTTAATATTTTACAGAGAGAGAGGGAGAGAGAGATTTTAAAAAAAAAAGCTATATAAAATTAAGAAGAGTGAGAATGTAAGTACAAGCTCAAAAAAAAAAAAAAATTAAATTAAATATTCAATCTCTTGTGGGTAACGATGGCAATGGATAATTCCACCCATAAATGCAACACAATTTTTGTAGATTAATTTTCAGTATTGATGAGTTTACATCAAAGCAAAGTTAACCTAGTTTAATACGGTTTTTTTTTTTATTTTTTTTTTTAGAGAATTTCAACCTATGGCGTTCGCTCTTGATGATGGCTTTTTATCATCAGATCAAGACACCAATCAGTTTTTTATGTAGGCAAGGATTGAACCCCATATCTCTAATTTAACTATTAAAAATTTTACCAGTTGTATAAGAGATCTGGGTTCAATCTCCGCCTACACCAAAAACTGATTGACGTCTTGGTCTGATGATAAAGAGCTATCATCAGAAGCAAACGCCATAAGTTGAAACTCTCTCTCAAAAAAAGAAAAAAAGTTTAATACGGTGAGTAAATATATGTTGACCTCTTTAACTTGTAATGAACCCAAAATTATGAGGCTCATTATTTGTGTCAAGACGAGTTAATCCATTTTAACACAAATCAATGAACCCCATATAAATACATGACATTTTTTTCCATGATAAGTTTGAATTTTTACTACTTATATTGTTAATCCTTCATTAATCCCATGAGTTCCTCACCCTTTTTTTTTTTTTAAAAAATCCAAAATAAAGGAAAAATTATCATGTTCATTGTATTTTGGAATTTATTTGTTTCTAATTTTTAATTCTTGGCTCAGATTTGACCCAACCCATAACCTATGGTCCATGGATCATCCGCATGGGTTATCTATTCACGAGCTATATGATAAGTGAATTTAAATTCAAGTTTAAATTTAAATTGGTCTAAGTATGAGTTGCCATGATCAATAGTGGAGTGATATATGATGGGTTGAGTGATAATAAGACCACTCATCTTGATAGTAGGTATATTCAAATTTGTATTTAAATACTATTACAACAATTAAAGGGAAAAAAAAGGGACCAACAAAGAAATTGTGAGAATAAAAACAACATACAATTTCTACGTGTTCTCTCAAGCAAGTCAAATCTTTCTAGGGAAACCATCAAGAGTACTCTAGAACTTAGAGTGTGAGAATCTCAGAAGAAACTTTGGTAGCCTCTCCAATGACAAAAATGTGCTCAAAGAATTGTAAAGGTTGTCTGGATGAGTTTGTAAAGTAAGGAAGAGAAAGATTTGGAAAGTGAGTAATCAATTCTACAAAGGTATGTAAATATATGGCTCATCTAATATATTCAATATTGATATCAGAGTTATGTATGCTCGTTTTACTTTTTTTTGAATGAATGATTCCATGATTTTTATTGCTTTTAAAAAATCCAATATACATGAATTTTTAGAGGCATGTTATGGCATGAAATTGTATGATTCAATCATATGAATATGTTTCTAGTGACGATAATAGCATGCTTTTTAAAATATGGTAGTGAGCTATGACATGTAGAGAGAAATCACTACCAAAAGAGATCTCATGAATCATTGACCTTATTCATGTTCCACCAAAACGTCCAACTAGGCTACTACACACCTCCACATGCCTATCCAAGCCTCCATGCGTCAGCCACACACTTGCACTACCACCTCCTTGATCACATATGCCACATGTGCGTCCTCTACCACGTGCCATTTTCTTCAACTTTGGCACGTGTTTGCTCTCCACTACTAGCCACACATTAAGGAACTCCTACTTTCACGCAGAATAAGGATTTAATTTTAGGGGAACAAAATTCATATATAATGCACACGTGCACACAAAACAGGATCTCTCCTAGAAGCATCCTTATCAAGAATGCTAAAATTTTTAACATTTAACACTTCAAAAATCTACTTTATTTATTATATCATCCCACTTTAAAATATATCAAACATCAAAACTTCTATATTTTTTACCATTTCATTTAAATAATATAAACTACTCATTAAAATAATAATAAAACAACTTAACACAAACAACCAGCCAACCACCTCACCAACATGAGAATAAAAAACTATTTTTTTTTTACAATTCAGGCTACAGTGAGCTTGTATTAATACAAGCTCACTGTGCAAGTATGCCAAAAATTTTACAATTTGAAAGTTCTGATGGAGTTGCTTTTTTGGTGTTCTGATGCTAAAATTTAGTATATACCCCTTTTAGCATCCTTAATGAGGATGCTCTAATAATAAAAAAACCATTTATCTGAATACATAACAATATTTAAATGTAACAAAATTCCATAAACATAGCATATTTGTTGCGATTCAAATAAAAGGATTTATATGTTAAAGGGTTTTTATTTACACACAAATAAGCCATTTTGTTATTTTTCTTTGAAGTTGAAGTTCTACTTACAATTCATATAAAAGAGTTTTTAGTAAGTAAACTTACAAAGCTTATCTATTTAGTATTAACAAACTATCAACAAAAGAAAAATACACAAAATCATTGTTTTGTAAGACATTATAATGCAGTTATCTACTAATAAAGAAAAAACACAAAATACCATTGTTTCTTACTTACTTTTTTTTTATATACTTTTTTTTTTTCAAAATACCATACATCAGATTATTTATTTTACACTACACTGTTCTACTACACTAAACTTGATGTAAGTAACTGTTAATGAAATTGAAATAATTACCCTTATTTAAAGTAGCAAATTGAACTTCTGTACTTAGGGCCCGGCTACTTGACTTCATCTGTTTGTATGGTGGATCTATAAGCCAACAAAGTTATCAAATAGGGAGAGAAGATGATTAAGAAACTTGTGAAATTCAACATAAGAAATATGCATCCTAATATTATATCATGTTATGTTATTATATATTTCATACAAAAAAAAACCCTTAAGATTCATAATTGATCAAACAATTACATGCATGCCCAAATTGCAATCCAAGCAACTTATAAACCATGGAACAATTCCTACACTTCCTGTAATTATGCTTTTTAAGGCTCATACTTCAGGGGAAGTTTAACAAAAGATGAATAAGAAAAATTTATGCAGAAGGTCAAATGAATCCTAAAGGCAATATTTCTGAGCTCAGGTGAAAATAGTTACAAAGGAATTGATCCACAATAATCATCCTAAATTACCAGGCTATGAGGCCATAGGAATTTGTGGACATGATTATTGGGTTAAGTACATAGTTATGAGGAAAGCCACCAAGAAATATATATATATATATATATATATCATTATTATTATTTACAACATACAATATGGACAGTTTAGGACAATAATTGAGTTCTCATTCTACATGGCAAAGAAAGAAGGGATTGGAAACAACGCTTTCTATTTAGTAGGGAATACTTGTTATGCACTTATTAAAGTAAAAGAAAAATAAAAAACGATGAATAGAAAAGAAATACTGTTTAAGTGGTAATTGAAAGAGCAACAACAAGATTAATCTAATCCGGTCAAAGGTTAAGTTTTGGCTACATACTTATACTTAGGTCAACATCTATGTGTAATCCAAGTGATTGCTCAAAAGTTCGGAATTCTGAAATTCAGGAACCTATGGTGTTTACTTTTGTGCCACTGAAAATAACAACATCATCAAAATCACCAGTAATAAACTGCCGAAAAAAAAAAAAAAAAAGAACCATAAAAAGTATTTTAATCCATATTCATCAGGCAGATACTAAAAGCTAAAAGTATTCTAAGAATACACGCATCCATAAAGAGCCTATATATGTTCAATGCATAATTGAACTTTCAAACACAATTTTCAGTTTCATAAAATCACCACAGTAAAGACAATTAGAATTGAATGATTACTCGTGACTGAATTCATCAATCAACCGATTATTTGATCACAATTTTAACCTACTATTATACCCAAATTTTAAACTCAAATTAATCTGTAAAAGACAATTGGGAAAAGGAAATAATCTAGAAAGGAAAATGTACACCTACATTATACACCTGGGCACTAGGATGATCTGATAAAACATTTTAACTAGGATAGTGAATCGAAATAATTGTGTTTGTAGACCAGGCAAATAATCAAAGATAGCAATTGTTTTACTCTTTTTTACCTGTTCACGTATAATCACACAAACATTGATTGAAACCTCCACACCTTCGCCCACGTAACTGTTCTGATTAATTTGAAATAAAATATATGCCTAAACTATTAGAAAATATTCAGTCTGATATATGGAGAGCCATCCTTCACTGTTCTACTACCCATGAATCACCATCACCATGATAATCAAATTCACCACCGTATCCCCCTCAAAATAAAACCCAAAAATCTTAAACCCCTTCACAAAACCAAACCAACCAGGAATTCCAAAGTCACAGACTGCAGTATAAGTCAAACTACCACTTACTTCATCACCTCCTATTCCATACCACAAGAGCAAAGATGCAACATTTACCCAAAAAAATACAAGCTAAAACTAAAACCCAGATCCAAAAAACGAACCAAACAACAGAATCAACCTGTGAACCTTAAAATTCACAAAAACAACATAGTTGTCCGTACACCCCACAAACTAAAAGCACAATGAAAGACCCTCTAAACCCACAAACTTTTGAGAGCCCACAATCGGAGCAGATAGGAGAAAGGAGAAAAGAAATTCAAGAGCTCAGTTTTAATTCAATAGCTAGGAGTAGGACCTGGCGACTTGAATTCATGTGGTTATATAAATCGTTCATGTTATTGTATATTTCACAAAGTAACGCCTTAAGATTCATAATACATAGTATTACAAGTACATGAATGCATCACCAAATAGGAATCGAAGCGACTGGGAAAGCATGGAATAGGCTAGTTTTGGCTTCTTGAGAGAGTTCTCGTGCTCAAACAACGATTCCGTGAACCCTTCAAATTCAGAAACAAAGAGACAGAGACTCTCAGAGAGAGAGAGAGAGAGAGAGAGGGCAGTAGACTAGTGTGTTTTGTTACCTATTGACCAAAAAAGATTAATAAAAAATAATAAAAGTTCTTCTAAAGTGGCTAAATTAATTAATAAATAATACTTGCAATAATTTTTTTTTATGAATTACTATAAAAATATTAAACATGTAAGGTTAGACAAGGTTTGAAACGAATTTCATTTCTAACAAATCGAGTCCAGATGACTCAATTTTGCTCTTAGAAAATTGAGTGTGAAACACTCGATTTCCAAGTGCAATTTCACTGGGCAAAATCAAGTGCAGAGAACTCGAATTGTTAGAAACCAATATGTTTGAAACGTTGCCTGACTAATAATATAGATTGAGTTTTATAGTTATTTTTTTTTTTAAAATCCCTAGAAAGTAGAAACTCATGGGCTGTTTGCTAATGTGTTTTGAACAAAAGTTTTTGTTGTTTAAATAACATAAAACGTATTTTTGTAACACTTTTTTACCCACATGTATTTTTACAAAACTTAAATAACGTTACTAAAAATCTCTTACCAAATGAAGCATGTTGTTTAAATAACATAAAACGTATTTTTGTAACCCACATGTATTTTTACAAAACTTAAATAACGTTACTAGAAATCTCTTACCAAACGGAGCATGAGGCCTTTAGTAGTTTAGATTGTCCATGTTTTTATTTAAAAAAATTCTAATATTTATTAACTGATTTTTTCTCTTTTATATTTATATTTATATATATATATATATATATATATATATTATGTAGTCTAAGTTGTTTGCTGAAATTTTAGTCTAATAGATTTTATTTAATTTTTTAAGAAAACTATTCTACGTCTTACCAATAACCCAATTTCATTTTATGTTAGCATGGTTAATCGATCTGTTGCTGTTGTCCTTGACTTAAATATCATGAATTAGTTTAAAAATTCTCTTATCAACACTTTTTTTGCATACCAATCCAACCCACCTTTAACACTCTTCTTTATCTCTTTTGTAAAGCATTCGCCTATTGTTAGGGCAGTGAACAATATATTGCTCAATATTCAAGTAATTCCTCACCAGTCTTGTTGTTCCTTTCTTATCTCTTTTTTCCTTCTATTCGTTTTTCAGGTTTTTTTTTTTTTTTTTTTTTTCGTTTCCTCAAAGGGATAGTGGAACAATTTCTCAGTACCTATTCTAGAAAGTGAATCAGGGCTTGCTTCCATACACTTGAGATTGATGTTCAAGAAAGGTTGGGATGCCTGTTAAAGATAAATCATTATTGATTCTTTGTCAAAATGGCCAAGCAAGAAATCATCATTGATTCTTTGTCAAAATGACCAAGCAAGAATTGGATACCTTTCCTTTCTGATGCTTTAAGTTAAGGCATTTACACTACATATAATAACACCCACTTGCTTGTTTTCCATCACCCTTTTGATTCTTCCTTAATTACACTTAAAATTGGATCACGGTGCTCTGCAATTGTTGGCTACAGTCTCTCTGTTGTAACCTGCTAAATTTCTCTGCGGTACACTTCTTTGCTATGTATAGGAGGAGGTGGAGGTAAGTACCATAAACTTTTCCTTTTGGTGTTTCTTGAACATTTTTCCACTGCAAGTTACTCCTAAATTATTCTAAGTTAATTTTCTATTTATTTTGTTATTTAGTTATTACTTTATATTAGTTACTAGTTTACAAAAAGAACATGTGAGAGAGGGAGAGAGAGAGGTTTTTCTTTTTTCTTTTTTCTTTTTTTTTTTTTTTTTTCAAAAAAGCTATATAAAATTAAGAAGGGTGAAAATGTAAGTACAAGCTTAAAACAAATTAAATAATCAATCTCTTGTGGGTAACGATGGCAATGGATAATTTCACCTATAAATACGACACAATTTTTGTAGATTAATTTCCAATTTTGATGAGTTTATATCAAAGTGGGGTTAACCTAGTTTAATACGGTTAATAAATAGGTCAATTTCATGTTGACCTCTTTAACTTGTAATGAACCCAAAACTATCAGGCTCATTATTTGTCTCAAGACGAGTTAATCCATTTTAACACATATCAATGAAACTCATATAAATACATGACATTTTTGTCCATCATAAGTTTGAATTTTTACTACTTATAATGTTAATCCTTCATCAATCCCTTGAGTTCCTCGCCCTTTTTTTATTAAAAAAATCCAAAATAAAGGAAAAATTATCATGTTCATTGTATTTTGGAATTTATTTGTTTCTAATTGCTAATGCTTAATTGGTCCAAATTTAACCCAACCCATAACCCATGGCCTAAGAATCATCCACATGGGTTATCTATCCACGAGCTATCTGATAAGTGGACTTAAATTCAAGTTTAAATTTAAATTGGTCTAAGTATGAATTGCCATGATCAATAGTGGAGTGATATACAATGAGTTGAGTGATTATAAGACCACTCGTCTTGATAGTAGGTTTATTCAAATTTGTATTTAAATACTATTACAATAGTTAAAGGAAAAAAAAGGGACCAATAGAGAAATTGTGAGAAGAAAAACGACATACAATTCCTAAGTATTCTCTCAAGCAAGTCATTTCTTTCTAGGGAAACCATCAAGAGTACTCTGGAACTTGGAGTGTGAGAATCTCAAAAGAAACTTTGGTAGCCTCTCCAATGACAAAAAGGTGCTCAATGAATTGTAGAGGTTGTGTGGATGAGTTTGTAAAGTAAAGAAGAGAAAGATTTGGGAAGTGAGTAGTCGTTTTTACAAAGGTATGTAAATATAGGCCCATCTAATATATTCAATATTGATAGCAAAGCTATGTATGCTCGTTTTCTCTTTTTTGAATTAATGATTCCATGATTTTTATTGCTTTTAAAAAATCCAATATGCATGAATTTTTAGAGGCATTTTATGGCATGAAATTGAAAGATTCAATCATATGAATATGTTTATAATGACGATAATAGCATGCTTTTTAAAATATGGTAGTGAGCTATGACATGAAGAGAGAAATCACTACCAAAAGAGAGCTCATGAAACATGAACCTTATTCATGTTCCACCAAAAGGTCCTACTACACACCTTCACATGCCTATCCAAGCCTCCATGTGTCAGCCACACACTTGCATCACCACCTCCTTGATCACATATGCCACGTTTGCGTCCTCTTCCACATGCCATTTTCTCCGACTTTGGCACGTGTTTACTCTCCACTACTAACCACACATTAAGGCACTCCTAATTTCATGCAGTGGCAGAATAAGGATTTAATTTTAGGGAACGAAATTCATATTTAATGCACACATGTGCACACAACACAGGATCACTCCTAATAATAAATTACACCCTCTTTAACTAAAATTCAAATTAGGCCACTAATCTCACTTTCATTCAATTCACTTATCTAACTTTTAACTCTATTTAACTTAATACTTCCATCTACTCTGCTAGCTATGTCGCCATTAAATAGTTCTATGCTAGTCTTTTTGAAATTTTTATATTTAAAAAATTTTTAAAGAAAATTTGTGCTGGAAAAAAAATTAAATTGAGAGAATTACAAATAAAAGAAATCTCGCAACTTTCACAGTAACCAAACAAAAAATAATAATAAACGAAGTCCTCCAAATTCTTTTTATGAAAAATCGATCATCTTAAAACTTTCAATCCACAACTCAAAATCATTTGAGTAACACAAATAAATAAATAAAGATCTCACCACCCAGGTGAAATCGGAGAGAGATCCCATTGCGACCCACACCGGACAGCTCGCAACTCTGTCTAGTTCCTCAAATAGGTAATCGTTCTTTCAAGGTGGGATTGAGAAGATGGTGTGGAATCTCTGACGTAGGAGCGAACAAAAAAGTCTGACTTGTTAAACCAATAGCCACAACATGTTCTAGTGAAGCGAATGGGCAGCCCAATACCATTTCTTTTGCAAATTTGGTGCTTCGGCGTCATGCTAGAAGGTCCTTCATTTCATACCCAAATGAAAAAAAAAAGTTTGCATACAAATTACCTTTATAACTGTATATCAAATGTGAACGTTGATAAATCCACCATTATATTGTATTTTTTTGTTATATCTTCATTACTTGTAAAAATTAAAAGATTAAAGATCAATAATTATGTCATCAATCAAATATCTAAATTTCAAGTTTTTGTAATCTTTAGGAGTAGCAATTCGTGTTTACAGGTTGGATTTGTGTCGTGTCGAGCCATGAGTATTCAGCTATATGGGATGACCCGAACCCGACCTGTTTAGTAAACGTGTAAGGAATCTTTAACCCAAACACGACCTGTTTATTAAACAAGTCAACCCGACCCGACACGTTTAACTTATTTAATTAACAAGTCATGTAAAGGTCAATACAAATGACCAATTTAATAATCTATTTGATGAATAGGTCATACCAAACCTATATAATTTTTCTCAATTCCCATATATCTAAAATTAAAATACAATTGCAGCTATAAATATAGTAATAAACATATAAAAACAACCATTAATTAAGAAATAATATCAAAACAACTAATAATTTTATAAGCTAAACGAGTCAAACGGGTTCGCATGTTGAACATGAACACAACCCGTTTATTAAACGAGTTAACCTGTCAACCCGAATATGACCCGAACCCATTTAGCCTCAACTCATGACCTATTTATAAACATGTTAGTCATGTCGGGTTCGTGAGTCGTGTCAGATTTTGCCACCCCTAGTAATCTTAAATTATTCATAAAAATAAGTTTATTGCATAAATATTAAATAATATCTAATTTGAACGAGATTTGACATGCATATTAAGAGCATAAATAACATATAATCCAATAATTAAAATTTTGAAATATGTAGCCATGTTAAATTTTAGTGGAAGTTTATAGCCATTGCCTACAAACTATTATGTAGGCAAAATTTGTCTTTTAAATTATTTTAGTAACATTTGAATTTTGTGATTGTTTGACATGAATTACAAAAATAAAAAATAAAAATATTGGCTTAATATTTTAAATATTTCATTATTGGAGTAAATTTCTTTATTCTTTTTAACATGCACATCAAATTTCATATTAATCATATATGATTTATTGTTGAATTCATAAAATCATGTTTTGTGTACAGTTTTTAAATGCAAAAAAAAAACTTGAAATTTAAATATTTTATAATGAAATAGTTATTGATTTTTTATTATCTTGGAATCCGGTAAGCATGGACAATATAAGAAGTATATGCAATTCAATGATAGATTTTTCAAAACGCACATCTAATGGACATTTATTAGCCTAAAAATTAGGTATAATATATCATGTTCCCAAATCGAATTCCATTAGGAATTTAACCTAATTCCTAGAACCAAAGGATTTTCACTATGTCATGCAAGGAGAAATATATAAAGGTGGTAGTATGATTTTCAATGCATCAAACCCTAATTATGAAGTAATAGTATAGGTATCCCCAAACAAAGAATCCAAAATGGGCCCAAGCCTCTACTCCTTGGACTAAGTCTCACAAAATCTTCTATTTGAAGCCAAAACACTTTCAAGTTGAGTTGGGTCACAAGCCGAACCAAACACAAAACCAGGCTCCACATAACTCAATAAATTCAAATACTTTGTTGCATTGATCGATAAAATACAAATAGAGTAATTTTTTTTTCTTAAAACAATTAAATTTAAAACAACCAAATGTTTGCATTCAATTGGAGAACCTAGTGTATGCACCTAATTAAAGTATTATACCTAAGTTTTATCCAAAATATTAAGTGATGTAACATTATCAAAAGTTACATCAATTTTAATTTGAAGCCTACCATCTATAAAAAGGTATTTGCATCCTATAAAAAATAAATAAATAAATAAACAAATAAACAAATTTATAATGGATAGGAGGGGATTTGATTATTACACTCTCCTTTTTACGAATAATGCTAGAACCACATAAAATAGAACAATTTTTGTCACTACTCATCACGTGGCAAGTTGTTTAGAGTTGTGACAAATGTTATACCATTTCATGTGGTCCTAGCATTACTCCCTTAAATTTACTGCCACACATCCATGGATCCACCTGCCTTTTCAGTCATGTGTCTGGTGTAGGTATCTTTCAATAATAATAAAAGACTAAAATCCAAATTACACGGTATAAGTTTAGGTCAATTTTCATTTTTGACCTTTAATTTTTTTTCTTTTTTTGAGTTATCCATAAAGTTTACATTCATTGTAATTTGGTTCTTCCGTTTAAAAGCCTATATTTAACCAATTAAAAATTATTTAAAAATATAAATAACTACTAAAAAATATTAAGAAAAAAAATCCTGATATTCATCAAAAGAAAAAAAAAATCATCACCTAATCAAAATCACTACACATTGTCAAGAAAGATCACCGTTAACCACCACACGGTCCACACCCAATACTACACACAGCCCCTCAAATTAGAATTAGCCAAAATTAGCCAATTAGGGAATGTTCAAATAGCATTACACTCAGTGCCGGAGCCACTTGAGGGCTGAGGGGGGCCTTGGTGATCCCAAAATTTTTGAAAAAAATTAATTTCTTTTTTTTGGGAAATATCCTAAATAATTTGAAAATTTTTAAATAACCTTGTAATTTTGGCCCCCATATCTGATAATATACATATTTTAGAAAGTCTAAAAATAAACATAATTTTCATTTAAATAAAATACAATCCATAAATACATATGTCAACAAATTACAATAATTAAACCTTCAGCATCTTTAAAATGAACATATAGGTATTTTAACAATTACGTCAACAAATAAAAGGGAAAAAAAATTCTAATTTTCATCACAACACATCTAGGGCTTACTTGTACCACAGCAGCAGAAAAATTGAAAAGTCAGGAGCTTTGTTGATGTGCCGCACCACCAAGCCCCCCACACAGTTGCAGAAAGATTTTGCCTCACACAAGTGACTCTCTCTCTCTCTCTGTCTCCGTTGGTGACTTGGCATTTGCCTTCTTTTTTTTCTTTTTCTTCTTTTCTTTTCAGTTCTTTCCTTTTCCCTCCCATTGATGTTGCTGTAGTTTGTTTACAATATAAAAAGTAAAAGTTCTGTACTGTGTGACTAAACTAGACAAGAAAGAGTGAAATATTGAAACTTCTGTGGGCCCTTCATCCCCGGACTGTGCAGTGCTTTGTGTCCCTAGCTATCCGGCTGACCCCTTGTTTTTAACTCTTTCCCAGGTACTTTGCATTTGCTTTCTTTTGATTTTTTTTTACTTTACTTTTCATTTGCTTTCTTTTTTTATATTCCTTATAATATACTCCCTCCGTCCCACTTTTTTGGTCCTCTATTCCATTTTGAGATGTCTCAAAATATTGTTCTGTTTTTAAAAATAAAAGTCATTAATTTACTAATGTTCCTATTTTACCCCTATTAATTTTCTAATTCAATTTTTTGATAAATTTTTTTAAGGGTAGTTTTGGAAACTTAAACATTTTTTAAAGGTAGATAAGATAATAAATGATGTTCCCTTAAAAAGTTTGACTTTTCAAACATGACCAAAAAAGTGGAACGGAGGGAGTATTATTTATTATTATAATAATCAATATATAATATACCGAATGGCATTATAAATTATAAATGTACTTGATTAGTTGATTAAAATATACAGTGTATACTACTATATTAACATTTCATAGTTGATTAAAGATATTAAATCGTTTTGTCAATCTTATCTCATGATTGTTTAATTTTAATTAAATACACTTTTGTTTATAGCACATATTGTACATTACTATTTTACATTTCATACACAAATATATATATATATATATGGCCTCCCAAAGATAAATTTCTGACTCCGCCACAGATTACACCGAAAAATTAGAATTTGGTAAAATGACTAATATTAATTAGTTTTAAAAAAAAAATATTCTTGGAAAAATTAATCACGTAAAGCTCACTGGAAAGCTTAAAAAATAAATCCTCTGAGCACAAGGACGCCTTGATACTAATGATTAATCCAAAACAAAATAAAAATCTAGAAAAATAAAAACAATTAACATTCACACGCCTATCTATTTCGGTGATTGGCAAATGCTTAAACCTGAATTGGGATGAATGAAAACTTTTGACATAAAAAATAATAATAATAATAAATAAAAAATAAAAAAAAAAAGTAATCTGCTTGGTAAATGTGTTTAAAAACTGAAAATTGTTGTTTGAAAATATTTATGGAAATACGTGTGGATGAAAAATTGTGTAAAAATGAGTATAATCTATCTATATATTACTAAAAGCTGAAGCGTAGCGTTTAATGCTGCTGCTCTCACGTTGCGCCACATCAGCTGCCACGTCATTTTTTATTATTTTATAATATAATTTGTCTTACAATTTTAAAATGGTTTTTACAATTTTCAGCCTTATAAATGTAGCCCACTACTTATTTATTTATTTCCACTATCACCCTATAATAAATCTTCCACTATCACCCTATAATAAATCCAGCCCACTACTTACTTATATACTTCCACTATCACCCTATAATAAATCTGTATAATTAATCCAGCCCACCTTTTATTTATTTAGTTCCACTATCAAACCCAACCCAAAGTCTTTTCAGTTCAGTTTTAAAATTTTGTGTGAGTCTTTTTAGTTTAAAAAAAACAAACAAACAAACGTTGAAGCCTTTCAAGCTTTAGGATTTTTTTTTATAAAATTTTTCCAATTTTTTTATAATTGTTTTTAACATTTATTTTTTTAATATTACACTTCTCCAACCTTTCTCTTTCACTTACCACTTCATCTCCCCACTACTTCTTCAATCTTTCTCCCTCCCTTACCTTTTCATCTCCCCACTACCCTCTACATTAATATCATTATTCCTCTTTCCCTTTATCTTCCTTTATTTTTGTCTCTTCTTATTCACACCCTCTTACTATAAATTTGTCACTATCTCTTCTATTTTATGCATAGTTTTCCCTCACCAAAAAAAAAAAAAAAAAAAAAAAGGTTCCCTCTCTCCCTCTCTCTCTCTCTCTCTCTCTCTCTCTCTCTAAATTTTTTGGTGGATTTTTTTATTTTTCTTGCATCTGTACTTTAGGTTGATAATTTTTTATATTCTTTAAAACTCTATTTTGGGTTAGTGCGATTTATTTTTTTTTTTTTAATTTTTTATTCTCTTTTATTGTTAAATGTTATCCTATTGTGTTCTAAAGAATTAAATATAGCATATAAAAATATAATATTATTCTATTACATAGCATGATTTGGATAATTTGCTATTTATTCTGTTACATAGCATGATTTTTTATAGTGCTCAATTTAGATGTTAAACTATGAGACTTTACTAATTTTTGTTTATTTTCTAATCCTTTATGGTGGGTAAAGTACTCTATAATGCCATTTATTTAAAGAAAAACAAAGGTTAGCCAAACGAAAATAATTGAATAGGTGACAAATTTTAACTTTTGCAATTTTATTTTAATTATTATTATTTTATAACAATGCATGTATAGAAATTTAATTCTTAGATTTTGCTAATAATTGTTTATTTGATAATATGTTTTGGGTGGCCGAAATTATAATTTCTACAAAGAAAATAACCTTAATAGATTATCAAAAACAAAATTTTATCCTAATATTGGTTCAATTAATCATTGTTAAGCTTTATTAATTTTTTTAAGTTTAAGTTTTTTTTGGTGTTTGGATTGTTTCTATATTACATTTATGATTATTCCTATAATAAATAAAAATATAATTATGAAATACATTACTCATTATTAGATTAGTTTAAATTGTAAAAAAAAAAAAAAAAATTAATAAAACCACCATAAAAATAATTATCACGCGTAATGCACGGGTTCGCGGCTAATGTTGTTTAAAAACTAAAAATTGTTGTTTGAAAGCACAAATCAAACACCCCCTCCTACGGAGGGATGTTGCTAGTATTTTTCTTCTACACCCAACTTTTTTGTTCAAAAAATTCTAAATGCACGTAGCACCAACTTACTTATCACAAGTTTATTGGAATTAAAGAACACCATTCTAAAAACTTCGGTGATAATTGCAGCGCTAAAACTCTCTAATTAATCAGTAGGCCCACTTCAGTGCGACCATCACTTCTGACTTGGTTTTGAATAAAAGAAAGTTATAATACTTAAAATCTCGTCATTTTGGTCTTGAATAAATGAAAGTTAAAACTTTAAATTTCTTCTTTTCCTACAGAGAATCCAGAAGAGTAAAGGAAAGAAATGGATGTTGTTTCAGTTATAGTAACCATTGGGGGATACTTTGTGGACCCAATCAAAAAACGTTGTGGCTATCTGTTTCACTATAATAGCAACATCAAGAATCTTGAAGATCGAATTGGGAACCTTCATGCCAAGATAGATGGGGTGCAATAAAAAATTGACTCAGCAAAAAGGAGCGGACAGGTAATCTTACCTGTGGTTGAGAGGTGGGTAGAAAAGGCACGCAACATCCTTAAAGAGGCACGCAACATCCGTCATGAAGATACCGAAGCAAATAGGAATGGCTCAGGTGGATGGTGTACACGTTATTCCTGGAGTAAGAAAGCTAAGAAGAAGACTCTGGAAATTGATGTACTACTAAACGATGGACAATTTAGTGAAGTGTCCTCTCCTCCTCCTCCGCTGGGAATAGGATCTTCATCCATAGAAGGTATTATGGATTTTGAGTCAAGAACAAAAATGAGGACAGAAGTTTTGGAGGCACTAAGAACTGACAAGGTCAATATGATTGCCATATGCGGTATGGGGGGGATAGGGAAAACAACAATGGCAAAAGAGGTAGCGAAAAGAGCAAAAGATGATAAGTTATTTGATGAAGTTGTGATGGTGGTGGTGTCCCAGAATCAAGACTTGAGAAAGATTCAAGTTCATATTGCGGAGATGCTAGGTCTGCAACTCGTTGAAGAGAATCCACTTGTGAGAGCAAAACGATTAAATAATAGACTATCAATGGATAGTAAGAGTGCTCTTGTAATATTGGATGATGTGTGGGATGTACTTGATTTAGAGGCTATTGGAATTCCTTATGGAGGTGAACACAATAGATGCAAAATCTTGTTGACATCACGAAGTGAAGAAGCCTGCACTCAGATGAAAACTCAGAAGATTTTTCCAATCAAAGTTTTATCTGAAGAAGAAGCATGGAATCTTTTCAGGGGGATGGCAGGTAATTGTATCGATACTCCCAATCTACACCCAATAGCAAAAGACGTTGCAAAGGAATGTGGAGGTCTACCTGTTGCTATTGTAACTGTTGGAAGAGCTCTAGAAAACAAAAGTGAAGTTGAGTGGAGTGCTGCACTTCAACAGCTTAAAAATGCTAACCCAAAAAATATTCCGGGTCTTGATTCAAAGGTGTATTCCAGCATAGAGCTTAGTTATAGTTACTTAAAAAGTGATGAAGCCAAGTCATGCTTTTTGTTATGTTGTTTATTTCCGGAAGATTTTGATGTTCTCATTGAATTTTTAGTGAGGTATGGGGTGGGACAAAGGTTGTTTGCAAAGATTGATACTGTGGCAGAAGCAAGAAATAGAGTCCATGCAATAGTTAAGAATCTCAAAAGATCATTTCTACTGCTGGATAGTGAGAGAGGAGAAATATTTGTGAAAATGCATGATGTTGTACGGGATGTTGCAATATCAATTTGCAGAAAATCAAGGTTTTCTTGTACGATGTAAAGAAACAATGGAAGAATGGCCAGAGAAAGATTCATGCGAGTGTTCTACTGCAATATCGCTTGCATCCCCAGAATTGAAAAGGCATCCCGATGGCTTGGAGTGTCCTAAACTTGAGCTTTTGCAGCTAGCATTTAGAAGTGACACTTCGCAGACGCTCCCACCCAATCTATTTAAAGGGATGAAAGGTTTAAAGGTTTTGTCTCTGTTTGGTATGTCCTTTCCATCACTACCACAATCAATCAATGTCCTTCAAAACCTTCGGACCCTGCAATTTGTTGAATGTGAGATAACAGATGCGTCAGCAATTGGAGAACTTAGGAAACTAAAAATTCTTAGCTTTTGGGGTTCTAAAATCAAGGAGCTGCCAGGAGAAATGAGAAATCTTAGTTATCTAAAGCTTTTAGAATTGACAGAATGCAATGATCTTGAGCGAATTCCACCTAATCTCCTATCGAGTTTATCTCACCTAGAAGAGCTGTGCATGTTTGGAGTACACCGTGTGAATTGGGAACCTATGGAAGGCAACAAAGAGGAAGAGGGAGCAAACGCAAGCCTTACTGAACTCATGTCTTTGTCCCATTTGGTGGTTTTAAAAATCCAAATACCAAATATTAAGGTTTTGCCAAAAGACTTGGCCTTCAAAAATGAAACGATAAAGTTTCAAATATCTTCAGGGGATAATGAGGAAATTGTTGAGGATAATTTCAAGGAATATTTTCATTATTTATTTAAAAATAGTTTGGGACTTGCAAGTTGTGACGTAAGTGATATTGCGGAGAGTCAGATGCTTCTTCAACTTTTCAAGAAATCTGAAATTTTAAAGTTGAAAGAAATAAAAGGTTTAAAAAACATTGTGTATGAGTTAGACAAAGATGGTTTTCAATGCTTGAAGGTTCTAGAAGTTGGTGGAAGTGAAGATGTAGAATATGTAATGGATGCCACATCAGATCAGAATCCGCATGCTGCCTTCCCTATCTTGGAGTCACTGCTACTGTATGAATTGAATAATTTAAAAGAGATATTATAGCCAATTACCAGAGAGATCCTTTAGGAGTGCTTGTTTTGGCAACCTCAAATCTCTTCAGCTAAGCCAATGCATGAAGTTGAAAAATGTATTTTCATTGTCCATAGCAAGAGGTTTGGTTCAACTCCAAAAGTTAGAAATAGATTACTGTGATGACATGGAAGAATGTTTTCACAAGGAAGGAGAAGATGAGAAGGCATTAAATGATAAGATCATGTTTCCGCAATTAACGTCTATGCAGCTGGGCTCTCTACCAAAACTCCTTGGCTTTTGTACAGGCGTGGGTCCCGTTGAGCTTGTCCAACCATCCTTGAATCGAGAGGTATGTATGATTCTCTTTCTCTCTCTCTAAAATATTACTATTATTTGATAAATTGTTGTATAGTTAACTTAAACCATTCAAAATCTCGTTGTTTTATATTTATCAATTTTTTAACATTTCGTTCTGGTCTGGATTTGATGCTAATAAAACTGAAAAAGTTGAATGTTGATGCTAATAATAATTTGAGGGATTCATCAGGTTGGAAGGATCGGCAATCTTGAAAAGCACAAGATGACAGACATTCAACAACATACTGGCCCCTTTCCTGAATCAACACCCATTATCTCTCATAAACTCTTCTCATCCAAAACCATCTTGTGGCCACCGAATTTAGAAAATCTTGAATTGGGGGGTACTGATTCACTAGAAGCGGTATTTGATCTTAAAGGACTGAAGATCGCCAAAGATCACCAAAGAATTGTAGTACTTGCTCAGTTGAAAACTTTAAAGGTAACAGATTCATCTAAGTTGGGGCACGTGTGGAAGAATGTTCCACGAGGAATTCAAGGCTTTCAGAACCTAACATCAATTGAAGTGTTTAAATGTGACCATCTAAGATATTTATTCCCACCTTCTGTTGCAAAACTACTTGTGGAACTTCAAAGCATTGAGATATGGGAATGTGACGCAATCGAAAACATTGTTCAAAGAGATGGAGAAGGAGAGGCAACGGATATCATCCTATTCCCTAGAGTTGGTTCCTTGAAACTACGAAAGCTGCCAAATATGATGAGTTTCTGTATCAAAGCTTATTCTTTTGAATGGTCATCCATTAAGGAGATTTATTTGTATCTTTGTCCCAAATTGAAAACAATTGGTTTAGAAATTCAGAGCCCAAGAAAGTCGAAGAAAATCAGTAGGGACAGACCCAATGAGCAAGAACTTGGGTCCCCTGGTTTTCTTTGGCGATGCCTTGAGTGTGTACCACATCGCAAAAATTATGGTTTGATGGCTGTGTCAGACCAACGTACTATCAATAAATCCCAAAGAAGCTACTCTGTGAAGAAAGAGGTACGTACAAGTTCTAGATTTATGCACTTATCCCGGTGGACTATGGTCACCAATTGTCATAAAGATATCCAATCAATCAATTGTTGGCCATAATCTTAATGCATTCAACTCAATCAGATAAAAAAAAGACATTGATTGCTTTTCTATTTATTAGTCATCCATTGATCTGTTTATACTTTATACCATCTTTTTCTATAAAAAAAAATACAAACAATAATTGAAAAGAAATTATTATTTTACTTGTTTATCAGTACTTGATTTTTTGTAGGGTACTTTGAGTAAGCCAAAGGATTCAAAAGTTAGTGATAGCGACAACCCCCCAGAGATATGGTCTTTTTTTTCCATCTGATATAATTGAGTGCCTAAAGAATCTAGAATCGATTGAATTGATTATTGTCCCTTCACCGGAAGTTTTATTTCAACTTGAGGAACTAAATGTTGAGGAAGGTCACATGGCACCAATACTTGATCAGTTAACGAAATTGATTCTATATGGGTTAGATAATTTGATGCACATATGGAAGAAGGGTCCATAAAGGATCTTGGGTTTTGGAAATATGAGAATTTTAAAAGTTGGGAAATGCAATAGTCTAACATATTTGTTCTCGCCATCCATAGCAAAATTGCTTGTGATGTTAGAGGAAATTGAAGTTACTCGCTGTGAAAAAATTGAAGAAATCCTTGCAAGAGCTGGAGAAGAAGAGGAAGAAAAGGACGTTCTGTTCCACAAAGTGAACTCAATATTCCTCAGTGACTTACCAAATCTGAAGTGCTTTTGTGATGAAGCCAATGCTTTAGAGTGGCCATCGCTGAAGGAAATAACGGTAGTTGGTTGTCGTAGTTTAAGCACGTTTATTCCATCTAATCTAAACACACCTAAGCTAGAGGGAGTATACAATGAAGAACAAGAAGCCTTTCCATGGGAAAAAGAAGGAACGTGTCATTGGAAGGGAGAGCTGAATGCCACCATAGAGCACATCTTCAAAGGAAAGGTATGGCACATTCTCACCACAATTATCTCACTAATGGGTGAATTTTAACTCTTTTGTATAAACCATTGCACTATATAATTTGCAAATACTTTAAGCCTTTATTAATTAGTAGAAAAATTAGACCCCAGTTTTATTAAAAAGAAAAAATAAATAAATAAATAAAGGAAGGCAAAACACAATTTACATACCAAAAAAAAAAAAAAAAGTCTTGAAAAACAATAACATTTTCACTTACGATCAAATATAGTAGCAACAATCATTTTTCCAATAGCAAATATTATGTAGGCTTAATGATAAAGTGATTCTATATATGATTCAATTGCAATGATTTTCAAAATCTAGGTATGTGGCTTTCTTTTGATCTACTACAATATCATATACTAATACCGTGATTTCCTAACCAATGTTTTCATAACTCAATGCATTGGTGGTGTTGTGGTGCACATTGAATAAGACTCAAATAAGAATCACAACGAACGTTATATAAGTTGTCTGCAAGCAAGCTTCTGACCACCCATTCAATCAAAAATTATTCAATTGCCCTTATGTTTATACTTATTACCAACTAAATCTCTTAACCATCCTTAGCACACTTGCCAAAAAAAAAAAAAAGACACAATCACAATGCAACTTGACTCTAATTATCATGTTATTGGACAATTTAAACCAATCTATTTACCATACTCAGTTGGCATTCAAAAAAAAAGTATTTAATGAACAATGAGTCCAATGCATCTTGTTCAATATAAAGACATATATATTGTTAATTATTAGACAATTAGTTGTGCACTAACTTCTTGTGAGCTAACAGTTTTCATTCTTATGTTTTTGGCTTCTCTAGGACCTTTATATCTCATTTTCAGAGTATTTTAATAATAGTTTTATAAAATATTAAAAAAAATGGTATAACATAATATTTTTAATTTTTCTCTAATTTTACATTTATATTATAAGAACAAAACATCACATTCTAGAAATTAAGTTAAAATCTTTAAAAGAGTATTCACTAATCAAAATCATTATAGTTTAAATTTCCCTTTTCCTCATCATATATAGAAGTATAAAAGTAATGAAAATAGTCCCATTTAACTCACTATAAATCTAATTTCTCAATTACATTTATTTAATAACAGGATATATCAACTACATGATGTTCAACCTCAAGTTAGTAAGAGAATATGACGTTGGGATATATGAAGAAGGAAGCAGTTCCACTAAGCTTATGAGAAACACATCTAAAGCTATGCTCATTCCAAACAAGGCCTTAAATTGTTTTCATTTTGTGCCTTATATTCTTTTCTTTTGGCAATATAACTAGCTATCTTATACTATTTGTATATGTATTCCGAGAGCACCATTGTCTGATAATACTCTTCTTGTTTTTGTCTATGTTCACTCTTTTATCCATAGGACTCTAGATTTGAAAAACTTCTAAGTGTGTTTATTAGCTCTATGTATGCTCAAGTAAATACACTCATATTCATACTAGTTTATCTTCTTGATGATTTGATAGTTACTAAGTTTCTTTGAACTAGAAACAAGTTATATTTAATAGGATCAATATTTTAAATTCCTTTCTCTTTTCTTTTTTCGGTTATGCCTTTCATATATTTCCATGCCCAAACTTTTAGGCTCTTCTTTTCTTCTTTTTTTTTTTGACACATTGAAAAAAAATATTATTAATGAAGAGAGCTGTACAGAGAGTAAAACCAAACTTCCTCAGCGCATTTCAGCATACAAAATTGACTTTCCACTAAAACCAAACAATACAACCAACCAACAAAATTATCATTGCCAATGAAATTGTGCACAGAATACATATTTACATGTTGAATATGAATAAAGAAAATAGAAACAAAAAAAGAAAAAGAAAAAAGGAACTCTTTCACCAATATATAATCTGATTCTGGTATACAAATCGATTACTGTAACCTACATTACAAATACTATCCTATTTTCCTTCCTGGTTCTATTAAACAGCTAACATAATCAGATTATTGGATCAATAGTTTAAACATAAGAAATGAGAATAAATGACTTAGGCAAACATACGTGACACTAGAAGTGCCAATGGAGATCATACAACAACGAAGAGAGATCTGCAACTTTCAATTTGGTAATCAATGTGACTAACGCATGAAAACCCAATCCCAAAACAGATTAAAAAAAAAAAAACCCAGTCCCAAAAGGAATTTAAGGTTAAAGTTCAACAGCAATCCACTAAATGGTGTCATAAAACTGCCTCATCTACAGATACAAGAAGCCCAAGTTATGTACAAGCTGCATCAAAACTAGTACCAAGCCTTTTAAATGTTTGATTTGCTTCACCTAGCAAGGGGACAGTTTTTGCAGAATTTAATAATAATAATAATGGGAAGTTTATAAAAAGCAACCAGACTCTTTTTTTCTTTTTCTTTTTTTGAAGACTCCCCCCAACCTGCATAAAAATTCCCAAGCAAGATTAAATGCATAATGCTTTAAAGAACATATACAAATACAACATTTACATGTAGGATTTGGTTTAGTCCTCATGTTCCAAATATCTGAAAACATTCAGAAAAGTGCGATCTGGAAACAATAATCCTAATGCCATGAGAACACAAACTGGCTAATTATGGACAAAGAACATAAATTAAAATTTTATAATTGTGCGAGGCTTACATTCCTCAAAACAATTAGACTTACAGATTTACTACCATGTTACTGACAATATCAAAGTAGCTAAAGCATTTTAAAGCAATGCCAAGAAGAAATATTCTACCATGTGTAAGGATTATCCTAGCACTTCAAATCTAGCCTGTTTCAAAATTGAGTTCCATCTCATCATCATTCCTTCCTTCCTAGTAATGAGTGCTTGAACCATACTAGGAAAACAAATAAGTGGGATCAAACCAGAATAGGAAATTACTTGGCAAAGGAATCCCTCAAGTGTTCCAAGCTTTCCCATGGCCATGGCCATTTGACCTATATAGTTTGCCACATTCCCAGAAGATCCTGATGAGCCAGGTGAGCCCTTGGCCAATGGCTCAGCCAGGGGTTGTTGCAATGCGTCCATGCCTTGTGACAGAGCATCTTCAGCCTGTTGGAATGACTGCTGCAAGCTGTAAATGCCTACCAATTGTTGCTCAGTTAAAGGCTCCTATTGATTCACAAGAAGCTGCACCATTTGGCAATTCAGTCAAAACTGTTAAAAAATCATTTAAAAAAAAATAAAGAAAAAAGAAGTGCTGCCAAGATAGAAACAAGGTACTAAAGATTTTAATTTTTGACACATGTTAAAACATAATGGCTAAAAAGTGCTTGTTTTGGTCACAACATCTACAATACATCCTTTCCAAAAATGGATGATGAGTAAGAAAGACACAATGTAGAAATCAGAACAACTAATCAGAACTTCCATTACTGTTAAGAAAACCAAAACTTCCATTACTCGAAACATAAGAAAGTAGATAATATGGTCCTTATATTCATGTGCATAAACTCCCATGTAGGAATCAAGGAAAAACAAATAAGGAGGCAAAAGAGGAGGAAAGAAAAGGGGGGGGGGGGGGGGGGGTTCATTTATACAGACATCATTAAATATGCATGTGTGTGGTGCATCTTCCCCTATTAATTTCATACATGTGTTATAAAAATGGTTAAGTGACTAAATTCATCATTGCCTAATAATTTAAATTTTTGGGACAAGTGGTAGTATGTCAAACTATTAGAGCAGGTGGTCCTATGTTTAAACTTTTGTTTTCTCGATTGCAAAAGCCACAATTTTAACAGGGCTAAATTCTAATCATGCCACAATTTAAAAAATTGAAAACGAAGGGAACCTTTTGTAAAACCTAAGGGCAACTAACCTCACCTGGCAAAACCAGTTACTAGGTAATCCAAGGGCATTCACCCATGAAGGACTAAGGAAAAAAATAGTTCAAAATCACAATAAAGAACAAATAAAATAAAATAAAATAAAAAAATAAGTTCAAAATTCAAAATAAAATCAGAAATAATAGATTCTGATTTAATTTGGTGCTCCTTGCATCAAAAGACACGCAATGACATTGTGATACATGTTTAGAGAATTTAAATGTGAAAGAATTGGTTTTCCAACTTTGCGCCTTTGGAGCACACCCCAATTAGGTCAAACAAAATATAAGTGGATCTACAGGTGAAGTTGATTTCAATTAGGGAAGCCAGCAACCAGTTTTAAGATTTTTTTTTTTTTTTAAGTGAAGCTGCAATGCAGGTATGAGTTCATCTAATGTAGTTTAGCAAAGAAACCTGAATGAGCTACAGAAACACCTTGGCATGTTTAAAACCCTTTAAGGTGTCCATATCAAATTGTATGTTGAGCTTGCCTGAGGCTTATCATGCCATGCAACTGAGAATTTAAACAAATTTTATCATAAACCTCAGTAACTTGCATATTTAAGCTACAACAATGTGGTTACATTTTTAAGGACCTTAACACAAAATACTAAGAAATATGATTCTAAAGTTTTTAGAGATATTAATTCCGTGATTAATTTTCCAAATCCAAGCATACAATCCATAAAGAATCAAAAGATAAAGAAGTTTAAATACCATTTCCACTCATTATATGGGATTAATATCCTGAGCTTGAGATGAATATGCCCTAAAAGAAAAAGTATTCATAGAAACATAAGAACAATATCCTAAGGCCTCACATTGAAATGGAAAAAGGATAAAAGGAGTACTGCACATAATTGAGTATAACATTGTCAAACCTGCTGGCGGGCTTGCTGGAGCTCTTGCTCTAGTTGAGTTAGCTTTAGGCGGCTACTCTCAAGTTGTTTCACATATGCCTAATTTTTTTTTTCCCATCAGCTTTTGCTGGCTGCTTCACAATTTTGAGCAAGCTGGCTTAATGTCCACAAAATTTTGATTTTAAAATTTTAGAACATGTATTATTTAATTCATATTGATCTGAAATTATCTGAATATACATTGTTTAAATCATTTTACCTTTTGATCCCCTGATTTCTCTTTTGATTTATCACTGGAATCAGAAGCCACAACAGCAGCCAATTGACCCCTTTCATGCTGCACAAGGACAAGGAAAGCACAAACTTAAAGTCACTGCTAAAGAGCAGCCAAGCTTTGCAATTAAAGAGAAGGTTCTTACATGCAATATTAGTATTACTTTCACATGGCAACACCAAAAGCAAAGATAGTTCTCATTACAAAATTTTCATACGGATATAATGAAAGGGAATATTACTTTTCAGCATCAAACTTAGCTGCATTACTACGAGGTATTTATAGATGACATAATTCTAGAAAGCTGAATAAGATACAAAAACAATGCGAGAGACATCACCCTTTGATTCTTGTAATCTGTTGAGGTATCAGTCCTGGGGCTTGCTTCTGCCACTGTGGACTCTCCCCAGTTCTCATGATGGCCACCAGATGTAGAAACCAGATTCAGCTGTGCTTCTTTTGTAGTGATAATTTCTGAGACCCCACTATAGCAGCGGATAGATTTATATCTGAAGATGCAAGTGACCAAATTCCACAATGCAGGAGAAAGGAGAAAAGAGTTGGAAGTGCTTAGTATTGATTTTATTGAACTTGAAGTAAGTAACTGTTAATGAAATTGAAACAATTACCCTTATTTAAAGAAGCAAATTGAACTTCTGTACTTAGGCCTGGCTACTTGACTTCATCTGTTTGTATAGTGGATCTATAAGCCAATAAAGTTATCAAATAGGAAGAGAAGATGATTAAGAAACTTGTGAAATTCAACATGAGAAATATGCATCCTAATATTATATCATGTTATGTTATTATATATTTCACAAAAAGAAACCCTTAAGATTCATAATTCAAACAATTAAATGCATGCCCAAATTGCAATCCAAGCAACTTATAAACCATGGAACAGTATTTTCAGCGATTGTAATTCCTACACTTCCTGTAATTATGCTTTTTCAGGCTCATACTTCAGGGGAAGTTTAACAAAAGCTGAATAAGAAAAATTTATGCAGAAGGTCAAATGAATCCTAAAGGCAATATTTCTGAGCTCAGGTGAAAATAGTTACAAAGGAATTGATCCACAATAATCATCCTAAATTACCAGGCTATGAGGCCATAGGAATTTGTGGACTTGATTATTGGGTTAAGTACATAGTTATGAGGAAAGCCACCAGGAAATTTATATATACATATATATATATATATATCATTATTATTATTTACAACATACAATATGGACAGTTTAGGACAATAATTGAGTTTCTCATTCTACATGGCAAAGAAAGAAGGGATTGGAAACAACGCTTTCTACTCAAGAATTTAGTAGGGAATACTTGTTATGCACTTATTAAAGTAAAAGAAAAATAAAAAACGATGAATAGAAAAGAAATACCGTTTAAGTGGTAATTGAAAGAGCAACAAGATTAATCTAATCCAGTCAAAGGTTGAGTGTGGAATACTTGTTATGCACTTATTAAAGTTAAAGAAAAATAAAAAACGATGAATAGAAAAGAAATACTGTTTAAGTGGTAATTGAAAGAGCAACAAGAAGATTAATCTAATCCGGTCAAAGGTTGAGTTTTGGCTACATTCTTATGCTTAGGTCAACATCTATGTGCAATCCAAGTGATTGCTCAAAAGTTCGGAATTCTGAAATTCAGGAACCTATGGTGTTTACTTTTGTGCCACTGAAAATAACAAGATCATCAAAATCACCAGTAATAAACTGCCGAAAAAAAAAAAAGGAACCATAAAAAGTATTTTAATCCATAGGCAGGTACTAAAAGCTAAAAGTATTCTAAGAATACAACAATCCATCCACAAAAACACGCATCCATAAAGAGCCTATATATGTTCAAAGCATAATTGAACTTTTAAACACAATTTTCAGTTTCATAAAATCACCACAGTAAAGACAATTAGAATTGAATGATTACTCGTGACTGAATTCATCAATCAACCGATTATTTGATCACAATTTTAACCTACTATTATACCCAAATTTTAAACTCAAATTAATTTGTAAAAGACAATTGTGAAAAGGAAATAATCTAGAAAGGAAAATGCACACCTACATAAATAGTGAGATGACAATAATCAAAGATAGCAATTGTTTTACTCTTTTTTACCTGTTCACATATAATATATGCCTAAACTATTAGAAAATATTCAGTCTGATATATGGAGAGCCATCCTTCACTGTTCTACTACCCATGAATCACCATCACCATGATAATCAAATTCACAAACTTATCCCCCTCAAAACAAAACCCAAAAATCTTAAACCCCTTCACAAAACCAAACTAACCAGGAACTCCAAAGTCACAGACTGCAGTACAAGTATCTTCTCAAGCTAAGTCAAACTACCACTTACTTCATCACCTCCTATTCCATACCACAAGAGCAAAGATGCAACATTTACCAAAAAAAATACAAGCTAAAACTAAAACCCAGATCCAAAAAACGAGCCAAACAACAGAATCAACCTGTGAACCTTAAAATTCACAAAAACAACATAGTTGTCCGTACACCCCACAAACTAAAAGCACAATGAAAGACCCTCTAAACCCACAAACTTTTGAGAGCCCACAATCGGAGCAGATAGGAGAAAGGAGAAAAGAAATTCAAGAGCTCAGTATTAATTCAATAGCTAGGAGTAGGACCTGGCTACTTGAATTCATGTGGTTATATAAAAATCGTTCATGTTATTGTATATTTCACAAAGTAACGCCTTAAGATTCATAATACAACGATTCCGTGAACCCTTCAAATTCAGAAACAAAGAAACACAGGCTCTCAGAGACACAGAGACGGGGAAGCAGACTAGTGTGTTTTGTTAACTATTGACCAAAAAAAATTAATAAATAAAAGATTAATAAAAAATAATAAAAGTTCTTTTTTTTTTTTCTTTTTCTTTTTTTGAGCTGATAATAAAAGTTCTTCTAAAGTGGCTAAATTAATTAATAAATAATACTGGCTATAATTTTTTTTTTTTTATAAATAACTATAAAAATATTAAACATGTAAGACTATGCTAGAAAGTAGAAACTGAGGCCTTTTTAGTAGTTTAGATTGTCCATGTTTTTATTAAAAAAATTCTAATATATATTAACTGATTTTTTTTTTCTTTTCTTTTCTTTTTTTTTTTCTTTTAATGTAGTCTAAGTTGTTTGCTGAAAGTTTGCTCTAATAGATTTTATTTAATTTTTTAAGAAAACTATTCTACGTCTTACCAACCCAATTTTTAATCAATCAAAAAAAAAAAAAAAAAAAAAAAAACCAATTTCATTTTATGTTAGCATGGTTAATCGATCTGCTACTGTCGTACTTGACTTAAATATCATGAAGTAGTTTAAAAATTCTCTAATCAACACATTTTTGGCATACCAATCCAACCTACCTTTAACACTCTTTTTCTTTTTCTCTTTTGTAAAGCATTCGCCTATTGTTAGGGCAGTGAACAATATATTGCTCAATATTCAAGTAATTCATCACCACTATTGTTGTTCCTTTCTTATCTCTTTTTTCCTCTTATTCGTTTTTGAGGGTTTTTTTTTTTTTTTTTTTTTTTTCAAAAGGATAGTGGAACAATTTCTCAGTACCTATTCTAGAAAGTGAATCAGGGCTTGCTTCCATACCCTTGAGATTGATGTTCAAGAAAGGTTGGGATGCCTGTTAAAGATAAATCATCATTGATTCTTTGTCAAAATGGCCAATCAAGAATTGGATACCTTTCCTTTCTGATGCTTAAGTTAAAGGCATTTACACTGCATATAATAACACCCAATTGCTTGTTCTCCATCACCCTTTTGATTCATACTTAATTACACTTAAAATCGGATCACGGCGCTCTGCGATTGTTGGCTACAATCTCTCTGTTGTAACCTGCTAAATTTCTTTGTTATACACTTCTTTGCTTTGTATAGGAGAAGGTGGAGGCAAGTACCATAAACTTTTCCTTTTGGTGTTTTATGAACATTTTTCCACTGCAAATTACTCCTAAAATATTCTAAGTTAATTTTCTATTTATTTTGTTCTTTAGTTATTATTTTCTATTAGTTATTAGTTTACAGAAAGAACATGAAGAGAGAGAGATTTTTCCCAAAAAGCTATATAAAATTAAGAAGAGTGAGAATGTAAGTACAAGCTCAAAAAAAAAAAAAAATTAAATTAAATATTCAACCTCTTGCAGGTAACAATGGAAATGGATAACTCCACCCATAAATGCGACACAATTTTTGTAAATTAATGTTTAGTATAGATGAGTTTATATCAAAGTGGGGTTAACCCAGTTTAATACGGTTAATAAATAGGTCAATTCCATGTTGACCTCTTTAACTTGTAATCAAACCCAAAATTACCAAGCTCATAATTTGTGTCAAGACAAGTAACCCATATAAATATATGACATTTTTGTCCATCATAAGTATGAATTTTTACTAGTTATACTGTTAATCCTTCATTAAACCCTTGAGTTCCTCACCTTTTTATTTTTTTTTTTAAATTGCAAAATAAAGGAAAAACTATCATGTTCATTGTATTTTGGAACTTATTTGTTTCTAATTGTTAATGCTTGGCTCAGATTTGACCCAACCCATAACCCATGGTCCATGGATCATCCACATGGGTTATCTATCCATGGGCTATCTGATAAGTGAATTTAAATTCAAGTTTAAATTTAAATTGGTCTAAGTATGAGTTGCCATGATCAATAGTGGAGTGATATACAATGGGTTGAGTGATTATAAGACCACTCATCTTGATGGTAGGTTTATTCAAATTTGTATTTAAATACTATTACAATAGTTAAAGGGAAGAAAAGGGACCAACAGAGAAATTGTGAGAAGAAAAATGACATACAATTTCTAAGTGTTCTCTTAAGCAAGTCATTTCTTTCTAGGGAAAACCATCAAGAATACTCTGGAACTTGGAGTGTGAGAATCTCAGAAGAAACTTTGGTAGCCTCTCCAATGACAAAAAGGTGCTCAAAGAATTGTAGAGGTTGTGTGGATGAGTTTGTAAAGTAAGGAAGAGAAAGATCTGGAAAGTGAGTAATCGATTCTAAAAGATATGTGAATATATGGCTTATCTAATATATTCAATATTGATATCAAAGCTATATATGCTCGTTTTACTTTTTTTGAATTAATGATTCCATGATTTTTATTGCTTTTAAAAAATCCAATATACATGAATTTTTAGAGGCATGTTATGGCATGAAATTGAATGATTCAATCATATGAATATGTTTCTAATGACGATAATAGCATGCTTTTTAAAATATGGTAGTGAGCTATAACATGTAGAGAAAAATCACTTCCAAAAGAGAGCTCACGAATCATGTTCCACCAAAGGTCCTACTACACACCTCCACATGCCTATCCAAGCTTCCATGTGTCAGCCACACACTTGCACCGCCACCTCCTTGATCACATATGCCACGTGTGTGTCCTCTTCCACATGCCATTTTCTCCGACTTTGACACGTGTTTGCTCTCTACTACTAGCAACACATTAAGGAACTCCTACTTTCAGGGAAATTCTTACCTAGTCCGGGACTACAAGGTCACCAAGCTGACCTTGTAGTCCCAGCCAATAAGAACAAGACATGTAAGATGAAAAAACTGACATAGTACAACTCATCAACCATGGCAAATGCTGGTCTTTCCGTTAACGGGAACGTTAGCTAGCTGTTTTTAACAATTCTTTCATCAGTTTCAAAAGTTTTCGGCCCACCTTAATTTCAAATTTCAAATCACCCGCTTCTTTCTTATATTTCATTCAAGGTTTTAAAACTAACCCTAAACTAAAACTAACCCTCTCTTAGACCCTCACGCCTCTCTGTCTGTCTCACTCTCATGCCTCTCTGTCTCACTCTCACGGTCTCACCACTCAAGCTCATGGTCTCACCTCACTCAAGCTCAAATTTTTTTTTTCCTTCTCACCCTCACGGCGTCTGAACTTGCCTTTGCTTCTGGGTTTTTTTTTTTTTCTTTTTTCCTTTGGTCTCGGTCTCGGTCTCGCCCTCTATGCTCTGCTCTCTGCTTCTCTGCTTCATCAGGTATTGATTCTTTTAATTTTGATTTTGATTACTTGATTCTCTTTTAATTGTAAATGTTTGAATCATCAATGAAGTTCTTAGCCTCTGTTCGGTTCCAGAGAAAATAGAAGGAAAAACTTGGTGCCAAATTTAAGTTCTAATCACCATTTTCGTGGAATCATAGGTGCTTAAAGGTGATTTTGGAAGGAGCGTTAGCCATATGACCCTGAACACAACTTTCGGCCTGAACATATGACCCTCTGTTTGTAGTAGGTGGGAACAGGGGAAAAGCTTGGGGAGGTGTGTGTGCAAAAGAAGACTCAAAAAAATTTGGAAACCAACTACTGTTGAAATGAAGATACAAGTCCAGAGTACAAAACGCAAAAGAAGACTGAGTGAGACTGAAGAAGAAACGAGAATCAACTGTGTTTTGCAATCTCTCTAGTAATTGTTTTAGTGAAATGCTTAGACACATTAGTTCTAATGTCTGTTATGAATTAAGTCCACGTGTTAGCTTGTAATTAGTGGTTAGATTAAAATAGTTTTCCAGCTTAATCAAGGAAGTTAGTTAGTTTTGCTTATTTCTTTTCCAGATTTTGTATATAAGGGATTAGATTTTTTCTATCTATTCTTAGTTGCTTGTAAAAACTAAGTTCTATTTAGTTTTCTTCATCTTTAAAAGCTTTGAGTTTTTTCAACTCCTGAATAAGCAGAGTGTTATAGCAAATTCAATTTGTAAAAGAGGCTTTACCTCTCTCTTTGGGCTGTGGTTAATAAAATTAGAAAGGTGCTGTGGTTTGATTCTTTGATATATGTGAGTTGCAGCATTCATATTTGTGAAATTTCTTCGGTAGTGCTGTAGCTTTTGTAGCTTTTGCATTTGGTTAGAATTTGTGAGATTTCTTAGGTAGTGCTGTAGCTTTTGTAGCTTTTGCGTTTGGTTAGAATTTGATTTGTAGATCTCTTTGATATATGTGGCTGGAACCTGGCATGAGAACCTGCAAATCTTTGATATATGTAGATCTCTTTTGTAGTTTAAGATTTATCAACTTGATGAATCTCCCTGAAAACTGCAAATCTTGCATATAAAATGGCTTAGCATTAAGCTTCAAATTTTCTAACAGTTATTTACTTATTTCACAAACAATTTTTGTGCATTTCCAAAAACAATTAAAATTAAACAAAATAAGGAACTACTACCAATCCCAAACCACAATACAAACCGGATTATATTAAACCCAAACCAGGTAACAGGTGAATCATAAAAAACCAAACAAAATTGTTAAATTCATGTGTTTCTAAGCTTCCCTACGTTGTTTTCTATAATCTTAAACTCAAACCAAATTGTTAAACTCATGAAATGAAAACAAAAACATAAAACAAGGAACCGATAAACCCAGCAACCAAACATCGGCATCAGAGGACACAACCTAACAAAATCTCCACCAGCCAGTCCTTGGCCATTGACACACACGCACACTCTACTGGTACTGGGCTTCATACCCATTATAAAAATCTCAAAAACATTCAACATTAAATGAATCAGATTTGAAAATATATAAAAAAAAAAAAAAAAAAAAAAGCAATGAAAGAAATAGATAAAGGTGTGTTAGAAGATACAGAGATTTTCAAATTTGGTGGAGGTAAAGCAGAACAGAAGAGAAAATGGAGAGAGAGAGAGAGAGCTGAAGAGAAGAGAAAATGGAGAAAATGAAGAGAGAGGATTCTGAAATTTACATTTAAATACAAATCTGACTTGCCAATTACATCCTAAAATTTTGAATTTTTTTTGAATTTACTTTCACCGTTTTATAGGTTAACAGACGTTAGGATTATCAATGGTTATTGGGCTGATGTGGCAATTAGGATGATGTAATCTATTTTTTCTACCGTGGCATCAGCTTATTGGCTGGGACTACAAGGTCAGCAAGGTGACCTTGTAGTCCCGGACTAGGTAAGAATTTCCCCTACTTTCATGTGGTGGCAGAATAAGGATTTGATTTTACTCTCAGCCATCAACAAATTTACTCTCATACGGATACAGAGTCGTCTTCCAAGTGAAGAAGAAGAAGGTGTCCACGAAGAAGGTGATCCTATGGAGACTGAAGCAGAAGGTGCAGGACCAGTTTCCACACCTAGAGTAAGAGTCAAGATGAGCAGACCTTCTACCTCATCACCTGTACCTCCTGATACCCTTCAGATCATCCTGGAGAGACTTGATACAATTCGCGATGTTCAGAATCAGCAGACTGAGAGGATGACAGCAATGCAGGACCAGCTTGATGTGCTCTCTGCCAAGTTTGACAACATTCATACCAGCCAGGATCACTGACCCTTTGGCCATTCCAGCCAAAAAGGGGGAGAATTTTTGGGACAGCTCTTGAGGGGGAGTGCTCATTTTGAGGGGGAGATTTCTTCAACATTTTTTTTCAGTTGTTTTACTTGTTTTATCTCTGTATATAAAACTTTGATAACTCAAAATACTGTGGTGGTAGTTGTTTATTTCAGCATATATATAGGATGATGTTTTTCAGCACTTTATGTTGTTGTTTTGTACCTTTTGTTGCTTTTGTAAGCTTTGAGGGTTGTTTCTTGTTCTTATGCATGATTTGTAGGCTTTTATGGTTTGTGCCATGTATTTGCAAAACTTTGCATATGCAGCCTTTGTGTTTTGGTACTTGTTAATGCATTGCATTATCTTTTGTACAACACTCTTGTGCCCTTGTAGGATTGTTCCTAGATGCATATATGTTTGTATGCATTAGTTGAGTGTTGGACTTGCAAATGATGCTCTTCAATTGAGTTTATCATTTTTGCATGTTCGGATGTTCATTCCTTGTGTGAATGAACATAGTAATTACTTTTACTTAAGTGACTACTGTTGTTGATCTTGCCATGAATCATTGCTGTTATGCTTATGTTCATTTTTGCTTGATCATGCCTATTTTGCTCCACATGCATATTAAGTTTTCTGCATACAATGATATTGCTATGTTATTGTGTTTCAGGAGTTACTTATTCATATGTTCAAGAGCTTTACAGAATCTAGAGTTAGGTGTGAGTGAGTTTTCCAACTGTTCCCAACTCACGTTTAAGTCTAGAGTCTGTTGTAGGGTTTTGTCACGGAATAGCCAAAGGGGGAGATTGTAAGGTTGAATTTAATCAACCATCTAATTGGCTTTATTCCGTGACCAATTTGCTTGTAATTTAGCACTTAGTAGCCCTGTATTTAGGTGGGAAAATGTAAGGGTAGTGTGTGAGAAGAAGTGAAGAAAAGCTCAAGAGTGTGCAAGAAAAACAGAGTTTCGCGGCTAGAGCTCGCGGGTGGATCGCGACTGGCAAGCCGCCAAAATGAGTCACGTGAAAGGCACACTGGGGAAGCTGAAGGGTCGCGCCAGCTGTCACGCTACAGGACAAAAGGTCCAGCCTGGCCAGGCCGTTACGTCGCGACTCGAACTCGCGACTTGGACAAGCCGCGAGACCAAGTCGCCAAATTACCCTGTTTGGCAAAAACTGACGTTTTGCATTCCCTTCTCACCCTACTATAAATACACCTTTATACCCATCATTTTGAGAGAGCTTCCAGAGAGAATTTTGTGAGAGAAAACCCTAGAGAAATACAAGATTGCCTCATCCCCAAACTTTACCTTAGAGACTCTACAAATTCCTCTACTCTCTTCCTCTCCATTGTAATACCCTTGAGAGGTCTTTTACCAAATCCTTATCTCACCACACCCACGTCTGTGAGAATGTCCATTTGGTGCTTAGGGAAGCAGTTTGGAAAGAAACCAATATACATTGGTTGATGCTATGGTCAAGTAGCGGAATCCGGGAAGTTAAAAAAGAAATAGGTTCGGCGTAACCTCGTTGGAGCAAGAAGCTTGGAGGGCTTAGGTACTTGGGTAGATTAGGCTTGGAGGGTCTTCTGCTGTTCATGTATCCCAACTATATTCTTTAGTGGATTTTATCACCGCTTGGAGGGCGGCGGAGAGGTTTTACGCCGAGGGTTTCGGTTTCCTCTTCGATAACACATCGTGTGTTGTCCGTGTGTTTGCATCTTTCTTTCTTTTATCTTTGCCTTATATTTACTGCTGTGGATGTGTTTATATTTGACTTAAATTATTTTATCAATTCTGTTATAAGCTTGGTATCATATTCCGCACACTAATTGTTTGATATAAAGCTTGAATTGGTAATTTTGTATTTTGGGGTCTATACGTTCAAGGGTGTTTCATACCCATTTTGAACTTTCAATCACAACCTATTCACTATTGCTAAAAAAAAAAAAAATAATAATCAAATGCAGTAAGTGTTGACTGTTGCATGTGGTGTTGTGTTTGTCACTTGTCAGACGCAACTTTTTCATTTATGAAAGAATGCTAAAGACAAGTCTTGGATCAGATTTTTACCTTTCTTTTATCTCTTTCTCTCTAGTATATTCTGTATTTGAGTCTCAGAATCTCAGGTCTCTCCGTCCCAACCCAGTGTCTCTGACTGCCACTGCCATTGGCTTCGCTTCTTCAGTTCTTCTGCCGCTGGCTGGCTGCTGAATTTCTCACTGTGTTCAGCTGTAAGTTAGGTTTTCCTTTTCTTTTCTTTTTTGAATGTCTTAGAAATTCCCTTCTTTTTTCTCTTTTATTATATGTGCGAGGTAAGTTGGGTGTTTCCTACTCTGGGTTAGGTAGATATCTAATTAGAACCTGCTTTTATTTTATTTTTATTTTTTTAGCATTGTTTGGGCTTAATTTTTGTTGTTGGGCTAATTTTTTTTATAGCATTTAAAGATATCAATAATATTGTTAAGGGAGGCAAAAGTGCAATTTTATTAGAACAAATTGCTGAAAATAATATATTGTATATTAAAAAATTGTTTTGAAAATCTGGGACAGTTTAGGACAATAATTGAGTTTCTCATTCTACATGGCAAAGAAAGAAGGGATTGGAAACAACGCTTTCTACTCAAGAATTTAGTAGGGAATACTTGTTATGCACTTATTAAAGTAAAAGAAAAATAAAAAACGATGAATAGAAAAGAAATACTGTTTAAGTGGTAATTGAAAGAGCAACAACAAGATTAATCTAATCTGGTCAAAGGTTAAGTTTTGGCTACATTCTTATGCTTAGGTCAACATCTATGTGCAATCCAAGTGATTGCTCAAAAGTTCGGAATTCTGAAATTCAGGAACCTATGGTGTTTACTTTTGTGCCACTGAAAATAACAAGATCATCAAAATCACCAGTAATAAACTGCCGAACCGACAAAAAAAAAAAAAAAAAAAAAAAATCCATATTCATCAGGCAGGTACTAAAAGCTAAAAGTATTCTAAGAATACACGCATCCATAAAGAGCCTAGATATGTTCAAAGCATAATTGAACTTTCAAACACAATTTTCAGTTTCATAAAATCACCACAGTAAAGACAATTAGAATTGAATGATTACTCATGACTGAATTCATAAATCAACCGATTATTTGATCACAATTTTAACCTACTATTATACTCAAATTTTAAACTCAAATTAATTTGTAAAAGACAATTGTGAAAAGGAAATAATCTAGAAAGGAAAATGTACACCTACATAAATAGTGAGATGACACCTGAGCACTAGGATGATCCGATAAAACATTTTAACTAGGATAGTGAATCGAAATAATTGTGTTTGTAGACCAGGGAAATAATCAAAGATAGCAATTGTTTTACTCTTTTTTATCTGTTCACATATAATCACACAAACATTGATTGAAACCTCCACACCTTCGCCCACATAACTGTTCTGATTAATTTGAAATAAAATATATGCCTAAACTATTAGAAAATATTCAGTCTGATATATGGAGAGCCATCCTTCACTGTTCTACTACCCATGAATCACCATCACCATGATAATCAAATTCACCACCGTATCCCCCTCAAAATAAAACCCAAAAATCTTAAACCCCTTCACAAAACCAAACCAACCAGGATCTCCAAAGTCACAGACTGCAGTACAAGTATCTTCTCAAGGTAAGTCAAACTACCACTTACTTCATCACCGGCTATTCCAAACCACAAGAGCAAAGAAGCAACATTTACCAAAAAAAATACAAGCTAAAACTAAAATCCAGATCCAAAAAACGAACCAAACAACAGAATCAACCTGTGAACCTTAAAATTCACAAAAACAACATAGTTGTCCGTACACCCCACAAACTAAAAGCACAATGAAAGACCCTCTAAACCCACAAACTTTTGAGAGCCCACAATCGGAGCAGATAGGAGAAAGGAGAAAAGAAATTCAAGAGCTCAGTATTAATTCAATAGCTAGGAGTAGGACCTGGCTACTTGAATTCATGTGGTTATATAAATTGTTCATGTTATTGTATATTTCACAAAGTAACGCCTTAAGATTCATAATACATAGTATTACAAGTACATGAAGCATCACCAAATAGGAATCGAAGCGACTGGGAAAGCATGGAATGGGCTAGTTTGGGCTTCTTGAGAGAGTTCTCGTGCTCAAACAACGATTCCGTGAACCCTTCAAATTCAGAAACAAAGAAACAGAGACTCTCAGAGAGAGAGAGAGAGAGAGAGAGGGCAGTAGACTAGTGTGTTTTGTTACCTATTGACCAAAAAAGATTAATAAAAAATAATAAAAGTTCTTCTAAAGTGGCTAAATTAATTAATAAATAATACTTGCAATAATTTTTTTTTATGAATTACTATAAAAATATTAAACATGTAAGGTTAGGCAAGGTTAAGTGAGTATGTAAATCGAGTTCAAAACACTCGATTTCCAAGTGCAATTTCACTGGGCAAAATCAAGTGCAGAGAATTTGAATTGTTAGAAACCAAATATGTTTGAAACGTTGTCTAACTAATAATATAAATTGAGTTTTATAGTTATTTAAAAAAAAAAATCCCTAGAAAGTAGAAACTCATGGGCTGTTTGCTAATGTGTTTTGAACAATAGTTTTTGTTGTTTAAATAACATAAAACGTATTTTTGTAACCCACATGTATTTTTACAAAACTTAAATAACGTTACTAGAAATCTCTTACCAAATGAAGCATGTTGTTTAAATAACATAAAACGTATTTTTGTAACACTTTTTTACCCACATGTATTTTTACAAAACTTAAATAACGTTACTAGAAATCTCTTACCAAACGGAGCATGAGGCCTTTAGTAGTTTAGATTGTCCATGTTTTTATTAAAAAAATTCTAATATTTATTAACTGATTTTTTCTCTTTTATATTTTTTTATATAGATTTTTATTTTTAATGTAGTCTAAGTTGTTTGCTGAAATTTTAGTCTAATAGATTTTATTTAATTTTTTAAGAAAACTATTCTACGTCTTACCAATAACCCAATTTCATTTTATGTTAGCATGGTTAATCGATCTGTGAGAGCAAAACGATTAAATAATAGACTGTCAATGGATAGTAAGAGTGTTCTTGTAATATTGGATGATGTTTGGGATGCACTTGATTTAGAGGCTGTAGGAATTCCTTATGGAGGTCAACACAATAGATGCAAAATCTTGTTGACATCACGAAGTGAAGAAGCCTGCACTCAGATGAAAACTCAGAAGATTTTTCCAATCAAAGTCTTATCTGAAGAAGAAGCATGGAATCTTTTCAGGGAGATGGCAGGTAATTGTATAGATACTCTTGGTCTACATCCAATAGCCAAAGAGTTTGCAAAGGAATGTGGAGGTCTACCTGTTGCTATTGTAACTGTTGGAAGAGCTCTAGAAAACAAAAGCGAGTTTGAGTGGAGTGCTGCACTTCAACAGCTTAAAAATGCTATCCCAAAAAATATTCCCGGTCTTGATTCAAAGGTGTATTCCAGCATAGAGCTTAGTTATAGTTACTTAAAAAGTGATGAAGCCAAGTCATGCTTTTTGTTATGTTGTTTATTTCCGGAAGATTTTGATATTCTCATTGAATTTTTAGTGAGGTATGGGGTGGGACAAAGGATGTTTGCAAAGATTGATACTGTGGCAGAAGCAAGAAATGGAGTCCATGCAATAGTTAAGAATCTCAAAAGATCATTTCTACTGTTGGATAGTGAGAAAGGAGAAACATGTGTGAAAATGCATGATGTTGTACGGGCTGTTGCAATATCAATTGCAGAAAAACAAGGTTTTCTGGTACGATGTAATGAAAAAATGGAAGAATGGCCAGAGAAAGATTCATGCGAGCGTTCTACTGCAATTTCGCTTTTATCCACAAAATTGAAAAGGCATCCCGATGGCTTGGAGTGTCCTAAACTTGAGCTTTTGCAGCTAGTATTAATTGACAGTGGCACTTTGCTGACGCTCCCACCCAATCTATTTAAAGGGATGAAAGGTTTAAAGGTTTTGTCTCTGTTTGGTATGTCCTTTCCATCACTACCACAATCAATCAATGTCCTTCAAAACCTTCGGACCCTGCAATTTGTTGAATGTGAGATAACAGATGCGTCAGCAATTGGAGAACTTAGGAAACTAAAAATTCTTAGCTTTTGGGGTTCTAAAATCAAGGAGCTGCCAGGAGAAATGAGAAATCTTAGTTATCTAAAGCTTTTAGAATTGACAGAATGCAATGATCTTGAGCGAATTCCACCTAATCTCCTATCGAGTTTATCTCACCTAGAAGAGCTGTGCATGTTTGGAGTACACCGTGTGAATTGGGAACCTATGGAAGGCAACAAAGAGGAAGAGGGAGCAAACGCAAGCCTTACTGAACTCATGTCTTTGTCCTATTTGGTGGTTTTAAAAATCCAAATACCAAATATTAAGGTCTTGCCAAAAGACTTGGCCTTCAAAAATGAAACGATAAAGTTTCAAATATTTTCAGGTGATAATGAGGAAATTGATGAGGATGATTTCAAGGAATATTTTCATTATTTATTTAAAAATAGTTTGGGACTTGCAAGTTGTGACGTAAGTGATATTGCAGAGAGTCAGATGCTTCTTCAACTTTTCAAGAAATCTGAAATTTTAAAGTTGAAAGAAATAAAAGATTTAAAAAACATTGTGTATGAGTTAGACAAAGAGGGTTTTCAATGCTTGAAGGTTCTAAAAGTTGGTGATAGTGATGATGTAGAATATGTAATGGATGCCACATCAGATCAAAATCCTCGTGCTGCCTTCCCTATCCTGGAGTCACTGAAAGTGTTTCGATTAAATAATTTAAAAGAGATATATCATAGCCAATTCCCAAAGAGATCTTTTAACAGTGCTTGTTTTGGCAACCTCAAATCTCTTTGTCTAGAAAAGTGCCAACATTTGAAAAATGTATTTTCATTGTCCATAGCTAGAGGTTTGGTTCAACTCCAAAAGTTAAGAATAGAGAAGTGTAATGACATGGAAGAATGTTTTCACAAGGAAGGAGAAGATGAGAAGGCACTAAATGATAAGATCATGTTTCCGCAATTAACGTCTATAAAGCTGGGCTCTCTACCAAGACTCATTGGCTTTTGTACAGGCGTGGGTCCCGTTGAGCTTGTCCAACCATCCTTGAATCGAGAGGTATGTATGATTCTCTTTCTCTCTCTGTAAAATATTTCTATTATTTGATAAATTGTTGTGTAGTTAACTTAAACCATTCAAAATCTCGTTGTTTTATATTTATCAATTTTTTAACATTTCGTTCTGGTCTGGATTTGATGCTAATAAAACTGAAAAAGTTGAATGTTGATGCTAATAATAATTTGAGGGATTCATCAGGTTGGAAGGATCGGCAATCTTGAAAAGCACAAGATGACAGACATTCAACAACATACTGGCCCCTTTCCTGAATCAACACCCATTATCTCTCATAAACTCTTCTCATCCAAAACCATCTTGTGGCCACCGAATTTAGAAAATCTTGAATTGGGGGGTACTGATTCACTAGAAGCGGTATTTGATCTTAAAGGACTGAAGATCGCCAAAGATCACCAAAGAATTGTAGTACTTGCTCAGTTGAAAACTTTAAAGGTAACAGATTCATCTAAGTTGGGGCATATGTGGAAGAATGTTCCACGAGGAATTCAAGGCTTTCAAAACTTAACATCCATTGAAGTAAGTGAATGTCATCTTCTAAGATATTTATTCCCAACTTCTATTGCAAAACTGCTTGTGGAACTTCAAAGCATTGACATATATGAATGTGACGCAATCGAAAACATTGTTCAAAGAGAAGGAGAAGAAGAGGCAACCGATATCATCCTGTTCCCTAGAGTTAGTTCCTTGAAACTAAAAATGCTGCCAAATATAATGAGTTTATGTATCAAAGCTTATTCTTTTGAATGGTCATCCATTAAGGAGATTTATTTGAGAGATTGTCCCAAATTGAAAACAATTGGTTCAGAAATTCAGAGCCCAAGAAAGTCGAAGGAAATCAGTAGGGAATTGGATTCAAGACCCAATGAGCAAGAACTTGGGTCCCCTGGTTTTCTTTGGCGATGCCTTGAGTGTGTACCACGTCGCAAAAATTATGGTCTGATGGCTGTGTCAGACCAAGGCACCACCAATAAATCCCAAAGAAGCTACTCTGTGAAGGAAGAGGTACGTACAAGTTCTAGATTTATGCACTTATCCCGGTGGACTATGGTCACCGACTGTCATATTGATATCCAACCAATCAATTGTTGGCCATAACCTTAATGCATTCAACACAGTTAGATAATAAAAAGACATTGATTGCTTTTCTATTTAGTCATTCACTGATCTGTTTATACTTTATACCATCTTTTACTCTAAAAAATTCAAATAATAATTGAAAAGAAATTATTATTTTACTTGTTTATCAGTACTTGACTTTTTGTAGGGTACTTCGAGTAAACCGAAGGATCCAAAAGTTAGTGATAGTGACAACCCCTCAGAGATATGGTCTTTTTTTCCGTCTCATATAATTGAGCGCCTAAAGAATCTAGAATCGATTGTATTGGCTGATCTCCCTTCTCCAGAAGTTATATTTCAACTTGAGGAACTAAATGTTGAGGAAAGTCTCATGGCACCAGTACTTGATCAGTTAAGGAAATTGGATCTAAGTAATTTACCAAAACTGATGCACATATGGAAGAAGGGTCCAGAAAGGATCTTGGGCTTTGGAAATATGAGATATTTAACAGTTGAGAAATGCAATAGTTGTAGAGAGAGAAAATTCCCGACCTATCACAAGCTGACACGTCACACTACCAAGTCCACAAAATACAGCCAATTAAAAAGCGCCACATACTGCTGCTAGGTTTTACTATTGCTGTTCAGAAGCCAATAGAAATTTGACAAGTGTCATGTAAGAATCGATCATGCATCAGCTCGTGTAAGCAATGACCTAAGCAACCTCGCACGTGTAAGCGATGACACAATCAGTCCAGCATGTGCAGGCGATGACATAAGCGGACCAATCAAGCTCTGCCACGTGTCACCAATCAGACTCCGTCACGTGTCGCTTACCTACCCCAAAACTCCTATAAATAGAAGCCTTCCTAAGACATTTAGGAGGAGACCAAGCCATTTGAAGCATTCAGAAGTCCAGAAGCTCTGCCGGAACCAAGCTCTAAAGCCTCCAAGAACTTCCAGAACTTCAACCTTCGAATAAGAAGAACATTTGAAGAAAAATCATCCAAATCATCCGCCTAGATCCAAAAGTTTGCGGGAATCGAGCCTAAAGTGTCCGAAAACATCAACAAATCACAAATCAGTGAAACTCTACGAATTCAAGCCTCTAAAGCCCCGAAGAACTTCCACCACAAATCCAAGAACACGAAGAACGCACGAAGAACACGAAGAACAAAGAATTTCTAACAAGCTCATAGCCAGAGATTCATTACAATTCTGTTTCAAAGGTCTTCGATCCATTCTTCAGCCAAATTGAAGTATATTTGGTGTTTAGATCAAAATCACATTACCACAATTTCAATCAACAAATCTTTCAAGGAGATCGAATCAGAGGATCACTCTTTTGTAATCACAGAGAATTGTACTACACAATCATCAATACAAATTCACATTTGTGCAACTATTTTACTTGTTTGATTTATTTCAAACTAGAAATTTAGTCGTCTACATATTCTGGCACGCCCGGTGGGACATCTTTGCCTCTCATCTCTTTCTCATTCAAAAGAAAAGAAATTCGACATCATTTTGCTACCAGCTTCAGTGGCCCCTAGCAAGAATGTTTGAAAATCAGTAGTTGATGCTTCCAATGCTGATGATTATGTCGACCTAATCACTCGCAGTCGATCCAAAGCTCTTGATCTACTTCAACCAACCAAAGAAAGCCAACCTCCTACTGTCATCTCTCTGGACTTTCTTGCAAATAGGAAAGCTACCACTAAGGATTCATCTGTCTCAAAAGATTTGGAGATCAATAATGAATCATCCCCAACAAAGACCTTTTTTATCAACTCTTCACCTGTGATGAGAAACTTAAGGAATGAAGTACCTTTGACTCATCCTATTTCATCATTTTCTCCATCATATCTAGAGGTCATGCCAGTGATGATGACTAACACCTCTACCATGGAAGAAAAGATGGCTGAAATGGAACAAAGGATCATCCTCCTCACAAAATCACTTGAAGAAAAGGACGTCAAAATTGCAACCCTAATGAATAAGCTGGAGGTAGAAGATTCGGGTGAATCAAGTCATGGCCCTGAGCGCCCGCCTGGCTTCACCTCGAAAGGAGAAAACACTAGGGTTGATAAGGGAAAAGGAGGTGAAGGCACTTCTCAACACGGACATTCCACCTCAATGGCCTCGATATCTGTCCAACAATTGCAGGACATGATAACGAACACCATTCGAGCACAATATGGAGGTTCTTCTACAAGTTCTCTCATATATTCGAAGCCCTATACAAAGCGCATCGATAATATGAGGATGCCAAATGGGTATCAACCCCCCAAGTTCTTACAATTTGATGGCAAAGGAAACCCTAAGCAACACGTGGCTCACTTTGTAGAAACCTGTGAGAATGCAGGGACTCAAGGAGGCCTCTTTGTAAAGCAGTTTGTCCGTTCACTAAAAGGGAATGCCTTTGATTGGTATACAGACTTAGAACCCGAGTCAATCGATAGTTGGGAACAACTTGAAAGAGAGTTTCTCAACCGATTCTATAGCACACGTCGCACGGTGAGCATGATGGAGCTCACCAATACCAAACAGTGGAAAGATGAGCCTGTTGTTGATTATATCAATCGGTGGCGTTCTTTGAGTCTAGATTGCAAGGATAGACTTTCTAAAATATCTGCTGTAGAGATGTGCATCCAAGGCATGCATTGGGGACATCTTTACATCCTTCAAGCCATGGAAATATGAAGCCTCCCGTACTTGAGGAAAGGAAAGAGAGACGGGAAATAAGGAAAAATGATAGCAATGCGAAAAGTAATATCAAAGACTCAATGAATATCAGCCCTGCTCCAGTCAAAATTTCAACAAGAAATGTAAAGGCTAATGAGAAGAGGCCCAAGGGAGGCCAACAACGTGAGACACGACGCTCATCACTTAAGGAATGGGACCAAAAGGTGTATCCTTTCCTAGATGCCGATATGCCCGAAATACTAGAACAACTGCTCAAGTTGAAATTAATCGAATTGCCAGAATGCAAACGACCGGAAGAGATGGGAAAAGTTGATAACCCGAACTATTGTAAGTATCATCGTATCATAAGCCATCCAATCCAAAAATGCTTTGTTCTTAAAGAACTCATCATGAAGCTAGCCAAGGAAAGGAAAATCGACTTGGATTTTAATGACGTTGCTCAGTCAAACCTTGCAACATTTGCTTGTGGGTTACCTAGTTGCATGTCTCCAACTACTAAGCAGGGGGCAAATACCACTCTCATCCAGTTTGGTTCTCTGGAACCTGTTCAAGTTCAGCTCTCACAAAAAGCATCTGATTCTAATTCAAATGATGATCAAAGGTCAACAATGGATGAGGAAGAAGGCTCGACGGTGGTTATTCGCAGGAGATGGAAGAAGAGACGTACATTCCCTCTTCATTTGATCACCCAAGAGTCTAGAAGAGCACAAAACCAGATTCAGCCTTGGTCAAGAAGAAGGAGTGATAAAAGGCAAGAAAGACTGGGAACAAAAATGTCTGACGATTCAGCACAAACCCAAAAACTTCGAAATCTCATCACATTGGAAGAATTCTTCCCCAAAAAATTCTTTCAAAATGACTCAGCTGAGGCCGTTCACATGGTGTCTCGTTGCGAAATTCAGGATGAAAAGGAGGATGTTGACCATGGTGGTCCAAATGAGACTTTGTCGTCTTTGGAGGAATTCCCATCTCAGGTCGATGAAGTTGAACCCTTACAATCCTCCATGTCACCAAAAGAAGTGCTCACCCAAGCTCTTGAAAAGCCAGAGATGTACACTCCTTCTACCAACACGCTTCAACAAACCCAAGAATGTTACGCGTGCTCTCCAGACTTAACTTTCACTGATGAGGATCTATTATTAGGCTCTAAGCCCCACAATCATCCACTTTATGTCTCTGGTTATACTCGTGAACAAAAGATCGATCGTATTCTCATTGACGGAGGTTCAGCTGTTAATATACTACCAAAAATGACAATGAGACGACTTGGTTTTACTATGGAGGAATTATCGCACAGTCGTTTGGTCATTCAAGGTTTTAACCAAGGAGGACAACACGCAATCGGCATGATACACTTGGAATTAATCATTGGAGAATTGACGAGCAATGTTTTGTTCCATGTCATTGATGCCAAGACGACCTATAACATGCTATTAGGACGCCCCTGGATCCATGGAAATGGAATAGTGCCGTCAACTTTGCATCAATGTTTCAAGTTCCTTCAAAGTGGAATAAAAAAAGTCAATGCGGACTTGAAACCTTTCGCCGAGATTGAAGGTCACTTTGCCAACGCAAAGTTTTATGTGGAAGATGACATTCTTAATGAAGTTCTCCCAGTTGAGATCCCGTCCATGGAAAGCAAGCAGGGTGAAAAGAAGCAGGTTAGATTCATCACTGGAAAGGATATTCCTTCCCCAAAGGAAGGTCCGGAATGTGGGAATGATCATTCTAGTGAATCTACCAGTAATTCAATGAGAGCGGAAATTTCAACATCTTCCAATAACCCTCCATTCCTCCGTTATGTACCATTATCACGCCGTAAGAATGGACAATCTCCATTCGCGGAATGCCTTCAACCTACAAAAGACATGGGAAAGCTTCCTGCAAAGTTTACAATGGAGGATGTAGCCATATTGAAAGAAAATCATGTCATGCCTCTGACTTCGTCCGCAAATCTTGTGCCCTCGAAGCCACTAAATGGATTCGTGAGGTCTTCACAAAGTCTGACAGAGCATGGTATTCTACCAAGTGAGTGGACGAAAGAATGGTTCGACCCGAAGGCATATAGGCTGTTAGCCAAAGCAGGCTACGATTTCTCAAAACAAGGGGACTTAGGGAAACTAATTCCAGAAGCCACCGGAGAAAAGATGCATGGCCTTAGCAAAACACAAAGGAAAATGCGGCTTGAAGGGCATGAAATTCCTATCCCAAAGACTGGATTAGGTTATACTCCTGAACAACCAGCTCAGATATGGATCAAGAAAAGAAGTAATGCTTCAAGTTCCCAATACATAACAATGGAGGTCAGCGAAAGTTCAAATCAAAGAAAAGATCACTTAGCTTCATCGCCCGTCTCAGTGTTTGATCACATCGAGGCCTCATGGTCACAAATCACAGTGTTTGACAGGTTAAATACAACTTGCTTAACACAAAATCAGGACACTTTTGCTTGTAAATCAGTCTTTGATCGATTGGGGCAACAAAAAGGCCTGTTGATAGTCATTCTCAAAATTCAATAAACTTTGAGGTTTAAGGGGAGAAGAAAGCTAATAATGAGATCCGTAGTAGCATTCCTTCACACATGAAACGTAACTTTACCTTAGATATCAGCACTGAAGGATCGCTCAAAGTCAAAAGACGAACGATTGTACACACAAGTCAGTCACCCGCCCACAATGAGCAAATTGGAGAGGTATCATCCTCGTTTCATATTACAATAGAAGAGGATACACTTTCAGATGCTGAAGCTGAAGAGGTTGATGAAGCTCCTCCAGCCTTGGAAGATGGAGGACAAGCTACAGTTGATGAACTTAAAGAGGTCAATTTAGGAACTACTGAAGAACCTCGGCCAAGTTTCATCAGTGCGCTTCTCACTCCTGAAGAAGAAGAAGGGTACCTCAAGCTCCTAGTAGAATACAAAGATGTGTTTGCTTGGACTTACAAGGAAATGCCCGGGCTTAATCCATGTATTGCTTTGCATCATTTGGCGGTAAAGAAAGGTGTGCGCCCAGTTAAACAAGCCCAAAGACGCTTTCGGCTAGAGCTAATCCCTCAAATAGAAACCGAGGTCAATAAGCTAATTAAGGCGGGTTTCATTCGTGAAGTACAATACCCGGAATGGATTGATAACATCGTCCCTGTCAAAAAGAAGAATGGACAAATCCGGGTGTGCGTTGACTTCCGTGATTTGAACAATGCATGTCCCAAGGATGATTTTCCATTACCCATCACTGAGGGCATGGTTGACGCCACCACTAGTCATGAAGCTTTATCTTTCATGGATGGTTCTTCAGGCTACAACCAAATTCGAATGAATCCTAAGGATGAAGAGCTCACAGCTTTTCGTACTCCTAAGGGCATTTACTGTTACAAAGTGATGCCTTTTGGACTGAAGAACGCTGGTGCTACTTATCAACGGGCCATGCAAAAGATCTTTGATAATGTACTTCACAAATACGTGGAGTGTTATGTCGATGATCTGGTAGTTAAAACAAAAAGGAGGGAAGACCATCTGGTAAATTTGCGATCCGTGTTCAACCGCCTAAGAAAGTATCAGCTTAAAATGAACCCTCGCAAATGCGCTTTTGGTGTAACATCTGGAAAATTTCTTGGTTTCATTGTTAGGCACCGTGGTATTGAAATTGACCAGTCCAAAATTGAAGCTATCCAGAAAATGCCAGAGCCCAAGAATCTGCGAGAACTTAGAGGCTTGCAGGGAAAACTAGCCTACATACGACAATTTATCTCAAATTTGGCTGGTCGATGTCAACCTTTCAATAGATTGATGAAGAAGGATGTGCACTTTGAATGGGATGAGGCTTGTAGCAATGCTTTTGCGCGCATCAAAAGATACTTGCTTAATCCTCCAGTTTTGGGTGCTCCTATTCCAGGAAAGTCTCTAGTGTTGTACATCGCGCCACAAGAAAAGTCTATGGGTGCTCTTATGGCGCAAGAAAATGAAGAGGGGAAAGAAAGAGCCCTTTATTATCTAAGTCGAACTCTCAATGGGGCTGAATTAAATTATTCTCCTATTGAAAAGATCTTTTCTTTGCTATAGATAAACTGGAGCACTACATGCAAGCATACACGGTTCGCTTGATAGCAAAAGCGGACCCGATTAAGTATGTCCTTTCTAGGCCAGTGGTTGCGGGTCGTATAGCTCGATGGGCGGTCTTGCTACAACAATATGACCTCACATATGTCCCACAAAAAGCTGTCAAGGGACAAGCATTGGCAGATTTCTTAGCTGATCACCCAGTTCCATCTGATTGGGAGTTCTCTGATGATTTCCCGGATGAAGACGTGTTTTACATTGAACTAATGCCACCATGGATGATGTTTTTCGATGGGGCTACACGTCGAGAAGGAGCGGGGGCAGGTGTAGTGTTTGTTTCTCCACAACGGCAAATACTTCTGTACTCATTCTCATTAAGCGAACTTTGCTCTAACAACGTAGCCGAATATCAAGCATTGATTATTGGTCTACAAATGGCCATTGAGATGAGCATATCGCAACTTGAGATCTTTGGGGATTCCAAATTAATTATCAACCAAATCTTGGAGCAGTATGACGTCAAGAAGGAAGACCTCATCCCCTATTGCAAATATGCGAAGAAGTTGCTAACAAATTTTGAGGCCATCACATTGGAGCATATACCAAGAGAGGAGAATAGACAGGCTGATGCTTTAGCTAATTTGGCTACCGCCTTGGCATTATCCCAAGAAGAGACCACCAAAGTTGCTATTTCCCAGAGGTGGGTGGTACCTCTCGTGATTGAAGAAGAAGAAGAAGAGCAAGCTAACATCATTTCGGTATGCCTTGTTGAAAAAGAAGATTGGCGACAAGCGATCATTGAATACCTTCAACATGGAAGACTCTCGGATGATAAACGCCACAGGAGTGAAGTTCGGCGAAGGGCTACTCGATTCATTTACTATAAAGACACTCTCTATCGCCGTTCATTTGATGGATTGTTTCTTCGTTGCCTAGGAGAGGAGGAAGCTAAACAAGCCTTAGAGGAGGCTCACTCAGGAATATGCGGCGCACATCAGTCAGGTCCTAAGTTACATTATAGGATCAAACGAATGGGTTACTATTGGCCTACAATGGTGCAAGATTTCATGGAGTGCGCTAAGAAATGTGAAGCTTGTCAGTATCATGCGAACTTCATCCACCAACCGCCAGAACCTCTACACCCAACTGTAGCTTCTTGGCCTTTTGATGCGTGGGGGCTTGATGCAATAGGACCATTACCAAAGTCATCTGGTGGCCATTTATACATCTTGGCTGCAACTGATTACTTTTCAAAATGGGCGGAAGCTGTGCCCCTTAGGGAAGTGAAAAAAGAGACTGTGGTCAATTTCATTCGAACTCATTTGATCTATCGGTATGGTGTCCCGCGGTATATCATAACTGATAATGGAAAGCCGTTCTACAATAGGTTGATGACGGAATTATGCGAGAAGTTTGAGTTTAAACAATATAACTCCTCCATGTACAATGCCCCGGCAAATGGACTAGCTGAAGCATTTAACAAGACGCTTGGCAGTTTGTTGAAAAAGGTGGTTTCCAAGACGAAGCGAGATTGGCATGAAAGAATCGGAGAAGTATTATGGGCATATCGAACAACATTTCGAACGCCTACTCAAGCGACACCATATTCTCTTGTCTATGGAGTGGAAGCTGTCCTTCCTTTGGAACGTCAAATCCCATCATTACGGATTGCCATTCAAGAAGGATTGACTGGAGAAGAAAATGCCAAGCTCAGATTGCAAGAATTAGAGGCACTTGATGAGAAAAGGCTCGAGGCCCAACAACGCCTTGAGTGCTATCAAGCTCGTCTTTCAAGCGCCTTTAATAAAAGAGTTAAACCACGATCATTCCAAGTTGGTGACTTAGTCCTTGCTGTTCGAAGACCCATCATCACAACTCATCGTATAGGTAATAAGTTCACTTCAAAATGGGATGGACCTTATGTTGTGCAAGAAGTCTACACCAATGGAGCTTACAAGTTGGTTGATAATGATGGTGTAAGGATCGGCCCCATCAATGGGAAGTTCCTCAAACGCTTCTATGCTTGAAAATCAAGGATTGCTCCTTGGTAAGAGTTTAAACTGCCCACTGTAACGCTGCAAGAGTACATGATGTCTTTCCATTACCTCTGAAAGCGTACCAATAAGAAGGAATTAATCCCACTCTATGTCACCAATTGCTAGTGTGGTGTAGTGGTTGGATGCCCAATTCGCCCTTGAGAGGTCTCGGGTTCGATTAGTGGTGATACCCATTATTACACACTGAGCCCCCCTTTTTGCAAAAAACAACAAAAAAAAAAAAAAAAAAAAGCAAGCAAAACAAAAAAAAAAAAAAAAAAAAAAAAAAAAAAAAAAAAAAATTATGTTGAACTACGTGATGACTTGATCCCTCTCCGGGGTACGTAGGCAACTTAGTATCTTTTGCTAAGTTCAGTCACGCACTAAAAAAAAAAGTTATCAGAAAAAGAAAATATATCAAAAAAAAAAAAAACAAATAAATCATCCAAAAAGAAAATATCAAAAAAAAATCATCAAAATATATATATATATATATATATATAAATTTATCAAATTGTGAAAAAAAAAAAAAAAAAAGAAAGAAAGAAAAAAACAAATAAATCATCCAAAAAAAAAAATATCAAAAAAAAAAAATCATCAAAAAATATATATATAAAAAAAAAAAAAAATTATGTTGAACTACGTGATGACTTGATCCCTCTCCGGGGTACGTAGGCAGCTTAGTACTTGTCACTAAGTTCAGTCACATGAAAAGAAGAAGGATTGCCAGTCTGGCTTGAAGAGTTTTGCAACAGTTGTCAATATGCTTTTAAGGTCCCTTTGGTTGGCAAGGCATTGCTTAAAGGTAGTCAATTGCTCAATAGAATGATCGAAGATCGTTGTAGTCAAAGATGAAGACTGTAAGAAGTTGACGTTGCTTAGCTTTCCTTGAAATGATGATAAACATAAGTTGATTCTTGGTTATGGAGCAAAATAACCTCTTTTGCAAGAAATGAAGTTTGCATGGCATTGTCCATCTTTTATGGACATTCTCCCACGTTTCTGAAGTATGCTTTGCATCACTTATCTCCTGGGGGCATCTTCTTGTACCTTGCAAGTCCAAGCCACATCGTCTCTCTTCTAGGTTGTGTCACTTCATAGCTCTAAAATTTGAACCACATCATCTCCCTTCTGAGTGGTGTCGTTTCACATCATGTTTCTGAAATCTGGATGACGTCAACTTCCTCCAGAATGATGATAGATTATATATCCGAAGTTGGTGTTGCATCACCTTGCTTCTATGGGCATGTTCGTGCAATGTTGAATTGTTGGTGGCATTTCCTTGCATCTTCAAAGTCTTGATAGGGACTCCTTGCATCTTCAAGGTTTTGTTGGCATTTCCCTGCATCTTCAAAGTCTTGATAGGGGCTCCTTGCATCTTCAACGTCTTGTTGGCATCTTTGAGATCTTGATGTCTGGCTACAGTGCTATGCACCCTCGATGTCTGAGTTATGTTGCCTCTGAAAATTGATGTTGTCATAGCTTCATGGCAAATATGGGTGCAACTTCAATGCGAGTGCAAGTGCTAGTGTGGAGTGTTGTCGTGGCTTCATGACAAAGATGAATGTTGGCATGACTTCTGTGCAAATGAGGAGTGTTATCGTGACTCCATGGCAAAGATGAGTATTGGCATGACTTCAGTGCTAATGTGGAGTGTTGTCGTGGCTTCACGGCAAAGATGAATGTTGGCACAACTTCAGTGGAAATATTGGTGCAACTTCAATGTGACTTCAGTGCTAATGTGAAGTGTTGACATGGCAAAGATGGGTGTCGGCACGACTTTGGTGCGAATAAAGTGTTGACGTGGCTTCAGTACAAACGGACGTGACTTCAGTACAAACGATGAATGCAGCTTCATTGTGAAGGCAAGTGCAAATATTGCTTCATGGCAAGGACAAATGCTAGCACGGCTTCATGGTAAAGACTCTTGATGTGATTACGTTGCAAGGATCATTGAGAGGGTTGCGTTGAAAAGACAAGTGTTAATACAGCTTAATTGCCAAGACAAAGGCCAGTACAACTTCAAGGTCAAGTGCTAAATAGCATCATTGAATCATGAACACCTTTGATAACATTGTTGCCTAGATGACTGTCACTATAAGAACGTTGTGTTCAATGGCATGTAAAGCCGCCAAATAAAGATGGATGTCAAACTAAGAATGTTGGTGTAAAGCTTGACGTTAAAGCCCAAAGAATAAAGGAAAGTCTACTGCATAACAAAAACAAGCAACAACAAAGAACTTGTTAGAAGAAAATCTCATGGCACGTCTAAAAAAAAAAAAATAAAAAAATAAAAAATAATAAAAAATATCAGAGAAAGAGAAAGCTTCAATTGTAATCTCTAGCCTGTGAAAAAAAAAAAGAGTTAGTACAAACTAAGCATGTGGAAAAAAAAAAGAGTTAGTACAAACTAAGCATGTGAAAAAAAAAAAAAAAAAAGAAGAAGAAAAAGAAAAAAGAAGAAACTCTACACAGTATTACGATACCCACTGAAATAAAGAGGCAAGAGTTTCTCTACACAGTATCAAGATGCCCACTGAAGGCAAAGCTTATGCAAACTTAGTGCATGCTCCGGACGGCTTTATATAGGAATCCTTGGAAGCTAATAGACAAAAAAAAAAAAAAAAAAAAAAAAAAAAAAAAAAAAAGAAAGAGGAAAAATGCTGCCACCAATGTTTAAGGTCAGATTTTGCAACTCAAATGCACTCAAAATCAAAGAAAACTGCACCAAACCTTGAAAAAGGAAGAAGAAGCAGGTGAGTGCCCATAAACGCATCACATTGTCACAAAGAAATTGTCACACTAGAAAGAACCGGTCTACAGAGGGTAGCATGTCTTCTAAGAACAACCATGGCACTGACTTTGGATGCCGGCAAAGATGAGTAGCTTGATCTACTGTGTCACCAACTCTTGAGAGCAGCAGAGACATTCAGTGGATAGCCTGGAACTACTCCCCGACTTGGTTGTCAACGTTGCAGAATAGCCAACGCCAAAGAAGACCGAAATACCAGCAAAATCAACAATATCTGCTGTCCAGATTTCTAAAACTTCTGACAAGATTTCACAAAAAATCAACCCACCGAAATCTTGTAAGGACTTCGAGCAACAAAACCCAGAAACATCATCAACAACGGAGCTACCACGCGCCGCCACGCGCAGCCATAAGTCCACAACGATCCGCGGATTTCTCATTCAAATCTGCGCAAATCTGAGAAAAATTTTACAAAACTGATGCAACCACTAGATCCATCGGCCCACGATCTACAAAACCTAAAAATTTCAAGACCAAAAACGGCTGCGTGAGCCACCACGCGCCGCCACAAACTCGCGGCAACCAACTGTTTAATTTCTCAAAACTGTGAAAATCTGTTCACAATTTCAGAAAACAGACAATACCAGGAGATTATACGGCCTCAGATCTACAAAACCCAAGAATTTCGAGACCAAAAACACCTCCACGCGCCGCCTGAAACTCCGGCGTTCACAGCGTCAAATCCACGCGCCTACACGCGCCTCCCTCAGTCCTCACGCGCTTACACTCGCCAGCGCATCTCTCCCACGCACGACGCGCTCTCACGCGCTTTGCCCTGAGACGCACTCAGCTGAATGACGTCATCCATGACGTCAACTGACCCGGTCTGACATAACCCATTTGACCAGACCGGACCGGTTTGACCCGTTGATCCTGACCCGGTCCGAACCAAAAAAAAGAAAAGAAAAAGAAAAGAAAATGCTTTGACCAAGTTTGACTTTTGACTTTGAACAAGAAGTCGAAATTTTCAAAAGGGGCCTGTCCCACTCAGTTTTTCAAGTACATTCCGATTTTGGGATCCGTTTCTTCATTCGAAGCTTGGAAATTCCGCAAACGTCCAATTTCCAGAAAGTTGACTTTTGCGTAAATGTTGACCAAAAGTCAAAATTTTCAAAAAGGACCTATCTTGCCTAATTTTTCGCGTAGATTTCGATTTTGGGGTTTATTTCTTCATTTGAGAATCCAAAATTTCTCAAATCGTGTGATTCTACAGTTGTTGGCTTTAATGTGAACTTTGACCAAGAATCAAGATGTCCAAGCAAAGTTTGTCCTATTCAGATTTTCACATAGATTCTGATTTCGAAATCCGCTTATTTGTTTTGAGTTTGGAAACTACCTATGTGACCCACTTCTCCGAAGTACTAGCAATGTCCAAAAAAAAAAAAAAAAATTTAAGCCCCTAAAATCAAAATTTGAGATTCACCCACTTGGTCTGGATTCCCTTAGGGTTATCCTCTGGACTTCATAGGGGCTTCCCTTCCAAAGTACAAATGAGCTCTCACAAGTGTGTCCTGAACTTGAAATTACACTGGGTCGCTAGTTCAACCTACCATTCCCGTTCGATGCCTACCAGTCTCCAACCTACCATTCTCGTTCGGTGCCTATCGTTCCCACCTACCATTCCTAGCCACCATTCTCACCAAAAATTCCCAACCACCATTCTCAACCACCCATCTACCATCCTTCGTTTCTCCACTATAAATAGAAGGGCCGGGTTCAAAAAAAAAAACTCATCAAAAAAAGAAAAGAAAAGAAAAGAGAATAAAAACACACTGAGTCATGAAATGAAGATTTGTTTCTTTCAAATTTTCAAGTCCTCCTTCTCACAGCCATTTCTCACTATGGCCTCATCATTCTCAACTCTTAGCAACCAATATTGCTTCATAATCCGTCTGAAATCAACCCCCTCATGGTTCGGTAGAAACCCTCTTCACAACATCATTGTAGTTTTGAGATCCAAACAAGTTTTGTTTCTCCTCTTAACGACCACAGTTGTTCGTAAAATTATTCATAACAAGGTCTGCACTTTGGTTTCATGCTTCCTCGGATTTGGTTGGCCAGGGAATCCAAGTCCAGCAGAAGCACCTGTTCCTAACCTCAGGTCTCCCGTAGTCTCTTTCCAATTGCTTGGTCTTCCAGTAGAGGCAGCGGTTCGGAACAAACAGCAACTTGGCTGGTTTTTAAGACCGGAATCACAAGTTGGCTCCATCTTTCATTTTTCTGTGCTTTTCCAACAAGTAGCAGTAAATGAAGATGGTAAAAAGTGTTGCTTCATCCTACAAATTGTCTTCCATCCAACATTTGAGGCAACCTTCAAGGCACCAGCTCATCAGAGTTTAGCCTTTGGAGCTGGTAAATGGTTACCAGAGCCTTATTCCATGTTTCCACCACTATGGGATTCAAAGGTCATCATTGCTGGTACCCCAAAACACATTTTCTGGAATTACTCCAACTTAAAGCTAGCTTGAGGTATTTCAGAAGATACTCTTCTGAAATTACTTCAACTTAATGTCTGTCGGTTTGGTCCCATTACACACGCACATTCAATTACTTACTGTCAGACCCCATGCAACATACAGGGTCAGCACCATGGTGGTGTGTGTTTCACCCATTCGCTTTGCTTCATCCTCGTTTTCTTCACCACCAACACCATCATCCCCAGGATCCATAAGCTTCTGAAATTACCTCAACTTAACCTGAGTAAAACAATGACGCATGCACACTCAACCACTTTCCCATATGGCCTCACCGTAATCCGAAGTATACTCTTCTGAGATGACTTCACCAGCGGTTCTTAAAAACATGAGGCTAGCCACATGACTCTGTATGTTGTACCCATCCAACATCTTTACCTCTTCCCCATCTTCCACACCCTGTGATCGCCGCCAACGATCCAAAAACACTCTTCTGAAGTTACTTCAACTTAACCTCTGCTGAGAAGGCTCGGTCACGCAAGTACATTCAAGTACTCGTAGACCTCTTTTCGGTCTCATCAAAACCTTTCATATGGGTGGGTCTACTCCTCGAAAATTATCTCATCCTGCTGAAAGCTCCACCACCTTCAACTACTTCACTTAAAAAGTCAAGTGTAAAAGTCTGTTTTCGAAACTTATTCTCACACCACACTCTGAAACTGTGTGTGTGAACGAGTCTCGAGGGGGCATTTGTAGAGAAGGAAAATTCCCGACCTATCACAAGCTGACACGTCACACTACCAAGACCACAAAATGCAGCCAATTACAAAGCGCCACATGCTGCTGCTAGGTTTTACTATCACTATTCAGAAGCCAACAGAAATTCGCCAAGTGTCATACAAAAACCAATCATGCATCAGCTCATGTAAGCAATGACATAAGCAGTCTCGCACGTGTAAGCGATGACACAATCAGTCCAGCATATGCAAGCGATGACATAAGCGAACCAATCAAGCTCTGCCACGTGTCACCAATCAGACTCCGCCACGTGTCGCTTACCTACCCTAAAACTCCTATAAATAGAAGCCTTCCTAAGCCATTTGGGAGGACACCAAAACCATTTGAAGCACTCAGAAGTCCAGAAGCTCTGCCGGAACCAAGCTCTAAAGCCTCCAAGAACTTCAAAAACTTCAACTTCGAATACGAAGAACATTCGAAGGAAAATCATCCAAATCATCCGCCTAGATCCAAAAGTTTGCGGGAATCAAGCCTAAAGTGTCCGAAAACATCAACAAATCACAAATCAGTGAAGCTCTACGGATTCAAGCCCCTAAGGCCCCGAAGAACTTCCACCACAAACCAAGAACACGAAGAACGCACGAAGAACATGAAGAACAAAGAATTTCTAACAAGCTCATAGCCAGAGATTCATTGGAATTCTGTTTCAAAGGTCTTCAATCCATTCTTCAGCCAAATTGAAGTATATTTGGTGTTTAGATCAAAATCACATTACCACAATTTCAATCAACAAATCTTTCAAGGAGATCGAATCAGAGGATCACTCTTTTGTAATCACAGAGAATTGTACTACACAATCATCAATACAAATTCACATTTGTGCAACTATTTTACTTGTTTGATTTATTTCAAACTAGAAATTTAGTCGTCCACAATAGTCTAACATATTTGTTCTCGCCATCCATAGCAAAATTCCTTGTGATGTTAGAGGACATAAGAGTTATTCGCTGTGGAAAAATTGAAGAAATCCTTGCAAGAGCAAGAGAAGAAGAGGAAGAAAAGGACGTTCTGTTCCACAAAGTGAACAAAATCTTGCTTTTGGACTTACCAAATCTGAAGTGCTTTTGCAATGAAGCCAATGCTTTAGAGTGGCCATCGCTGAACGAAATAACGGTAATTGGTTGTCCTAGTTTGAGCACGTTTATTCCATCTAATCTAAACACACCTAAGCTAGAGGGAGTATACGATGAAGAACGAGAAGCCTTTCCATGGGAAAAAGAAAGAACGTGTTATTGGAAGGGAGAGCTGAATGCCACCATAGAGCACATCTTCAAAGGAAAGGTATGGCACATTCTCACCACAAATATCTCACTAATGGGTGAATTTTAACTAATTAAGTATTTTAACTCTTAAGTATGATTGCACTATATAATTTGCAAATACTTTAAGCTTTTATTAATTTATAGATAAATTAGACCCCTGTTTTATTAAAAAGAAAAAGTAAATAGATAAAGGAAGGCAGCAAAACACAATTTACATATATGAAAAAAAATGTCTTGAAAAACAATAGCATTTTCACTTACGATCAAATATAGTAGCAACAATCATTTTTCTGATAGCACATATTATGATTACTTAAATCACATATATATTTTATTCTTATGAGAAAAGCAGGCAAATCATGAGACACAGCAAGAAGAGAAAATTGAAACTATTGAGAAGGATATGTGATGCTGGGCAAGACATACAATAGGTGAGCACATTACATTTTCGTATTTCAGTTTAGTATTTAGTTATAATCCAAAAATGCATAAAAATCAAAAACAGATACAACTCTTATATATAGGAGAATCTTTTGCCCTTTTTTAAAAAAATATCTAACAAAATGCCCCATGTCTGAAACTAATTAGGGAAATGCTCCTGTTTTGAAACTCAATTCCCTAAAAATCGAGTTTCAAATGTATAACTAGATTTTTGGAACATCGAGTTATAACGAACATAGACTTAGAAAAAAAAAATTTTGAAACTCGAGTTCCATGTAAAGTACTCAAATTCATGGAACTCAAGTTCCACTTAAATTTTTTCAAGGAACTTGAGTTCCATGAAATCGAGTTCCAGAAATTTTTTTTATTTTTTTATTTTCAGTTCACTATAACTTGATTGTCCAAAAATCGAGTTTTAAATTGAAACTCGATTTTTAGAAAATCAAGTTTCAAAACAGGAACATTTCTCTAAATAGTTTCAAGTATGGGGCATTTTGCTAGATATTTAAAAAAAAAAAAAAAAAAAAAAAAAAAGAGGGCGAAAGCCCATTTTCTCCTTACATATAAATATATGTAAGGCACACCATTGAAACACTTGTTAAGAACTATTTTCATGATCAACAATCATCTACAGTTGGTAGAATTAGAAATCACACGTTGTTTAGAAAGATCACTTTTTCTTTTCTTTTATTTAAGAAAGAAAGAAAAGATGCTAATTAGAAGTAGAACTAGTTGTATTATGTAGGCTTAATGATAAAGTGATTCATTATATGATTAAATTGCAATGATTTTCAAAATCTAGGCGTGTGGCTTTCTTTTGATCTACTACAATATCATTTACTGATACCGTGATTTCCTAAACAATGTTTTCATAACTCAATGCATTGGTGGTGTTGTGGTGCACATTGAATAAGACTCAAATAAGAATCACAACGAACACTATATTAGTTGTCTGCATGCAAGCTTCTGACCATCCACTCAATCGAAAATTATTCAATTGCCCTTATGTTTATACTTATTACCAACTAAATCTCTTAACCATCCTCAGCACACTTGCAAAAAAAAAAAAAAAAGACACAATCACAATGCAACTTGACTCCAATTATCAAGTTATTGGACAATTGAAACCAATCTATTTACCATACTCAGTTGGCATTCAAAAGTATTTATTGAACAATGAGTCCAATACATCTTGTTCAATATAAAGACATATATTGTTAATTATTAGATAATTACTTGTGCACTGACTTCTTGTGAGCTAATCATTTTCATTCTCATGTTGTTGGCTTCTCTAAGACCTTTATATCTCATTTTCAGAGTATTTTAATGATAGTTCTATAAAATATTAAAAAAAAATCATATTTGGTATAACATAATATTTGCTCTAATTTTATATTTATATTATAAGAACAAAACATCCCACTCTAGAAAGTAAGTTAAAATCTTTAAAAGAGTATACAAAATAAAATCATTATAGTTTAAGCTTCCCTTTTCCTCATCATATATAGAAATATAAAAGTGATGACAATAGTTTTATTTAACTCACTATAAATCTAATTTCTCAATTACATTTATATAATAACAGGTTTTATCAACTACATGATGTTCAACCTCAAGTTAGTAAGAGAATATAACGTTGGGATATAAAGAAGGAAGCAGTTTCACAAAACTTATGAGAAGCACATCTACAGCTATGCTCATTCCCAACAGGGCCTTATATTGTTTTCTTTTTGTGCCTTTTATTGTTTTCTTTTTGTTATATAACTAGCCGGATCTATCTTATGCTATTTGTATATGTATTCTGAGAGCACCATTGTGTGATAATACTCTTGTTGTTTTTGTCTATGTTCAATCTTTTATCCATAAGACTCCAGATTTGAAAAACTTGTGTGTTTATTAGCTCTATGTATGCTCAAGTAAATACACTTATATTCATACTAGTTTATCTTCCTGATAATTTGATAGTAACCAAGTTTCTTTGAACTAAAAACAAGTTATATTTAATAAGATCAATATTTTACATTCCTCTCTTTTCTTTTTTCTGTTATGCCCAAGAACAGAGCCACTGTTGGACTAGGGGGCAATAGCCCCCCTAAATTTTTTTTTAAAATATTATTATATATGTGTACTAATTTTTACAATTTTATTTTATAAAATTACATTTTACTCCCCTTAAAAAATATTATTGATTCTTTTAAGAATAATGTTATACTCACAAACTATTTTGATAGCAAATTCTTATTAGTTCACATATGGACCCACTACTTACATCATTTTTTTACTTATTAATAACCACTAATTATCTCAGCGATTTATAAAAATTATATAACTCTAGCATTTTCCACATTTTAGTGATCATAAAAAAAAATTTATAAATTTAAAATCTAAAACAAAATATACCAGCCAAAAAAAATTAACTCAATAACAAAAATTACCAATAGTAAAACTAAAAACAATTAAGTCCAATCAACTAATTTTATCCAAAATAAACAACCATACCCTTTAAAAAATTCTAAACAAAAATAATTTGTTCTTACCCACAAAATTATAAATTATAAATAAATAAATAAAAAACAACTCAACAATTAAGTAGTAGCAGATGTTAAAACCGTCGCACACAACCAACAGTAAATCTGTCCCCCCTAATTCAAAGTTCTAGCTCCATCCTGGCTATGCCTTTCATATATTTCCATGCCCAGACTTTTAGGCTCTCTCTTTTTTCTTTTTTTCTTTTTGACACTGAAAATAATACTAATGAGGATTTACATACAAGTCCTTTTTTCTTCTCTAACTAATTTAAGCCAGAATAAAAAACCAACAGAATGTGGTTGTAATTGTAACATAAGCTATTGTACATTTCTTTATACAGGAAAGCATTAAATCAATTTGATGAAACCCAACCATAGCCAAACTTCCCAGCACATTTCAGCATACAAAAATGACTTTCCACTAAAACCAATCAATACAACCAACCTATGAAATTATCATTGCCAATGAAATTGTGCACAGCAACATATTTACATGTTGTATATGAATAAAGAAAATCCAAACACCAAAAAAAAAAAAAAAAAGGAACTCCTTCACCAATATATAATCTGATTCTGGTATACAAATCGATTACTGTAACCTACATTACAAATACTATCCTATTTTCCTTCCTGGTTCTATTAAACAGCTAACATAATCAGATTATTGGATCTATAGTTTAAACATAAGAAATGAGAATAAACGACCTAGGTAAACATATGTGACACTAGAAGTGCAGATGACAATATCAACAACAAAGAGATCTGCAACTTCCAATTTGATGATCAATGTGACTAATGCATGACAACCCAATCCCAAATGAATTTAGGGTTAAAGATCGGCAGCAAATCCACAGAATGGTGAATCATATGACTGATCCTTTATGAACTCTATGCTTAATGATCATTTGATAGGATGGGTTGAGTCAGTCTTCAAAAGAACTTCATCAGGACAATTTTGTGCTTCTCATTCCCGTGGCCGCGCAAGCCAGAGGGAACTGAGGGCTCGAAGACGAGAGAAATAGTCATTTATTGCAAGAAGTGCACGAGCAGATTGCCTGGTTGTCAATATACGGTGCATTTGTTGCAGTGTTTGTTGACGCAAATTATCAGCCTGGTAATTTTCAAAAAAGGGAAAGAAGCCAAAGTTATGTACAAGTTGCATCAAAACTAGCACTAAGCCTTTTAAATGGTTGATTTGCTTCACCTAGCAGGAGGACAGATTTTGCAGAATTTAAAAATAACAATAATAATAATAATAATAGGAAGTTAATGAAAAGTAATCAGACTCTTTTCTTTTTTGCAGACTCCCCCCACCCTCCATAAAAATTCCCATGCAAGATTAAATGCATAATGCTTTGAAGAACATATACAAATACAACATTTACATGAAGGATTTGGTTTAGTCCTCATGTTCCAAATACCTGAAAACATACCAAACTATTCAATCATTCAGAAAAGTGCAGATCTGGGAACACTAATCCTAATGCTATGGAAACACAAACTGGCTAATTATGAACAAGGAACATAAACTAAAATTTTATAATTGTGCGAGGCCTACATTCCTCAAAACAATTAGACTTACAGATTTCCTACTATTTTACTGAAAATATCAAAGTAGCTAAAGCATTTTAAAGCAATGCCAAGAAGCAATTTTCTACCATATGTAAGGATTATCCTACCACTTCAAATCTAGCTTGTTTTAATATTGAGTTTCATTTCATCATCTTTCCTTCCTAGCAATGAGTGCATGAACCATACTGGGAAAAAAATAAGTGGGATCAAACCATAATAGAAAATTACCTGGCGAAGGAAACCCTCAAGTGTTCCAAGCTTTCCCATGGCCATGGCCATTTGACCCATATAGTTTGCCACATTCCCAGATGATCCTGATGGGCCAGGTGAGCCATTGGCCAATGTCTCAGCCAGGGATTGTTGCAATGCCTCCATGCCTTGTGACAGAGCATCTTCAGCCTGCTGGGATGACTGTTGCAAATTGTAGATGCCTACCAATTGTTGCTCAGTTAAAGGCTCCAATTGATTCACAAGAAGCTGCACCATTGGCAATTCAGTCAAAAAAAGTTACAAAATGAATTTTTAAAAATAAAGAAAAAATAAGTGCTGCCAAGATAAAAACAAGGTGTTAAATATTTTAATTTTGACACATTAAAACAGAATGTCCCAAAAGCGCTTTTTTTTTTTTTTTAAATCACATCATCTACAATACATCCTTTCCGAAAATGCATGATGAAGAAGAAAGACAATGTTGAAATCAGAACGGCAAAATGATAAGAAAATCAGAAGGATTACTAGAAACATAAGAAAGTAGATAATATAGTCCTTACTTCCATGTTGAATATCTTGGACATGCACATATACACCCATGTAGGTTTTCATGTCGCCAACTTAACACAATCAAGGAAAAACAAATTGGGTGGAGCAAAACAAAAAAAAAGGGGGGGGTGGGATATCTGTATACATCCTTCATTATATATGTATGTGTGTATCTAGTGCGTCTTCCCCTATGAATGCCATATATGTTAGAAAAATGATTAAGTGACTAGATTCATCATTTACTTGTTTAAACTTTTGGGATAAGTGGTAGTGTGTCATCCTAAGTTTGAACCTTGTTTTCACTCTACCTCCCATTTAAAAGTTAAAAAACCAACATATTGGCCCTAGTTATTAAGTGAAAATATGGACCCACATGTGAGATGGAGCGTTACAATAATAATTTAAGTAATTAAATTCATCATTTCCTAACAGCTTAAGGTTGTTTTTTAGATAAGTGGAAGTTTATCAATATTTATGGTGAAGAAATGTCAAGTAGATGTCTCATACACAATTAGAGATTAGATCATTCAACTCTAGATTGAATATTGTTAGATTCTAGCAATTAATTGCTCAGTTATAGTGCACCATCACAAATTAGGTCCCAATATGCTCCTCCCACCATGCTCCTTCCAATAGCCAGGCTTGTAGATAAAAAAGAGAATTTAAAATTGTAAAGCAATTCTATCAGCCTTCTACACTCCAAGTTCAAATTATTACTCCATCCATCCCAAATTGTTGGTCTTGTTTTCCATTTTGGGATGTCCCAAATTTTTTCCTGTTTCAAAGCCATTAATCTACCAAGTTTCCTATTATGCTCCTACCAAGCACAAGCACTTTAAACAAGATTTTTTTTTTTTTTTTTTTTTTTGAGAACTTTGTTTAAGGGTAAATTTGGAAACTTCTATCTTTTTAATTAATAGAGAAGACAATAAATAATGTTCTCCAAAAAAGTTGGATTTTCTAAACACGACCAACAATTTGGGACAGAAGTAGTATTATTTTTTTTTTCAATTTCTTTTAACCTGTTAGAAAAAGCAAAATATAGCATTGAGCCTTTGATGCTATGTTAGAAAAAGCAGAGACCTAACTCTTATATCATGTTAGAATAAAAAACAAATTAGGTTAAGAAGAAAGAATATAAGGAATTAACGCAATTCAACCTTAGAGACCTACATCCACAGCAAAAAGGCCCAAAATGACTACATAATTATTACTGAGCTCTATGGTTTTTTAGAAGAGGTAAGTACTTTCAAATCTATTGTCTTCGCTCATGATTATTGCCCTTTATCTTCATGTTTTTTGGTGTAAACGGGGTTCAAACCCCAAATCTCTTATTCAATGATAAAAGGCTTTTTTTACTTAAGATAACTGGAACCCACTATTACTGAGCTCTATGTGTTACAATGAACCCATTGAATAATATATATAGTAAGCTAAGTTTAGGACTAGCCCTAGGGTTACAATGAACTTTTACAAAGATTAGGATTACAGGTAGGATCAAGATTCCTAGTACAATGAACTTGGACTAGGATTATACAATGAACCTTGACAAGAATAATATTGGGCTTTAACTTTTATATCTTTATTGTCTCACTTCAAACTCAATGTGAAAGCTTCAAGACAACTTGTTTGGAAGTTTCGAGACAAATTGAGTTTGGAAGGAAGGTGTGATATGTATTGGGAGAGCAAGTTGCCGGGATAGTATCCAAAATTAAACAATAAAAGAGACCTTTAGTATCCTATTAGAAAGCGCTACATGACTTTAACCATATGCCTCCAATACAAAAATAGAAATTTCTAGAGTTACAAAGCGCTCTCAAAGCTTCAAGCTGAATTTTCATTTGCACACAATAGTTACACTGTTTGTTCACAACAGGAGGCTAAGGGTTTATTTATCTATTAATTCTCTACCTTCATTTGCACATCTCCATCCTGGCTTTAACATAACATTTTTATTACTTGCAGGTGTTCTTTGCAGATTGTCTTTTACGTTTTATGAATTCAACTAAAATGTATACTTCTTATTTTTCTTTTCTTATTTCTGCAACAGTATAGACATATCATTAAACTAGTCCGTAACTCATGCAATGCACAAAAAAGTAACATAATATTTTTTTTTCTTTTTTTTAATCTAAATATGAAATTTTATAATTATGATTATTTTTTTTTTTTTTAATATGGAAATACATATCTCAATATTAGGCATTTATTATAATAGTGTTTACATAGAACTATATATTCTAACATTTATAGAAAATTTAATATGCCAAGATTTTAGTGGAGAGTTTAAATATATAATTAATTCAATTAAAAATATATACATGAGAATTATGACGTGTAAAATTGTGGGACCTCAAAGTTTATATGGAAAAAGGATTTTACTAATGTGTGCCCTGAGGGCACACATTAATTTTCATTTTTGAAAAAAAAAATTTCGAGAATTGAAAAAGTAATGACAACTTTTTCAATTCCCTAGAAAATATTTCCATAAATAAAATGCTTAATGTGTGCCCTAAGGGCACACATTAACCGGACCCATGGAAAAATATAAAAGGTCAACAAAAAGTAAAGCGTCTTTAGTTTTTTATAATATATTATAGATTATAGATTCTTAAGCTATCGTAAGATAAAACACTAAAGAAAATTGCAATAAAGAAACAAAGAAAGGGTAAAAATCCTAAGAGTTGGCACCTAGGGTAAGCAACATATTTGACTCTTCAATAGACTGAATTAAACCTGCTACACACTATTCAAATATGTCACCCCTGCTATTTACAATGTGTTACTCTTGCTCCACAAATTTTGAAGCAATAGTTGTTGGCGCTTGAACTTCTCTTTCAACACAGACAAGTCTTTAAAAGCATTTGCTAGATTTGCTAAGGTTGGCTCTATGGCAAACTGTCCTAGAGTAGTTAGGCTTAAGACCAGAGGCTGTGCAACCAATCATATTGTGCTACTCATTGTTTGTTCCCTTACCTTAGACTGTCTCTCAAACTAGAAAAATCATCCTGATGAGATTGTGATAGATATTTCTTCCAATAGTATTGAGCTAGATATTCCTCTTTGATTTTTGTTCTTCATTTCTTTCCACTCAATAAAGGCAGGCTTGTACAATATAAGACAAAGGTTCTCACTATTTTTTTATTAATACATAGCTCTACCAATGAGTTTCATCTTGGCAAACCTTATCTAATAAACCTTCTTATTTAAAGAATTGGTCTATCTCATGTAACCAAATGTTGAAAATCCATGGGTCTTGATAACCACCAAACATAGGTGCCTCTAATATCACCATAATTCGGTAGAATAAAATTTCAATAAATAATTGAAACAAGAACTTAGACTTCATGAACTACGCTACAGGCGCTCATAGTTTTAAAAACCAGAAACCGGGACCAAAAACAGTTCTTTGACCATACTGGTTTTAAAGACCATGGACTCGCTATTGCAATGCATGGCTTGCACTTCACAAGTTACTGGCTTTGTATTGTCTAAATACCCAGGAAAAGCCCACTGTTTAACTTCGTGGGTCAGACCACATGTCAATTGGGCCTATACTCCAATAATCAAACCATACGGCTTTGGGCCTTCAAAAACCCTCTTTTTTCTCCTTTTACTGACAATTAAAGGAAGCTTGCAAATCAATAAGATTGTTCAGTAGTTGTCCCAATAGATTGGTGTGAGGCTCTCAATTCTCAGACCAAGCACTAGTCAGGACTCTGTCTAATGACATTGTGCAAGGGGGAAGGCTTCCGACAGGTCGCAACTACTCAGCCTGGCTAGCAGTCACGATAGCACATCCTAGCCTTGACTTTTCCAACAAGCTTTTGTCAGAAATGCTTGGCTCAAAGACTAAAGGAGGGACTGCATCATAAGATTTCCAATTGAACCACTGGTGTGAGTAGGCTTTCGCAAAACTTGACATTGTTGATTATGTGGACAAACAGCCAATCAAATATGTAGTAGCATTCCTGTTTTATCATTGTTATGAGTATAAAACTAGGGGCAAGAGAGTAAACTGTATGTAGACCTATATATATCAATAATATGTTATACGTTAGGGTTATATCAAGTCAAAATGGACCATTAATGAATTTTCAATAGCGGATATATCTGAATCCTTATTAGACTGAAACGACTTCCATTATTGATATCAAACCAATAGCGATTCATACAAGATAAATCTTCTGATAGATAATTGGGCCAAAAAATGTTTGGAGTTGAGACCAAGAAAGATAGAAAACCTGCAAGTCAACACCTAAGGTTGATTGGAGGAAACACTAGACCATTTCGCAAACTTGACATTGTTGATTATGTGGACAAACAGCCAATCGAATACGTAGCAGCATTCCTGTTTTATCATTGTTATGAGTATATAACTAGGGGCAAGAGAGTAAACTGTACGTAGACCTATATATATCAATAATATGTTAACGTTAGGGTTATATCAAGTCAAAATGGACCATTAATGAATTTTCAATAGCGGATATATCTGAATCCTTATCAGACTGAAATGACTACCATTATTGATATCAAACCAATAGCAATTCATACAAGATAAATCTTCTGATTGATAATTGGGCCAAAAAATGTTTGGAGTTGAGACCAAGAAAGATAGAAAACCTGCAAGTCAACACCTAAGGTTGATTGGAGGAAACACTAGACCATTTAAAAGAATTCCCAAGGAAATTTTACTAATAAAGCCAAACTGTAAACTTTGGAGTACAATAGTGTGATTATATAGACTACTATAACTTAACTAAATGCAATTGACTTACAGAAACCCAATTATCGAATTACAAAATATGACTTCGACTTAAGAAATTAAACAAAATACTAATAAGCTAATTAAATAAGAAGAACTAATATAAGAGCCAACTTACCAATAAAAAACAATTGAATTCTAAAAGTAAATAAAACTAAGTTAAAAGATAAAATCCCACATCATGAGCTCACACATATATGCTTTATATTCTTATGTACAAACTAATGATCTTCCAACTCATATTTGCCCGCAATTCAGAACATCAAGTTTTATACTCATACAGTTCTTATTTCTACCAAAAATGACTTCAATTCTCAAGCTGAGAAACAAATGGTCTTTGGACCAATATGGCATCTCTTGCCCCTTAAACAAGTGGTGGAGCGATATCAGTTCCAATCCCATGAAGGAATGTCAATCCTATTGTGTGTTTGTGTGAAGCTTAGAAACCATTTGTGCTATCCAAATAATACATACAGCATTACATCAATTGCACACACAAGCAATGCTCAGTTATTTTTAAGAAAACATAGTTGTGTCAAACATATTCTTCTCCCACTTTATCACATTACAAGGCTACAGAAAACATGATAATTGTGTCAAACACATTCTTCTCCCACTTTATCACAAAATCAACTACAACAGCACATAGAAATTATGAAAAGGAAACTGACCTTGAGGAGTTCAGATGACCGGAAGCCACCAATCCACATAAAACACCGCTCCGCTGGAGTCTTCCACATTCCTGATAATATGTGGAAAACATCAGCCTTTGCTGCAATCCCTTTCAGCCTGAAAATGTCATCAAAGTGTGCTGTAACATTGTCAACTATAGTGCGAAGCTCTGTGTCGCCAGCATGTGAGTTGACTGCAGCCCTGAGCTCACTTATATGCCTGTTATGCTCCTCAAGCCACCATGCATACTCTACATCAAATGCCAAGGCACCTATAGAAACACGCAATCAAGAAGACAAATTTTAACCATAAAAGATCTGCTTCATGGAACTATAATCTGAGCTTTTTTTTTTAATAATTACTGCACCATAAAGTTCTTAGTCAGAAAAGCCAATGCAAACAAATAATTAACAAAATAAAATTCCATAACCACCACCCAACCCTAGATACCGTTTATGTGCACCTTAGTGAAAGCCAGAAAATGCTGAAGGATACTTGCCTTCAGGCACAAACTTGTCAGTACATACCTCCTCATTGGAATTTATGCATATGGAAAGAGCCAAAAACAGTTTGTAGGTGGGCCTGTTCAAGTTGGGTCCAAGAACACAACCCATCTTACATACCTTTTTTTAGGGACCGTCTTATATACTAGATTTTGATATCTAACCACAATTTAAAATTTTACATCGAAGTTAAGAATTACAAAAAACATGTAACATAACCATTATTATTAATAAAGAGCAACAAGAATTATATTCCAAGTCATTTGACTCAAATCACAAAATGCATTTATTATAAAAAGAGAGAAATTTGGGAGACTATTCTTATCACACATAAACGTGTATATAGTAGACTAATATCTAGTATTCCAAAATATTATGTAAATTGGACCTTGGAGAAGCATACAACCATGTCAAGTTAGAAATTTCTTATACATGTTGGAATGACGTGGTTTTTGGGCCCAAGGGAGAAGGTGGATCTACTTTAGCATTAATTATTAGATTATCTATTCTTGTTGATGGTAGTCCAAGTGGATTCTTTGCCAGTTTACGGAGCTAACATCAAGGAGATCCTTTTATGTGTGATTTTAATGGATGCCTTCCTTAAAATCTGAGGTTAATTACATTTTACCACTTCACATTTGATTCATTTTCATATTGGCCTTTAAAGTTTCAAAATTTTCAGTTTGACCCTCCACATTTAATGTAGTTTTCTATTTTCACCTTAGCAATTCATGAAAATGAAAATTTTGAAACATAAAAAATGAAAACAGCCCCCAAATTTAAGAGCCAAAAGTGTACTTTAGTCTTATATTAATGGGTTATTGGCATGATGGGGAGGGGTGGTGATGCAGGAAACACAAGGAGATTTTTATTTTAATTTAGTCTTATTTATCTTTGAAAGTCAAATGTATTTTTATGTTTTAGGTCCTAGAAGTTTATTAGGCTATTAGTATTTGGAAGCAAGGTTATTTTTGTAATACAGCAATTTCACCAATTAGAATTAGGGTTTAGTTTTGCCTATATAAGCAAACTATTGTACTCCTCTTGGAGATAGTTATGTTTCAATGGATTAAAAAAAAATGGCCCTATGGTCTTTTTGGTTTGGTGTTGACTCCAATTCCACCCTAGATGTTGACTCCTAGTGGTTTTTCTGCTTGGTGCTGACTCCTGTGTCATTTTTGGTAACAGTGCTTCAGTCCACTTACAGCAGTACCGTAGGTACGTAAAGTGTAAGAGCCAAACTTCAGGGTGCTCCATATATCTCTAGGACATGACACTATAAGCGCAAGAGCCAAACTTCAGCCCCATGTAGAACCTTTTTTTTATGAATCAGCCCCATATAGACCTAAACCAAAAACCTACATCAAAAAATAATAAAAACAAGGAATGGATAATAAAAAGACACCTGTGCTACCATTAGATCAAAGACAATGAGCAAATAGAGATGGCCATGATTTGGAAAGCATTTAGCATTACTTACCCCCAAAAACTAAGTATCTAGCATTAAAAGTTCATAATTTAAAGCCCGAAGCCCAAAACAAAACTAGAAGTTGAGAAAACAACTAACGTAGAGAATTAATTGGAATGTTCTCTAAAAAACTGATCATAAAGGATTCATAAGATCAATTCAAGTTTAATTAACTAATTATAAAAACTTTAACAACTAAGCTTTCTCTATTTTGTACCTTCGTTTGAGGGAGAAATAGTCACTAATTATGCCAGAAAAAGAGTTCAGATTCAAAGAGACTGCAGTTGAGCAACCCATGAAGGTCATGAAAGAAAGATGATGTAGGACGAGATCGAAAAATAGAGATAAAGGGAAAAAGATAATGAAAAAAGGAAAAAACCTATGCTTCACCATCTAGAATCTGCCTAAAAACCCTAGGCATCACCACCTAACAAAGAGAAAACATTCTCTAATCATAAAAATTCTTTTCAGATTGTACCGCTTTCACAATTACAAAAGCCACAATTTTAATAGGGCTAAATTCTAATCATGCCACAATTAAAACCCATAATATCCTCAATAACAAAAAAGATCAAATTCAATATATATACTCGATAAAGTAGGCAACTATTGGTAAAACCTACAAGCAACTGACCCCACCTGCCAAAACCAGTTACCAAGCAACCTCGGGGCATTCACCCCTGACTGGTTAAGGGGGAAGAAAAACTAGTTCAAAATCACAATAAAGACCAAATTCAAAATTCAAATTCAAAAAATAAAAAATTAGTTAAAAATTCAAAAATAAAATCTGAAATAATAAATACTGAATTTATTTTGGTGCTTCTTGCATCAAAAGACAAACACAATGACATCAAGATGGATGTTTAGAGAATTTCCCTGGGACAGAATTAGTTCTCCAACTTTCAGCCTTTGGAGCACGCCCCAATTAGGTCCAACATAAATGAATCTACATGTCAAGTTGATTTCAAGTAGGCAAGCCAGTAAACTATTAGATTTTTTTTTTTTTTTTTTTTTTTTAAATGTTCAATGCTGGTTTGAGTTGTCATGTAGTTTAGCAAAGAAACATGAATGAGCTACAAAAACACCTTGGCATGTTTAAAACCCTTGATGGGTTAAGATAAGCAATCCACTTGAGGTGTCCACATCAAATTGTACATTGAGCTTGCCTGCGCAACTAAGAATTTAAGCGAATTTTATCATAAAACTCAGTAACTCGCATATTTCAGCTACAACCACATGGTTACATTTTTAAGGACCTTAACGCGCAAAATAATAAGAATATGATTCTAAAGTTTTTAGAGACATTAATTCTGTGATCAATTTTCCAAATTAAGGCACACAATCCATAAAGAATCAAAAGGAAAAAGAAGTTTAGATACCATTTCCGCTCATTGAATGGGATTGGTCTCCTGAGCTTGAAATGAATATGCCCTTGAAGAAAAAATATCATTAAAAACATGAGAACAATGTCCCAAGCCATCACATTGAAATGTCAAAAGGATAAAAGGAGTACTGCACTTAATTGAGGATAACATTGTCAAACCTGCTGGCGGGCTCGCTGGAGCTCTTGCTCTAGTTGAGTTAGCTTTAGGCGGCTACTCTCAAGTTGTTGCACATACGCCTAAAAATTTAAGTAAAAACAAGTTGTTGCATCTTATACACAAACTATTAGAAAATGAAGCAGCTTGCATTCCAGCATATGCAGCAATTATAATTGAAAGCACAGCAACATAACAATGACAACAATGTTCATGAAGAGAAAAGAACTGAAGACACAAAAGGGCCTACTTTTTTCCTTAATCGGCTTTTTCTGGCAGCTTCACGATTTTGAGCAAGCCGGCGTAAAGTCTGCAAAATTTTGATTTGAAATTTTCTGAATATATATTGTTTAAATCATATTGATCTGAAATTATCTGAATATACATCATTTAAATCATATTACCTTTTGATCCCCTGATTTCTCTTTTGATTTGTCACTGGAATCAGAAGCCGCAACAGCAGCCAATTGACCCCTTTCATGCTGCACAAAGACAAGGAAGGCACAAACTTAAAGTCACTGCCAAAGAGCAGCCAAGCTTTTTAATGAAAAAGAAAGTTCTTACATGCAATTTTCCTATCTTTTCAAAAGCAAAGATAGTTCTCATTAAAGAATTATTAACATATGGATCTAATGAAATGGCATATTACTTTTTAGCATCAATTTACTACATAGCAGCATTACTACAAGGTATTTATAGATGACATGATCTACAGAAAGCTGAATAAGATGAATAAACAATGAAAGAGACATCACCCTTTGATTCTTGTCGTCCGTGTCATCTGTTGAGGTATCAGTCCTGGGGCTTGCTTCTGCCATCGTGGACTCCCCCCAGTTCTCACGATGGCCACCAGATGTAGAAACTAGATTTGATTGTGATTCTTTTTGTAGTGATAAAGTCTGAGACCCCACAATAGCAGCAGATAGATTTATATCTGAAGATGCAAGTGACTAAATTCCACAATGCAGGAGAAAGGAGAATAGAAAAACAAGTGCTTAGTATTAATTTTATCAAACTTGAAGCAAGTAACTGTTACGGAAATTGAAATAATTACCTTATTTAAAGTGGCAAATTGAACTTCTGTACCTAGTGTCTGGCTACTTGACTTCATCTGGTTATATAGGGGATCTAAAAGCCAATAAAATTATCAAATAGGGAGAGAAGATGGTTAAGAAGCATGTGACATTCAACATTAGAGATATGCATCCTAATATTATATAAAGCATGTTAGTATATTTCACAAACAACCCTTAAGATTCATAATACAAACTATTACATGCATGACCAAATTGCAATCCAAGCAGCTCAAAAACCATGGAACAGTATTTTCTGTGATTGCAATTCCTGTACTTCCTGAAATTATGCCTTTACAAGCTCATACTTCCGGGGAAGTCTAAGAAAAGATGAATAAGAAAGATTTATGCAGAAGGTCAAAATGAATCCTTAAGGCAATATTTCTGAGCATAGGTCAAAATAATTACAAATAAATTGATCCACAATAATCATCCTACAACACCAGGATGTAAGGTCATAGCAATTTGTGGACATGGTTATTGGGTTAAGTACATAGTCATGAGGAAAAGCCTCAGGCAATTTATATCTATAAGCTTATTTACAACAGACAATATAGACATTTTAGGACAATACATGAGTTTCTCATGCTACATGGAAAATAAGGAGAGACTGGAAACAATGCTTTCTACTAAAGACTTTAGCAAGGCATATTTGTTATGCACTTATTCAAGTTAAAGCAAAAAAAAAAAGGATGAAAAGAAAAGAAACATTGTATGATTGGTAATTGAAAGAACCACAACAAGATTAATCTAATTTGGTCAAAGATTGAATTTTAGCCACGTACTTCTACTTAGGTCAACAGCATCCTCTATGCGAAATCCAAGTGATTGCTCAAAAGTTCCGAATTCTGAAATTCGAGAAGAACCAATGGCGTTTCCTTCTGTGCCACTGAAAGCCACAAGATCATCAAACCACCCGTAGTAACAAAGAAAAAAAATAAGAACCATAAAAAGTAATATAATCCATATTCCCTAGCCAGGTACTAAAAGCTAAAAGTATGTTAAGAATTCAACAAATCCACCCACAAAGATACACATCCATATAAAGCCTCTATATGTTCAAAGCATAATTGAACTTTCAAACATAATTTTCAGTCTCATAAAATCACCACAGTATAGACAATTACTATTGAATGATTACGAATGACTCAATTCATCAATCTTGATATGCTAATCCTTTTCAACCAAATATTTGATCACATTTTCAATATCCTATTATTCCCAAATTAAGAAATGAACTTCCAAATTTTAAACTCATACTAATTTGTAGAAGACACATTATGAAAAGGAAATAATCTGGAAAGGAAAATGTACACCTACATGAATAATGAGACGACACCTTAGCACTAGGATGATCTGATAAAACACCTAAACTATGATAGTTGATTGAAATAGTTGTGTTCGTAGACTAGGGAAATAATCAAGTTTAGCAAATTTTACTCTATTTTTTCCCTGTTGACATATAATCGCACAACCATTGATTGAAATCCCCACACTTTTCCCCACATTTTTTATTAATTTGAAATAAAACATATTCCTACACTATCAAAAAAGGTTCCCACAAGTCTCTTAAGGCATCATTAGAAATAATAACATATTCTGTTTTACTCTTATTATTTTTACTTATCAAAAATAATAACAGTAAAACAGAACTTCATAATCTTATATTTTATTCTGTTTCTCATCATCAGAAAAAAAAAAAAAAAAAAATGGGGAACTCATCACAACAAAACCAAGTAGCAGAATGGCATTAATGGAGCATTTTCACCTCATATCCCATTTAATAACGCAATCAAAAATCTTATTCTAAATTTCTTTTTCTTCTCCTATACTTCCTCAGCAACATAATTTCTAAATCTCAGCAGCAAACCAAAGTTACATTATAGTAGTAAAATCCATTTCATCACCAGTATTAAAACAAAGCTTGTAAACTATCCCAGAAACTTGTATAAAAAAAAAACAAGAACTAAGATGAGGCATTAAAAACCAATTAAACTTTACGGCCAATGAAATTTAACAGTAAAATTCAAATCAGAGGTGTACTAACAAATAGTAACAGAAGGAAATTTACAGGGAATTAGACGTGGGTATAGCAGGAACGAAGCTCGGCATCCCGGTCACAACTTTATTAGCATCTTCTGTTCCAATCTTCACTGTTCTACTACCCATGAATCACCATCACCATGATCATCAAATTCACCACCTTATCCCCCTCAAAACAAAACCCAAAAATCTTAAAACCCCTTTACAAAATCAAACTAACCAGGAACTCCAAAATCACAGACTACAGTACAAGTAGCTTCTCAAGCCAAGTCAAACTACCACTTCACCTTCTATTCCATACCATAAGAGCAAAGATGCAACTTTTACCAAACAAACACAAGCTAAAACTCAAACCCAAATCCAAAATCGAACCAACCAACCAACAGAATCAACCAGCAAACCTTAAAATTCACAAACTAAAAGTACAACAAAAGACCCTCTAAACCTTAACAACCCCTTCCAGCACCAAATTCACCAAAACCACCACAAACTGCATAGAAAAAACAAAAACTTGAAGCAGAACTAACACTAACCCAACACATAAACCAAAAGACCCAGTGCTTGAAACACCGATTTATCACTATTTGAGCAACACCCAGAAGCTGAAAATGAGAGAGGAGCCCAAAAGAAAACTGAAAACCCTAGCCAGTGAGCCTTTCTTGCAGATAAATACTACTCCTCTAATAACTTACTTTGACTTTTTGATCGTATACTCAAGAATACAGTATTTTATACAACAACAACCTCTCTCTCTCTCTCTCTCTCTCTTACATTTCAAACAGACCCACCTTGAATTTTGAGCTTTTTTTTTTTTTTAGTATTCTATTTTTTTTTTTTTTTTTTAAGAGAGAGAATGGAACTATAGAACTTAGAAGAAGAAGCGTGACGTTCAGACTATTCCAATCTAGCTTCATCTGTCCTTTTCCTCTGTCTACTTTTTCCCATTTTTCAAAGCCACCAGTTTTTTTTGTATTTGTATGTACTTTTCTACTCTCATTGTGGTGTTTTTTTTTTTTTCTTTCTTTTACTGCTTTGCAAAAATGTATGTACCTTTCTTTTGTGTCCGATACTTTGGTACATATCAGAACTTTCCCTCTCAACTTTGTCATAATGTCATTGAGTACCCCTCTTTCACTTCCCTGTGACTGGTCTCCTCCTGCAAGCTTTTTATCTCCCAATCATCTGTTTCAGTGTTAGAATTGTAATTGTCTTTATGGGCCCGCGAATATACACCAAAAAATGCTAGAGTTAAAAATTATTTTACAATTATTTTATAAATTGATAATATATCAATATCCACATCAGTTATTTTAATACTAATTACACAATTCTAGTTAATTTATTATACTCATTCAAATTTTAGAAAATTGTAATTGTCTTTAGAATTTTGGAAACATTATGGCCCCATCAGTGTACACCGAGTAATGTTAAATCTATAAATTATTTTACAATTTTATATGGTAATGTGATGTTCACATCAGTATAGACCTTTCTCGTAGACCTATGAATTATGAGCCATGCAATAGAAAGAAATTCTTTTGATTTTTTATAATCTTTTTTAAGGCAACTTTAATTTTAAGTTTTAAAACAATATTAAACTAACAAACACTTGAAAGTATAATACCTCGATGGCACCGAAACAAGCTAGTCTTTGAGAAATACTCCATAACTCCACCCAAATCTAGATCAAGAAATCAATAAAGCCTCTAATTCCTACCGTGTTGTTTGGCTCTTTGCTACTCCCACACTCACAGCTTCTTGGTCACCTCTAGCCCAAGACTGGATAAAGATTAATTTTGATTTTTTCTTCATAGATCAAGCAAGTATCTTTCATATTTGCAGTCAATAAGGGCTCCCAAGGCTCGATCCTATCCATTACCACCGAAAAAAATCTTCTTGTCCCCCTCTACTTAAGCTATTCTTCTTGCCATCTCTGCTATCGCCTATAAGGGAGGTTAAGTCCTTATGTTTAAGGAGACACCAAAGTAGTGATCGAGACTCTTAACAATCCTTCTACGCTCTTAGGTTGGGATTTTCAAGTTATCATCACTGATACTCTTTCTAATGTTTTTATATGAGATGTAATTTTCTCTTTTTGTCTCACATCCATAGTAGAAACTAAATTAAAAATAATTTTTCATAGAATTTAAAGTACGACCATAAAAGGGGTGGGAAGAAAAAGAGGATGAGAATTTTATATTCCTCCAAACATACAAAGAAAATTAAAGGGAAAATTAATGAGATTTAAAATACATGGATGAGTAGACAACCAAATTTGTCTTAATTAATTATTTTAATTTCATATATAAGGGTGTAATTATATATATATATTTTTTTTTTTCTTCTTTCATGACACAAGGGAAAGCATAATTTTATTTTCAATTATCTATTTTTCTATCAGTTTTATAAAAAATTTATAATAGAAATTGACCTTATTTTTTTTTAATATAAATAAAAAAGGTGAGTGCATTAAGAGTTTTGCTACTCAATTGGAAATGTGAGTGCAATCAATTGTGACTATCCTATTAGGAGTGATAAAAACTCATCTACTTATTAAGAAATCAATATCGTAAGTACTTTTTTTATAAATATAACTAATAGAAAATGGTCATGTCGTTTGCATATAACCACTTTACTATAACAAAAATCTTTTTAAATATTATGTGCACAACATATGATCATTTTTTTTTTAATTATCTTAAGTACCTAGATGAAAATTGATCCCTCATTTAATTTTATTTTTCTTCTTCCCTTTTTGATATCCCTCATGTAAATTGAATCATGTTATGATCTCAATCACATCGAGAACCCCAATATAATTGCCCCTTAATCGGAACAGATATCATATCATCATCATGTCCTATACTCATTGACTTGGTATATTTTCCTTCTTTTTCACTTTCTACTATATGTATACCAAATTAACCTTTTTTAAACCATCATACATTTTTTCTATTTTTCTCTTTATCCGTATAATATAGTTTCATTTCTACGTCCCCACAAGCAGTGCAATTACATGTCAATTATTCCAAAGACTCTCTTTTATTGACCCTTTTTATAAATTGTAAATAAAGTCATTCAAAGGCACAAACTAGTCAACTTCTTTGGGTTTGGGGGTAGGTGAGGACAGGGGGCAAACTACAATTTCAATGAAATTACCACTCATTTTTTATATTCTAAAAATCCTTAAGGGCCATCCTTGATACTTTTCAAACTTTCTCTTTTTTCTCACATAAAAAAATTAATAAAATATTTCCGCAAATGGATCGGTTACAGACAGTGAATCACACTGGTACAACAAAAACCGAGCCCTTCAAAAAATAAGCCCTTTGAGTCTTCAAATTTACAATATGACCACTACGCCGTGATCCTTTTGTCTGATTAAGAACAATGGCAGTTCTGTGATTTTGACCAACTTGAGGGTTCGTACAGTGGCATGGGAACATGTGAGGTTAGTTATGTAAAATGGTATCGTCATTGAACCAATAGCAGTCTTTTATATTGCCGCGCCGCCCGCAAAGAAGCTTACAGAACTTCTTTTAATGAATTAAATGACTATTATGCCCTTAAGAGTAAAAGTCAAAATTGATTACTTTGGATCAAAGATATGGCCCCCATTTCATATTTGATATTTATTACCAGCTCCCTACACGTGATGCTTGTTGAAAATTGCAATAGAAAATAGTTTATATATATATATATATATTAAGGGGTGGGTTGGTTAACATGATCCATCAATGATCCAAAAAAGAAAAAAGAAAAAAAAATGATTCATCAATGAATGGCATGCGTCCAATTGTTTTTTTTTTATGAAATCTTTTTGTGTCAACTAAGAATTTTAAGATGGACTCAATTTAATACCAAAAAAATAAATTTATTATAAATATTTTTTTATGATTTAATTGTTACAATAAAATGATAAAATGGATTTGAATCCTGAATTTTTTCCCTTTTAATGACAACGTCATTAAATTACAAAACTTATAATAAAATATATTAATCTTGTGAGCTAATGATAAAAGGCAATTAACATCAAATAAACAAAATTCATATGATTATATTTTATTAATTAAAGATTGTTAAGCCAACTGAGTAAGTATTAGGAGTTCTTTTTATTTTTTTGGAGAGGGAGAGCTGTTGTTTTGAAATTGTTGTTCCTAAGAACAATAATTAATAAATAAATTGAATTTCATAACATTCAACATATCATATAAACTATTAAAATTCACATAAATTAGAATTTACTTAAAATTAGAGAATAGTGGAGAGATGTTACATTGATGATGCTTTAATGTAATCTCATAACATAAGAATAATTTACCGTCAATTCGTGAATTTTTTTAGATGACAGAGTTGAGGCGTGGACCATGTTATTGTCTTGAGACAATACACACCGTCCATGGGTTTTCAAGTGTAGTAGACTAAAAACATTGTGCGCGTTGCTCTCAAGATATAACAACCCAGCCACTTTGCTAATTATCTTTACAAGTATACACAGATTGTAGGATATAAAGCTCTCAAATAGTACTTTCTCATTACCCAAAAATAGTGTAGTAGGAATATATATATATATATATATATATATATATTTATTTATATTTATATTTATAACCATTCCCTTTACCACACATATATATTAGAAGTGGGAAAATTCATTAGAAGCATTGTGGTGAAAATTGATTTAATCACATCAACAATATTTTGGCAACGATTAGAACAAAATTGAATACTAATCAAAGCTTGGCAATTAATGATTAGTTTAATATATCATTAGCCACCAATGTTCAGCAAAAAAAATTTAGCAAAAAGTTAGATAAGCTGTTTCCAAATGAATGCTTTGTGTTAACTTATGATTAATATATAAATTGACAACATATACTCAAGTGCTTGTAATAAACTCACGTAAAAGTGTTGAAATCTTATTATGGGTTGACACGTCAAAAAAAATGTGAGTTTGGAAATGGTAATAGATACGTAGGCGGACTGCTACTTTTAGGTAGGGTGAGTTTTGAAAAAAAGAAAAAAACAAAGAGGAAGAGCAAGGATTCTCTCCGGTCATTAAAGTGTTTGAATGGTTAAGGATCAATCATGAAAAGACATGTGAACAAATTATTTATTGAGGCACATCTTTTTTTATGGTCAATTCTCAATGATTTTCGTTGTATGATTGAAGGGTTTCAATTGCTTATGACCAACTTTAGCCTATTAATTATGTATTATGTATGTTATTTTTAACTTAAAAAAAAGGCCAAGCTTATTATGGCCAATTAGAGAAAATTTTGTCTGACTAAAAAGATCAGGTATGAACATATCGAGCTGTTGTAATCATGTTGAATAAATTTATATATGGTAACTATATTATTTTCTTTTATTATTTTTTTATAAACTAAAGGTAACTATATAAACATAATTTATTAGTTTTATACATTTGTCACATCACACTCAACATAAATTTTCCAATAACAAGGCAGGTGGCACTCATCTTTCTTGGTAGGAACTATTGTTTAGAGGCCTTGTGTTAATTTAAATTCTCCCTGTCTCTCTTTAAACAGGTCATGGAGCCCAATTACTTGTCCCATGTGACAGAGGGAGTCCTCTTTTCCTTTATTTATTCAAGTCTTCCCAATTGGTAATTATATTTAGATTAGAGTGCGATTTTGTTTCTTAAATTACATGTTAGAATGTGAATTCATCAATAAAATATTGACTGTGTCAATTTAGCACTTGAAGCTAAACAGACCTCAATTTAATTCTTATTTTTTATTAACATAATTATTCTATTGAATAATTGCTACGCTTTTCATGACGTCTATATAATATATTGACATAACATATGATATCATATCATATATTAGTCTTTCAAAATTGAAAAATATACAAATCTAATATTTTCAAAAATAATAGATAAATTGAAAACACTATTGTTAATAACATATCATGCCACGTGTTTGAACATATTATTATTTTATGAAATCAATATGTGATATAATGTGGTTTTCAGTTAGTTCAACTGGTAAAATCTCTTGTAGTGGAATAAGAGATCTTGAGTTCGATCTTACGTTTGCACCAAAAACTAATTAATGTCTTAGTCTAATAATAAAGAGCATTGTAGGTTAATAATCATCTCTCAAAAAGCATGCAGTTTTGGTGTTGGCGTGTGAGTATATTCTCTTATCTCATCTCCCTTCTCCTATATATGTGTGTGTGTGTTTCTCCAAAAAAAAAAAAAAAAATCTCTCAAAAAAAGAAAAAAAATGTTAACTAATGAAGCATACCTTTTTTTTTTTTTTTTTTTTGGTTGTTGAGAGAAATCTAATGTAGCATGCTAATTGCTAACATTTAAAAAATATGTATATAGAAAGTGTTTTTGCATAAGTAATTGTTGTCCAAGTAATAAATTCAGAACAAGTTAAGAATTATATCGGAGTGTTTTCTTTATTAAAAAAAAACTTTAAATTAAATTAAATTAAAATAATAGATAGTTTTTTGGGGTCAATGTTCAAAGCTTAAGTGCAAGTACGTTCCCTCAAAAAAAAGAAAGAAAAGAAGTGCAAGTACTTTTTTTTTAGTACTTGAGTTGTGTCCAATGCAAAGGATATGTACATCATGTTCACCTTCCTCTCCTGGTTGTTATCAACGAAGCTCACGTCTAATTTCTCACACTGTTCAATCTTTGGATAGGTCATATATAGTAGTATGAAGGCACTAAATACAGAAGAGATGTGAATTTCATTGTTCTTTCTTCTGATTAAGCGCTGTATAGTCTGTATTAGTATATGTAAAATATGTGAAAGAATAAAACTCATTCTGGTTGGGTGTAACAATTAGCATTATTGGGTCTTTTCATAGCCACTAAACCTTCATTGATATAAAATTAAAAAATATATATATGGGTTAATCAGCATGTAGGCAGTAGCCTTAAAAAGGTACTAGTTATTACTTATTACGTGATATATATATATATATATATATAGATCAAAATTAAGGAGTCCACATATAAGTTAGAAGAAAGCCATTTCGAATTGAAGTGTGGTGGCCCCTTGGCTTCACAAGTGCATGAATTTCAACATCTAAATGATACTCAGCTTTGGACAAATTTTTTTTTTTATTTTTATTTATTTATTTATTTGTGAACTATCAATTGACTCAATTTAGTACCCTAACTTTTAAAATATGATTAATTTAAAGAAGAAACTTTGCTACAACCTTGTTTGCAGCAACTGCTGCATACAACTATCCAAAGTAAGGTGACAGCCAAAGAAACACCACCCCTCTTCTCCCACCGGAAATGAAGAACACCACAATTGTTGGACATCCTCTAATTTCAATCAATGCTCACTTTCAGTAGGGTTTGATTCCCTTATAAGGTTATAATTTCTCATTTTTTGAATCCTTGGTGGCTTAGCTAACTTTCCTTAGAGTGAGATCTTCTACTTGGAACTTTTTTGCAATGAGTTAGGTCTTATGGTATCTGGCTACTCTCTGCTGGTAGGCAACTACATGAAGGGATGACTTTCGATGGGTGAACAAGTAGTCTCTATGCCAGTGCCAAGCTACCATATCATTGTTTTCTTTTGAGGTGCCACATCAGCACCTTGCTCATCTCCTAAATTGTTGTATTTTGTTTTTTTTTTTGGTTTAGATATTTGTATTGTTATGTTTTAAGAACTTTAGAACTTGGTTTTGGATGTTTTATAAGTTTTTATTTAAGCCCAAAGTGCAATATACGAAATAAAATATGAAAAAAAAAACCATGGGATTTGGGTTAGAAAAATTGACCCTCCATCTTATTAATTTGTATTATTGATCCCTGAAATTTAAGAATTGTCTCAATTGACCCCTCTATCATAATTTCGTTAAATATAACTATTAGAAATGATCATGTCATGTGCACATGACTATTTTACTATATAAAAAATATTTTTAAAATAATATGTGCACAACATATGATCATTTTTTAATATTAATTAAAATTAACAAAATTGAGAAAGAGGTATTAATTTTAGACAACTATTAAACCTTAGAGCATTCTCATCAAAACTTTTAAAATGCTAAAAAACTTTATTTTAGCAACACAAACCACAGAAGCTTCTACGTCAATGATGTTAAATCTTAAAATTTTAAGATCCAAGCTACAGTGAGTGGTCCTTTGGCAACTCATTGTAGTAAGAAATTTAAAAAAAAAAAATATTATACCATTCCCTCTCTTATCCTATTAAATAATATTTGGTTCGCCACCACGCACCCTTGGTGTGGTGGTCACTCCACAAGTATAAATGCTTGTGGGGTGTGAGGGGTAAAGGTCGGGGTTCAAGTCTCCAGAAGGGAGTTTCACACACATATGAACTTAGATTAGGCTTGAGTAGAAATTCTATTTTGTATAAAAAAATAATAATATTTGTTTCTCTTTCTTTTTAAATTTCTCTATTTCCTATCTTCTTCCCGTCCACCACACCAAACTGAAACAAAATACTTCATAAACTGGAAAGCCAAAACCCCACCATATTATCCAAATTGAAATTTCAAACCATCTGTAAAAGGTTATATCTCACCATTGACGACTCTATTAAGTGCTTAACCACATAAATTTTCAGACTTTGATTGTCATATTTCGCATCTCCCTCTCCGCTGAAATTTGTCGTCGTTAGATCTGTATGCATCCTCTAGCTTAAACTCTCTCAAAAAAATATGTGGTTGTGCTAAATGGTTTTGGCTCGTGGTTTGCTGTGCTGTGGTGGTAGTAATGGTTGTTGTGGGTGGTGGTGGCTGGTTGCTGTGAATTTTTTGTTGGGAAGTTTTATTTTATTTTAATAAATTGTTTATATTATTTTAATGAGAAGAACGTAAAAATAAAAGTTTTGATGTTAGGTATATTGTAAAATAATTTGTTAAAATATATAAAGTGACTTTTTGAGATGCTAAAAGCTAAGGACCCGTTTAGTACATGTGTTTAAAAACTGAAAATTGTTGTTTGAAAACATTTGTGGAAATACGTATGAGTAAAAAAGTGTGTAAAAATACATGTAATGTTGTTTAAAAACTGAAAATGATTGTTTGAAAACAAAAACCAAATACCCCCTAAATTTTTTTAAAAGCTTTGATGTGAATGCTCTTAAGGGTTAACAGTATAAAATTGGTAACACATTAGATTAGTTTGCAACTAACACAAACCCAGGAAGCATTTTTGCATTTTGCCTTTAATTTAAAAAACAAAAATTGCTCTTAATTTAATATAGGTTATGGTTTGATCAAATTTTGTTTTATATATATATATATATATATATATATATGTACTATATATTAAGTGGGGTCATTAACGCGTGACAATTGGAAAATGGTTTTAGTCGTCTAAAAGTTGGTTTCTTCAAAAGGATAGTCGAAACCAGAAATTCTGCACAACCAGACAATGTATTGTGGCTACTTTTGCACTTTAATTCCTTTCAAAATCAAATCCCAAGAAAGCGACAAAAACAATGGGTGGTTAAATATGGAAATAATCAAATGAATCAAACTTAAAAGGAGAACACGTGGTGGAGCTGGAGTGGTAAGAAGAAAGAGTATGCTTAAGTTGCCACATAAGTTTTTGATGTGAATTTTTCTAAAACCAGTTAAATATTTTCATAATTGTGATTAGTGACATGTAAGCAATTTATTAGCAATATCAACATTTTTGGTGAGTTAGATGATGACAAGGAGCACACTGAAGTGGGTACATAAGGCGTATGGATTTAATTGACAGAAGTTTTTCTAATGACCAAAAGCAAACTATCCCTCAAAATAGAGAACTAAAAGGCAAAATAATAATGATTTATCCTATTTCTATTGACATGAAACAAAATATTGTTTGTATGTTTGATCAAATAAGTTATGATTCTATTTTTACAAAATTAATGAATAATTTATAATTAGAATGGTTGTGTATGCAAAGCATTAATCTACCAGTACAAATCAATAATAATACATCATTAATTTTATAGCATGAGAAATATTTTTGCATCAAATGTTGAGACATGCGAGATCCTATCATTACTAATGAATACTTAAGAGATACATTGTATATAAATAAAAAAACCTCTTTCCTTTATATGTGATCAGAAATGGGGAAAATTGGCTATAGTATGGAGAATATAAATGAACAAATTAGAGAGATAGATACGGATTTAAAGAATATAGAAGATCATTTGGAACAACGAAGATTGAGGCTCAATGTTATAAGGCAAAAAGCACAAGAATATAGCACAAACTCAAAAATCGTTAATCAATGTGAAGAGGATGAAATGAGACAAAAATGGGACATAGTTTTTCTTGAAACAGAGAAGTTGGCACTACTCAAGAAAAAGAAGACTCTCATTGCATTAGGTACTGTGTATCAATCGCCATAGTATTGGTGAGGGAATGGGTGTTTATATTTATGTTTAGGTTTCTTATTCATTGCTACCTATCCCCACATTTGATTACTCATTTGTGTTATTGGAAATAACGTAGCATAAAGTACTAGTTTATTTTATTTATTTTATTTCCTTTTTAACTAATAAAAATTTCCTAAGTTCCAACCCAATGTTTTAAAATTTGTTATGATGACAATTTCGATTTGCACATTGGAATATAATATTTCAATACTGATACATTTTATGTGCACATATAGTTAGGATCAAGTTACATCCCTAATATAAGTTTGTGTTCATGTTACACCATTCGATTTTTTCCGGGATTAATATTATTAAAATTCAATCGTTGAATAATATGTTCTCATTTTCATAACATGCATGCCAAATTTTGTGTTAATTAATTGTATGTTATAAACTCTTCGATAATAACTCAATCATCGGTCACCACAAAACTTTGCAAGATATACAAATAGACCGCAATCCAACCACTACTATTTCAGAATACATCCAATAAAAATTTTCAAGTGATGTTGTTACATTGTCAAAAGTTACACTAAGTATGATTAGAACTCAATCTATATATATTAGTTGATATCTTCAAAATTGGTTGTACAATCCAATATTTTAACGAGTACCAAATATATGGATTATTTTTAATTGCTACTTGTGTAAAAAATATAAATTGTACCAATAAACATTTTGTTTTCCACTAGTATTGGGCAAGATCTTAAACTTACCTATTTAATACTATGTTTGGGTGTTCATAAAATAATAGATTGGGTAGATCATACATTAATGAATTGGAATTATGTTCAGGTGTCTTTAATGGTGAATTAAAAGTTCTGTTTGTAGAAAACTAGGTTGGTGTAATGAATATCAAGTATGTATGGAAAATGAAAGTTTTTTGAAAGGAACTAAGACTAATTAACTAAATGAATTAGGGTAGAGGGTTGTTGTTAGTAGCATTCGATAATTCTTGTTCCTCTATTTTAGTTCTACATACAGCTCTATGGCATTTATAGAGGATCTATAAAAGGTTGCTTGTTTTGCTTAACCTCTTTGCCTCAATGGAGTGTGTGCCACAACTAGCTTTTTGACATTTAATGGTGTCGAACCACACCAAGTAACTATAGAGAAAAATATCTTGAGATGGTTTCAAGATACTGGTTGGAAATTTTGAACTCAGAACGTCGTGAATCTCATGAGTTATTGAGAACTATAAGACCAATACTTTTGAGTTGTGCTTGAGTGTGCCATTGTACTATACCTAAATTTGTCAAGCCATTACTTACAAGGGCTTCCCAATTCCAACGTGGATTGGAACAATGTTTTTTTTTTTTGGGTTGTAGTAAAGGATTTTTCAGTTCTACTATAGTCATAGTCAGTTGAGCACTTGAGCTGAAACTTAACGTTTAATCAAATTGATAATGGGTCCAAGAATTTGAGAGGCTTTGAGCCATCGCTCTTAGTCTAAAATAGTCCATACAGCTTGTGGCCCATGTCCCATAGTCCATCGCAATGCTCCCTTCATTCGTGGGTTGTGGCCCATTGTGTTCCTATAGTTGGGAGCAAAATGACTTGCTGTCTACGGTTCATATCTGGCTTTGGCAATCACAATGAGAGATATTACGGTTAACAACATTTTTCACAACAAATTTTAAGTGAAAAATTATTATTGATAGTTGTTATTAAGTAAAAAAATAATTTTAATAATAGGTTTAAATTCGAATCAATACCAACTTATCGCCTTGAATTTTATTGTAAAAATGTTATAAATGTAGCACTTCTCAATCACAATTCATGCGTACCATATGAAAGTTCGTAAACTCAAAATATGAGCTTGATTAAGGCTGCGTTTGTTTTGGGTGAAAATCACTTCCGGAAATGATTTTCTGTAATTGCGAATGTTTGGTTGCGCATGGAAAATCAATTTTCCGGAAATTGATTTCAGTTGACCAGCAATCAAAGATGAAAATCAATTCCCCTTTTATTTTCACTTCAAATCCTCTTTTTCGGAAAATTGAGAGAAAGAGAGCACGAAGCGAGAGAGAGAAAGAAAGAGAGAGAGCACAAACCCACGAACCGCCGGCGAGAGAGACCAAGCCCGAAGCAACCGCCGGCGACCTTCAACCCACGAACCGACGAACCCAGAGCAACCCATCGCCGTCGACCCAGAGCAACCCACGAATCGACGAACCCAGAGCAACCCACGAACCTCGATCTCGTCGTCGACCCAGACCCAGAACCAGACCCATCGCCTTCGACCCAAACCCATCGCCTCCTCGATCTCGCCTTTCCACGAACTTTGATCTCGTCGTCGACCCAGACCCATCGCTCCCTCTTCCTCGATCTCTCAGTTTTTTTTTTTTAAAGTTTGATTGTTGTTGTTGTTGTGATGTTTTGGTGGTTATGGCTTTTGATTGCCGGAATTTGTTGTTGAATTGGCTGTGATTTTGAAATTTTTTGTAACAAAATTTGTTTGGATGCTGAGAAAATAGCTGAGAAAATGTGAAAAATTGTAGGAAAATAGCATTTTCAGAATAGAACCAAACACATGAAAATATTTTCTACAACAATTTTCATAATACAACCAAACACTTGAAAATATTTTCCTTTTCCAGAAAATAGCATTTCTGGAAAATAGATATTTTTCGGAAAATATTTTACGGGAACCAAACGGACCATAAATATCAGTGCCAACAATATTTGATTGGACTTTTAAGTCCATAAGTAAGAGGTGACTTTTCATGATTTTTTCTTCTTCTAAAGATAGATTATTCTACAAGTGAAATAGCATTATTTGGAAGTTTGATGACATTTCCTCCTGTATAAAAACGAAAGAAGTTTAGTTGGTGCTTGCTTATTAAAAAACCTCACAAAAAAGAAAAAAAAAAAAAAAAAGGCTCGATACATCCATCATTAATGGCTAGATGGGATAGAAAAATTTGGAAGAAAAGGAAAAGAAAAAAAGAGGGAGAGAGGAGGGAGGAGTGAGGACACATCAGTCGATTGGATTTGGATGTAGAAGAACAAAAAGGGAGGGAAAGCAACCCACTTTTACAGTCCACCCAAAACTGGGCCAACTCTCCCTTTTAGGATGGGTCGATTTTATTTCAGCCTGATTTTATTTCTTGCTGGGTTTTTTTTCGAGATTGGGCTTAACAAATGAAGGCCCATCCTAGCTTGACCCATTTAATTAATTGTATTTCACCTAGAATTAATGACTATGTTGAAAAAAGAGAGACAAAATTGGGATGATATCCCTCCACTTAAATCCTCTAATTTCCTTCAAGTTTTAGTAAGTTTTTTTTTTTTTTTTTTTAAATGTCAATTTTTAGAAAATTTTAATTAAATGTTTGACAAAATATTTATTTGATTAATTAATGATGGTTCTTACTTGTCCAATTTGAGTAACTCCAACAATTTCAAAGGTCATGAGCTTACGACGGTTTGGAATTGCATTCCTAAGATTTTTCTTTTTAAATGGTGGCTAATAATAATAATAATAATAATAATAAGAAAGGGTGAAATTTTAAAAGCTTGTTACGTGGAAGACTTGATTAAGAAGTGGTGCATGAACTAGTAAAGTTCAACTCTTAGTGAGATTTTGTATTTTGAAATGGTGAAGCAATATATATCTTCAAAGTCTGCTTATTTTTTTCTCTCTATCTATAATGAATCCCAGTTCTTGTACAAGTTTGTTCTCTATATCTTGGTCTTCTTAGTTGAGGACAGTCCGGAATGAATTTCTTTGAAGTTAATTATAAGTTATAATGAGCGTTGGATCCAATTATGAATCGAGATAATTTGTTGCTTGCCATGTATATGTATAATAAATTGCATGCAAATGCAATGGAACATGTATATGCTTTGACATATAACATAATCGATCGAATCATTAAAAAATAGCAATTTTTGACTAAGAAAGTTTTAAAGTTTCAGAATGTGTTTTCGTCCGTCAATATCCTAGGTTGCTGTGCTGTTATATGTCTTGTCTGATTTCAATTTCCATATGTACACTTTGACTGCAATTACTATTCCTCTACAGGTGCTATACCTGTGATTTTCAATAATAGTGCAATGCAAACCAAACCATTTTCTCATTATCCTTGACATATATTTCATATGCTACAAGCTAATCTTATTCCCTCTAGATTTGTATATGTGAGTGCGATTAGAAATGGCATTGGTTTTACGTACGTTTGGCGTTTGCTGACAAAATAGATCATTGGTTTACCGCCATCAAACAAGCATATCCTCCATGGTTTTCTTAATCATGGCCTGTTGATTACAAGAAACCCACTAGCATGATTATCTTGACCAATGGTGATACTGTCTTGGAGCTAAATGGATTTTGAGTAGACATCAAACTTATTCATGTCATATTTGCTTTTCTAATTTAATTATTACCACCTCTTTGTTTTTTTTATTATTATTTATTTTGGCAAATCATAATTTTGCCAGGGCTCCTACCCTGCAAACCTTAGCTGCTAGAGAAATTAATCGAATGCTGCTAGGAGGGGAGTAACTACAGAATTTTGGACAACTGGGGCTGTAATAACTAGCTAGTAATTGCATAGTTAAATCTCACAGATAGAACCATTTAGAAGACCATGCAGTTGAATAAAGTGATATGAATTAACTAATAGCCAAACTCTCTTTTTTTGGATGTCCAGGTGAATTGTTTACAGAAAGTAGTGATTGTTGGATATATGTGTGTGAGTAAAATCCTACATTGAATAATAATAAAAATAGTGAGCTGTTAATATAACATAATTCAGCCAAACTCAAAGGCTTATTCCTTTTGGGTTAAATACTAGTGTCCTTATATGTTATATTAATTACTTAATTGAAAACTCCCTAAATTGTTATCTCCCCAATAAGTGGGTATCAAAGCTCATGGTGGTGGTGTGTCCATGTGTGGCAAGGTAGGCTCCATGGACGTTATGAATTGTTAGAAGTCCAGAACACAATAACAATTCTTATCTCTCATATTGACTTACATTTGTCTCTTTAATTTCATTATTCTATGTTAAGAATAGTTTATGTAAGCAAAGTTTTCACATGCCATTATTATTATTATTATTATTATTATGAATGCCATTGTATTAATTTATTTACATAGTCAACTCTAACAAATCTATATAGGACCAGTCCAATAAATAATTGGAACTAAGACTTGATTGTTGATCGCTGTTGTGTTTTATTTTATTTTATTTATTGATACATTACTTATAGCCCTCTAAACAAAAGCAATCATTTACATGCCCTTCTCTAGGCTTCAACTTTTTTAATTAGATTTTTTTCCCAATAATAATCTGTGTAGTATATGATTCCTGTACAATTTAACCTAATTTTCATCCCTAAGAGCATTCGCATCAGCATATGGATAATCATGTATAATACAAAAACTTCCTCATTTTACACATTTTGGCCAAAAATCCTCCCACAGCAGATTGTGTAAAACTGTGTAAATTCTTCTAAAAATTTCCATGAGCTACAGTAACCGTGTATATATACACGGTTACTGTAGCTCATGTATAGATTATTTTAATATTTCTAATTTCGCTCCTTTTTTTCTCTCTCTTCTCCATCTGCACAACCGACCCCTCATCATCTTCTTCCTCCGATACACACTCCCGCAGACAAAATCAAAAATCAACCACCACAAAATAACCCACAGACACCACAAAACCAAACACACCCACACACGGACACACCAATGGAGACAGAGAGAGTGGATCGGCGCTTGTGGCGGATCGGCGTGCTTGGATCGGCGTTCTTCTCGTTGTGCTTGGATCGGCGCTCGTGGGAGCTTGGATCGGAGCGGTGGTTCGGAGCTTTGGATCGGAGCGTGGATCGGAGTGGTGGTGCGGAGCTGTGGATCGGAGCTCGTGGGAGCTTGGATCGGAGCGGTGGTTCGGAGCTTTGGATCGGAGCGTGTGGGAGCTTGGATCGGAGCGTGGATCGGAGTGGTGGTGCGGAGCTGTGGATCGGAGCGGTGGTTCGGAGCGTGTGGGAGCTTGGATCGGAGTGGTGGTGCGGAGCTGTGGATCGGAGCTTGTGGGAGCTTGTGGGAGCTTGGATCGGAGCGGTGGTTCGGAGCTTTGGATCGGAGCGTGTGGGAGCTTGGATCGGAGTGGTGGTGCGGAGCTGTGGATCGGAGCTCGTGGGAGCTGTGGATCGGAGCTGCGGAGCGGTATGGACCGAGAGGTAGAGCTGATTCAGAAATGGGTATTGAGATGGGTTATGGGTAGAGAGATGGGCTGAGAGAGAGAGAGAGCAAAATCAGAAAAAATGGGTTGAGAAAAAATGAGCTGAGAGAGAAAGAGAGCGCGCCTGTATAATAAGGTTAGTTGAGGAAATAATAAAAAAATGGAGAAAATTGATTATTTAAATAAAAGTGGTGATAAAATAGATGAATTGATGTGGGTGATTTGTAAAAGTGAATGTGTAAAATAGAAAAAGTAGGTTTTTATGTGTAAAATAGACACAAATTTTACATGAGCTGATGTGAATGCTCTAAAGCATCGTACATTTTTCATGATACTCTTACGTACGATTTACAATGATGAGTATGTGAACTCTCGTAGCGACACTAATATGGCCTCTCCCGCCCAAATTGGCAGAGTACTTTTTAGTACAATGGAACATAATGGGCTTTTGCCAAAAGAAAGGATAAGGATATGATTTTCTAATATCCCTCTTGGAATTCGAAAAGATAGTATGTGATACAATAATGGTTTGTACTTTTCACGGTTAAAAATGTACAAAATTTTCTTGTAAGAAATAAAAACAGGTATATAGTTCTATGGTTATATGAAACATAGGCAAGAAATTATATATGCTTTTAAATTCTATTTGAGATTTTTAGAACGATGCTGATCAAATAGAAGAATTGTATCCGTATAGATGAATTACATGCATGTTCTTTGTGTAAACCGGATGATATAGCAACCACATTAGTTTTTAATTACCTAAATCCAAAACTAAGCTATTTACAAATTTATAAGTCTAATGACAAAATAATTTTTATTACACTTTTCATAATTGCTAATGTGATAAATTGTGATTTATACATAATAAAAACAATATCAATGATAATTTCAACACTAATCAACCAAACAAGCTGTGAAATTTAATCTTATCTTTGGCATTGTTGTTTACAAATTAATATGCAATTTTTCCACATATGTAAAACAATTTGTCATGAAGGACATTACAGCATATTGACGGAGAAATGAGAGTCTTTTGGCTAAATATTGCTAAAATTAAAACATATTTGCGTTATAGGTACTGTTTGAAGTTATTTGCGGAAATGAGGAGAGAGATTGAATTTCGGCAACACCATTGCCGAAATTCAACGAAAAGTAGGAGAGAGAATGAGAAAAAGGAGGAAAGAGAAAAGCAATTGTCAGGAACACTTAAATCTTGAATTTCGGCAACAGTGTTGCCGAAATTCGTCTGCCCAAATTTCCTGTGCTGCCCGGATGTGTGAGAAGTGCAATAATGCGTGAGCGCCCAAACAAAAACAAAAAAGTAATTGTGGCAATGGTATTGTCGAAAATGGTAAGAAAAAAAAAAAAGAAAGTGAATGCGGAATAATTAAAGAAAAATATAATGTGCTACGTACACAATATTTTCACAATAAATCACAAGAAACTAGTTATTATTAGTTCAAATTTAAATTTGACATTGACATTACTATTTTAATTTAACAATAACAACAAGTAACAACCTGATATTTAGCATTTGTTATAAAAATATTGTAAAAATTGTGTGCACTTATTATTTCTTAAAAAAAAAAGTGTAATGGATTTGCCGAAAATTTTGTGGCAATTGTGGCTTGTCGAAAATGGGAGGAAAAAAAAAAGTTTCAATAGGTTTGTGGCAATTTTTTTTTTTGGCAATTGTGGCAATGTCATTGCCGAAAATGGGAAAAAAAATAAAAGCTTTTTTTTTCCTAATTGTGGCAATGGTATTGCCGAAATTGTAGGGGAAAAATTTTTCCCACAATTTCGGCAATGGGAAAAAATAAAATAAAAACTTTTTTTTTCCTAATTGTGGCAGTGCTATTGCCGAAATAGTGGGGAAAAATTTTTCCCCACAATTTCGGCAATGGCAAAATTGTGGGGAAAATTTTTTTTCCCCAATTTCGGCAATGTCATTGCCACAATTAGGAAAAAAATAAAAATAAAAACTTTTTAATAAAAACTTTTTTTTTTCAATTGTGGCAATGGCATTGCCGAAATTGTGGGGAAAAATTTTTCCCTGCAATTTCGGCAATGAAAAAAAATAAAATAAAAACTTTTTTTTCCCAATTGTGGCAATGGTATTGCCAAATTTTTTTTTTTTTTTCCAAATGGTATTGCTGAAATTCAGCAATGCCATTGCCACAATTAGTAAAAAAAAAAAAAAAATTCCCAATTGTGGCAATGGTATTGCCGAAATTGGGGGAAAATTTTTTTCCCCAATTTCGGCAATGCCATTGCCACAATTGGGAATTTTTTATTTATTTTTTTTTTACTAATTGTGGCAATGGCATTGCTGAATTTCGGCAATACCATTTGGAAAAAAAAAACAATTTCGGCAATACCATTGCTACAATTGGGAAAAAAAAGTTTTTATTTTATTTTTTTCCATTGTCGAAATTGCAGGGAAAAATTTTTCCCCACAATTTCGGCAATGCCATTACCACAATTGGGAAAAAAAAATTTTATTTTTATTTTTTTTCTAATTGTGGCAATGGCATTGCCGAAATTGAGGGAAAAAATTTTCCCCACAATTTCGGCAATACCATTGCCACAATGGGGAGAAAAGTTTTGTTATTTTTTTTCCCAATTGTGTCAATGGTTTTTTTTCCCCAATTGTGGCAATGGCATTGCCGAAATTGTGGGGAAAATTAAAAAAAAAAAACAATTTCGGCAATACCATTGCCACAATTGGGGAAAAAAAGTTTTTATTTTATTTTTTCCCATTACCGAAATTGTTGGAAAAATTTTCCCCTACAATTTCGGCAATACCATTGCCACAATTAGGAAAAAAAAAAGTTTTTATTTTATTTTTTCCCATTGCCGAAATTGTGGGAAAAAATTTTCCCCTACAATTTCGGCAATACCATTGCCACAATTAGGAAAAAAAAAAGTTTTTTTTTTTTTTATTTTTTTTTTCCCATTTTCGGCAATGACATTGCCACAATTGCCAAAAAAAAATTGCCACAAACCTATTGAAACTTTTTTTTTCCCTCCCATTTTCGGCAAGCCACAATTGCCACAAAATTTTCGGCAAATCCATTACACTTTTTTTTTTTTTAAGAAATAATAAGTGCACACAATTTTTACAATATTTTTATAACAAATGCTAAATATCAGGTTGTTACTTGTTGTTATTGTTAAATTAAAATAGTAATGTCAATGTCAAATTTAAATTTGAACTAATAATAACTAGTTTCTTGTGATTTATTGTGAAAATATTGTGTACGTAGCACATTATATTTTTCTTTAATTATTCCGCATTCACTTTCTTTTTTTTTTTTCTTACCATTTTCGACAATACCATTGCCACAATTACTTTTTTGTTTTTGTTTGGGCGCTCACGCATTATTGCACTTCTCACACATCCGGGCAGCACAGGAAATTTGGGCATATGAATTTCGGCAACAGTCCGAAATTCAAGATTTAAGTGTTCCTGACAATTGCTTTTCTCTTTCCTTATTTTTCTCATTCTCTCTCCTACTTTTTGTTGAATTTCGACAACGGTGTTGCCGAAATTCAATCTCTCTCCTCATTTTCACAAATAACTTCAAACAGTATCTATAACGCAAATATATTTTAATTGTTACAATATTTAACCAAAAGAGTCGAGAAATGATGTACGAAGACATTTATTGATATTTATTTGCACATGGTTTGTGAACATAATTTATCTTTGTTTTTAATGAAGTTTCCTTTTTGCCAAAAAAAAAAAAAATAATTTTATCTTCGTTTCTCTTGTCAAATCACAGTTGTCAAATCTGTATTTACTTTTCCAAGTTAACAACAAAACAAGCTTGCAATGCAGTACACACAAATAGCTAGCATCATTTAATGTGAAAGAGATAATGTCAAGTGCCCATATTTTGTAATTTTGCGGGAGTCTTTCAAAATTTATATAGTTACTTTTTCCATGGTACATATGGACCATGCTAAATAGTGGAACACAGTGCAAATAGTAGGGTAACATATCGCAGTGGATCTGGAAGAAAGGAAACATTGTTTGCCTTCTTAAAGGACTGGTGAAAAGTGAAAAGATTATTTGAGCAGGCAAAGGGTAAATTGGGCTATTTTACAAGTAGGGCCCGCATAACTGACGCATGCATTTGTCAATATTCAACTTTATAATATAGTCGATTGGCTTTTTATTAAGATTGAGTCATTTTTAATTTAGAGAGTATTTATTTATTTATTAATATGTAATTTTATATATATGTATAGATATATTTAAAGATATACAATAAAATACATAATATAATTTATATATATATAATTTAAATATTATTGATAGACATTTTTATATTTTATTAACTCTTTAAAAAAAATTTGTAAAGATATTATTAGGTATAAAATGTAAATTGTCTATTTTATTATTATTGTGAAACACTTTTTTTTTACGATTCATTTATTTTGGACTCTTTGATTTTGTACTTTATAACTCACTTTAATAAATATTTATGATATGGTTCCACATTTGATTCTAAAATCAAGAAATAAAACTTTTTAAAAATAAATAATTTAGGACATAGCACAAAAATTGAACTCTAATTTGAAATTCTAATTTAAGTTTCTTTCAATTTTATCTATTATATATATATATATAAATTAGTTTTTATTACTTTTCAATGCAAGTGAACCTATTTGAAGCTAGATCCTTAATAAGTGTACAATGACTCCCGTTAACAAAAATTTTACAAGCATTCAATAATTCCTACAATTTTTTTCAGGTCTGCCAAACAATTTTTGTCACCAAAGATTGTATAGTATAGAAATTGCTATTATTTGTGAACATAGTTTTGTCCAATTTTTTTTTTTTTTGATCCACTAGTTTTGTCCACTTCTTGATTGTGAAATTAATGGTACGTACTCTGTACAATTGTTTTTTCAAATTAATGATAGAGATGATGAGATTAAATGTGAAATAGATCATGTGATTAAATGACAAAGTGCAGATTTGTTTATTTTTTTGTAATTTAATTTTGGTGGCGGCTCCCAAAATTCAAGTAGTCACTTTCACCCACTGTACATTTGGCTAGCTAATAGAGTGTGGACCATTGTACTAGTGGCAGGGAAAGTAGTAGGGCAACTTTTATTGCACTGAGCAGCAAGGAAAAACTTGTTTGGCTCATACAGGAATAGTGACAGGATTGTATACCCTACATAATGCAAAATTGGTGTTCCTTTCTATTTGGTCGATATATATGTTTTTATCTGTGGAAATTCTTTAGGGCTAGGCTTTTAATCAACGTACGCACACACCATAGGTATATTCCTGTAGCATTATGTGTGTCCCAGATGTCTATTTGTAGTTGGAAACTGCACTAAAACAAGCATGGAAAATTTCAAGTATAGGGGTCCAATACATATGGAGCTTAGCTATAAGGGCATTCGCAGCAGTGGAGCTAAAAAGTTAGCTTTTTAGCTTCACAAAAAGTTACTTTATCTATTTTACCTACATACATGCTGCAGCAGTAGATCTATTTTAACTTTTAACACAATAAAATAATATAAACATCACAATAAAATAATATATCCCACTATCCAAAAAATAATATATCCACTACAATAAATAACAATCACAACCACCCGCAACCACCGCCACTGCCGCCGCCACCACCACCACTGTCACTACCACCACCGCCACCATCAAATTTTTTTTTTTTTTTTCAGATAATAATAACTTACCACTTAAAATTTATTACAAAAATATTATAGCAACATTTCTTAATTTTAATTTCTTATTATTCTTGATTTTATTTTTTCCATTATCTTATTTTTTTCATCCAAATACACGTTTCTTTCTTCTCTTTCTTTTTTTTTTTTTTTTCTATTTTTCCTCTTTGTTTTTCTCCTCTACACACGTACTCCTCTTGTCTCATCCACCCTCAGCCACACTTTTTAACTTTCAACCATTTCTTATTTTTTAATGTTTTATCTTTTTGTTACTTTTTCTCCTCATCTCCATCTCCATTTATTCAAATGTTCTCTCTTTATTTCTCAGCAAGCTTCAGTTCCGCTTCACTAGGTCCATCACCACGCCTCTATCAACCTCTGGTTCATGGTTTTTTTTTTTTGGTTCAAAGGAAAAAATTGCAGAAGAAACCATTTTGGCGGTGGGTTTTGCCGATGTTTGCTTCTTTTTTTTTTTTTTTTTTTTTTTTTTTTTTTTTTTTCTGGTGGTGGTGGGTTTGATGAGTGTGGGTGTGGTTGGGTTTGTGACTAATGTGGTGGTGGTGGTGGGGGTTTCCGTGGTGGTGGAGGTGGTGATTGATATTGGTGGTGGTGGGTATGGTTGAATTTGTGACTGATGTGGTGGTGGTGGTGGTGGAGGTTCCGTGGTCGAAGCTGGGTCTGTGGCGGTGTGTGTCGGCGATGTGGGTCAGGGGGGCGGCGGCGGCGTGAGCGGTCTGAAAGTTGAGAGAGAGTTGAGGGATTATGAGACTGTGAGAGTTCTGAGAAGAGAAGGAAAAATAATATTTTAATCCGGCTGAGGAATAAAAAATTATTATTATTTTTAGCTCTCAGCTATAGTGCATATCCATAGATAGATGTGCACTGTAGCAATGGAGCTAAAAAATATAGGTTTAGCTCCACTACTGTGTGACTTTTTTGGTGTTTTGGTGGAGCTAAAATAGCAATATAGCTATTTAGCTCTACTGCTGCAAATGCTTTAATGCAATTTTAGGATATAGTGGCTATTCTTCTGCAGAATCTAACTCATTTATACAACCCCACATGCATTTAAGACTTTAAGTTGGGTGTATATCGTTCATCAAAAAAAAAAAAAAAAAGTTGGGTGTATATCATTATCATATGAATGGTAGGATTACAATCCTTGTAGGAAAATGAAAAAAAAAAAAAAAACTTTCGTTTTCACTCATTATATATTGTTGTTGTGTAGTACTGGTGGAATTACATATAGATAAAATGGCTCTCTGAAAAGTTTGAGAAGTACTTTACATACATACATATATATATACATACACACACACACACATATGATCTACTTCTTGTCACGTTATTGAGATATTAAAAACGCAACTCTCATGTGGATATAAATTTTTTTTTTTTTACATAAATCAAACTATTATTGCTTTTAAAATGTTTAGTATTTTCTTTATTTTTTTTTTTAAATTATTGGCCAGCTTTCATTTCTTTTTGAAAAAAAGGGGGAAAAAAGAAAAAAGAAAGTCAATAATTTGTCATTCTTATAATTTATGCAACAAAGATGTAATAATTTTTTTTCAGAAATAAAGATAGCAAAGACACAAAATATCATTAAAAGCTTTCCATTTCCCCTTCATATATTCTTTAAAAAGAAGCAATAAGAAAGTATAATCCTACTTATGAGTTTTATGTATGGATTATTTTCATTTTCATTTGTGTTTGTTCGAGTTTTCAATTTGTTTGATTATTTAAGTTTTTATACTTATTTGAAATGGATTGGTTTCGTATTAAAATTTGAATTAAGTATTATAAAATTAAAATATAAAAGTACGCATGTCATTCAAAATTATAAATGTTGTTATGTCATGTCTAAATTACTATAAGAAGAAGAAAAAATTCAGTCATGAAATTGATTTGAATGTAAAGGATCGTGGTACGTTTTACTTCAATAAGCTTAATTGATCAAGTATTTTGTTGTGTTTTGACTTAATAATAAAAGACAATAATCATGGAATGGTTCAAATGGATACCATATATAATTTCAAATTTATCATATATATATATATATATATATAGAGTAGAGGACCCTACTCCATATACACATATAGGTTTAATTCTTCTTTTATTTGTTAGAATCAGCCACCAAATACATGTGGCATTTCACAAATTAATTCGGTGTGTGCTAGCTTTTCATAGTTGATCAGCATTTTGTTCAAGGTTGTAATTGTCTATATAGAAAGGGGTTGAGTCTGAGAATTTTTTTTTAATAAAAAAAAGGAGGGCTTTTCTTTTCCCTTCTAAATTATCACCACAATTACTATTGAAAATTCCTTGTAAAAAAAATTATACTTTAAAAATATGTTATATCCTAATTGAGTGAAGTTCTGTTGAGAGCTTTTGTTTCGTTCCGTTGTTAACTTTGACGGAATTTCACATTGAAATACCAATTTGTCCTCGTATGTTTATTTTGTAGAGAACGGTAAATTAGTTTTTTAATACGAGTTAATAGCAAAAAAGGCATGCAAAAATATAATTTCAAAAAGAAAAAAGAAAAAAGTTGTTGAAGTTTGACTGTTTGAATAAAAACTAGGTGATCTATGAGATTATTCTGTTTGGATACAACTTATTTTTGTTGAAACTGAAAATTGAAAATTGAAAACACTATAGCAAAATAATTTTTAAATGTGTAAATAGTACAGTGAGACTTATGAATATTGCATAAACAGTAAATTTTGTCTCCTACACAGGAAATTCATGTGATGTTACTATTTACACGCTTAAAAAACAAAACAAAAAAAGCAAAAGAAGACAAAACGTAACGCAGAAACGTAGACTTGAATTAAATGCTATCCAAACACATACTATATATATATATATATATATATATATATATGTATGACAATGAGGGCCTGCCTTCCGCCTTAACTTTTTATTGGTACCTACTATTAATTGCTTCCATTAAAGGGCGGCTCTTATCTTTTCAGTGTAGCAGTCAGTGGCTTTGCTTTGCTGCTTCGCCTGAGCCACTCAGCTAGCTAGAGTGATCATCGAACAGCTCATGAGTACAGAGTACATGTTGTATTTGATTTTGGGGTAATGAGGTGAATGGCTAAAAGTTACGTTACGTCCCAAAGGACTGTGTAGCTGCCCTTGTAAAGATTAATGTACGTAGGGGCCGGCTCAAACTAAAATATGATAAAAAGACAAATAAATCGGCGGTTTATGAACCAGTACTCATGGTGGACCTGTTTTGGGACCAAGCTGTTCCATTTCATGACCAAGGTGTGCAGTGGATAATAGACTTGACACTGGGTTGGATCAAGTGAGTTCCGATTTGACTCGGTGGGGTACATACGTGTCAAGTCGGATACAAATAACTATATATTTTTTTTAAGAAATAATTAAAATGTGCTGCTATATCTGCCACTGGAATCTTTTTCTTTAGACTCTCAAACACTTTGTACATGAGAAAGTGTCAATTCAAGTGACCATTATCCAGTCTTTGAAGGGTTGGATTAACATGGAATAATCCAAATTTTTTTACACTTAGGGTCTGTTTAGAAACTGCTTATTTTGCTGAAACTGAAAATTTTTTACTGAAAGTATTGTAGATAAAGAGTTAGCTGAAATAGTACAGTAGGACACATGAATGGTACCAAAAAGTTCAGTGAGTTCATGAATAGTAGCAAAAATAAGCTAAATAATAAAATAATTTAGTTTTTTCTTCTGCATCCAAACGCATACTTAGGGTCTGTTTTATATTTGTTTATTTTGCTGAAATTGAAAACTTTTTGCTGAAAGTACTGTAGATAAAGATAAAAGTTAATTGAAATAGTACAGCGTGACCAATGAATAGTATCAAAAAGTGTAGTGGGGCCATGAATAGTAAAAAAAATGAATAGTAAAATAAACTGGCAAAAAATAAGCTATCCAAATAGATACTTAGTGTCCGTTTGAGATCTGCTTATTTTGTTGAAATTGAAAACTTTTAAGGTAAAAGTTAACTAAAATAGTACAACGAGACTCATGAATAATACTAAAAAGTGCAGTGAGACTCATGAATAGTAGCAAAAAATAAGTTAAATAGTAAAATAAGTAATAAAAATAATCCATGCCAAACAGACACTGAAAAAAAAAAAAAACGTAAATTGCATGAAATCTCTCTGAACTTGTATGTCGTTGCATTAAGACCCTCCCCCACACCCACACCCCCGCCCCCCTCTTTTTTTTTTTTTTTTTACAATTTAGTATGAGCTAATTTTGGAATTGTGCCAAATAAACTCTTCAATTAGTTGTTTTGACAATTTTAATGGAAGAATGCAAAGAATGTTTAAAAAAAATTAAACTTTATTATTTACTTTCACCTTTGAATACAATATTAAATAAATAAAAAATCAGTATGCTTTCATTGAACAGAACTAAACCAGTACAACATTATTTTACACTTCAGCCACAAGGGTAAGGCTAACAAACATACAAAACAAAGGGAATAAAGTCTATGCCCTACTCTCCCAACTAAGTGTATGTTTTGATAGTGCTGAAAAGCACTTTTCAGCTGCGTCCCACATTTTTCAGTGAGTCTCATGTATCGTTTATGGGATTCGCAAGTACTTTTTTCAGTAAAAATAACTTTAAAATTGGGTCCCACGATACTATTCACACATTTAAAAATTATGTTACTACAGTATTTTCAGTTTTTAGCAATAAGTGATATCAAAACACACCTTAAGTTCTCTGCAAACATGAGTATTAATTCCCCAATTACAATACCTAAAATTCATGAAAATATAAATGTTTTCCCCAGAAAACCATTCAATAAAAAACCTACATCTGTTATAAACCGTTCCTAGTACATGACTAACAACAATTAAAAAAACATTTTTATGTAATGTTGGGATAAAAATAAAATGGGGGGGGGGGGGGGGGGATTTTTAAGTTAGAATTAATAAATGAAAATTTTATTTTTGGGATTTTATGTAATGAAGATCAATTGTAATCTATGTTAATTTTTATGTATACAATTTATTTATAAAAAATAAAAATAAAAACAATTTTTTTTTTTGTTACTCTATATTCATGCTAATGAAGTGACTATACAATTTTTTTTTTTTTTTCCCTTCTGAGAATCAACTATACAATTTGGTTGAACATGACAAAAACGCATTCTCAATAAAATTTTCAATATGATACCAAACGCAATTAAAAAAAAAAAAAAACGTCATGTCATAATACATTCTATTCTATAAAATGCATGCATTCTCCAAGTATAGTTGCTCCAAACGTTGCCTTAGTAGGCTAATTTCCCTTTTGCAAGCTCCTTAACAGGTGAGACATTGGAGTGCTTCTTGTAGTTCCATTTTCTTGGAGTCCTTGTTGCACTTCCATTTTTTATTCCACCCACATGCTGAAACTACAATAGCTTAACCAATCATAGCATGATATGAAGTCGACTTTGATATGCATATATATTTTCTTTTAGAACAAAGTTTCTCTCTAAACTACTTCGGAGAGAAACTCTTCAAACTTCTCTTATATCTTTTTATTGAGTATGAATTATGAAAATCTATTTGTTAAATTGCATGTTTTTATTATATCCTCCAAGCTTGCAAAATTTTAAGAAGATAAAAAATTAATTGCTATATCATTAATCAAATGTTTAAATTTCAAGTTTTTGTAGTCTAAAATTATGCATAGAAAATAAGTTTATTGATCAAATATTAAATAATATCCAATTTGAACGAAATTTGACATACAAATTAAGAATGAAAAGAACTTGCAATCTAACGGTTAGATTTTTAAATTTCACACTCAATAAAAAGATATATGAGAAGTTTGGAGAGTTTCTCTCCAAACTAGAAACCTTGTTTTTTCAAATATCATCACTTCTAGGAATTGAAATGTAGTAAAAGGATTTTTTTTTTTTTGGTGCAAAATAACACAATTTTGCTAACAATTTTGTTAGTTAGCAGCGTTTCCAAACTATTTAGGAAACTAACATTTCGAGTCTCTTAGACTCGAGTTTACTGTAGCAACTCAAGCCTAAGAGACTTGAGTTCCATGTGCTGGCATGCTGATGTGAAATTTTTAATCCATGTGGAACTCAAGTCTATGAGACTTGAGTTCAATAAGAGAAAACCAAAACAAAAAATGTGGGTCTCTTTCTTCTTATTCTTCATCTTCTCCGAACCTCTTCTCCTCTTCTTGTTCTTCTCTTCTCCGTGGGTCTCAAGTTCCTTCAATGCCCAAATGCACACTCAAATACTTGCCCAAATTAAACAAGGAACAAGGAAAAATAGGAAGAGAAAAAAATTAGTGCTCTGTGGGGAGTGAAGCTAGTTCCTCTCCTTCACCTCCTCCCCTCCGCGAAATTACCAAGATTGGTTCAGGTATTTGTTTTGGGTTTTATGTTTGGTTTTGTTCTTGGGTTTTTAGGGCTGGAAGTGAGAGAAAATGGCTTAGGATTCAAACAACAATGATTATTGTGATGGATTTTGTGAAAGAAATTCCAATTATAAACTCCGACAAGAGCTTGAATTCTCCGCTATGGCACGATTGTGTTGCTAGGATGGCTTTCTTTTGGTTTTCCTTTTAGGTCTATGTGAGTTCCACGTGGATTTTTTTTTCCATCTCAGTGTTGCCACCTTATGGACCTCAAGTCTTAAAGACTCGAGTTCCTTCACTGAATTCAAGTCTTAAAGTTCGAGATGCTAGTTTCCTAAATAGTTTCCAAAACATGTTAACTAACGAAATTATTAGCAAAATGGTGTTAAATTGCAAAAAATCCTGTAGTAAAATATAGTGCATTTGGTAAATAAATGTGGCCCATGGTATAAAAAATATATATATATATATATATATATGTATGTATAAATTTTAATCTAGCCTTTAATATTAAATAAATGCTCTAGATTTGACTACTTCAACAAGAAACTAATAATACCAATATAAAAAATCACATGGTTTTCTACATATTAAGAGAAAAAAGGGGCTATTAAATTAGGTTGAAGAGGACTTGAGTTTTGGCCCTATTTAGCGCAATTGGGAAACCTAAGAATCCCTTTTTTATTTACTTCTTAAGTTTTCAACCTGATTTAGCTAAATTGAAGTAATTCATGCCTTAAAAGAATTATTCTAATTGACTAATATACTCATTTTACAAGACACATACTCTTAAGTGTAAAAAAACCATGAGTGAGGAAAGCTTAAAAGTCAAATTTGAGAGGGGGGGGGGGGGGGGGGGTGGGAATATAATAATGACCTTTAAGTCGACACCACGAAGAATCCCATGAGGATACCCAAGGTTTGACCCCCTCCCCCCTTAATGTAGCAGAAGAAGATGAAAAAATTAAAGTATTGTTGATGCAATTGATCGTATATATAGTGGAACCTCGATGATAGACACTTGCATGAAGGTAAGGGAAGACACAAGAGGGTCGTTAGTTTGGTCCGTCGAGGGATTCTCTGTTGTTTAAGTCAATAATAAATAATTAATATGAAGAAATTAAAGTATTGTTGATGCAGTTGATTTCATTGCTTAAGTCAATAAAGGTATAGTTTTTTTATTAAAAAAATGTAATTAACAAGAAACAACTAATTATTTTGTGCATACCATAACTCAAGAAACCAATTTCTTAATATTTTATAGTGATTATGATTCAAATTGGACAGTGATTCTTGGGGAATAGAACTTTAAAGGATAATACTATGATTCTCATAATTCGTTCTTGAGATAGTCACTTAGAGACGATATTTGTGGGTCTCACATGTCAGTGAGATATAAGTCTCACATGTCAAGCACATACAAGAATTAGGCTAGTCACTTGGGTTTAATGGTGTGTATGAGTCGGGTTGGGTTGAAACAACCCAATCCACGTGGATTGGGTTGGACCCGTGAGTTGGTCAGATTTGTTTTTTTAATTACTTTATTAATATTAAATTGAGAATTAGAACAATGCCACTACAAATAAGAGAAATTTATAATCAAATAATTCTAAGCATAACACCAAACCAACACAAACTATATGAGAAGAACTTAGGAGTTTGAGTTATATTTAAGAAGAGAGGTAAAAAAGTAAATAATAAAATTACATAATATATTTTTAGATATGTTTTTTAAAATTAAAATATATATTAAATATAGGTGGATTGGGTTGAGTTAGGTGGATTTGTGAATCTTATAACCCCAACCTAACCCGATCCACTGTAAAAACAAATTTCACAACCCAACCCCGCCCACCAACTCTTAAAAATCGATCCAACCTAATAGATTGAATTGAATCAGGTTGATTTTGACAGGTTGACTGCACACCCTTACTTGGGTTATTTGATATATAGGTTTACTCGAACTTATCCTTCCTTCTTGCTTGACCTCATTTACCCTTAAAGCTGGGCAAAGAAATGTGGTTGGGCTTGTCATGCCATATTATCATGTTGTCTATCACGGATAAACTTGACATAATCATACCATTTAAAGCATCTCCTTATAATGTTGACTTGACTTGTAAAATTATTGAAAATCTTAAGGTGAGAGAGAGAGATTGAATATAAGGAAAAAACAATCATGAAAAACTCAAAATTCTAAAAGAAAAAAGGATAAAGACAAGATTTCAAACTTTCTTCCTTTTCCCCCGATAGTGAATAAATCACGAAGTAGTGTTTATATATATTTTTAAAATTATTTGTTAAAGTGGTAAAATCAACACTACTTATCTCAGATAAACGGTTTAATATTTAAAAATTAAGAATTATAATTTAAATATTGATCTCGAAAAGTTTAGAAGATTCTCGTATCAAAGGACCCCAGCATTGCATTTCAAGTCATGACTATCACTGTAGCAATATGCCACTCTATATTCTTTTTCTAAGTGTCTGTTACGTATTAATCTTTTCAAATTCACAGAAAGTCAAAACACGTGCGAGTGGTGACCTCACATCACTTTATAGAGTTTATTTCAAGTGTAATACTTACATAGTAATATACAATCAGAATGCATATCCAATATATACTCAATAGTCATCATGAGTGATGAGCTTATAAATCATTTGGCGAGAAATGTGCGCGTGAAGAGTTCTTAGTTTAACTAGCATTTTCTATGTTTTCAATAAAAATATTTAGAATTTGAATTCTATTTTTCCTTTTTTTAACTATTCAAAAGAGACAAAGTTGAGCTATACAACTTTCAATGAATGACTGGATCAGGGATGGATCTAGGAATTCAGGCTAAGGGAGCCGGAGATAAGCGGAAAAAAAAAAAAAAATTCTCTTTGTCTTACAATCTTGCTCTTTCTTCTCGGTTTTTCTTTTTCTTTTTCTATTGCGTTCTCTATTTAGAGTTTGGACTGAATTTTTGTATTTACTTTTTTTTTTTTAATGATTTACATTGGGCTGGCTGGCTGGGTATTGTCAATTGTGGCTCAAAATTTTGGAGGTATTTTTTTTTTTGGTTGATTTACATTGGGCTAGCCGGCTAGTAATGGGGTTGAAAATTTTGGAGGGGGGTCTATTGCGTTTGGAGTTTGGATTGAATTTTTGTATTTACCCTTTTTTTTGGTTGATTTACCTTGGTTAGGCCGGCTGGTAATGGGACTGAAAATTTTGGAGGGGGGAGGGGGCAAGATCCTAAGTGAGGGGGGCCCAAGTTATTATTATTATTAATTTTTTTGAAAATATACCTACTAATAAAATAAAAAAAATGGGGCCAGGGGGGCTGGGCCCTCACCTGTGTCTGTCCCTGGACTGGATAGTCAATTAAAACTATGATTAATCCTAAGATTAATATTTTCTATTTAGTAATATTAGGAACTCAAAAAATTTTAAAATTCTTTTTATAATCATTGACGCAATAACTGTTATTAGAGCAATATTTTTTTTGGTTGATAATTTGAAAATTGGGAGTGGGGGTCTCTAGAATTCTTTTTTTAAAACATCAAGATTTGTTAGTTGAATTACAAAACTCTTAACTTATTAGAGTAATATTACTCAACCTTGACGCTTTTTGTTTATTAATTAATAACAATCACAATATGTCATTTTAATAGTTCTGGAAAATATTGTAATTTTTTTTGGATATATTTTGAGCTATTGTTTTTTTTTTTAATTACTTGTTTTGAAAGAAAATAAAAAAGAATTAAAAGCTTTGTAATTTAATAATATTTTTTGATGTTTTCATTAGAGATGTTTAGAGCTAATTAAAATATTTTATCTCTTACTATCGAATTAACAACAAATAAATGACAAAGATTTTTTTTTTTTGGAGAGAAACAAAGAAAAGAATGTCTACAAAATATTTCCGACATTTAGGATAAACCAAGGCTATAAAAACCATGGAAATTTTGTACCAAGTCATGGAAACATCTTGGTAGTTGCTTAAGACCGGGAATACGTGGCCTGAATATAGACTCAAGATTTATGCCTCATACAATTAATGTGACGTATGGCGTCTGCCGGTCCAAACCTCCAAAACCCATTCCTGGCTTTGAAAACAAGAATAGAGACATATCTTATTGAATCTAGAAATAAGCTGATACCCATAGAGTTGTTTAAAAAAATAATCATTTAACTGAAAAAGTTCTTGAGGTTTTTAACTTTTGACAAATGGATTAGAGGTATGAGATTTAATGAAAGTGAGAGTTTTTTTAATTTAGTGACATTCCTACGTGGAAGAATTTGGATTCAAACTTGGAGGCAAGATCCCACCAACTTATTGTAAGAAGGAAAACAAAAAAGGATTAAACACTCCTCAAAAACAAAAAGTCACAAGAAAAATTTTATACTTTCATTTATGATATTAAAAAAATAAAAAGGAAGTTAGGCCATAGATATATAACATTTCTCAAAAATTAAAAAAAAAATTATGACAATTTATTAAGAAGTAAATCTTTAATGTCTTATAAGAGATCTTCTATACTCACAACAAATTTAAATATCAACTTATTATAAATCAAAATAAAATAAGATTAAATTTCAATCCACTACTCAAAATAAGATTGGTGTAAAGATATTGTGAGATTTCATAGTGCCGAAATACTTTTGTCTTCTAGTAATTATAGTCCACAAACTTAAACAACATTTAATTTTCTATAGATAATCTGATAAAAAAAGATATCTGGGTTCAAGATGGGCAATTAAACATTGGATTCAATATTTTTGTGCACTAAATTCATCAAAATTATGATATGTATTCATTTTTAGCTATGAGTAACGATCTAGAGTTGTTTTTGTATTAGATCCAAGCCAGGTCTGTTCAAGATTAAATGCATGTGAATATAACTTCTTAACAAAGAATTTTTTTTCCAAATAAATAGTCTTAATTATTAAGTTTCCTTATTATATTAAAAAAAAAGAAGTCATTAAAGAATTTGGCATTGCAAAATAGAAGGATGTGGCTAATCCTTTCCCACGTGTATAGAAAAGAAGAAAAACATGGCATTGAATTTGGGTTGGTGTTGCAACTAGTAATCTCTGACAAAATGCAACTTATTACGGTGGAGTTGATGAGTATAGGAGTACTCTCCCTCTCTCTCTCTCTCTCTCTCTATTAGAAAGAGCCAACTAGCTAGGACCAGTGTCGAAGCCGCCGAGTCCAGACAAGCCCAGCTCATCAGCCCCGGTTCTTACTTTAAAGTATCATGACGTCATCATGATACCTTTTCATGACGTCACGACATCTAACCGGGCTTTCGGCGATGGGCACGTGGATGGATTATTGATGCAAAGGTAATATTATAGATCAGCTCTGCCCCACCTCTTCCACTCTCCTCCTTTGCCGCGTGCTTTACACGAACATAAAAAATTGCTTACCTAATTTGTTCTAGTAAAAGACAATTCCATTAAACATATTGTATTGCGTGTGGCTGCTCTCTAAATAGTAAGACCTGTGTTTAATGATCACGTAAGATTGTGTTTAAGTAGTTATGGACTTATGAACTAGACTTAGTATTGAATAGATTAATTAAAAGTTTTGTATCTCAGTGACATTGTGTGCTCTTCTTCATGAGAAGAATTAAATGTTTAAATTATTTTGTAGTCATTATCATAATTATTAAATTATATAAAAAAAAATTCTAAGAGAGATTAAGAATCAGTACTTAAGGGTAATGATACCAGTTCTAGTTAAGGACCATAACCTTTCATCCATTTGAAAATATGTCTTAGATTCTATGGTGGGACCAAGGTTAGGCAATGGCTCAACCTTCCATTTGCAAACAACTAAAACCTCATTAAGGTTTAGGCTCTTCAAGCATTGATTAGTAATGGATAAGAACTACTATGGTCATGCTATTTATTTGAAAAAATCTTATAAAATGCCTAGAATTTAGAATGTGTTTTATACTTAATCTCATGTTTTTAATATTGAAAGTTAAAGTTCCAAATTCAAGAAACTATTTTAATTTGAAGCACCTATCTATCTCCATCTCCATCTCTATTATTCATTTTCATTATTATTAATTGTAACGAAGTAGAAAATAATAAAAAAAATTAGATAATTTTTATGTTACAACTGGGTATAATAAACTTCGATTTTTAGGCAATCATTATCTCATTCCACCATTTTTATTCAGTGTTTTTCAGATTGAATTATGAACAACTTCTAAGTAAAACAAAAAATTGAATCAATGGTTTATTGTACTTCTTTACTCCATTATTGCCCAAGATAACAAAAATAAGTGACATGGATAGACATAACTTTTAAATTAAAATGGTTTCATAAATTTTTTACTTTAACTTACAATTTGAAAAAGGGTATAAACTTTGGCCTTTTATGTAATTTTTTATTTCTATTTTTAATTATTTAAAAAGGCATAATATAATGTTAATGTAAGCGTGAGAAACACGCGCCATGGTGGCGCATGGGAATAGGAAATCTACGCCATAACTTTCTTGCTAGTTTCCATTTGCTGTATCAAAGCTTAGCTAGAACTATCAATTGTTTTTTACTTTCATTTCCTCTTTATCTTCTTTTCTCACCATTTCTTTTTCCTTTCCAAGACTTCTTTTGCAGCCTCAAACACCATCCCCCTTTTGCTCTCTCTCACCCAATAATCTACTCCACTTTCATGCAAAACATGTTATCTTTTTGAGCTCCTCAAACCCCCTCTTTTTTTTTTATATCTCCAACTACCAAACATGGAAAACAACCTACTAACAAGCGTGCACCAAAAAAAACCAACCAAGAAAGCCAAGCAACCCAAGAAAAACAACAACAATAACCCCATCAAAGTTGTGTACATATCCAACCCGATGAAGGTCAAGACCAGTGCTTCACAATTCAGGGCCTTGGTTCAAGAACTCACTGGCCAAGATTCTGAATTGCCTGACCCCACAAAGTTTTCAAACGAAGATGAACATGTCGGTGGCCGCCAGCATCAAACGGCTCCCGATCCCATGATTAATGATGACAGTAAGATGGATGGAGATGATGATGATGATGATCATTCACAACAAGAGGAGGTGCCCACTGTGGACCCCAGTACTAGTCAGGAACAGCCCGAGAGTTCAAGCTCTCAGTTTGAGCCGTACGATGATGTTTTCACTCCCCAGATGTTTGACAATTTATCTGGTTTGTTGCCCAATACTGTATTCTATGATTCTCCCCAACTTGATGCGCTTAGAAGGCTGGACACAGTGTGAAAATTGAGTAAGCTCTCTCAAGCTAAAGGCCTAAGGCCTAGAATCACTGTACGTTACATATCTATTGTATATGTAATTATTCTATGTTTTTGTTTTTGTTTTTTAATTATTGAATTATGTTAGTATTTTGAGACCCTTTAGGCTTTATCCCATAAATTTCATATTACTGCTGGGTCCAGTATTGAACTTCTTCTTCTCTGAAAGGGAGGATCTAGAGGACTAGAACTATCCTATCCGTACGGTACGGCTATTGACATATGATATTATTGTATGTAATTTGAAAGTGTTATTTTGTTTCTATTTGTATCAACTTTGTTTTATTAAATTCTAGGGTTGTAATTGTAAGTTTGTAACTCTTGGTGACTAATGGTTTAATGATGTGCTTAATTTGAATAACTTTGATTTTGCACTTTTGATTGTGTTTAAACTTTAATTAAGTGCTAGACTTGTGTTGGGGTTGAATTTGATAAGCAAGAAAAAGATGTGGAAAAAAGTGCAAGAGGCAATATGGGTCCCAGCTTATTTACACTTGTTAGGTCAAGTACACATCATGGAGTGATGGGAGCAGTATTTGTTGCCGGAAAAACCTAGCCATGAGTCCAAACACCATTTCTCTTCCAAGTTGATAGCAAAGAGCTATACTATATGGGGTCTGCGTGGAAAATGTGGTTTGGAAAGTAAAGCAGAATTAGTGGTTCAAAATGATTTTCTCTTTTCCCAAGAGCAAGATTTTATAAAAAGGACGAAGTTATTAACTGGAGGGCGACTTTAAGCATATCTTTATAATGGAATGGTAACACTTTTTTCTCTAGTTATTAAGAAGTGTGCAAGGTTATTCAATGAAATATAATGGAACCATTACTGAAATAGATCATGACAATCATAAAAAGGAAAAAGAAAAAAAGAAAAAAGAAAAAAGAAAAACCAAAACTATTTATTCATATAATAACCAATATTGTACATGTGTCTGGGATTTGGGTTGGTGTGTGTGTGTTTTCTTTTGGGTGGGGGGGTGCTGTCCACTAATTAATGTGTACTAAATGATTTTGAAAATGAAATGCAGGTTTTAGGTGCCTAAATGCTTGTTTATTATTTGCTCAATTGTGACAATGCTAAATGGTGATTAAAATGAAATAAATGTTTTTAGTGCTCCTATGATGTTAATGGAACTCATGTCTGTAACTTAAGCTTCCCGTGAGTTAGTGCTATGGCTTTCCAGCTTGCAGTATATGTAGGAGATAAGAGGCTTTTGTATTTATAAGGTTTTGTCTTTTGTATTCTTTCTAGGGTTCATTTTCCAAACTTTTGGCTTATTATGATGATATTATTGATTATCGGAAAAAAATTAGAGGGATGTCTTTCTCAGCCGTGTAGTCCCATGCATGATTTGAAAAGATGCTTTCCTTTATAGAAAGGATATGCATATTACAAAGGCCACCGGCTGCTAGTGGGCACGTGTATGTCATATATGAATATGCAGTTCCATTTTTATATTTTAGTGATCACTCTATAGGTGAGAATTATTTTCAAAATTTGGATTTATTAGTTACTTCTCTGAAAAATAGGTACAAACATAGTCACTTTGAACTTATGATTGCTACATTGAATTTCTACATAAGAATGGATTTATTATAAGAAGGTACTAGAGATGGTATCTTCTAAATGGAGGATTTAGGCAATTCTCTTGAAAAGTTAATTACTAATTACTCAAATATATATTCAGATTCACAGTGCATATGCTGTGTGAGGTAAGAGAGAGAGAGAGAGGTAAATCAAATTTTCTACTATTCAAGTTCCTCAGAGAGAGCTAGAAAGCTTCAGAACCCCTCTAGATGGATAGATAGAACCATTTATAACATAGGATAACAGGTTTAAGTAAAAGCTTCCTTAAAATTCTTTAAAAAGTAAAAAAGGATTTTCGTTCTCTTAGTGTCTCTATGTTTGTTTTAAAGCAAGAGAAAGTGACCTAGCTAGTATTCATCCTCCTTTTGGCTCTAAGTAGCTTTATCACTTATTTAGAAGGACTGACCATTTATAATATGGTATATAGCAGACATATAAGAGTAGTCTTTGAGCTTCCTCGAAGCTCTCTCTCTATCCCTATGCGTGCATGCATGCATTTGCACCAGAAGATTGTCCATGAGTCCACCATTTCACTCTCTTGACTAAATTTGTGGTTCCCCTTGGAAAATAAGGTTTGAATTCAAGTCAAGTCTGCTGAGTTTGTATCTTAAATACATCCAGAGATTCATGAAACCCACGTGCTAGTGAAAGTAAACAACTATTGTGCCAATAGTGACAGGTCCTCCAACAAATTGACTTAAATTTTTTTTTTTTAATTGGAAACAATATTAGAGCTGAGGGCACTAGAATATTTGGGTTGGAGTTGAATATTTAACCACAATAAGTCCTATTTTTTGTTTAGTGTGTAGCTATGAAAATCTTGGCAGATCGATGAGTTTGTCTCAATGCATGGCTACCTAGTTGAATTCAACTAGCCATTCGTTGCATTCTTAATTAGTTTATTCTCATAATTGCTTATATAAGCCTATTTTAACGTAGGAAATCCACACGAGAAAAAACTATTCATGTCTGTGTGCTATAGCCTAGGATTCCTACGAGAAAAAACTATTCATGCCCGTGTGCTATAGCCTAGGAGCAGGTCTTTAGACTTGGGTTTTGTTGTTTGTGGGGGGCGGGGTGTTTTTTGGGGCAAAGTATAAACCAAGAAAGGGCACATTTTAAAAAACTCATTAATCGAAAATGAATTCAATATTCTTTTAAATTCTGAAAATAAATTATGATTGATTATATAGTAAACATAAATTTCCTTTTTAGTGTACAAAATCAAATAGCTTTTGATTTATTTATTTATAAAACTTAGTTTTGACAATATTTAAGACTAAATTTGCTCAACTTGTAGTTATAATAGAAATTATAATCACTTTATAAACAAATTGATAGACTGTTGATCTTTTAATCCTTAACGGCTGTTTGGCACCAAGAATAAAAAGGAAAAAAAAAAGTACTTCTAATCTACTACGGTCCCATCAAAATTTTGAGGAGAAAAGAAAAAAAGAAAGAAACATGTGCGGACACTTTTACACATAAATAAGATTAAGAAACTAACTTAGAATAAAAATAAATAAATAATTTTACTTTAAGACCCTTAGTCTATTATTTCTTAATTTGTCCTTAATTTTCTACTTATTAATCTATTTTTGCTTACCAAAGAATTTTAGTAGAAAAAAAAAAAAAAAAATTACAACGAGTATTTCAAAGTGCAAGGTCTGTCTCATGCGGTAATAAGCAAGCTGGCAAGATGCATAAGTTCAAGTTCCTACCTGATAGCTAAATGTTTGCTTTATTGCTATGATTGTTACTTCACTAGAATCACTACACATGACATGACTGAGAGAGTAAGAGTCATGCTGAAGGGCAGTTGGCCGCCCACGTGAGTAGGGGATATAATACTGTAACAATACTATTGTTGTTGTATTAATCATTTTCATTACTTAAAGAGGGAGGGAGGGGCGGAGCTCATTGGGCTAAGGGGGGCCATGCATGTTCCCCCCTGGCCATAACATTGCTCCGTCCCTGCCTAGAGGGCAAGTTAAGTTACGATTAGGGTTTTTAGTAGTTGCTTATGTACTCTAATTCTTCTTAGTATACATTTGATGCGTGTATCAATAAACGCCCGCACAATGCACATTTATTTAATCCAAACCATTTGATTTGGGGTCTATTTATAGACATGCCTTTATACATTTTCTTGAACATTTGTGCTCTCTTTTTAAGGGTTAGGAACTAAGCTAGGAAAGTTTGAGCAAGACCATTTAGAACATTCACATCAGTCCGTGTATAATAGAAAACTGTGTAAAATTTATACAGTTTTACCTAAAAATGACTGACAACAGTTTATGTATAATTGTGAATGGTGGTTGTAATGTATAAAGAAAGATAAACAATTAAAAAAATGTTAAAAAAATGATATTTTAATGAAATGTAGTGTAAAATAGGACTAGTAAGTTGCATATATATATATATATATATATATATATGCTGATTGACCTCTCACTAGACTTTGGGTATCTCAAATTTTGAATTCTTCTCTCTTTTTCCCTGATCTTTTTGTGTGGCCATCAATGATTCAGTAAAGCCATATATCATGGGCTTTTTCATTATTTCTGCCAATAAATAAACAGAAGATTCAAAGGTAAAATCAGACATGCATCCTTGCCTCTATAAAATAAAGAAAAATTATTGTATAGTCTTGGATTATATTTCCTCCCTCTCACCCAGGATGGATCCTATGGTGGATGGAACCCACCTTTCCGTAAGAAGGAGTATAGTCCAAGACTATGCAATAATAACCCATAAGATAAGAACATCATTTCAATGGGTAAAAGTCAGGAAAGAAATTTTCAAATTCACTTTTACTCCCCAGCCAAATTTGACAAAATTTCAATGTTAAAAGATAGTCAAATGACAGCACAACTTTGACTCAAAAACTATATATATATATATATCTTAGTTGATTAATTTTCTTCCCCCAATATTTGAAGCCTCATCATTAGTCAAACAATGAGAGTACCATCCTTGATGAAGACAGGATTTAAAAACTCAGAATGATCGAGCTGAAATAATCTTATTTGATTATTCTAAAACATTTAATGATTTGAAATGTTTATTATGCTTTATGAGTTTAATTTACTAAAGTTTTTTTTTTTTAAAGAATAATTTACCAAAAATTTGAGAGAGCTCATGGGAGCTCATTACAAGGAGAGCCCATTGTCTTTAACCTTCAGCTATATTGGAAAAAATTGGTGCTCTTTCAACTTTTCTTTTGTTGTTAAATTACTTTTCTGCAATCTAATTTTCCTATGAAATTTAAGTCCACAACGAACATAATCCGGTGAATGCAACAAAATAATTAGTTTGAAATAGCATGTTGTATTGATCGCTCTTCCAATCAACGAATTGAATTTTAACTCTAATGGGCGGCAGAGATTTTTTTTTTTTTTTGGAGGGAATAATGGGCGGTAGAGTTAAAAGACTTGAAATCACATGTTTGGGTATTATACTATTATGATAAAAAGTCATTTAAAAAAAAAACATAGATTCAAGAAAATGATTAATTTAATTATTATATTTCTATATATTATCTAAAAGCTGAGGTTTAACATTTATTGTTGCTATGTTTTAATTGAGCCATATTAACAGCTATATTCTCATTTTCTTTTTATCTTTTTTCCCCTATTAGTCCATACCTACCATTAGAGTATTCACATCAGCTCGTGCGAAAATTCATGTCTATTTTAGCTTAAAAACCTACTTTTTCTATTTTATATATTCACTTTTCAAAACAACCCATGTTAAATTATCTATATTATGCTACATTTCACTAAAATATAAAATTTTCTTAATTTTTTTAATTGTTCATCTTTCTTTACTTAAAATAACCACTATCCACCTTCTTCTTTCGTCATTGGGATATGTAAAGAAAGAATAAAATAAATAAATGAAAAAAAAATGTCAGTATAAATATACACGATTACTATAGCAAATTTGTAAACTTGTAAATTTACACAATTATACACTCCTTAACGTGGGTCATTTTAACTATGTAAATTTTACATATTTTTCTATTATTAGTTTACAGTGACAGAAACCTGTAATCTAGCAATAGGCATAATGATCACTTGGTTAGCTTAAGTGTCTATTTGCCATCGGGACTCTAATGTAGGGTGTACTATTAAATTATCAATTGTCCTAAAAACTTAAGTTGTTAGGAAATATTGAACTTAATTATTTAACTATAGTTATAACCATGGGCAGAACTAGGAATTTATGTTTAAAGGCTGAGTCATGTTATTGTTATAAACTCTAATAAGTATACAAAAATTGTCTAGTTTGATATTAGATATTTACACAAACAGAAGAAACAATATCTCTTATCAAAGGTATACTCGATAATGATATTTCATAGAGTAAATTTAAGCTATTATCATGCATATAATTTCATTTTCAATATAAACAATCAAATTGTCATGCAAAGTGATAACAAAATCACAATGGAACCAATGAAGTCTTCAAAACCACAAATAATCTAAAACTTTAGCATATATAAGAATTAATTTTACAACAAAAATGAAAACAAGAAAACAAAAATAACTTGTCTCTATAACCACTAAGCTTATTAATTTTTTTAAAGAAAGATCATGCGATATATTTTGAGGTCTCTATAATTGTACTACTAAGTCTATTACTTAATTTATTTTTTTAGAGATCATAGGATACATTTTGTGGGGCCATGGTATACAAATGGTTCTACCCCTGGTTCTAACACCTCCCCTCACATGTGAATGTGAGATTTTTAACATTTTAAATAGGAGGTAGAGTAAAGTCTGCTTTGATATTATATTAAATTATCGATTTTTTCAAACATTTAAACTGTTAGGAAATTGTGAATTTAATTATTTAATTATAATTTTAACATGTACTACTATCATAAGATGAAATATTATTATCATCATTATACGCTGACAACTTTTATGATATTACCATATCAAGAAAACATACCTGCCTATTAATAAAAATCCAAATATATTCAGAAGCCACAACCAGCTTAAAAGGGATAAAATTGGAAAAAAAAAATCATTTAGGAGTTTACAAACATTTTTTGTAATCAAGCAAGAGCCAAGGGAGTTTTCAGGATTAATTTGCCCAATCTAATCTCTATTACTTCAAATGAAGCCTAAGTCATTCCAACATCAAGTTAAATAAAAACATGTCATCATAGATAGTAATCATACTTGAACTTTTAAGGATGGTTTTTTTTTTTCCCTCAGTTATACTCATTTTATGATATGACTGCATGGTTATTTACACTACTGCACAAATTGAGACAGCTTTGGAATTTCAAAGGTGCTAGTTATCCATCCACTCAAAGACTTCCAACTACTGTACATTGAAGACAATTATCAATCTCTAAATCACCTTGATACAACCCATAGCATTTTTTTTTTAATTTAATAAATAATTTTCTAGGATGGGACAATCTAGGAACTCTAATATCATCACAAAAATCACCATTGTCATCCATCCACATACACAATATTAACCACAAAGTAGATATCATGTGATTCATTTAAGCACAAACTCATCTGTACGAAATCGTTCCCTCACATCAATTAGGTGACAGGAAGTGAAGAGTCTAACCCTATCCTCAGAATTTGTACTTTTAGTAAGCAAATTTGGGTTTAATGCTGAAAGCAATAATGGCTGTGCATATATATTATGCCAGTTATTGATGCAGATGACCAAAAATAATAATAACCATCGTAGTTATACTTGGTTTCAAAGCCTCCTTCAATTGGGTTAGGTGTTATGATTCCTTGGACAAGCCCTGCAATTTTATTTATTTATTTACTTACTTTTTCATAAGTTGTAAACTACCCAATTTAATTATCTCACAGAAGTCATAGGGTTAATCCTTTTTGAAATTCATTTGCAAGCCTATCATAGCATAAAAAGGTCTTTTGCATATGGCTACTCATCATGCATTCAAAATCATCCATATAAAAACTATGATGGGTGTGACCTAATCCTGTTAAAGGGGAAAAAAAAAGATATGATTTTTTTTTCAGCTGCACTTTAGGATAGACAGTCATGTTTGACATATTATATATTTGAACTAATCAATTAGCTTGGAGTTAGACGCATCAAGAATGTCATTCTTCATTGGAACTGTACGAACAATTCACCTAAAACTCTTTTGAGTATCCAATAACCCAAAAATGAACGCAGATCAGTAAGGAACCAAGAAAATGAAACTCCAAAGACAGGTCATGCCCTACTTCCTCACAAAAGAGAGAGAGAACCTACTAGACCACCAGCTGAATTAACCAGTGACCAAGTCATATAACATTTGGATAACTGCAATGCATGAAACATGAAAAGAAAGTATGCAGCTTTCGTAGGTGATTAGACAACCTAATGACATGAGATAAGCTGATTTTGTATGACTGATTTACACCTCCCTCCCCCTCCCCCTCTCCAAAAAAAAAAAAAAGACTACGCAGTACACAGTTGCAGAACAATGAGTACTAAGGTAAAAATTTGGTACCATGCAGTTGGTTCATAATAGATTTAAACCACTTTGCTTTTCTGCTAGAAAAACAACACATGCTTGGAAGAAAAACTAATAAATAGAACTCCATCGTATGGATTCCCTTCTGATATACTTTCTGGAAGTACTCGGGGTTTGAAATTGCTTCCAAAACTCATTCTATTGACTACCGTTAGAAGAACATAAGGCTAAGGGACTTCCGCACAAACATGACAGCTCTTTTTTTAATTCTGTCTATTGGTAATGTGAGATACTTTACAGGTAGCAGAATGTTCGTATAAATAAATATATCCAGACTCAAAGAATGTGAGATACTTTAGGCTGAATTTGAGATCCTACTACATACCAGACTCAAAGATTTATAAAGCTTGAAAAAGAGACACATGATTGCCTACTTTACTAAAGATGATACTACGAAGGTTGATACAATACAAGTGTGATGCCCCTTTTGCCATACATTTATAGACAAATCAATTTATATATAAAAGCACAGACTTCATGCGAGAGTTCATGATTTAAAAAAAAAAAAAAAAATCTTACCTTGAGAAGGTTACAAATGTCCGGTGAAACTTCAAACTAATTTTTATTATCTCAAAATATATATGTTTCTTTTACTCTAATTTTGTTTACTTTTTCTTTATAATATATGTACAACATTCTTCAAAACCGTTTTATGTAAAATATCACAAAATTATCTGTGCATCGCATGAGCAACTTACTAGTTTACATAATTGGAGAACTCAGATTTATATGGTTATTTCACTATCCTTATGCAATAATGCAATCTACAAATAGGAGCGTCATTGAGAAGGTACAAATATGAGTTAAAACTAAAACAAGAGTAACAATCAACAAGCTGGACAAAAATATTAATGATAAAGAAGAGAATCTGAAATATTTGACCTAGGGCATTGGAAGACCAAAAATAATAGCTTCATTTGTTCTTTACCTATTTTATGGGACAGATTGAATCTGCTTTTGCCAATTCCTAAGTCTTCAGACAGGTTATCTCATCATCCGGGACATTTAGGTCAAATTAGATGTAGACATGGCCATTGGAAATCAGTTGTGTAAATTAATTATAAGTCACCCACAATCATTCATTCACTTTGAACCTGATTCTAAGTTTCTAACTAAAGTAAGCACACAACCACAAAATACACGACCACCTTACTTGAAAATATGAAAACAATCTTCTACATGATTTGGTAACAATAAATCTGCTCTAACTTATATCACCATTCTACCAGTTCCTCCAAAAAAAAAAAAAAAAAAAAAAAAAAACACTCTTACATCACCATCAAATTCAATTATTAAACACAGTATTAAATGGTTAAACAAGTCAAGCTTTGAATGTCCCTGTTTTGTGGTGGCAAATAAGTAATTCATGATGTCCACCTCTTAATTCTAATAAACCAGGCAAAAATCCAAAATAAAAACAACAATGAACAGATTGGAAACTAGAGACGTCCATATGTAGGATGCTTTCATATCATAAAAACAGCAACTTTGTTTCAAATTCAAAGAAGACTAAATTAAAATGAACAAAAAAAGAAAAATACAAATCACTGTCCTATTCTATCAAATAATGATTGGACTTAAAGTTGGCAGGAGTTCTACCCTAGGGGTGTTTGTAAATCAAAAAAATGCACAATCAGAGAAGTCAGCAGCATACAATCCCATCCACGAACCAAGCAGAAGATCTACACAAGAAAGTGGCTGCTGACTAATATCAGAAAGACCAGAGAATGTGTCATCAATAAGATTGAGTCTGTCATCAAATCCAGACCCATCTTCTTGGTTCCTTCTTGTGAATCCAAGAATTGGAATTGTGAAAGATCATCAAGGGGAGCAAATCTTGGATTTTCATCAAACGGGTCTTGATCATCAAAGGCAGCAAGTCTTGGATTTTCATCAAACGGGACTTGATCATCAAAGGCAGAAAATCTTGGACTTTCATCAAATGGGTCATGATCATCAAAGGCAAGAAATCTTGGATTTTCATGAAATAATTTTCCGATATGTATAACAGTAACTAATAATTTTCCGATTTGTACTCGTTCTGTGCAGATTATATTTGAATCCTTGACTTCGGCTATGCAAAATGTTTTAAGCCAATTTTTTGGGTTATGTAAACTTGGCTTCCAAGTCGACAATAAGAGATGAATGAAAGAGAGTCAAGAGACACCTGGGCTATGTTGTCTAGTGGTGTGGTACCGATGTTGATGCAATGATGATGTTGCCTATGGTTGATGTGGCAAAATGTCGTTGAGACACATGGCTAGACCAAATTTGCTGCACTAGGATTAGCTGGAAGTGGAGTGAAGGAGAGATTGTCAGATTCGTGGAATCAATTTCAAGAAAGATAAATATCTGTGAGATTGAGCAATGAGGAAAGAAGTGTATTCCAGATTGCAGTGGTTGAGAAAGAAAGACTATTCTATGCTCACTGTTTGGAAGAGTATTGACTTGCTCAATATCCCATTAGTATCTTGCACGATTCTCAAACCAAACATTTGGAATTGACCACAACAGAGACTGCCTTGAACTTGCTTACCCTTTCTCAGAAAAATAACGTAGCCATTACGCGACATCGTTCATGTTTTGTCAATTATCATGCCGGCTTCCATCCTAACATATCAATCATCTTTCAATTTCCCTTATCCTCCCCCCAAAAAATAAATAAAACAAAATAAAATGAATGAACAAAGTTTATTGAACAAAGACGACAAACAATATCATTCTCAAAAAATGAAGCTATTCCAGCTGCTATTCACTTTGCAACAAACACACCAATAATGCATCAACATGGTTACCATCGATCGAACTCAACTCTTCCTTCAATTCTTCAAGTATTAGAGGCCAGCCATTCAAGTCCTAAAGTATAGAAACTAGCCATTCAAATCTTCAAGATTTCATCAGAGTCTTCATTAGCCACCATTAGAACCTCTTTTCACAGACCATTTTGCCTTAGTTCAATTCACATTCAAGTCTTCAAATACTGAAACCAAGTTGAAATTATATAAAGTTACCAATTGAGCTCCTTACTAATGTTAATCATCACTTTGACAAATATTCATTACTGGAATCCACAAAAGTTAAAAGCCACAAATTTAAAGAAAGCTACCAAAAAATTCTCAAATAAAAAAGAGGTTCAACCAAATCACAAGCCCTACAAGAACCGGCAAATCTTTCATTTCCAATTGAAATTTTATGCTCCATTGAAGTTAAAATTATCAAAAAATCTCCAAGAACACTTAAAAGATTTAGCACTTAGTTGAAACCCAATAAAACTTTCTTGTATAGAGCGACAAAATTGAACTCCAGAATACAAACAAGAATAGAAACCAAACAATGCAAGAAACTAAAAGTTATCTGCACCTTATCATTATTCATGAATTAAACGAGCAGCAAAAAGAATAAAAGCTCGTTAACATATTTCCAATTTCATCAATCAGAGACAATTTGAGAGCAAATGAAATGAGGATAAAGATCCATTTCTTCACATTGCCAAACGTTCAAAATAAACAATTAATGCAGCAGGAAAAAGAAGGGGTAATAGGATAAAACTCATCAAAATATTGCTAGTTATCAAGAATGTTAATTAGAGGATAAAGAAGCTGTACCATTTCCACGTTGCTGTAAATGGTGATGATGAACTTTCTGTTTGCAGCTGTAGAACTTGGTGAGCAAGTCTGCAAATAAAAGCAGATAACAGATTCATAATGACATAATTTCAGAACAAAAGCCATAACTGACATTGAGAGGGAGAGAGATTTGCCATGGGCTTTCTTGAAATGTTTGAGAAGAGTCCAGATGCTTGTCGAATTGAAATATAGAGTAGAAGAGGTTTTAGAGATAAATTTAAAACGTTCTACAAACCCAGAAAATTTAGCCCACAAAAATCAAATGTTCTAAAATTAACCTGAGATTATACTGCAGGAATGGTGAATTGAAGCACCCATCAATCTGGGTATCAGAGTGAGAAGGATTGGGTATCAGATGCAAAGAGAGTGAGAGAATAGTGGAAGCAGTGGTAGAGCACATCAGGCATTAGCAAAACATGACACCAACAGCAGTGCAGCACTGCGCTCTCTGCTCAGAAACTTGAAGAAGAAGCTGACTGGGGGATTACATTGGAAATTTTGCATTTTTCAGTGAGATTCCTACAGGTTGGGAATAAGAAAACCACCAGAGATGGTAATTTAAGATTACCACGTGAAATTCCTAGGAATATTCTCCAATTCCCTGAACCAAAAGGCCCCTAAGAAACATTATATTACATCATCCACTTCCTCCAAGAAGGAAGAAATAAGAACTGTTAAATGACAACAATATAAATATTATAGAATTGATAACAAGTAAATGATATAAAATTAAATCGCTTATACGTTTTACTTAAGTTTTCCAAAAATCTATACAATTGCACAACTTTCGACTAGATTTTTTTTTATCCATCCTGTTTTTACCTACAAGGCTACAACTTTCCTAAAGCACATTCTTGCACCTATCTCAGAGACTTGTTTTATGACAATTACCCCAGTCAAAAACACAGGCTTTATATAAATTAAAAAAATAAAACCCAAGTTCCCAACTCTTGCATGATTCTCATACTGTCTTAAAATGCTGCCTTTGATTGTTGTTTAGCAACAATATCTCATTGCATCACTCGTTACTATAAGGGTCTAATTTGAATAAGCAAAGTTCAGTGTCTAGACGATGAAACAGAGGGATTTTCATGATGGATTCTTGATTAACAGGAACACCAAAAAGGGTTTGCAGACTACATTCACAAATTAACAACACTGTTAGCCTTTTAAGTATTTATAATCCAAAATGATGCCATGCAAGCTTCACTTCTTCCCACATTAAAAAGCGATAGGAAACAAATGGTTTTCTCCTTCTTTTTTCCCCTTAATAAAAAACATCCAGACCTTTCTCACCTGAGAACCATCCTTCAATTATTTAACTCAAACTAGGTAGAACTTAAGGAGCCTCTTCCAACATCATAACTGGAGCACTAGAACACAAAACCTTCAAATAGAAGGGAATGAATGTATCATAAAAACCACAGGAATTGAGGAAATTTAACTTTTTCCTATAATTTGGAAAATATTAAGAAAAATATACTGATGCAAATACCTTTGGTGAGGTACTTCTACCATCTCCATCAACCTAGTGTTTAAAAGATATATCCTGGCAAAAGCTTAACCCTCCTTACAAGCTCATCCTTCAATAGCTGCACATCCATTTGCGACAAAATAAATGCAATGAAAAAGATAAATCAATACAATTACAATTGCTAACCATATATATAATATTTATAAGAGCATGCTTTACATTTTAAAACTCATGCATCTCAGCTTGTAGCACATATTTTCATAAAATTTCTAAGCAACCAAAAAAAAAAAAAAAAAAAACTTGCAAGGAACAAAGACTAATTAAATAAAGTTGATAACAAAATTATAGTACTAAATTAGAGGTTTTAGGGTTGAGAAATAGCCTTCCATTTAGAGAGAATAAATACAGTAGCTAGTTTTATACAATTTATATCTCAACTGATGCAGTTTAAGGTTTCATAATTTGGTATTAACTAAGTTAAATAAGCAATGTGATCAATGTTTAAAATATAAACCATCAGCAAATCCTGAACTAACAACACATCATAAGAAAAAACCCAGAAGACCAAATAATTAAATACGAGTGAGTAGGCAGAATAGAAACTATAGATAACAATATTACCTTCAAGATACCTGCCAAGAGCTTTGTAGCTCAGTGGCATAGCCTGCTCTCCATTATTCCAGTGTTTGAATCCCTCCTCCCCCACTGTTGTAATATTGAATTATCAAAAAACAACCTTCACGATGCCTGACAAAAATACAGAAGAATCTCTGATCTATGGAGAAAAGATCAAATGAATCTCAACCCACTGAAGCAGCCACATCAGAAAGGTTCTCAGAGCCAGATGTGCCCACAAACGGATCATTTTCCAAATATCCTTTTAACAATAAGCTCCCAACATCTACTTTCAGACCTTGGACATGTTCTTCAGATAAAGGCACACAGATTGCATTAGCTGGTATCAACCCGAGGTCTCTCATCTCAATTAAGAGATTAACAGCTGAATTAGAATTGTGGGATCTACAAAGGAACTCACATAACCTAAAGTAATTATTACAACTGAGTTTTATCCTTGCATCAATCATCTCTTGTAGCAACTCTATCACCATTTTAAGATCTCTTTCTCTACAAAAAATATAGAGCATTACGTTATATGTATGTGCATTGGGAGTTATATTGACCTCCTTCATCTGGTTATACAGGGTGCAAGCCTCTCCAAATCTACCACTCTTAAGAAGTCCACGGATAGCAACTGTGTATGATACAGCATCAAGTGGATGCTTTTCTACAACTGCTTTCCTAAATACTGTAATGGCTTTATAAAATTTTCCAGCCTTTATAAGTCCATCTGTAATTACAGTATGGATGTAAGCATCCTGACCAGGATAATTCATGATGATCCCATAGTACACATTAACTGCGTCATCAACTCTTCTCGCTCCACTTAGTCCACTAAAGTAAATCCAAACAAAACTATACTTATCTGGCGTAAACCATCTATCAAGCATATCACCATATAACTCCACAGCAAGACTTGGAAACCCCGCGTTACAAAAATAAATTAGCAGTGCATTACAAACCACCAAGGTCTGCTTCTATGACTAGTCCATGGACTAATTTGGGGTAAGAGAGAAAACCTCTTAGACAAACATATTGGTAGATAACAAAGAACAAATGTATAAGAATCAGGTGCCATTTTTTGAGTTTCCAAATTTACAAAACAGTCAATCGCATCATCATACCTTCCAACCTTGAGAAACAGTCTATTAATACATTACAAAAGAACCAAGTCAGGGGCATAACCTTTGGATTTCATGATATTTAAAACATGGAATGCATCACCAATCATTTTTGATTCATAAGTCCCTTTATTAAAGTAGGTATATGTTACAACATTTGGAGAACAACCAGTCTTACCCATCTTCTCCAATAGACCACACGCAATATCAATTCTACGCAGCCGGCAAAACCCATCAATGAGCATACTCCATGCATTCACAGATAACGGAATGCCCAAAATAATCATTCGACCCAACACTTGATATGCCTCCACTAACATACCCAACTTGCAAAAATAATTCAAAATCATCTCAAATGTCTCAACATTCGGGTAATACCCCATTCCCAACATCATTGTAAAAATCTCCCGAACACGAACCAAATCATTCAACTTACAAAAATTACACAATGCAATATTAAATGTCAAAAAATTAGGCAACTGGGTCTCCTTAAAAACCTTAATGGCTACATCAACACGCCCAATCTTGAACAATACATCCATAATTACATTACGCGCAAACGTGTTGGGCTCAAAACCAAAGCAACCCATTTGCTCAAAAGCCTCAAAAACCATGTCATACATTCCTCCACGCCAATAAATCCTCAACAAAAGCAAAAAAGTTTGTGCCTTTGGAACACACCCAATACTCTCTAACCCCCAAACAACTCCTCCAACCGTCTCATACCGTTGCATAAGGCGGTTAACCACACCGACCATGTGGTCAAACGCAGTGGCATTATGGAAATAATTGGGTTGCTTAGCGCACCATAAAAAGAAGCTCAATGCAATCAAATCAGAAGTGCAGTTCAGTAAGGTGGAATGAACAATCTGATGGGTGAGAGTGATAAACAGCTTGTTATTTTTCTCGGGAAAATGTTGATGATTTTCACGGAATTTTTTATACTGGGTAGTCGGGTTAGTTACACATACCGTTGCTGCCGAGGAGAGAAAACGAAGTGGCAGAACTGGCGCAATGAAGAAGAGGCGATTTGGGGTTGACCGTAAGAAACTCCATCTATAATATCTCCATAACATTTCCAGGGAAATTTTTATTTTCCCAGAAACCAAACGAAGCGAGTGGAGAAGACGAGCATGGTTGCGGCTACAGCTACCTCCGGTGTGATAAGTGGCCTAACCCAAGTAACCCATTTCTTTTTATATATTGAGGGGCCAATAATTAATATATGAAAAGTGCATATCTATAATTGCAAAAATAAATACTAGCGATAGAATACCTTACAATTTGGTCCTTTATTATTATTATTTATTATTTTTTATTGCTGATATGGTAATAATTTTTCTTTGCCATCAAGCAAAAAGTTTCTATCATTCAAATTTTCCATCTCTAACCAAACACACGTAAGAGAAAATTAAATATTTTATGCCAACCAAACGAAGCTAGGCATTTTAGGGATTTTGGTTATATACCAAATTTTCTAGGATTGAATAGGGAAGCTTTGTTTAGAGAAAGAGTAGCATTTATATGATTTTTCAAATGAAATCAAGACACACATTTAAAAAAATTTTAGATATATATTATGACATTTCTAAATAAAAAATACTACTACGTCGATAATATTTTCTCATGATTAACTTATGTTAATTCATTAATGAAAATGTATTATTTTGATTATATTTTTTAAATCTTTTTATTTTGTATAACATTAACATACATACCTAACTATAACAATGATTGTATACTAAATAACCCAATCAAATCATGTTTTAAAATATGATAATCTTGAACATAAAATTTATGTTGATTACCTATAACAAAGAAAGATATATTCAAAACTATTAACCAAAAAAAAAAAAAAAAAAAAAATCAATCAATGATTTCTAAAATATGAAAAACCATCAAGGGAAATTTGAGTACACTCATACTACATGCGAAAAAATAAATATATTACAGTTTACATTTATTCATCATCACTTTTTGATGCAGATTTGACAATGGACCTCTCTAGTAAAACTGTAAAAGTACTCCAGCCTCTAAATTTAGAGTATCAGCAAGCAGGAAGCCAGTAATTTGAAACCATTATAGATTTAGAATGCTATACTTCGCCATTGCCTCAAAAATGGCCTATTAACTGCCTATACCTAACTTTGAAGGAGAAAAAGCACCAAAATCAACTTCACAAAGGTGGTCTCTTTGTCAATTCTGAACTGGGGTTGGGTTGAATCAGGCAAAATTAGAGGATTCTCTTCATTTGAATTGCTTAATATTTGATCAGCATGCCACTTTGAGAAACGTTCAAGTGACTTTTGCATCCATGGATACTGGCAACACTCCTTTGCTTTAGGGACTGTTAGCCAACTTCTCTGACGAGTGTTCTGTTCTGGCCAAGACTCAAGTTTCCTCAGTCACAAGCAAGGCAAACATGGCAGCTTTGCACAAACCATCTGGACAAAACTCATCTTGCAGGGTTTGCTCTTAAAAATGTAGTCCCCCAGAAAATGCTGGGGAAAAAAACAGCCTTTATTCTATAAACAAATGGAACTGCTGGACAAAAGATGTCATTTCCAACTAAAACACACAAGATTAACCTTTTATGCCAGAAATGGCATCAAGGGATATCAAGCAATATGTTTTGCAGGAATATTAGAAACTCCCTATTTTCTTTAACAATAGAGTGGTTAAATAAAGAAAGAAGCACTTCATTAATTTCAAATTTTAGTTTTAACAACAGCAAAAGCAGGAAAAAGCAGCCAAGAAACCAATAAGGTCATCCTAAATTTATACAAATATTGAAATCTTGTTCTTTTTTTTTTATTAATTTTTGTAGGGATTAGAAAAAAAGAAAAGAAAAAGAAAACCCTCCCTCATTGAAAGTAAAGTTACTGTTCTATAACAATATATGTATGTACACAAAAGTACCCACAAACATGATTGAATATCAACTAAATGCCTCCTCCAACCCCAATCATTCCGAAACTTCAACATAAACTTCTGCCCATAAGCCATGTCTTCAACTTAGGGCTCCATTGCCCTTGTTGTTAGGGAGCAAAAGAAAGGTAAAAAATCCATTTAATGATAATCCAGGTTAATGGATTAAAAAAAATAAGGATTTTTAAACAAAAATTTACAGATGGATTTGAGAGAAAAGGACACTTCAGCAAAAAAAAGAAAAAGAAAGAGATTCAAAGATGGAGGAGAGAAGAATGTGAGAGGCAATCCGAATAAAAGATTAGACTAGAAGGTTTATGCAAGGACCAAAATTAAGGTAATGGATCCACCCTTAACAGGATTCCACCTCACCTCCCATTGGGCAACATGAGGACTAACTGAATACACAACCAAGATATAGGGAGGGGCTATCACAATGTAGTTGTGGCATGTGACTCCAATGCATTTCATGATCAGATATGCCTCCACAATGAATTTTAAATAACTCTTGCACTTTGGCTCCCTTATTGTGCACCCAGAGCTCATAATTGCATGCAGCACTGCTAATTCTTTTCCATGTAGGCTTTGATGCCCTGAAGTATTTTTCGTTCGTTTCAATGCAAAAAAGAAAAATCTTCCTTGATGTCCTTGCACTAAAGTGATGCTCTTGTCTTTGATTGATTGATCAGACAATAATTTCAAGCTGGTAAGCTAATATTTTTGTTGCGTTTGAGAATTTGCTGCTGTATTACTGGGGAACAACTCAATGTTTCAAAGATTGTAGTGCAGTTGGCGTTTGTTAAATCTAGGAAGTCAGATTGGTATGTGACCATAGCTTAAAACACTTGTACTTCAGACTCTACATTTTATTTGATAGATATAAGAGATTGAGAGTCTATGCGTGCACATGTACACTTAAATATTAACTTAAATCTTGGAGAGGAATCACAGTATGTAAGAAAGAGATTTAATGCAATTGACATCTAAAGGCTGCACTTATCTATCTCCAAATTCACACACATGAATACTAAAGCCACGGTCTAAGCATGGGTGTCAGCTGGTAAAGGCCATTGTCATACAGGTATTGGCCCTTTTCATAAAGAGACCTTTGATTGAATTTTACATACACCAAGGATAGCGGGTTCCAAGGGGTGGTAGAGGGACACCAGCTGATAAAAACCGATAGGCTAATGGGCCGCCAATGGACCAGAAAAATTAGGGAAAGAAGTAAGGTCAATATATTTTTCATACTATGAATTGCTTAGAATTGCAATCGAATGTAGCAAGATACATTGCAGATCAAAATTGTTTTCTTAGTCTTCCATAAAAGGTTTAGCTTGACTTTTACTAACAGGAGGTAGATGTCTTCCAAGAATACATATCCCATGCCTAAGTCATCTATTGAAGAAAAAGAACAGGATGTTCTAATCTTTGTACTTCCACATAATCCTTAGGGTACTGATGGGAAAGTTTCCAAAGTGCTTAATGGATATCTAATCTAAAATTCCTACATGAATATGTTAATCTATGAAAGGAAATGGGGATTTCTTAATCGAATACATGTGTCAACTCATTCACACTAACTAACAAATGTGTGCACAAACAAACACACTTCCACATACACACACAATTGACTTAATAAATTACAAACTCTTTCAGCCTCCTAAAAGAGCAACTCTATCAAACCATTGAAAGATGATAATACAATTAAGACTTGAAAAATAGCATACATAGAGCAAAGATAACAAAGTTTTCCTCCATCTAAATTGCCTCGAACTCCAGCCTCTTCTAAGCTTCACGTTTTGCTGCCTCCTAACGTCTCGTCATTTTCCCAGCCACCCTATAACCGAACAAATCACAACAGCAAAAGCACAAATAGTACTTTATTATTTCTAATTCCTTTTGGGAGACAATGAAATATTAATACTATCTTGGTCTGTAAAAATCAATGATTATCACTGTTATCAACATTTCACTGTTATGCAGGCAATTAAGACTATTATATAATAAAATTTACAATATAAATTTTTAAAAAAACTGTGGAACTTGGTGGCCATTCAGGCATAAAAAACTATATGGAATTCAGTTTTGGCTCTAACAGTAAGGGAGAAAGAGAGATGCTTTTTGCCCAAGGATAGGAAAACAGAATTTTGCCGGAGGCAGGGCTGGCCCAAGCGTTTTCGAGGCCTAAGGCGAAATTTTCAAATAGGGCCTTTATGTTATTACTTAAATAATATTTAACTAGCATTTTATATAATAATTTTTTTAAAATCCATTCTTTTTACTCTTTAATATGATTTTTTTTTTTTTTTGGTTGCGAAAATGCTAAAGTTATAAAAAAAGTCTACTACAAACTAGTGTTGTAATGAATGTGATCAATGACATGATGCTTACAAAAATACTAGAAATATTATAAAATTTACAACATGAGAATTACAAAGATATACCAATCACAAATTTCATTCAAAAATGCATTCAATAGTTTGTTGAAATCTACTTATTATATTCATTATCACATCAAATTATAAAAGTTATGGAGACCACCACGCATTCTTAGTGCAGTGATCACTCCACAAGTATAAGTTCTTGTGGGGTGTGGGGGGCAATGACCGAGATTTAAGTCTCTAAAAGAGAGTTTTGCATACATATACACTTAGATTAGGCTAGAGTATTATTTTTATCTTGTATAAAAATAATTAAAAGTTATGTACTAAAATTTATAGTATTTTTAACATTTTCCTTTTTGAATTACTAGTGATTAGTAACACGTCTATTTGTAAGACCTATTTATTTAAATTTATCTTATCTCTATCTCTAGCATTACTTAATTCTTTGAGCCTTTTTAATAGTGAAAAAAAATGTAAACTAAAATGTTTTAGTATCTCCCAAAAATATTTATATATAAAAAAAAAAAAAAAAATTTGCCTCCAAATTTGGGGCCTTCTCTAGTAAGGGGGCCCTAGGCAATGGCCTAATTGACCTTAGCCTAGGGCCGGCCCTGGCAGGAGGTTGATATGAAGCGTAGGGAGGTGAGAAGTGCTTAGGATGTGGATGTAGGGAAAGCCAAGATGACTCGTGTTTTCATTCCATTTCTTGCTATTGCAGCCAGGGGAAAAAGAAGAGAGGGGGGTGGAGGTTGTGGGGGGATTGGCAATGTCAGTTCTGGACTTACTTGATACCGCTTCTCATAAATAAGCAAAAGTGGGATAGAATATGAATAGAAAGGGGATGTAGAAATGTTTAAGATGTAATCTTTCATAGAGCTCTGAATGATTAGGAGGCAAAGGCAGTTTAAAAATCGTTTGATGATTATATTGTGGTCTCTGTTGTGGAAGAAGACCTGTCCTAAAAGTGAAACTTTGAAGCATTGGCAGACAATTACAATATGATTTTTTCAACAAAACAAGATCCAGGTTCAATGGCTCTTCCAGGCTGACGCTTATTGCACAAATTTATCATAAAAGCTTACCTTATAAGTAGAAATTGGAAATCTCTAATAAAATTTGCAAGTGAAAAAGGAAGGGGAAGAAAATATAAACCATTGTTCAAGGTCTTTGGAACATCTTAATGTTCCACTTTGGTGCTTGTTGTGTGCTTCTAGAAGTAGATACTAATTACTGGTTTCTTGCTAGATTGGTGAGATCCAATAAGTTCACTTCAAGTCTTGGAATGTGGTCTGCTATGTAATTTCTGATACTTTTCTAGAAGGCAAAATGTTAATATTCTCAAAATCACCTAACTACTTGTTTCAAGAGGAACTACTATTAAGACTCGCATTCTTGGGTGCTAGTATGAAAAAGCCTGTAAAGTTTCTCACTGGGATTCTTGGGAGCCCATCAGTTCAGGATGAGGCAATTTTAGGGTAGAAGGGGCATTGCATTTTAGGCCATTTAATCTATTTTGGTATACATCTTACCAAACTGGATTCAATTCATCATGATAAGATTTCTGCTTTCAACAAGAGAGAGAGAGATTTCTTAAACACCATTGATTTCTATGTGTTTCACAAGTTGAATGACAAGCTTAAACAGTTGCTTTTGGCAACCAAAAATTAGTTACAATTTTTTAGTGTATCCGTTCCAAATTATATTCAACATTCCTTTCTCGAATTTAATGGTTTACAACAAAAGTTGTACTTGCTCTAAAACTATTTGAAGCTAACCCCAGCTTTATCGCCAAAGTCATGCCACAACAACATCAACAAAACCATACTCATCAATTAACCTAAAGAAATAAGTTGCA